>CM031375.1:93278993-93990571 GCA_018208015.1 Medicago ruthenica
ATCACTCAACGAGATTCCAATACTCATAGTTGGAACCATCTACAGAGGTGGTATGTTCACAAATCCTCCTTCCTTGTCCATAATGCCAGAAAAACCTTCCCTGGAGCTCACCCTAAAACAGGCAGGGTGCCTGCTCTGATGCCAATTGAAATTCTAGCAAGTCCTGTTACTGAACGGTAAAACAGAGCTGAACAGAGTACGTATAACAGTGGTTCAGAAGCAGCAAAATAAAAGACAGAAAGTAAAGAACACATGTGATTTGTTAACCCAGTTCGGTGACAAACACACCTACGTCTGGAGGCTACCAAGCCATGAAGGAAATCCACTAAAACACTATCAATTCGAACTACTGTGTAAACAACCCCTGTTTTTCACAGCCTTCTCACTTAATCACTACCCGTAGAATTTCTGCCTAGGAACTCCTAGATATAAAACCCCTCTTACTTCCTACTCAAGCAATCATTGCCCCAATGATCTTAAACTCTAAAACAATCAAAGATGAAGACACACTTCAAAACATCAAAGTCACTTATGCTTAAAAGGTTCAAGTGAATTACAACTCAATAAAAACAACCAACTCTAAACAATTGAGTGGTGTACAGAACAAAGTACAAAGCTCACAGACTCAAAACCTAAGTATGACTCTCTCTATAATAACTTCTGTTTTGATGTACTTTTCTTCAATCAGCAGCGTCCTCTATTTATAGCTTCTGCAGCAACCATAATTTTGAACCAAATAATCTTCAAAAGATGTTGTTCCAAAATTCTTTAGAAGCTCATAGAAGCAATTATATTTCAGAAATATATTTTCCAAAGATTACTTGAAAATATATTCCAAATAAAAGAAACCAATCTTCAACAAATATCTTCACGCAATTTAATCTTCCTTCTAGAAACAAATGCAGCAAGGAAAATTCTTCAATTAAATCTTCAAAAGATCACATGAGAAAATAAACAGAACGCAGAAAACCAGCTTCTGAAGGTACTTCTGAAGCCTGCGTCTGAACATTTCAGCTTCTGAAGGTTGCTTCTGAAGGTCAGCTTCTGAAGTACTATTCAACGTCTGAACATCAGCATTTGAAGGTTCAGCATCTGAAGTACTGACCCAGCTTCTGAAGACATACATATTGAGATTTCAGCTTCTGAAGACGTACTGCACAACTGCTTGTATATTTGATTTTAGCAAACATGAAGCCAACAATCAAATATCCAACATATATTTTAAATGAATATTCAACTATTTCTCTATCACATAATGATCATGTTAAAGTAACGTTACACCGATAGGGTATGTCCGTCACTTACATAACACAGGGATAATAGCAATCCAAAAAATTTATATATATACAAAATAACACTTGAGTAGAAATCTAATCCAAAATTAAAATAATAATATTGAAATGCAAAATTTATATAGTTTGCTACATGTCTTTTAATAGAGTAACTTACTTATTGTAATCTCATTCGATGACCGTAAGGATAATAAGTGAGAACTATGTCATCACAATGTACAATTCTTATGTCTCAAAAAAAATTAATATTGATAGGGTACTCTAATTGTATTCGACATAAGTATAAAATTGAGTAATAACAAAATTATATTAATAACAACACACTGATAGGGTATGATTGTCACCAATATAATGTTAATCTATTTAGCAAAATTTGCATAATTGTATCCACGATAGGTGAGATTACAATTATACAAATAAATAATGTGTATGCTTAAGTGAATATGATAAAATAATACCATGCATAAACAATGTACTTAATTTACTTATCTTCAGTCATATTCAAATAATAGAAAGAAGTGCTTAATATTTTAAATGAGCACATCAAAATATGACTCTAGAATTTAATTATACAAAATAGTAAAATAACAAGAATTGTTATTTAAAATAAAAGTGTGTCAAATAGTTTTGTATTTTATCCAGAATATAACTTATAGAATAAAATTTTAAATACTCCCACTATAAATTATAATTAGGATATAAATACAAAATGGAGTATTATAGTAAGAAAACGATACATAATAATAGAGTTCTGTTTAGAATATTCTGGAAAAAAAATTCCACTTTTATATACATGGTTGCACAACAAGAGAAGAATGAATAAATATCTTCATATGTGCAATAATAAGTCACAAGAGGTTGAAAATTAAATTACGAATGACCTCATAGAATGTGACATTCATCCTTGTACTTAGAGTCAATGACTTTTCATAACTTATAAAGGAATATATTTTATTTATCAATATCGTCATCTTAAAATATTCATGAATAAAGAATAGGCCATTATAATTAAACATACATGAGACTCTAATTATAAATCAATATGCTTTATATAAGTATTCACTTGTAAGGATGATAATTGCTTTAAAATTGTCCCAATTCTTAATAAGTTGTTTTGATAATTTAGTTGATAAACAACAAAGAGACGTACAAATTTTAATTCATAATTAGAACTTTAGCATAAAAAATGCAACAATGCATTATTCACTATATATAGCTTAATATTATTGTGATCCAAATATTTAATTGCGACAAGACACGTAATTAGATAGTTAATAGTGTTTGTCACAAAATTTAGAATAATAAATTACATGCATGGATTAAAGAGTATAATAGTAAGTATAATGTATATTAAAGAGAAGTATGTCAATTTTAGATTCAATTAATATAAATGGCATGTATATAATATACAATTCACTATACTCATTTTAAAAATAAAATATTATTAGGACCCTTTAAATTAATTTGTGACGAGTATCGGAGACAAATGTCTAAGTTTATATCAGTCGCAAAAAGAATGATCAATTAAAAAACTTTGGGTCTTTATGCTAAGATAATATGAATGAAAGAATATATTAAATTCAATATATATTAAGGTATTTATAATGCCAAGATTATTTAAAATCGTAAAATTTAAATCAATTATATTTGGCATTAGAATTAATAAAATTGAGCCTTCTGTAAATTAACAATAGTAACATTTTAATTGATTAGATAATTAATGTTACTAATATAAGAGAGAATTTTCAAAACAGTTTAGGCTCAAATATTGAGAATATATGATTTTAAAAGGGTATATGATTCTCATAATTATTCACATCAAATATTTAGAGATTTTATAAAGTAATTTAAATTCCAAAATTAAGGATATAGAATAAATCAAATTTCCTTAAGAATATTTTAGGTGCAAGAGAAATTATACTTTTATCCCAAAATATTTACTAGTTAATTGGGGATGTAAAATTCCTCGACACATCAATCTCAAGTTTGGGAGAATGAGATTTTTCTTAAGTGTCATAAAAGAGTAAGAAATCTTCATAAAAAAAAAAACAGTGAAAATACGTAATTTTAAAATTTAATTTATCCCCAAATATTAATATTTGAACATGCCAAAATTTCCAAATATTTTACCAAAATGTTCAGAATAATAAATATTAATTATTTGGTAATAAAATTAAATAAAATTTGGAATTTTGAATTGTTGGCATGCACCTAATGCGTGGGTGGGCATTATGGGCAGTTTTTATTTTATTTTATTTTTATATCATCTTCTTTACCCGGACCGTAGAGAAACAGGTCGAAATTGACCTGCACACACTCGATTCTAGCTCGTTTACTGGCGTAGTGAAGCGGAAATAAGGGCGTTTGGGTCGTGATTCATCGATTAAGAGAAGCCCTCAATCAATTTTGGGAATCATTAAACCCGTTCATAGAAATCGTGGATAAAAAATATTGGGGTTGTGTGGATCCGATTCAATCTAGCGTTTAAGATGACGATTCTCTAAGATTCTACATATCTAATTTTTTTGTATTTTTTTTTGTATTTTTTTGTTTTTCTATGTACAAGACACAAAAAATTAGATAAACACTTTTTTCCTATTTTTTATTTTAAAAAAAATATTATCTAATTTTTTTTAATCACGAAAAATGTTTTTAGAATTTTATTTTTTGTAGAAAAAATTATTATTTTTTTAAAAAACTGAACTTTTTTTAATTTCGAATTTGTTTTTTTAATTTTTGAAATATATTTGTTTCTAATTTTTAAAATTTTTGAAAATTAATTTTTAGATTTTTTAAATTAATATATAAATGAAAAAATTAATAATTACACAATCAACGTGCCACATAATAAAAAAATGCTGACTCAGCGCGCCACATAAGCATAAATGTAGATTCAACTATCTTAAGGGTCGAAAACAAAAAATCTTCATATTACAGGGATTGAATCCAAACTTTTTTTTTACAGGGAAAAAACCGGAAATGATCTATATTACACAGGCTAAAACACTATTAACCCTAGACTATATGTTATTTTTTTAGTCCCATAAAAGTCCCGAGACTACACTTTTGGTCCTTACTTTTAAAGTAAAGTCACGTGTACCCTTCATATTTTTTAATGAGTTTTTGTAGTAAGGTATAAAATACGATAAAAATCTTTTCAAAAAAAGTTTTTTTAACAAAATGTGAATTTAATATGAATTGTCAAGCACCAATATTTAATTCTAAACACAATTGCGAAGAAAAAAATTCAAAATTTTCAACGATACACATGAGTTGAATTAAAAGTAGAGACAAAAAGTGGTGATGAAAAACTTTTGAAGAACCAAAGGTCTTAAATTTTTTTTAGAGTGATTAAAACGAAAAGTTGAATATTTATAGGAATCAAAAACATATATAACCTTTATTTTTATAAGCTAGTTTATAAGAATAAACCGAAAATAATTTACAAACATGCCATAAGTTATTTTCACAAACAAATAATCTTGCATATGTTTATGCAAATTGACAAACTCAAATAAATCAATTCAAATATTCAAAAGATTCATAATAAGAATTTAATTTGTATACAATGACAATTTTTTTTTTATCTATACATCCAATCAAATCATGATATCATCTTTTTGGACTAATAATAAAATATCTTTATAAATATCTATTTAACATGATTTGATTGGACGACAAATGTGTAAGTGGATAAAAAATAATTTTATATAGAAATAGGTATGTCTAAATAATCCTTCAAAAAATAAATAAAAAGGTGATAAAATTATAAAAATGAAAAATAAAATAAAGTTGAAACCCTAGAGAAATAGTGTAAACCCTACCCTATAAAGAAAAAAGCTTCAACTTCTGCTGTCCGTCTCTCTCTCTCGTTTCATCTTCCCTGCTGCACACCGCAACACATAAGGTCAATACTTTTCGCTCTCTCAACTTGATTTCTTCTCTGTTCGTTTTGCTTATTCTAAAAGCGCTTTTGTTTTTCAGATTGTTCGAAAAGTGATAAAATGTTGGTACTGTTTGAAACCCCTGCGGGTTTCGCCCTTTTCAAAGTGCTCAATGAAGGAAAGCTTTCTCAAGTTCAGGTAATCCATTATTATCATCTTCTAAACTTCTCTGCGAACTTGTTTCTATTGTATGATGTCTGATTCATAACTTGGTTGCATTTTCAGTTTATTCAAGGATAAATGTTTTTTTTTTAAGGATACACGCATTTCAACCATTACACCTTTTTTTTTTCCTGATAATATTACACCTTTTTTTTAGTTGTATCCTTATTTGTTATGATGTATGGGGTTTAGCAGATTTGTGACAATGCTTTATTACCCTTAAATCTTAATTACTCAGTAGCCTTTCTAGTTTGGAATCTATCAGAGTGTATGAGACACATACACTGACACATCGACACCGATGATCATTTGAAATTTGAATGTAATCACATGTGTCACTTTGGTGTTGGTGTCGCACAATGACACATGTCGGACGGTGGACACACTTTCAATTAGAAGGGGCGCCGTGCTCAGAGTTCATATTACAGTGAACTGTGGAAAATACTCTGTTTCTGATTCCTACGTTCTTTCATGATCTGATCTAATATATTTATAATTTGCAAACTTCTCTACACAGGATTTATGGAAGGAGTTTTCCAGTGCGGATGCTGCAAGAAAGGTTCTATTCTGCATCTCTTTCCATTCATACTTCCCTTTACTACTATATGATGATGGGGAAACTACAGTTAATCTGTTTATACGCGTCTACTTTTTATTCAATTTCTTTGTAACTTATGAAGCTAATCCCAAGCGATGCATAATTAGGTGGTCAAATTGAAAGGTTTCCAGAAGTTTGAGAATATATCAGAAGCTACAGAGGCAGCTAGTTTGTTGATTGATGGAAAAGCTAGCAAGGGTCTGCGCAAGTTCCTGCGTGCTCATTGTGATAATGAGACGTTAGCTGTAGCTGATACGAAGTTGGGGACTATCATTAAGGAAAAACTGGTGCGCTACTTAGTTCCCCTAAGAAACTTTTGATGTTTCACGTATCGTTAATCAAATAGCTAACTTTATATTTTTAATGTTGCAGAAAATCGACTGTGTTCACAGCAATGCTGTTATGGAGCTAATGCGAGGTATTAGATATCAGTTGACGGAACTCATAACTGGCCTCGCTGTTCAAGACATGGCACCGATGAGCTTGGGTTTGTCTCATAGCCTATCAAGATACAAGTTGAAGTTCAGTGCAGACAAGGTGTGTTTGTATATTCAGTTGAGTGTGAATATACAATCGTTTATGTTAATCACCGAAGCAAATGTTTATTGATTTTTTCTCTCTTGTCTGGTACATTCTGATTCTTTGGATAACTATTTCCTGACCTTAAGATGCTTTTTACTAGGTTGACACCATGATCGTCCAGGCTATTGGTTTACTCGACGACCTCGATAAAGAGTTGAATACATATGCCATGAGGGTTCGAGAATGGTATGGCTGGCATTTTCCAGAACTTACTAAAATCATTCAGGATAATATCCAATATGCAAGGTCTGTCAAGTTGATGGGTGATCGCATTAATGCTGCAAAGCTTGATTTCTCCGAGGTAGAAATACAATTTGTCAGTCCGTGCTGCCAATTGTTTTACTCGTTTGCATTGCAATTATCACATGAATGTAATTTTGATTTACTCTTAAATCTTGGCAATTTAGACTCTGTTTATATCCACGTAAAGCCCATACTCTTTCTTTACCTTACATGATTGAAAATACGGTTTCATGAACCTGCGATGCTTCTTTAAACAAATAATATTTAATTTCACATACTTTAGTATTTTAATATTTTTCCTTTATCCTGAAACATATTTCAGATTTTGACAGAGGAAGTTGAAGCAGAGTTGAAAGAAGCAGCTGTGATATCTATGGGAACTGAAATTGGTGAACTAGATTTGGCAAATATCAGAGAGCTATGTGACCAGGTTCTGTCTCTTTCAGAATACAGAGCTCAGCTCTATGATTATCTAAAAAATAGGATGAACACCATTGCACCCAATTTGACTGCTATGGTTGGGGAGCTTGTTGGTGCTCGCCTCATTGCCCATGGGGGTAGCTTAATAAATCTTGCAAAGCAGCCTGGTAGTACCGTGCAGATTCTTGGTGCTGAGAAGGCTCTCTTTAGGGCATTAAAGACTAAACATGCTACTCCCAAATATGGTCTTATATATCATGCATCATTGATCGGTCAAGCAGCTCCAAAGTTCAAGGGCAAAATTTCTCGGTCACTTGCTGCAAAGACAGCATTGGCTATCAGGTGTGATGCACTTGGAGATGGTCAAGACAACACCATGGGATTGGAGAACAGAGCCAAGGTACTTGTTATACTTTTAGTTATATGTCCCTATGGTTGTTATACCAGACTTCATTTACACATTTTTTGTGTGCAGCTTGAAGCGCGATTGAGGAACCTCGAAGGCAAAGAATTAGGTCGATTTGCAGGTTCTGCTAAAGGGAAGCCCAAGATAGAGGCATATGATAAGGATAGAAAGAAGGGAGCTGGAGGACTGATAACTCCTGCTAAGGTATATTTTTTGTTCATTTGGTATTTATTGGTACAATTCATTTTACTCAGTCTGCTGATTGTTCTTTTCTTTGTAGACATATAATACTGCAGCTGATTCAATTATCAATAAAAAATCTGATTCTGCAATGGATGAAGATACAGAAGAGCTTTCTGCTGCTGATAAAAAGAAAGAAAAGAAGGAAAAGAAGACAAAGGAGAAAAAAGAAGAGCCTTCTGCTGCTGATACACAAAAATCTAATACTGCAATGGATGAAGATACACAAGAGCCTTCTGCTGCTGATAAAAAGAAAGAAAAGAAGGAAAAGAAAGAAAAGAAGAAAAAGGAGAAAAAGGAAGATGAGGATACAACTTTGCAAGCTGATGTAGATGGCAACGAGGAGCCAGAACATGAAGTTGTGAAAAAAGAAAAGAAGAAGAAAAGGAAGGAACCTACTGAGAATAATGAGGTGGAGAATAGCACAGATTTGAATGCAGGAGAAAAGAAGAAAAAGAGGAAAAAATCCTCAGAGCCCGAAGATGCTGCTGATATGCCAAGCAAAAAGAAAGAAAAAAGGAAGAAGAAAAATGCCGACTAGAGCGCAACGGAACATGCAGATTGGCATCAGCTAATCAATCTGGTGAATGGCAGCCATTTTTGTATACCTCTGTAGCTCAGTAGTTGTTCCAGTATTATTTTTACTTGTCATTTTCATCCTTATGATACATCCTTATGATTTATTTAATGGGGTAAGTCGTCTTGTGGTAAATTGTCTTTTTGGACTTCAGTGGATAATTTGATGCAACTATGTTTGTGAGGGAATTAGATACTTACCCTTTGTTCTATTTACACCTTGCTGCTCCTAAGTTAGCAAAAATTACACGAGTATATTTGAGATCCACTAGAACAAGTTAATTCTAATGCTTAGATAATTTTTTTTTTTTTTGGCAAATTCTTGTTTACCCGTCAATAAAAGGTGGGTAATACTACTCATGCTGAGTTGGCCCAATCAACACAATGTATTTATATAACATTAAAAATAATAGAAAACAAATAAATAACTTTGATTGGTGTCAACTCAGCATGAGTTGTGTTGCCCACCTTTTATTGATGGATAAACAAGTTGTCACTTCATTTAATAAGAGATTAGAACAAAATAACAAAATAGAAAAAGCATAAACCTTAAGGGCCCGTTTGGTGTACATGATAAGGAGACATGATATGATAAAAATATCCTATCTAAATCCGTTGTTTGATGCACCAATAAGATATGATAAATAAGACCTATTACTAATCCTATCTTATCTCTCATTTGTTATTTTTATCCTTAGTTTTTGGTGGGTTAGAATTATCCTATCATGATTAATACTAAAATGCTTATTTTACCCTCTCTTTCAATTCATAACTCATGTTCTCTATGCTCTCCACCCATCGACCTCTATCTTTTCCTCTATAACTCTTCAACTTATCTCTTTTATTTGTTACAGATCTGACCCCGAATTCTACCCTACAATCACTTTTTCCTCAATCTGCTTAATTGTTTGTTTGTTTCCTTCTTGATTGTCTATTTTGTATTCAAGTCAAATTTGAAAAGAGATGAAACATAAAGTTTTGGAATTTCGTATTATTTTCAACAGAGACAACAATTAGTTTGGTTAAGAGTTTGGATTGTAATTGTAAATTTTTTATAGGTTGCTGTTGGTGTATGATTTTTTTTACAGGTTGAAGTTACATAAAGGGGTTTTGATAGAACTTTGTAATTGAAGAAGGAAGAAGACAATAATCAATTTTTTTAATTGAAGAAGCCATGATTTTTTTTAATTGAACTTTAAGAATAAAGATTATGACACCCCTAAAAAAAGGAAGAAGATGATTGACAATAATAACTTTGTATCTAATTAATAATGGCTTAATTATATTTAATTATAATTAATTACAAGGTTAATTATGTCATTTAATTGTGATATATATGATATTATGTTTGTTATCATGTGTGCAACAAACATGTGATATGATAAATGATTATCATGTCCATATCATTTTCCATCTTTATCCAGTTTCATATCCTATCCTATCTCTATCATATCATGTACATCAAACGGGCTCTGACTTTTCAAAGCTCCATCAAATAATTAAAAAAGAGAAAGTAAACTGTTTTATTATTTCGACAAAACAACTGATAATAAAATAAACAAAACCGAGCACCAAGTAGAACGACCATGTATAACCCATAGGAAGGGATTGATTTTATCAGTTTAGATTCCAACTGATCAATGAGACTGGTCGCCAAACCTGAAATGACATTTGTCATAAACTGGTGGGTTGAATTTTAAATTATTCTGCTTTTTCACCATTTTAGACATGCATATATCCTAAGGGTTTTATTGATATATTGAAAGCAAAGGTATTTATTGAATTTTTCTATTCACATCCCATATATTTTTTGGTACACCTAAATTTACTTAACATTTTACAATAATATCAAAATTACCCTTTTATATAAATTTTCTTAAAACTTTGATTTCATTTATTGTCACCGTAAAATTTCACCCACAAACAATCATGGATGTTCAATCAATCTCTATAGAATATTAAAAAGTGAATCAAAGCATCTTTCATCTATACTCTATTGCATATAAGTAAGTGAATTTCTTCTTCTTTTTTCAATGATGCTAGAGTTTCTATTTTTTCTTGTTGTTCAACGTTGATATGTTATGCACTCTACAACAACGGTAATTTGATGGTGCAGCACGCAAGCGTTAATTAACATTGTTGAGGTTAACTTAAATTCAGTTTAAGTAGATACATGTAAAGTTTACATAACCTACTTAAACTGAGTTTGCATGTACATACTTAAAATAAGATACGTAGAATTATTAAACAAGATTGAAGAGATTAAAACAAAATTTAACTTTTTGTATGTACACTTAAACTCAATTTGCATGACCTACTTAAACTAAGTTTACATGACTTACATAAACTGAGTTTAAGCAAGTCATGTACACTTAAACTCAATTTACATGACCTACTTAAACTAAACTTACATGACCTACTTAAACTGAGTTTAAGTGTACATACTTGAACTCAGTTTACATGACCTACTTAAACTGAGTTTGAAAGAGGAAAGAAGGAAGATCGTTAGTTTTTTGGGTGAATTTGAAAATTAAATTTTATTTAAGGGTAATTTTGTCATTTTGAGATGTAACCAGGAATACGTGGGGTGTAATTAGAAAAATTTGTATTTATTTTGATGCAAGATATGGATATATCAAGTGTATATTTAACTATTTACTAGTAGCAGTAGGTCTTGTAAATAAAATTGTTATTAGGTAGATAAAAAACCATCGTAAAAAAAATCAGTGGCAACAAAAGAAAACGTAGATAAAAATCACTGAGCACATGTTTCTCTCTTATTGAAAGACCTTGATCCCTTACTGTTGTAAAGCCATGGAAGCAGGTGAATCGTTTTTATATTTTTTCTCACCTAATGACAACCATTATTCACAATTATAAAAATATTTTTATTAGATCATTCCAAATTATCTGAATTATGTTTGAACTAATTCAAACTTTAAAATTCTTATTTAGCCATTGTCAAAATAGAAGAAAAACAAAGCAAACATACGTATATAAAAAAAATCTTTTTCAATGAAAAAAAGGTTGAAGTAGTGGTGCACACAGACTTAGAAGATCCCACTTTGTATAAGTCTGTAGACAATTTAATGTATGCATATATTGATTCCGAATATTATTTATAAACAATCACATTTTCTCAAAAAAACAATCACATTTTGCTGTCCCTAAATGATTACTTTGGTCCCTGATTCTGCACCTCGCTGTCACAAAGGTCCCTGACTCAGGATTAAATACAAAATAGTCCATGAATATGTATTTCCGTTATCACTTTAGTCTCTGGCGTTAAATAATTCTGTTAACCGATGATGTGACAAAGATTTTATGCTGACAAAGAGTATGGGGTGTCACAAAGACTAAAGTGAAAGTAGAAAATTGTCATTTTGGTCTCTGAACCGAAAATTAATATCCTCGAAAATCAATATCTCTAAACCGAAAATCAATATCCCCAAACTCGTCCCAACGAAGTGTTGCTCTTCGTCAAGAACTTGGTCATCTTCCTCAATGAAGTTGTTCTGCGGTTGCAGGAGACATGTTGTTAGGTCCTTGACTATGCATACTTACTATCAGTTAGGTCTCTGACAGTATCACTAAGGTCCCTGACAGTAAACACTGACAGGCACAAAGTAGGCCTACTATGATCCTATTTTATATCAATTTATTAATTCAGGTCTGGTTATGAATCATATTTTCCTAAATTCTATTTGTATATCTTGAATTCCTTTATGATATATTCTTTTTAATCTCAATGTTAACTTCAAATTATACTATTTCATTTTTTAAGAAAGATTATTAGCTTCAAGAATACATATTCAACTAAACTTCAATTGATTATTTACAAATATTGTCCTAGTATATTTATCTGAGCATGTACATTTTACAGTATGATTGCAGAACAGAAACTTAAACCACTTGATTCAGTATTTGTTTTCATATTAGCTATTATAATAATCACTGATATAACGCGAAACCTGTTATGTGAATTGTTAGCTAATATTTAGTGTTTGCTGTCACATTTTTAGGCATGTTGTGTGTTCATGGAATAGCAGCCATTGCATGGAAACATGATAAATGTTGTATGCGTGGAATAGCAGCCATTGAGGATATTGATTTTCGGTTCAGGGACCAAAGTGACCATTTTCTACTTTCACTTTAGTCCCCTCGACACCTCATACTCTTTGTCAGCATAAAACATTTGTCACGTCATCAGTTAACAGAATTATTTAATATCAGGGACTAAAGTGATAACGAAAATGCACATTCAAAGACTACTTTGTATTTAATCCTGAGTCATGAACATTTATGACAGCGAGTGCCGAGTCCCATAAGCTATCTCCCCCTCGTAACACTTGTAACTTTACATCACACGAGTCTTTTATTTTCAGTGTACATTTTCTATCCTTCACCTAAAGATAGGTTCAGTAGCAACACTCTCTGAACACAAAATACTAACGAATGATGTAAATGATATACATAAAATTCACATGGGCATACGACCGTCACAAGGTACAAGGAACCTTCACCCCTCCACTAGAGTTATACATCCCCATGTCCGTCACATAATACCTTCATCCCCTCTTCATCCTAGGTTACTCCATAATGAGCACCACTGCGGCACGAGTCGGGTTTCCATAATTTCACAGTATAACCAGGGGCGGACCTGGACTTTCAATACCAGTGGGGCAATATTTTTTTGTCAAATGATTAAATAATACAAAATTTAATAAGAAGTTATATTAAAAGTGGTTGTAGCAACCAAAATTACAAAGTAAATGCTCTATTTTCCATTTGTTGAAAATGAGCTAAATTTTCATCATTACTAATTGTTTTAAGACGGTCATTTAAGGTTTATAAAATTTCTTCATCCTAATTCAATATAAAATCAATTCAGTAATCAATTCAATATAAAATCAATTCAGTACTCAATATAAAATTTCTTCATCCTAATTCAATATAAAATCAATTCAATTTCAATTTCAGTACTCAATTCCAATTTCAATTTCAGTACTAAATTTCAGTACTCTCACTATCTAATTTCAATTTCACTATTGTCTACTACTATCAATTTAACCTAAAAGAGAAGAATAGAGGAGATGGGGGCTGACCTGATGTCTTATGACCGGCTGAGAGAGGAGAGGAGAGAGGAGAGAGGAGAGGAAAACGACGGCGGTGGGTGGTGGACTTGTTCAGATTGGTTGGTTGGTGGAGGAAGGAAAGGTTACGCGTTTGGCTTTCTGAAGAAGAAGTGAAAAACGAGTTTCTGAAAAAAAAAATTGAAGGGGAAAACGTGTTGTAAGTTTGTGTGATATGGGCCTGGGCTTATAAAAACACTGTATCCATTTTCTTTTCTCTCGTTGAAGGAAAATTATTATTTTTAAAAAGAAGAACACGACAGTTACAAAATTCTTTTCCCTCTAAACAAAGCTATCAAAATGATCACTAAACTAATTAAAAAAAAATTGTTGAGCTTCATATCATATCATATATTTAACAAACTACACTTTTATGTTCAGATTCAGCAGCATGACATGAGGCAAAATAAGATGGTGAAGATGAGCAGGCCATGACTCCACTCCCTGCACAAAAAAATGGGCCTGGACTGGTGTGGCACCTGCCACAGCAGGCCCAGTCCAGGTCCGCCCCTGAGTATAACACAATATGCATCTTATGACATTAATCAAATACATTAAATACTAAAACAACACAATCATGAACATGTAAACAAATGCGTATACAATTTAACAATCCTTAAAGCTTCGTTTGCGAGTTTGGAGGGGAAGAGAGGAGATGAGTTTGAAAAAAAAGGAAGGAACAAGTGGAAGAAATAAATGACATCGAGAGGGGAAGACTTTGGGGGGGTTCATTTTTCTTCATAATATAAAACTCTCCTCATTTGGGGTTGGAAGGTTTACATGAATTCTTCAAATTTAATCTATGGAGTTATGATATTCTTAAAATTAAAAATATATTAATCAAAAACATTAATTTATCATTCTCTAAAAAATTACTCTTTTAAAAAATGTGAAAGATTTTACCATTTTTTCCTATATTTCCAACCCTCCAAAGTCTTCCCTTCTCCTCCTCTCGAAACTCCGAAACAAAGTCTAAGGAATTCACCCACACAATCACTTATATTTCACATCATAAGAACATCTCATTACAGAATAACAAGTACAAAACTAAATTTACAAATTACAAGGATAAGGAATGATTCATTAAGTAAGTGACTCACATTTCACATCACATAACATTCATCGAAGGATTACCTAGTACACAGTTCAAGACCCAACAAAAAAGAATGATAAGCACAAAAGCGACACAAACCTATTTTTAAGTCTCTTAGAATGTGGATTAGGGTATTCATCATATCATATTGGTTTACACATCATTTTTATCTAATTAATTCATACATTGAGTATCTAAGGTCTAACCATCCTTACAAGGGTTCCATGATGCGAAAATAAAGGTAAAAATACTCAAAAGAAGGTCTATGAATTGATTCACAACATGAGTATGTCGCTTCATACGAGAATATAAGATGTTTTAGAACATCTACATGTAAATCAATCATTGGAGGATCTGGTTTCATGAATCAAATTCATTTGCAGGTGAATCATTTCATGACAACATAAAATACAAAATTTGTTCTTTTCTTGACTTAAATGAATCAGATAACTTTTCTAATTTGCTCAACACTTGTTCTTACTTCTTGGACCTTATTCTAATTAAATTTTTAGGGTTTACACACCATTTAACAAGGAATTAGATTGATTCACTCAAAAAACATATAACCACACATTATCACATTCATGAAAATTACCATTGAACAAATAACACACATTATCACATTTTACACTAAAATTTATAAAAATCACAACTTAATAGTCAACTATTACAAAAATACCACGAAAACCACGATTTAAACGTAACACACACATCATATATTTTACTCCCAATTCATCAAAATCACAATTTTCTCAATCATTCATAATATTACGGCAATCACAATAAGATATATAAATAAATATAAAAACTAGGACTATTTTAGGTATTATGGTAGTTTCGTTTGTCCTACACAACATCAAACTCATGACTGTAACGAAAACTCACCCCTTACCTTAACTTAGACTTCCAAACGTAAGTGTAATACTCCTATTTTGTCCAGTTAAATAAAAAGTTTCCAAAAATAAGTGATAATATTTTTTTAAATGTTTTCCATCATTTTAATTTCTTCATAAAATTTAAAAATCCAAAAAATATGCATTTATTTCACTTGTTAAATTTATTTACAAAAATGATTAAAAAATATAATATATAATATAAAGTACAATTACAAAAAAAACTTCTGTAAAAAAAAACAAAAAAAAAGGACAATTTTCACTCTTCACCAAATTTATTTAGAAAATAAAAGTAAAAGAGAACATCAAGGTTGAACAACAAATCTTTCTATCTTTAGTGTCATTCCAATTCATCTTTACCATCTACTTTTTTCTTTTTCCATTTTGGTTCAACCAATTTAGTCTGAATCTAATGAGATTTATCATCTATCTTGAACAACAAAACTTTCTATATTCAATGCCATTCAACTCGTCTTTACTACTCCCTCCGGTCCTATATATATAAGAAAATTTTCAAAAAACTTTTTGGTCCTATATATAAGAAAATTTTCAAAAAACTTTTCGGTCCTATTTATAAGAAAATGTCACAACTTTTAAGGTGTAGTTATTGTTTAAAAAACTTTTTTACCCTAATTTAATGTTTCTCTTTTTAATATTTATGAATGTATTTAATGCTTCACAATTTTTTATGAAGGTATAGTTGTAAAAATATTAAAAAAGTTATATTAATTAATGATTGTATTCGTTTTAATGTTTTTTAGTTTTTCTTCTTATAATAAGGACCGAAGGGAGGATCTACTTTTTCCATTTTGAATTCAACCACTAACTTGCAATTCCAAGAGTGCAATTTGTCTTCTTCATCATAGTTCAACCTAATTTGGAGTATAAATATGAACCAAAGTTAAAGAAAAAAAGAGGGAGTCCGAAAAAGAGAAAATAAAAAGAAGAAAAAAAAATGTAGAGAGCCATAAACCTTGATCTAAATTCACCGCCACCTCCATCTTTATCATTCATATGTAAAATGCAAGGGTCTGTGATTCCATATCAATGCCTAGTGGATTGAAGCGGAGAGGCTCTACAATTTCCATATTGTACTCTCTTTCAATCTATTAGTCCCTTTTACTTTTTTTTTTCTTTTAATATTTTACTTATCGTCTTTCTTTTTGTTTAGTTACTTTATCATTTTGATAATAGGCTTTTGAACATGATTCTTTGTTTGTTTCTTTTACGAGAATTGTTCTATCGACCTCTCATTTTCACTCAAAAGCCCTTCAATATATAGGAACATATTGTCCGATGGCACAAACCTATTAAAACATGTTTTTTCATCGACTTTTTTTATTCAAAATTCATCGGAAGCTATCTTCTAATCGACCCTTTTTCAGGGTTTAGCAACTTAAGAGACCTTAAGAGCAACCTAGAAGTCCGCAAATCCATGTTGGGTGGCTAGTATCCACAAAAAACTAACAAAATATATTAATTCACCTTTTTATAATAAAAATGGTTAATTAGATTTGGTAATTTTCTTAATCATCGAGTAATTAAGACGCTTAAGTTGTGACAACTTAGTAATCTTGAATTCATAAATAATGATAAATTTTAGATTGTCTGAGATGTGACATCTTGTTAATCTATGATATCTAAGACACATTATGACAACTTAATGATATTTTAGACACATTATAAAGAACTCAAACTTAACCCCACATGTTTATATTTTTTATTTGTAATTAGTTTTGATTTTAAATTAATGTTAATTTAACTATTTTGTTTAAAATGCGTAAAAATATTAATCATTTTAATAAATTTTACCTAAACAAATTGCAAATAATAATATATATATATATATATATAATTAAAAATGATGCAAAATACACAACAATAATACATAAAAATTAAGAAAAAACAACATCATAATCATAATAAAAATAACGTAGAGTGTGAAAAAAAAATTAAGAATTGAAAAAACAATGCAACTTAATCGTACACAATTATGCATTAAACTAAGAGTATACATAGAGATACGTGGCTTTAGGTTGTGCCGCTGCAACTGCGCGTTGAGCACGTACATTAGAGATGGAAAGAAAATGAACACCATTATTTATTTTCATTTTACATTAGTAAATTTTACCGAATTTGTTCACCGCGTTGTTGCACCTGTTTAACCTATAGCCAAAGTATCTCATCTTCTATATATGTTTTTGGTTTAATGGTGTAATGCATTATATGTTAGAATGTAATATCTAAATCGAAAAGTAAAATCTAACAAGTGAGATTGGAAAATGTTGAACTTTGGATTGAGGAGAAGAGTTTCTTCTCAATTTCATTGGGTAATGGCGAGCTCATTCTTGCTCTTACTTGATTCTAAAAATATTTTTTTTAGATAGACGAAAAGACAAATACATTATAAACTCACACACATAAGCAGAGATGACATAGTTTGAACTCCGATCATGACGTCTAACATAACAATTTCAGTATTTTTGCGAGTTGAGTCAGGGCTTGTGTACTTCTAAAATATCTTTTTATCTTCGCTTCCATATTATTCTTTGTCAAATTTAAATCCCTACTTTTCTCTCTCTCTATATATATATATATATATATATTACATTTAAGATTGATTCCAATTCTTGATCAGTCAGTTTTACTTTTTTTTTTTTAATTTTCTACTTGGCATTTTTTTAATGACAATGCTAATTGTTATGATAGGATTTTTTTCTTCTAGTATGTACTTGACTCCTGAACTTTAACTCATCAATTCATATAATCCCATAATTCAAAAAGTCGAGCTATCCAACTCCCATGTTTGGCATCTAGTTGCTACTTCACTTTGACCTAGTCAATCAATTTGATTTTTGAATGAATGACCATAATTGATAAGCTTTAGAATGAAGGACCTTGGAAGAGCATCCACAATAAAGACGTCTATTTTTAGATACTTAAATGAGTCTCACATTTACACACCATTTATTTATAATTTTTAACAGTAGTACCTAATAAACACTCAATTGTCAATTCCTCTAACCTATCACATCACACAAATTTCTTAAACGGAACCTATCAATAACCCTATATCATTAAATTTTAATATTCTAATATAGGTTGATGTTTTATTTATTTTTTAGGGTCTTGTTAACGATTGCCCCCGTGACACTCTTTAAACATTCTAATTCAAGAAATTATCCACTAAAAAAGTCAATTGTTTCAATTTCTAATGCATTAAATACAATAATTTTCATAAAAATTTACTATTTAAATGACTTAAAAAGTACCCCGGAGACACTCGTTAAAATTTCCCTATTTTTTATTATATTGTACATGCATTTCTACATTTGGATTATGATAATCAAATGAAGACATCTTGTCAAAAAAATAATCAAACGAAGACATATTTAATCATATCTTTCAAAATCACGTTCAGGAACGGGAGTAGAAAAATTTGTTGACGGGGGCGAACAATTTAATAAACATGGTCATTTAGATCATTTCTAAGGCATTTTTTTGGTATTAAACTTGATAATGTTGTCTTTTATTAGACCTATATTTCCATTTTCAATTAAATAGAGCCATTGACACTTTTTACATAGTAGTAGCAATTAGTATGTGTGTGAAATTAAGTGGAAGTATGACAATAGCATCATTTTTTGGTCCAACATTTTTTCTTGAATGAGTAAAAATGACAACATAATTATTAGGTTAGCTTTATATTTGAGACTAGAGGGATTACTCTAATTTCTAGTAATTCAGAACATAAACTAAAGGAAATTAGCATTTGTGCAATATTTAGCAATTGAAAGCATTACCTGTTCTTCAGGAAACTTTACCTTAAAATCAAATTAAGGAAGACCTTGATTGTTTTCTATTTGAGAATATCATGCAGATGAACAGGTTAGCATGCTATACCAGAAACAATGTCACCATGTTTTTTTGTGTTGGAGAAATCATTCAATAAAGATTTTTGACAAGCCATGTTTCTTGTAACTCAACTAATTTGTCATCAATAGTTTTACCACACAACTCAGAATTTTGACTTTTTGAATGAATTTGGAGAGAGAGATTTCCACCCTAGTATGGATTGATCTTTGCAGTCTTTGAAATGTGTCTTTTTGAAGAGGAGAATTAGTAACCTAAATGCTTCTAATATTTTTTTAAATTTACACAACCTACTCCTTCTACTAGCCTAGTTTTTTTGAGTCACAAGGTTTGAATATATATATGCTCAATTCAATAAAAACATTTGATGAAATTATTGAAGGTTGATAACTCAATTCTGAATCCTGAGATAATTTTCATCACCTGAATCACATAATGAATGATAATGCTACCAGAAAAAAAATACTATCACTGGTCCTACTTGAATTTTTATTTTTTTTCCTTATTAGTTTTTACTTATTTGAACTTTGATAAACGGAGCCTCTTCTCTTTTATAATAAAGTAAGATTGAACAACAATTGACATGGTGCTACATGAAATTTATCATTGAACAAGCTTTAAATCTTTACTGTTAAGAGTAAACTACATATTGCATATCATAAATCTTTACTGGATTTGTACAAGTCCATAGATAAATTAAATATATGGACATAGATTCCAGATATTATTTATAAACAGAAAGGCACATATTACAACACCATAAGCTAATTACATTACATTACATCACTTGTGTTATTTCCAATCTTCACCAGAAGACAAGATCAGTAGCAACACTCTCTAAACACAGGATCAATGCTGCTTCCCCATTTGTTATTGTACATCTCCAAAAGCTTTTCAGCTGGTGTCATACCTGGCCACAGTTTCATCTCATGAAACGTTCTTTGAAAAACATAGCAATGAAATTAGAAGTAAACTAACTTAGATACCTGTTCCAACCACTTCAATCAATGGATCCAGAAAAATGGATTCATTTAAGCATCTTCTGTCCAAGCCATCCTACAAAAAAAAAGTTGGTTGAACTAGACTTCTAGATAATGAAATCAGAATAACATTAAAGATACGTACCTTTGCCCACTTCAACACATCTTCAGCAACATGTTGCAACAATCTACCTTGAAATGGAGTCTTTAACCCAGTAAAAGGAACCTAAACATTAAAATAGAATAGAATGATTGAAGTCCTAAGGTCCTAGAAGCTTTAAAAAACAGGATATACGAATCTTTGTAGAAGTGGTTTGTTTTTCATTACCTGATTCCTCAAATACTGTCTGTCATCATCGGTCCAATCAGCAATCATATCTAGAACATTATGTAGTGAAATCTCATCATATAGTAGACCTACCTGACATAGGAAAGATTACCATAATAAACTAAGGTTAACATTAATGGTGTGAATTAATTAGGACTAAAGTTAAACTCTGACCACATGCCTTGTTCACCAAGGCAATTAAGTATCACAACCTTTGATCCTTAATCCCAGTTATATGCATTATAATTCTAAAGACAAGATGAATTACCCAAAAAGCAGGCAGAGCACATAACATGTTCAAAGGCCCCCCATCAGCACCTCTCATTTCCATGTATTTCTTTAGCCTGACCTGCATAAAAATGAATGCATGTCCAACTTAATTTAGTCTTATATAGTTGAAAATGTAACACAGAGACTTTTGATGTACTATCGAACATTGAACATTGACACAAGTGATTACATTCATTTACTTCTATTTTGATAGTGATATGTAAACTATATGGATGTCTCAATAACCTCGGGAAATATCGTTGTGAGGTGATTTTCCCAATCACTGATTGTTGGCACTTGACCTGGAATGGCAGGGAGTTTACCAGCCATGAAGACCTGCACAAAACAAATGTACAGCATTAACTAAATACATTTAATCATGCTTCACAAATTAATCACAAGGAATAGAAGATAATAACCCGGAATGACATTCCACCGCATGCAATATATTTATTTCTTCGATAAACAAATATCATGGGTACATCAAGAGCATAATCAACAAACTGCTCAAACCTGTTGCAAAAACACACACACACACACCACTTTTTTGCATTTGAACTTTATTTAAAACTTGGAATTGGAAAAGTATATATAGATAAACAAATTAACATACATACCCAAAAGTATCATAAAAAACAAATGGGAGCATTCCAGTACGACGTTTATCAACCTGACCATTCACATGGCTGTTTGAACAACCAATTAAAATTATTAATAGAAAACAAAAGTTAATTAAAACAGTTAGTTATACATGACCTTCTAAAGCTGACGTAACCGTTTGGAGCTCCTTGCTTAAAAGGTGAATTTGAAAATAAGGCTGTTGCTAACTGGTTTATTTAATTGTTGTACAAGTAAGATTAGATACAATAATAAGAATCACAAAATAGAATGAACATAACATAATTAAATTTCTCACCGGCTGTAAAGCTAGACTGCCGCGCATTTTCTTGATCATGTCTGCTTCAGAACTGAAGTCCAAATTTACCTAAATTTTGTTTGTTAGTATTAAATTTTGTCTCTGTAATTTAAATATAAAGTTGAATTACTCACCTGAACTGAGCATGTCATTAATAATGATTGAACACCAAGTAGCCCAAATTTACTGAAGTAATTTTGCATAATGTTGTAACGTACCTAGAAGAAGTAGAAATTAATCAAGTGAAACCAAATATCAGCAACCATTTCAATAATCAGAATTTTAACAAGTATTTACTCTATTATGCTTTATTAGGATGAACAATAGCTTATATAAATGGTTGAAGTTTTGTGCATTCAAATATTGATAGGTAAATACCACATATTTATTACCTTGGGCACTTTTGGTATGTCTTCTAGTCTCCATTTAGGCTGAAAACCTAATCCCAAAAATCCAATTCCCATTTCCTCTGCAACAGTTTTAGCCTATCAAACATGAGATAAAACAAATTGTGTTGCAGTTCACATTCTCATAGTCACTGCCTTCAAAATATGAATCTCGGATACCGCAAAATACATAGGAGATACAGATCTTAAAAAAGATGAAAGGTATAAAAATGTGAGATAAGGTTGTGAGACGTAGTGAAAATGCACACGATCCATTTGATGAAATTGACATATTTATCGTTTGATGTGTCAAACTTAACTTTTTATGAATGAAAACTCATAACATTCATGTTTTGATCACAAATATTATTTATTTATAAATTGTGATCATATATATAAATGAAGGAGTTCATAATTTTAAATTCCATAAAGTTATAGACCAAAAAAAAATTCCATAAAGTTGCAAATACTAACCTGATAGAGGTGCAAGTTAATCTCATCATAAGTCTCATGCAATGTTTTGAAAGGCGCACCACTAAGCTCAATTTGTCCACCTGGCTCCAATGATATGCTTTGCTTCCCCTAGGTAGAATTTTTCACATATATATAAATAAATGTGACAAATTCCTTTTAACTTATGTCTCTCAGACAAATTGTTGAAATTAAACTAAGACATAAATTTTCATAAGAAATGAATATTAAATTATTATAGATAAGGTCTTACAGTTTTGAGTCCTATGATGTTGTCACCTTCCATAATTTTATCCCAATTAAACCTTTCAGAAATGCCATTGAGTAAAGGTGATATTTGTTTGTATTTGATTGGACGTAAAGTATCAAACTCAAAACCAAACTTCTCATGTTCAGTGCCTATTCTGCAATGACACATACATAAATTTGACATTAAATAATTATTCACCCCATATACAAGATTAAAAAATGACAAATATTTGTGAATGTTGATTTTTTCTTTTTCTACCTCCACTTTTCCTTAGGCTTGCAACCAGATACCATGTAGTCAATTAAATCATCTTTTGTTAATGGCTCAGTGGCAATAACAGGAGCTTCTATGGCAGGTCCAGTGGCAACAATAACACTTCTCCCTTTTCTGCATTTTACTATCTCTCTATCTTTGTACAAAAACTTATAATGGACTGAACCACTACAAAGGGAAGATAATTTAAAATATGCATCTTCCCTTCGGTTTGACTCTACTTTCCCTAAAACCATGGATGATGATCCTAATGTCCCTTTCGGGCTAAGGAGTCCCATTCTGCCTCCCTGAAATTAACAAGATATATTAACTCCTTATTTGTATATAATTCATTTTTATGAGAAAAAAATTAAACTGTTTCATATAAATTAAAAGTTATTTTTATAAGCTACCCCAAAAAAATAAAACTGTTTCATATAAATTTGGTTTATAAATTCTATTAAACAAACGTAAAAAAAGTTCTATGAAACAATTTCACATGTGTTATTTTATAAATTAATAACTAAAAGAGGGTACTATTTACTTAAGATATAAATGGAGAAAAGTAACTAGCTAGCAAAGCAAGTTTAATATTGATCAAAACCGCTAAGATTATGACTTAGAGATCAGTAACACGTGATGAACTATATATAGCTAAATGCATGCATTAGGATTATTTTCACCAGATTGCAATAGACTAACGGAAAGTTAAGTTACCAGGTAGCTAGAATTAATTGGATTGGATTAGATTATTCAATGTGATTGGGAAAGGAGTGATCATATAGATGTTACTAAAATGGTTACCAAGTACTAATCAAATCAATTAAAATTGAACAATTTATACATAGAATGGTACGGATTGTTTGATCTTGGTTGTGCCACACGTGTCATTTGAGTGACACGTCAGTTAGCTAGTTTGGCTTATGTTATCCACAGTGCCCACCTTTGCCTGACAAGTGTTATGTTCTTCTCACTTTTGGATACACAGTGAATCCCTTTTGGTCGGCTATCGGTGACACTCAGACTAGTTTATTTAATTGGATTGGCAGTTACATTGCATAATATATGAAAGGGTCGAAGTTTGAATCCCGGATATCTCATATCACCATATTTAAAATGTGTGAATTTCAGTCACTAAACTACTTAACAAAAAAAAATTAATTTTTTTACAAATAAAATAACAATAACTATTGAAAACTTATATACACAATAACTATTGAAAACTTATATACATACTAGACTCTAACCCGTGCGATGCACGGGTTTTGTATAGCTTCATATATAACTATCAAATGACTATATTATTACTTTTATAGTTATATTCAGTATTATGTTATCAAACTATCTCAAAAAGTAACAAAAATAAAAGATGAACTGCAATAAAAATGACAAATCAAAAGAAAAAATATATACAAAAGCTAGCACCAAGAAATTGATCCTAACCGCAAAAGTTGTTAATCGAAAGAAAAAAATAAGGAAAAGGAATTGTTATTTAGTAACCGAAAGAAAAAAAAAATAAAAAGGAACGTTACGTGGTAATTGAAATAAAAAATAATAATAATAAAAAGGAACCGTTAATAATGAAAAGGAACTACTATCAAAAAAGGAATTGCAATGGCGTTAGTGACTTTTAAAAAAATGACATTTTCATGTGTTATCTGATTCAATTCCTTGCATATTTTTTTTTCATAAAAATTAATTAGGTCCGTAAAAAAGGGTGGTGTTATGGTTATTAGGTTCAATTGCAAGATGGTGAGAGAGATGAAAGTGAGTGAGAAATGATTTAGGAATTGTGAGATTGAAAGAAAGAGGACCCGAGATTTGTGTTGAATACACAACATTGAAACAATCACATGTCATAAAAAACATCAGTACCTTGGTGGTAAGAGTTGTGAATTGAAAGCATGTGGTACCTGGTTCGATCCCCATCCGAAGTTTTTTTCATAAATTTTTATAACTAAAAAGTAGGGCTAATCATTAGGGTTAGAGCAACACTACTTAACATTTAGTATGAAAAAAGAATAATGAAGAAAAAGCTAAAATTCACACAATCACATAACAAAATCAATAATTTTCAAACTCTAATGTCAAGGATTCGAAATTAACAAAATTCAGACAATCAATATCAACATTGGTCATAATTTTTTGTCAATTCGATGAAAGATGGTGTGAATCGGTGAGAGAAAGCGAGTTATCGGCAATGACATTTACGGCAGTCAGTTGTTGGTGAGGTGGCAGTTGCGGCGGCGGCGTGATGTGTGTGGATCAGTGAGAGAAAGTGATTTTCCGGCGGTGGCAGTTACGGCGGCATGTGTTGTTGAAGTGGTACATACCCCTGGTTGGGATGGGTAGGCCCACCACTTCACTTTCACTTAGGCCTGGGCCAAGTCAGTGGGGGGACCCTGTCGGGCTCCTCCCCCCCCAAAAAAAGACAAACTGTACGTGATAGGTTGCAACGGTGGCGGGATGTTGTTATTGGGGTCACCGGCGGCGGTGAAAATGAAGTTGAATCGCATGATGTGTGTGAATGACGTTCAATTCGTGTTCAAATGATGTTGGAATTCAGGGTTGTGAGAATGACTTAAAGTGAACTCGCATTTGTGCTAGATAAATAAAATGAAAGCAACTATAAGTCACAAAAAACTTTAGTGATCTAGTGGTAATGGTTGTGATCTACCAGAACTTGGTTTGGGGTTCAACTCTCAGCAGGAATTGTTTTTCATAAATTTTTTTCAAAAACAAAAATTAGGGTTAGGGTTAGCTATTTTAGGGTTGCAAAAGTGTTTATCAGACTGCATAACATTTATATTAAGTATGATGTGAGATTTGAACTTTCGATCACGAATTCACGATGTCTGATCTAATAATTTTGAAATTTTTATCAGTTGAGTTAAAATTTACTGACAAAAACAAATAATTTTACTGTTTAAGAATGAGATCAATCTTTTATTATGAACACAATTATTTTTACCAACAAATTAATAAGTTTTATTATTGGATCAGATGTCATACAATGATTTAGGATATGTTTGAATAGTGAGAGGAAAGAAAGTAAAAGGAAAGAATGATGAAGGAATGAAAGTGAAAGGAAAGTAAGATAATTTTTGGGTTGTTTGAAATAAGTAAAAAAATGAAAGGAAAGAAAAATGTATATCTAGTAAATGACAAAAATATCCTTATGATAATATTGAAAATTTTTATTCAAATAATGACAATATTGTAATTTTACAATTTTGGAACTCATGCCCAACTTTCTTAGCGGTTTGAGTGGAAAGTTTTAAAACGTGGGTCCCACCAAAATGATACTTTCTTTTTGCACCGACAAAGCAACCAAACAACGGAAGCACGTTTTTCGATAATCTTTCCTCTACTCTCTTTCCTTCTTGTTTCTGCTGTTCCAAACATAGCCTTAGCTATACAATTGTAGAAAAACATGTACTTACGCGCATGATGGAAGTGTAATCTACTGTGCAGCTTAAACAGAGGTAAAGATATATTTTTTTATTTAAGGAATTAAAATAGATAACTTCTTGTAACAAAAACTTTAGTACTTTTTTTGTACTAAGATAACTTTAGTTCACAAAAGTTTTGTATTTATTATTTTGCAAAAAATTGATTTATATTTTTAAGAAATACTCTTATATGCGTAGTGAATTCAGACAAATTCACACTACTATTATGATGTATTGAACAAAAACTAAGAGCAAACAGAATTAAAGTGATCAAACAATCACATACAATAAAGCAAGATAAAAATAGTTTATGCCAATTGTCGCGGTGATTTTCGGAGATCAAGCTATTGATTAGCGTTGACTCACTAATTTTAATTCACTACTGAACTTTTAATTTTTCAAAAGAAAAGTGGAAAAAAGTTCTAAATTACCACAATTTTAAAGATTAAGGGTTCGGGGGTTAGTTACGTTTAGGGAAGGTGTTAGCACCCTAAACGTTCGTAGTACTCTACGAGAACCTCTTGATTTTATTTATTTATCTTGGTTATAACTTGCTTATATATTTAAAAGAAAGAAAAGAATGAATTAGAAAAGTGAGAAAAAATAAAAATGTTTTTGTGTATTTTTTATGATTTGGAAGGACAAGGTCCTTTGCCTACGTACCCGTGAGGGATCAAAACCTCGTAGTTCGGGGTAAAAATGACGGTTGATTTGTTTTGTGTTTTTTATTAGTTTTAAAAAAAAAGTTTTAAAGATAAAATAAAGGCCAAGTGGCAAAAAGGAGAATTGGTTTGTGTTTTTTATTTTTGAAAATAATTAAAGTGTTATTAAAGTTGATTAATGGTTATTTAAAGAAAATAAAAGAGAAAAAATGGGCACTTGATTGAAAATCAATGTTTGTTTATGAAAAGATTTTTTTGTGATTTTTGATTATTTGCATTTTTTTGTTTTTTTTTTTGTTTTTAATTAACTAAGACTAAAAAATGTAACTAAAAAGCTAAACGCGAGGAAATTCCGTGGTGACGTTGGATCACCACGAAACCCTTTTGAAAATAAAACTAACCTAATATTTTTGTATTTTTTGTTTGTAAAGCGAAATAAAATAAAAATAAAAGACATAAAGCAAAATAAATAGAGTGTGAGTGTCAGTGCATATTCTCATTTATATTTACATTGTACCTGAATACATTCTAAGAAAATGCAAAATAATAAGTAAAAATAAAAATTGCAAATGCACTAAAAATAAGTAAATATGCTAATGAATAACAATAAAATGAAAAATGCATGAAATAAAAGGAAAATAAAAAAATAAAAATGCATGATGTGTTAAAAAAATCAAAGACAATAAGATGCACAATAAATAAAAACTAAAAGAACTAAATGCAAAAAAAGAAATGAAAATCAAAGAAGAAAGAAATAAAAGAAAGAAAGGGGTGCAGAGAATAAAAAGGGGGTTCAGGAATAAAGGGGAGAAGGAAGTCAGAAAGAGGACCGGGCCGTGTACTGGGCCTGAGGGAGTGGAGAAGAGAAGATCAGACCGGTTCGGTTCGAGTGAACCGAACCGGTTCAGTACTCATAAATACTTAGGGACCGGTTTTTTAAAGTCATTATACAACAATTTTCTCTTTCTTCTCATCTTCCCTCTCTTTTCTCTATGGAAACTGCTCGGCCAGGAAGAGGAAATCCGGCGCGGCGGTTGGCCGGCGGCGCCACCGCGCTGGAGTAACAAACTTCTCCTTTGGAAATAAAGTTTCGTTTTTTTCAGAGGTTTTCTCCTCCTCCTTCTAAATCCGAGTTTGGTTTTCACAAATTCCTTCTCAAAAAACTAGATCTACACGAACTACCTTGTGTTTTTTTGCTGAGTTTTTGTTCTGTTCTTGGGTTTTAGGATTTGATTTGTATTTCGGTTTTTAGGCTTGGATTGGGTTCAGTTTTGGGATTCGTGTGTGGTGAGTGGCTGGGCCGGTTTTGTATGGCCGCGGCTGGTGATGGCTGGATGCGGTTTGTGTTGGTGAGTGGCTGTGGGTGTGTGTCCGGTTGTGGGTCTGATGGTGGTATGTGGTGGGAGAGGGGTGGAGTGTGGTGGCCGTACGGGTTGAGGAGGTTTGGAGGGGGGCCGTGTGGCTGTTTGGATTTATGTGGTTGTGAGGCCGCGTTTGGGAGAGGTGGCCGTGGTTTGTGTGGCTGTGGTAGAGTGGATACGGGTTTGTGTTGTGGAGGAGGTTGTGTAGTGTTAAGGAGGAGGGTCGTGGGGTATGTGGTGGTTGTGGGTGATGAGCCGGATTTGTGTTGTGGAAGAGGAGGGAATGGCGTGTAGGTGTTGTAGTCTTTTTGTGACGGTTACGGTTTGGAAATGGCCGTGTGTTTTGATTGTGTTTTTCTTTTGCGGATGATTCAATTCCTCCGGTTTTTCTGTGCGTGCTGCCCCCCTTTTCTGATGAACTGACTGACTCTCTATATACATCACTTTGTCATCACTGTCCATAAAGGACAATGAATGGCCACTTAAGTGACAAATTAAAACAAAATAAATACTAAGAAAGTCTCCTCTACAAAAAAGTCGGATGTTTAAAAGAGGTAAGTAAATAAAAAAGGAAGAAAAAACAAATAAATAAAAATGCTAAATAAAATAACAATAAAAATATCTAAAAGAATAAAAGTAAAGATATAAATAATAATAAAAACAAAAAGACGGACCCGGACGAAATTAAAAAAAAATGAGGTATTTTAAAATACCTCTCTGTCGAAATTTCGTATGAGACGACGAAAAATTCCGAACTAAAAAGACGAGGTCAAAAATTGGGGTATGACAGATGCCCCTATTTAAGTCTCTTCGTCCGGAGATTTGAAGATAAAATCTTGGATTCGACGGGTCGAAGGGACTTAAATACAGAGTACGCCAATTTTGGACCTAAAAAAACGTGAAATGCTCGTGATGCAAATGTGGATGCAAGACGGCGAGGATGACCTGACTGGGATAAAACAAAACAAAAGGATACCCGAGTTCGTTAAAGAAAAGGGATCCGACTCCACTGGGGAATAACACAGTTTCACTGGGGAAGCGATCAACTATCGTATTGACAACTGAGAAAGGAAATATGATATGGGAAAAGATACTGACAACAAGTTGCCCGTTTGTAGGGCCTGCCACTTGAGGTAAAGACGGAAATAAAAGTAACATGCCACTGACGACAAGAAACAAAGGTGAATGTCAGCTGTTCGGGATGTTGCCGAACTTGCCACTGACGACATGAAATAAAGGCAAATGTCAATTGTCTGGGTTGTTGCCGAACTGCCACTGACGACAAGAAATAAAGGGTAAATGCCAACTGTTCGGGTTGTTGCCGAACTGCCATTGACGACAAGGAATAAAGGTAGATGCCAACTGTTCGGGTTGTTGCCGAACTGCCATTGACGACAAAGAAATAAAGGTACATGCCAACTGTTCGGTTTGTTGCCGAACTGCCATTGATGACAAAGAAATAAAGGTAGATGTCAACTGTTCGGGTTGTTGCCGAACTGCCATTGACGACAAAGAAATAAAGGTAGACGTCAACTGTTCGTGTTGTTGCCGAACTGCCATTGACGACAAGGAATAAAGGTAGATGCCAACTGTTCGGGTTGTTGCCGAACTGCCATTGACGACAAAGAAATAAAGGTACATGCCAACTGTTCGGGTTGTTGCCGAACTGCCATTGACGACAAAGAAATAAAGGTACATGCCAACTGTTCGGGTTGTTGCCGAACTGCCATTGACGACAAAGAAATAAAGGTAGATGTCAACTGTTCGGGTTGTTGCCGAAATGCCATTGACGACAAAGAAATAAAGGTAGATGTCAACTGTTCGGGTTGTTGCCGAACTGCCATTGACGACAAAGAGATAAAGGTAGATGTCAACTGTTCGGGTTGTTGCCGAACTGCCATTGACGACAAAGAAATAAAGGTAGATGTCAACTGTTCGGGTTGTTGCCGAACTGCCATTGACGACAAAGAAATAAAGGTAGATGTCAACTGTTCGGGTTGTTGCCGAACTGCCATTGACGACAAAGAAATAAAGGTAGACGTCAACTGTTCGGGTTGTTGCCGAACTGCCATTGACGACAAAGAAATAAAGGTAGACGTCAACTGTTCGGGTTGTTGCCGAATTGCCATTGACGACAAAGAAATAAAGGTAGATGTCAACTGTTCGGGTTGTTGCCGAACTGCCATTGGCGACAAGAAGTAAATGTAGACACAAGTTATTCGTTAAAGAACTGCCGCTTGACATAAAGAGGGTGACATCTCTGGACCAGACATACTGGGGATGACACTTGGGGAAAAAGAGTCACAAATTGTTCATGATTGATTGACATGAAAAGCAAGACTCAGGGTGGTTAATGCAACCATGCATTGAATGATGCTATGTGCATGTTGTGTATGCATGAATGTGTATATGCATGAATGTGTATATGCATGAATGTATGAATGTATGTAAGACAATACGACTTGTACGACTCCATGGAGAATTGACTTGTGTGATAGTATAACTGTATGAAGGATTGACTTGTGGGATGGTATAACTGATGGACTTGATGAGACAAGACTGGACAGGTAAGATGGAAAGTGGACCGACGGCGCAGTACAAACACTCTGCAATCTTCATTGGGAATGATGCCATTGGGAACATATCAAAACATTGACGGGGTAAAGCCCGATGTATGCAACAACCGGTGGGGAGCAAACACTTCCTGGGGGAGACGTGTTAATCCATAGACCTGGCAGAAGAACTGGCGTTTCTGTGGTCATGCTTTTTTGTTCTTTTTTTCTTTTTTTTGAATCCCTAACTTTGCCTGGACCGCCCTTTCGGGTTTTCAGTCCACCAGGAATATATTCTTTTTGTATGCCCCTAATTTTTGCCTGGATCACCCTTTCAGGTTTTCGATCCATCGGGACGCTCATTTTTGCCTAAGCCGCCCTTTCGGGTTTTCGACTTACCGAGCTTTTTTCCCTTTTGTTTCTTTGTTTTTTTTAAGCAATTGACCATGTTCAGCCTGCAAAGTTTATCCGTTCTCAGGACAGATGTTGACGCATACTTCACTTATTCATGAGTTCAGAGATAATGTGTTTGTTGTTCATGCCTTCCAAGAAATATATAAAAAAAGATTTATGATTTTGAAAAAAGTTTTGCTTCAAGTACTACCATAAAAAATAGAAGAAGTTTTTATAAACTGAATAAATGGGAATTCCAAATGGAAGACAATAGGCTCAAATTTATTTAAAAGAGTGGTGACCCGCCAATGACATGGCTCTATGGATTTCACAAAGTTTGGAAAATGGTAAATATAAATTGAAGGTACATTGAACACAATAACCGTTATTCTCCCTAACAACTTTGAATTCCACCGTTTAGATGCTTCCGATTCAGAGTCTTTTTGACCGCTAATGTGCCCCAAGTGAGTCATGGCCAACCTGATGCAGTTACCTTGTCTTTTTGATCCTTAATTTTTGCATAGACCGCCCTTTCGGGTTTTTGATCTATTAGGATGATTATTTTCTGTTCCATGTCTCTAATTTTTGCCTGGACCGCCCTTTCGGGTTTTCAGTCCACCAAGACGCTCATTTTTGTCTAAGCCGCCCTTTTGGGTTTTCGACTTACCGAGCTGTTCTTTTGTTTTTAGACAAAGTATTTCTTGACTGCATCGGCATTCACAGGACGGGGAAGCTCATCATCATCCATAGTCGTAAGAGTCATTGCACCACAGGAGAAAGCTCTCTTGACGACATATGGGCCTTCATAGTTAGGCGTCCATTTGCCCCTGGAATCGGGTTGAAAGGATAAAATCTTTTTGAGCACAAGGTCTCCTTCTTGAAATTCGCAGGGACGGACCTTCTTGTCAAAGGCTTGTTTCATCCTCTTTTGATATAGTTGACCATGACACAAGGCAGCCATGCGTTTTTCTTCAATCCAGTTCAGCTGATCATACCTACTTTGGCACCATTCAACCTGAGACAACTTGGCTTCCATCAGAACTCTCATTGACGGGATCTCGACTTCCACGGGGAGCACTGCTTCCATGTCGTAAACTAAAGAGAAAGGGGTTGCCCCTGTTGAAGTGCGCACTGAGGTACGGTACCCATTCAAAGCATACGGTAACATGCCAGTCCTGTAAGTGGCTACCATCTTCTGCACTGTTTTCTTGATGTATTTTCCTTTTTCCATTTTGTTTCTTTTGTTGTTATTGTTTTTTTTTTGCAGCTTCAATGGCACCATTCATCTGGAATTTTATCAGGGATACTGTAGTGGCAGCTCCTCGGAACCCAAGTTAATCATTTCAAATGCTTCTTCATGAGGCTGAATGGCTTTCATGTCATACTAATAACCGATAGATCTTTACAGGAATCCCTTCATCCTCCTCCTCTTCAGTTTCGTAAACAGGGAACTCAAAGTCGGGAGAGAGCATAGGGTTACAGTGTTCAATGGGTTTATCGATGTTCAGTCTACATATGATTGATGATTGATTTTAGAAAATGAGTGAAAAATGCAGACCTTTTGAAATTGATTTAAAATAAAATAGAATAAAATATTTTTTTGGGTTTTTTGTGTTACCATTTTCCAGAAAAAGCAGTGAAATAAAAAATAAAAAGTCGCGAAAGAAACGACAATTTTCATTGATAGTGGTAACTTGAAGACAAAAGTAGAGCCCTGCATGATTTCACTTTCGTCTCGGGCGAAACGAAAGGACTTTTGAAAAGACAAGACAACGAAAACACATCACTTGGACCCATGAGTAATTGAGGGAAATGTCAACAGCGACCCAATTGCAGTAATCTCTGCCATGTGTTACAAAATTCACTGCCACCTTCTTCAACAGGGTGAGTTTCTGGGCAATCTTGCACCAAATTAACAGATGGGGTCACATGGCCAGGTAGTAGATTAGCTTGCACATCGGAACTCGACTCTTTGAAGGATAGGATGTTGGCCTGGATCAACTTCTGGACTTCGGCTTTCAAGGCATAACAATGCTCAACGTCATGATCGGGTGCCCCTTGATGGAAAGCACAAGAAAGATGAGGTCTATACCCCCTTGGCAATCTTTCAGGTACCTTAGGAGGTGCCCTAGTTTGAACAAGATTTTTATCAAGCAAAGTGGGAAGCAACTCTGCATACGCCATGGGGATTGGATCAAAATGGGATATCCGCTGAACCCGATTCTGTTGTCGAGCTGCTGGGGAGCCTGTTGTCGAGGCTGTTGTTGATACTGTTGCCGAGGCCTTTGTTGGGGCTGGAGCTGATTTCTGGATAGCCGGAGTTGGGGTTCCTAAAGAAGTGGGATGAAAACCTTCGTCTGATAGAAATGGCATCCCCCATGGGTAAGCTCTAGACGTGCCGGGCGGTGGAGCAAGTATGGTAGAAGTTGGTAAAGCAAATAAGATTGGCTGCTCAAGAGTAGTGATAGCAGGCTGAGGAACTGACGTCTGAGCTTGGGAAGCCAACAGAGCATTCATCATGGAGGTCAACTTCTCCATCCCTTCTCGGAGATTGGCCACCTCTTCCCGGAGGTTCTGGTTTTCTTGCTCTAACAGATCCATTCTTTTACGATTAGCCATAGTGTTGTAAATGCGATTCAGTTTGTGGAGAATTCGTCGGGCCACTTTCTTTGGACGACGGCTGATTAACCTTTTGTGATGAAACAAAGGATGAGACTCGATTTGGAAACTATGAATGCGGTATGATGCATAATTTATGCTTATGCAAAAAAGAAGGATATTTTATCGAAGGACTTTGTTGAAGTAATTGTAAAGATCATAGTTGAACATTCTTTTGAGCATTAACATTACAAAACAGTTCCTTTTTTAGAAACCAAGCTAAGGGACCAATTCAAAAGTCCTTTAGTGGAAGCTAGATTTTTTTTTAAAAAATCTAAAGACTCCTAACTTCCTTAAATTCAACAAATCAGGGCTCTTGGAGGTGTACTTCCTAGTGCTCCTCTATGATGTTCACAAAAAAACTTGTTTAAGTCCTTCGATAATAGGATGAAAAAAAGTTTATGAATGGATGCATGTATGCATGATTATGCTAAAGAAACGGAGAAAACATGGCGAGGTTAAGTCCATAATGTTGGAGTTGAGGGTAAACACGCCATTTGGTAAGGACTATGGTTTCATATGTACCTGTATCACGGGTTCTACCAAGTTCCCAAAGTCATTGACCACTTCCGAATATTGCCGGATTACGGGACTACTCCCGGTCCAACAACGTTCGTAGGAAAGTCTCGTTTGAGTGTAGTATCGCGTATCAACCAATTCAAGACTACTCTTGATTAGCCACCGCACTACGTCCTAAAAGGCCAAGATGGGTTAAAGGTAACTCTAAAGGTCCTCAACTTCATAGGCCACTTAAAAATAACAATGTCAAACACGACTACTCATGTCGACATGGTATTACCTTTAAGAGACCTCCATTGAGTGGGGTTATATCACATGTACCAACACCCAAGACTACTCCTGGTATGGCACTTTGATTATACCACCATCCTATCTTATGTTTCTCTCAAGCCCGGGTGTAGGACTTATCTCACCACTCACGAAAAAGGAAAAAAAACACAAATGCACATATTTACATTTTTATGTTTTAAGCAAGTTATAGCACAAAATAATTAAATAAATTCAAGTTAGGCTCAACCCTCTTAGGGAATCCCCAGTGAAGTCGCCATTTCTGTCGCGGTGATTTTCGGAGATCAAGCTATTGATTAGCGTTGACTCACTAATTTTAATTCACGACTGAACTTTTAATTTTTCAAAAGAAAAGTGGAAAAAAGTTCTAAATTACCACAATTTTAAAGATTAAGGGTTCGGGGGTTAGTTACGTTTAGGGAAGGTGTTAGCACCCTAAACGTTCGTAGTACTCTACGAGAACCTCCTGATTTTATTTATTTATCTTGGTTATAACTTGCTTATATATTTAAAAGAAAGAAAAGAATGAATTAGAAAAGTGAGAAAAAATAAAAATGTTTTTGTGTATTTTTTATGATTTGGAAGGACAAGGTCCTTTGCCTACGTACCCGTGAGGGATCAAAACCTCGTAGTTCGGGGTAAAAATGACGGTTGATTTGTTTTGTGTTTTTTATTAGTTTTAAAAAAAAGTTTTAAAGATAAAATAAAGGCCAAGTGGCAAAAAGGAGAATTGGTTTGTGTTTTTTATTTTTGAAAATAATTAAAGTGTTATTAAAGTTGATTAATGGTTATTTAAAGAAAATAAAAGAGAAAAAATGGGCACTTGATTGAAAATCAAGGTTTGTTTATGAAAAGATTTTTTTGTGATTTTTGATTATTTGCATTTTTTTGTTTTTTTTTGTTTTTAATTAACTAAGACTAAAAAATGTAACTAAAAAGCTAAACGCGAGGAAATTCCGTGGTGACGTTGGATCACCACGAAACCCTTTTGAAAATAAAACTAACCTCATATTTTTGTATTTTTTGTTTGTAAAGCGAAATAAAATAAAAATAAAAGACATAAAGCAAAATAAATAGAGTGTGAGTGTCAGTGCATATTCTCATTTATATTTACATTGTACCTGAATACATTCTAAGAAAATGCAAAATAATAAGTAAAAATAAAAATTGCAAATGCACTAAAAATAAGTAAATATGCTAATGAATAACAATAAAATGAAAAATGCATGAAATAAAAGGAAAATAAAAAAATAAAAATGCATGATGTGTTAAAAAAATCAAAGACAATAAGATGCACAATAAATAAAACTAAAAGAACTAAATGCAAAAAAAGAAATGAAAATCAAAGAAGAAAGAAATAAAAGAAAGAAAGGGGTGCAGGGAATAAAAAGGGGGTTCAGGAAATAAAGGGGAGAAGGAAGTCAGAAAGAGGACCGGGTCATGTTCTGGGCCTGAGGGAGTGGAGAAGAGAAGATCAGACCGGTTCGGTTCGAGTGAACCGAACCGGTTCAGTACTCATAAATACTTAGGGACCGGTTTTTTAAAGTCATTATACAACAATTTTCTCTTTCTTCTCATCTTCCCTCTCTTTTCTCTATGGAAACTGCTCGGCCAGGAAGAGGAAATCCGGCGCGGCGGTTGGCCGGCGGCGCCACCGCGCCGGAGTAACAAACTTCTCCTTTGGAAATAAAGTTTCGTTTTTTTCAGAGGTTTTCTCCTCCTCCTTCTAAATCCGTGTTTGGTTTTCACAAATTCCTTCTCAAAAAACTAGATCTACACGAACTACGTTGTGTTTTTTTGTTGAGTTTTTGTTCTGTTCTTGGGTTTTAGGATTTGATTTGTATTTCGGTTTTTAGGCTTGGATTGGGTTCAGTTTTGGGATTCGTGTGTGGTGAGTGGCTGGGCCGGTTTTGTATGGCCGCTGCTGGTGATGGCTGGATGCGGTTTGTGTTGGTGAGTGGCTGTGGGTGTGTGTCCGGTTGTGGGTCTGATGGTGGTATGTGGTGGGAGAGGGGTGGAGTGTGGTGGCCGTACGGGTTGAGGAGGTTTGGAGGGGGGCCGTGTGGCTGTTTGGATTTGTGTGGTTGTGAGGCCGCGTTTGGGAGAGGTGGCCGTGGTTTGTGTGGCTGTGGTAGAGTGGATACGGGTTTGTGTTGTGGAGGAGGCTGTGTAGTGTTAAGGAGGAGGGTCGTGGGGTCTGTGGTGGTTGTGGGTGATGAGCCGGATTTGTGTTGTGGAAGAGGAGGGAATGGCGTGTAGGTGTTGTAGTCTTTTTGTGACGGTTACGGTTTGGAAATGGCCGTGTGTTTTGATTGTGTTTTTCTTTTGCGGATGATTCAATTCCTCCGGTTTTTCTGTGCGTGCTGCCCCCCTTTTCTGATGAACTGACTGACTCTCTATATACATCACTTTGTCATCACTGTCCATAAAGGACAATGAATGGCCACTTAAGTGACAAATTAAAACAAAATAAATACTAAGAAAGTCTCCTCTACAAAAAAGTCGGATGTTTAAAAGAGGTAAGTAAATAAAAAAGGAAGAAAAAACAAATAATTAAAAATGCTAAATAAAATAACAATAAAAATATCTAAAAGAATAAAAGCAAAGATATAAATAATAATAAAAACAAAAAGACGGACCCGGACGAAATTAAAAAAAAAATGAGGTATTTTAAAATACCTCTCTGTCGAAATTTCGTCTGAGACGACGAAAAATTCCGAACTAAAAAGACGAGGTCAAAAATTGGGGTATGACACCAATAAATAAACTTTTATGTTATTCATAAATTCTCACTAGCGAAAATTGTATTTTCATAAACTGTTTTTTCATAAACTACCTGGACAAACTTATGAATAATACATAAAAGATTGTTTATTTGCATAAGCTGTTTTACATAAGCTCAAAAATAAGTGAGTTCAAACGAACCTCATCCCAAATCTTAATTTTTAATTTTTACCCCCTTGTTCAACTCTTAATTACCTTTCTTAAGCCTACGGTTCTGAAGAAGGAAAAATCTTTCAAAACTAACCCCAAAGGACCCATGAAAATATGGGTACTTAAGTCTGAAATTTTCTATGCTTCAGATATGCTTTATGGGAGAATCAAATCTCCAATTATTGTACTTGGACAGTGACTGCTCACAACACATGACAAGAGAAAAACATATGTTTTAAACCCTAACAACGAAAGAGGGAGAAACTGTGAGATTTGAAGAAAACGAGAAAGACAAAATTATTGGTATGGATACTATAAAAATGTTCGTTATTTTTCCATACGACACCATTCATTCACGATTCAGCTGTGGTTTTTCATTTTTCCAATTCATTCGACATAAATTTTTTTTTTGGGTTACAAAGAGAAAAAAAGAAAAAAATAAACTAACGATGAATAAACTTCACACACAAAGCATCCATAAGGAGAATGGGGTATAGATCAAAAGGGGGGGTCATGCAAAACAACAGGTCTCAAATAGGCTGAAGCACCTAACTTAACCAAATAATCTGCCGTAAAATTTCCTTCATGCAAAGTATGAGTCGGTTCGACATCCCAATCCAAAAAAAAGAAGATGCTTAGTGACGGGACAATTGTTTGATTGAAGGATTAAAAAAACATTTTACTGTCATTAAAAGAAAATAATTAACACAAGATTTTATTTTTACTAAACTCAACACGAGATTGTTAATGCTTATAGTTTATTTAATTTAAACTCCTCGTTATAACATCCATTTTAGTGTTTATATTTTCCTTTTTTATTTATTTAGTTTCCTTTTTTTTTTGACAAGATTTAGTTTCCTTTTTGTTTTTAATGAAAATTTCATAATAAACATAGGTCTCAAATTACATTAACTAGAACTCATAAATTACATAACTCAGTCCACACGTTATAGCTCAACTGACAAAAAAATGTTAAAATTGTTAGGTCGGACTCCATGATCAAAGTTTGAACCCTGATTCCTCAACTTATTTAAGTTTTTAATGACTCTTGCATTTCATCTATGGATCAAAATAAATAAAATTTGATAGCTCAAATAGTTTTAAAGAGGTTCATCTCAAATCTTCTTCATCATGGTGAAACCTCTAGAAATGCATCAAAACTTGGGACAACATCCCCCAAGTTGTCTGAAACACAAATCTTTATTGTCTATTATCTTCACACTTTTATATCATCCATAAGAGTACAAATCTTGATTGATCAACCCGACTTGTCAATACCAAATGATAAACTAATTTGACTTATTTTAAAGGTCTCATGTTCAATTCTTCATAGTGTCAATTTCGACGGATTAAGTTTTATTTTTTTTGTAACTTTTAATTTATTTTGAGCTAAGTAAATGGGTTTACATCCTCTTCATTTAATGTAGATGGCAGTTACTAATTTACCCTTGGGTCTCAATCTAAATTTCGCGTTCATTGTTTGTGAATTGTAACAGTGAGAACAATTCAAAGCGGTTGTGTGAGAAATGGTGAATCGACGCTTCACTCAGGTCGCTACAAGCGACGACGAAGAAGACGAAGCACCACCGCCACAACCACCGCCACCTCAGCATTCAAAGCTACGCAAACGAAAGAAGATGAAGCTTATAAACGAAGAAGAAGATGAAGAATCCAACGACAATAGCAATAACGATAGCGATGCGAAGGAGGAAGAGAAAAAGGATTCGCCTCAAACTCCAGAGGACGCAAAGCCGATTGGTGAACCCCTTAGGGTTTCGGGAAAAGGAAGAGGGAGGAAGAGACATTACGAATCGTTTGAGTTTGATGGAAATCAATATTCTCTCGTAAGTTTCGTAATGTTTTTTCGTGATTTGATTTCGTGATTCAAATGTTGTAACGCAAATTGTTGTTTTTTGCAGGAGGATCCTGTAATGCTTGTGCCCGAGGATAAAGAACAAAAACCATATGTTGCTATAATTAAGGTATTTGATTAATATGCCTAATTTTGATTAAGAATTAGGGTTGAAAGATTGAACATTTTGATCAGTTTTTGCTGGAGGTAACTAGCTTATTGAATGATTGAACATTTGGATCCTTTCATGCATGCTAAACCCTAAAATGTTGTTGAGGGTGTAGAGAAAAATTATAGGAAGGATCTAAACCCTATCAAAAAATTTGTTTGCTAACTTTATTTGCATTAGTAGATACACAACTCTAGCTGACATGTTATTGTTATGCGACATTGTTTACGTTATTAAGTTTTTCCGTTTCAATTGTCATGCTTTCGATTTAGCATAAGAATATTGAAGCTAATTTGGTTTTTAAGTGGAAATTTTTATTCTATTTGATTAATTACATGTTGATATTGATATCCGATCCATCAGGACCACCACCAGTAGTCAAGTACAATATCTGGAACTCTGTTATAGGAAAAGATTAAGAATGCAGGGCTGTGATATAATTTAGGAAAGGCATAATATAATAATGTTGTACAATTACTTTAGTTTGTGTTACATTGATGTTGTAAAGGGTTTCCCTCCCCTTATCAACATTTGTTATTTACTCCTTTCTGTTTTTCTTGATTTTCTGGATTAGTACATCCTTTCAATCTAAGTGTTTTGATATTGCTTTGTTTTCAGGACATTATTCAGTACTTTAGTGGCAGCATAATGGTGGCAGGACAGTGGTTTTATCGTCCTGAAGAAGCTGAAAAAAAAGGCGGAGGCAGCTGGAAATCGTGTGATACAAGGGAGCTTTTTTATAGTTTCCACCGTGATGAGGTTCCTGCAGAGTCCGTTATGCACAAGTGTGTGGTGCATTTTGTTCCCTTAAACAAACAGTTTCCGAAGCGCAAGCAACATCCTGGCTTTATTGTACAAAGGGTGTATGACACTTTGGAAAGGAAACTCTGGAAGCTGACTGATAAGGACTATGAGGATGTTAACCAGCAAGAAATTGATGAGCTTGTTCAGAAAACTATAAAACGCATCGGTGATCTACTCGACATTGAGCCTGAAGAAGCCCCTCCTGCTGTTCAGGAGGACGTGACAAAAAATAAAAGAAGCTTAAGGAGAAAGAGCATTTCTCCCATTGATGTTTCAAGGGAGGAGGAAGGAGTTTCTAAGAGTGACCAACATTCCAAGCCTGAAACACCAGGGAGTTGTGTTAATAATGACTCAGAGCATCATCGCATATTAGTAAATTTCAATGCACTAACTGGAAACATTCATCGTGACAAATGGTTGGAGAGGTTGCTTCAACACATTCAGTACATGTGTAATAATGATGATAGTACAGAAAAGGAAAAAGGATCAGGAAATGCCGAGTCTGATGAAATCAAGAATAAAAACAATGATAGAACTTCAGAAATAGCAAATGACTCTCAGGACAAGGGTCAGAAGGTATAAAATTTATGTTTTATTTGGGTTATCAATTATATATTTTCTCATCCTGTTCTTACTTCCCTTTCCTTAAGGAGTATATGAATTCTGTCTTTTTTTCTCTTTACAGAGTTCCGAGTCTTTTGTGTGGCCAGATGCTGCTGTTTCAGCCATAGTTGCTCTTGAAAAAGCTTCCCATGAGGCTTTTTCAACAGATTTTCAGAAGTATAACCAAAAGTTGCGGCAATTAGATTTTAATCTCAAGGTCAGAAGCGGGCATTCTGCATATATAAATGACCCTTGAAATAATTATAATTACTATATTTGAGTCATTGAAAAAATTCATATTGTTGCTACATTTTAAGGTGCGGATTTTAATGTTGTATTGATTTCTGTTCTTATTATCTAATAAATATTTATGTTGGAGGTTAAAAGTTCGAAATAAAAGTATTGTCTTTCTATTCATAACATAATAAAGAAACGATGAATTGGAATGTTGGATGATCATGCTGTAGCATACTAAGTAATTACATGTTTACAAAGCACACAATAATGTTATGTGCATCATCTCTTAAATGAAAAGAAAAGGGAAAAAGAAGCTTGCTGTAAATTTTCTCAACCTCTTATTTATATCTTTACCATCGTCACAACAAATCCTCTTGCTGTGTTTTTGGCCTGCAAAATCAATGTGGCAGCACCATGGTTATAACGGTGATGTTTTTGGCTTGAGAATTAGTATTTTTGTCTTGTACATGTCATCTTTTCTCTGCAGTGGTAATGATGAACTGAATATTTTATTCCATTTTTATGTTCTTTGCAGAACAATGCATTGCTAGCACGACGTCTGTTAAATGGAGAGTTGAAACCTTCTAAAATTTTGAATATGACACCCATTGAATTAAAGGTACGAGATTGTCTAGATGTAGTATTTTCTTAATTGTTCAATGGAACTTATGACCTGTCCGCTGAATGAAATGAAGTTGCTTAGTAGATTTTCGACTACTATTTTCCAATTTAAGCTAGCAGCATTCAGTTTTTGTTTATATCACCGAATTTCTATTGATTCGACCTTCTACAGCAGTCTCCAAAATGTTCTGCTCCTTTGATTATTTCTGTATCCTAATAAAAGAAGTGAATATACAAGAAGCAAGAAAATTTGATTGCTCAAGACCATTTTATTTGTGAAAATATTAAGTTGGAGCATTTTTGTTGACCTCCCTCCCCCCTTTTTGTTGCATTTTTGTAGAGGTGTCCTTGTTCGGTTAAATGGCTATAACATTGCATAGTATTATTGTCGGTTGTAGATGAACTTTCAGCCTTGCAGAAAACATTCACATAGAAAGTGTAGTCCTCTTTAATGCTTGTTTTGTATGGAATTGCTTTTGTAGGTTGATTCTACTTTTTAAAACATCAGTGTAGTTAATATAAAATAGATAAACTCTCAGAATACTGGAAATGGCTCATGTTTTTCAACGGTGCTTTGTAATCGTGTTTTTTTTTTCTTTTCAAAAAAGCTATTTGCCCTTTTTCCTTTATTTAAACAGCAAGTAATGCATGTAGTTCATAAAGCAACTACGGATTGAAATAATAGTACTTTCTGTCCTCAATAAAAGATGCTTTTGAAAAGATTAAACTGCGTGTTGATTGTTTGGTTTCGTATGGTCATCTACTAAATACGAACTTCAGGAGGGTTTGACTGCTGAGGAAAAAACCAAGAAGGAGCCTGATGAAAAACAGCACATGCAAGTAAGTTTTCCTTACTTTGCCCCACTACAATTTTTTATCTGTTGTGTGAAAATCTGCTGACTTCAGCTTCCCTCAAACAGATGACAGATGCCCGCTGCTCAAGATGCACAGATTCTAAGGTGGGTTTAAGGGAGATTATCCATGCTGGACATGATGACCGTTATCAGGTTAGCATTTTTTACTTGAAAATTCCTAACGGACCAATGTGTCCTATAGCTTTAGAGTTTGGTTTGATTGCTTAGTGCCTTTTCTTCAGCTGGAATGTGTTGCCTGTGGCAATTCCTGGTATGCCTCCCGGGATGAGGTGTCTGCACTGACCATAGATGCATTGGATTCAAAGAGAAGCATGAACACAACACCATATTCCACTGCAAAATTTGAAGAGGTTCAGAAGAAGCTGGTGAGCCCCCGTGACTCTGAAAACTCAGCTGATGACATCTCTAAGAAAACAGGTGAACCATCTGTGCCTGTTTTGGCCGCTCAGAAGTCATAGCCCAGGAAAGATGATAATGTCGAGGCCAAAAGACATGCTGATAAAGAATGATGTATGCTGTGCTCTTTAGAAAGTTGCAATTTATTTACGTTGAGGCTGAAACCAGCAAAAGTTTGTGTATGTAGAGTTCTTGTGCTGTTTCATCATATGCAGACATTGAACCTATGCCTGTTTTGGCCGCTCAGAAGTCATAGCCCAGGAATGATGTATGCTGTGCTCTTTAGAAAGTTGCAATTTATTTACGTTGAGGCTGAAACCAGCAAAAGTTTGTGTATGTAGAGTTCTTGTGCTGTTTCATCATATGCAGACATTGAACTTTTAGTCACAAAGGGTAGTGTTAATTGCATCATAGCAGTAAATTTATTTGAGTTTATTTCAAGTCTGTAGTTGTAAACCTTGTGAAATCGTTAATAAACAAAATAGAAAATTTCAATAAAAAAACTTGGGTGCTTTTGACATGCTTTGTTCTTATTTGACTTCATCAAGTAGATGTGTTACAATTACAATAGCCCACTGAGGTTGGCTCCCTACACTTGAGCATACGCTTTGTTTGGATATCTAAAGTAGAACAAAATGGAGTGGGACAGTCTTAGACCTTTGGTTTAGGGCCTAACTGATTCCCACAAAATCAGGATGTAAGGACTATCTCCCTATATCCTAATGATGTAGGATTAAACCCACACCCCCTTAACCCAACATACTTGGTGTTATAGTGTTGTAGGGAAGGCTGGCGAAGTGGCTCAATAAAAGACCACAAATGTGGTCGAAACTAAGGTGAATTTTCCAACACCTACTTTCTAATTATAAATAATAGACTTCGATACTATCTCAAAATTTGAGTTGAAAGTCTAACTCAATGTTATAGTGTTGTAGGGAAGACCGGCGAAGTGGCTCAATAAAAGACCACAAATGTGGTAGGAACTAAGGTGAATTTTTCAACACCTACTATCTAATGATAAATAATAGATGTTGATACTATCTCAAAATTTGAGTTGAAAGTTTTTTTTTTTTTGGTTACAAGGTAAAAGGTAGACAACAGGAAAAAAAGAAAAGAAAAGAAACAAACTACACTCTAGAAAAGATAGTTCCGGCTGCGTCAATCCTTAGGAGGCTCCGAAGTCCCTCCGGCGGTGATGCATGATGACATAAATCAATATCTAAGGATGCTCCAAGCTTGGCCATAAAATCCGCACATTGGTTCCCTTCTCTCAGAGTATGACAGATAGTGACATTCATATGTTCCAACAACTCCTTTATGTCTTGGATCAGCACTGCATAATTGTGGAACTTCATTGTTGACCCTTTAATGAGATTTATACAATGCATCGAGTCTGAATAACAAACAAGATCAGCAACATCCTTTTCCTTAGCTAACAAAAGACCCTGATAAATTGCAACAAGTTCCGCATAAAGAATATCAGTTGAATTATGGATGAAACATGAAAATCCTGATTGGTAGTGGCCCACATTATTTCGCAGAAGACCACCATAGCCAGCTCTTGTAGGGGAGCCAAGACAACTACCGTCAACATTTAGGATCACACAAGTGTGGTTGTTGTCATTCCACTTGGTGAATCATTCCTCAATAACGCCATTTCGGTTGACAGAGAAGCAATTTTGGAAAGTTTCTATCATGCTTTGGATGTTGTCGACGAGCCGGTTAAGAGACCAGTTTTCATGGCTTAGGCACATGATTTTTCGGTTACGCCATGCCCACCAAACTATGGCAACAAGGGTGAAGGAATGAGCTCCTAACAACCCCGCTTTGAGCCAATCATGAGGAACCAAACAGTCAAAGAAAGTTGAGTGATTAAAGTTGAAATGGTATCAAATATTCTTGGAAAATTCACAGTCTCATACACAATGTAGAAAAGTCTCTTCGTGTTGTCCGCATCTTGTGCAAGTAGCAGATGTGGAGATATTCCTATGATTGAGTAAGGACATGGTAGGGACCGAAGAGTGGCAAGCCAACCAAAAGAGGAATTTAATTTTTTCCGGAATTTTTTGTTTCCAAATCCAAGACCAAGAGTGATTTTGATTGGAGGTGTTATGAGAAAGCAGCCATCGATATCCACTTTTTGTAGTGTATATACCATTTTTATTGCTAGACCAGATGAAACTATCTTCTATGGCGTCATTGAATTTCATATGCATGTTATTGATGGTGTCAGACACTATGTGAGGAAGAGGAGTGTAAAGAACCTGAGTATGAGGGGTATTGTAGGATATCAAATCTTTGATAGATAACTGAGTATCATGGATGTCTATGTATGGCACCAAAGTTCCTAAGTAACCCATAGTGCTCCAAGGGCAGTACCAAAAGGAAGAATTACCTGATCCTGCGCGCCACAAGAAAACGGAATTAAGACAATTTTTTTGCATGAATGATGGAGGACCAAGTGGGGGAATCATTAGGTCGAGCAGTAGCATACAAGAAACGCGAGCCAGCAATATACTTGTGAGAGAGGAGTTCGACCCATAATTTATTTGAGGATTGGACCATATCCCAAACTAGCTTCCCAAGGAGACATATATTGGTTTCTCTGGCTGATCTAATTCCCAGGCCACCTTGATATTTTGGTCTAGCAATTTTTTTCCAACCAACCAAATGAATACCTTTGTTGTTAGCATCTCTCCAAATAAAGTTTCTAGTAGTTTAATCAATGTTGTCATAAATGCTTTGAGGAAGCCAAGCTATTTGCATGTAATAGGATGGAATGGATGAGAGAACAGAAGAAGCCAAAGTTAATCTACCAGCTTTATTTAACAATTTGCTTTTCCAAGAAGCAAGCCTTGATTGCATTTTCTCTATGATAAAATGGAAATCACTTCGCTTTGCTCTCCCTTTAAGGATAGGAAAGCCCAAATATTTATCCAGGGAGGTCGTGCTTCTAATGCCGGTAAGGGTAGTAAGCCTGTTGATTTTTGCTTGAGGAGTACCTGCTGAAAAGAAGGCCCGGGACTTGAAAATATTAATTTTCAAACCTGAAGCCTTGCTGAAACGGTCAAATAACTCTGTGATGAACTTAAGTTGAGAATTTTTTGCTTTTGTGAAAAGTAAGACATCATCTGCAAAAAGAAGGTGAGATAGCCTAGGACCGTTGTTGGAGATGTGTATGGGGTCCCAAGTTCCTTGTTGAACTGCATTGTTGATAGAGATGGAGAGCTTTTCCATACAGAGAATGAACAAATATGGGGAGAGAGGATCCCCTTGCCTAAGACCATGAAAGGGCTTAAAAGAAGGCATTCTGTTCCCGTTCCAAAGAATAGAGAGTGGATGAGGTGACACAATGCATGATAAGCTTTATTGTAATGTCTGGAAAACCAAAGTCTCGGAGGCAAGATTGAAGGAAAGTCCAGTTGACGTTGTCAAAAGCTTTTTCAAGATCTAGCTTAAAGGCCACGTAACCTTTCTTCCTTTTTGATCTTCTCATGTGATGAATGATTTCCTGCAAAACAACTGCATTGTCAGTAGTGCCTCTACCTGGCAGAAAACTGCTTTGGTAGGGGCCAATAATAGTATCAAGAATTGGTCTAAGGCGAAGGACAAGAACTTTGGTAATGATTTTGTAAACAGTGTTACAAAGGCTGATAGGTCTAAAATCTTTATAAGTTGTAGGGGGTTCGGTTTTAGGGATAAGAGCAATCAAGGTGTCTGAGAGAGTTAGATCAAAGTAGCCTGTGAGGAAGGCTGTTTTAACAAGTTGGAAAATGTCTTCTCCCACTATATGCCAATATTGCTTGAAGAAAATGCATTGAAAACCATCCGGGCCAGGAGCTTTGTAAGGTTTCATAGAGTTTAGGGCAGCAGCGACCTCCGCTTTAGTAATTGGGTTGGTAAGAGAATTTTTTCCAATTTCATCTATGGTGGGGTGGGTGCCTTCATAGAAGGAGTGGTTATGGCCATGTTGGTCACTACAGAAGAGGTTTTTAAAGAATTGTTGTGCCTTCAATGCCGTAAAACAGTTTTACACAAACGGTGCATCTTCATTAAAATATTAACTTCAAATTTAACATTTGGTATATTATTAATTACGTTAATATTTTATTTTATGCGGAATTTCACTTTATTTTTTATTCAATATTTAAAATATTGACATCAATATTTGTATTTAATTATTAATTTTGCAACCTTTTAAGTATTATTTTAATGATATATCTTACGTGCAATCACTCGTACATATAATAGTGGTTTCAGTTTTTGTTTTCCTTTTCTAAGATATGAAAAATACATGGAAAACACAAGAAAATGATTAGTCACTTTAAAATAAAGCATTGAAAATAATTAGTTTTTTTAGGACAAAAAAAATTATCTTTTCAAATTAGGTGAGGCCTAGCCTACCTTTACAAATACATGGGCAATTTACCCATGGGACCTAACACCAATAAAAAGCAGCCACATGTACTTCATTGTATTTGAAATGTTTATTATTTAGTTTTATAAATTGTTACCATATACTTTTGTTAATTTGCAGATCGACCCATGCATTAATTAAGTTTTATCTTCTAAAAAAAATTGTCCAGACTATTTTCTTCTTCTTCTGCGTTTTCTTCTTTGAATTTTTCAACCCAACCATTACTTCCTTCAATCCATTCATAATTTGGGAAAAAAATGATTCATCTTCTTCCATTCATCTTCAACATCAAATTCATCCTCTTTACTCTCTACTCATACCCTTTCTTCCCTCTCATATTTGGGGAAAATGCCCTAAGAATCCCATCTCTGTTACGAAACCCATCCCTAATCTCTCATTCAACTTATTCCTCGCGGTTCTATATCTCTCTGTGATGAAACCCCATAGTCTCTCACGGTTCCATAATTTGGGGGAAAACAAAATTGATTCATCTCCACTCAAAGCCTTTCTTCCCTCTCATTCAACTTATTCCTCGCGGATTTGCAAGTAAGTAATTTTTTTCGTTTTAATTGCTATTTGAATGGTTCAAATTGTTTTGTTTGATTTGAGGGTTTAGGGTTCTCCAATATTGAATTATTCACTGGCTGTGATTGTTTGATTTGGGGATTTATGAATTATGCTTGGTCTGATACAAATATGTTATAATCCTTCTGCATTTTTTTTTATTCACTGCTCATGCTTTGTGCTACTTTGTTTTGTGTTATAAGTGGGGAAGTTGCTTGAAATCTGCTCCATTAGTTGTTTTATTAATTTTTTTAGTTGCAGTTCTAGCAGTACATTGTTGACTTTACAATTATAAAATTTCAATATCTCCACTATTTTTGTGACCCATTCCTGAGTTGAAATTCTGGTGCTTAATATCACGAGTAGTTTATACAGAAATTTTGCGTTCGTTGATTAGGAAATGCCTTTCTCAATCATTATTTTGTGTACTCCTAAAATAAAACCTATAATTCTTTTTAGGCAGTCATCATTGCATTGTTTCTAGTCTGTTACGTGCCTATTGTTTTATTGAGGCTTTGTTTGGTAATGTCTTTCTAGGAATGAAAGGAAAGCGTTGGAAGGACAAAGTTGGTCCCATGTTTGGTAGAACGTTAGCAAGTAGCAAAAGATAGAGTTTAAGAGGTTGAAGTTTCACTGAGCTTACTATTTTATTTTATGAACCAACGAAGGATTTTTTTTTTCTTTTCTATCTTGTTTATTTTATTTTATGATACTACAAGTACCAAACAAGAGAAGTAATAATTTCTCAATCTCTCCTTTCCCTCCTTTGTCCTTTCCATAGTATTCATTATTTTCTTTTCCCTTCTGCCATTCCAATTAAAGCATAATGATCAAATTTTGGATGCAAACAAAAGAAACACAATTATGACTCATCCCAGCTCTAAATACATTCTCCAAAGTACTGTCAATGTGTGCTTTAAGTAACATCTGCTTTTTATTCACACAAAAAAGTAACATGTGCTGCTGCTCTCTTTTATGTCTTGTTCCTAGTACACTTCCTGAAGTACTATGTATAACTCATGCCCGCTGGCATATCACTAATTGCAAATTGCAAATAAATTTATAAAGAAAAGGCACAATAATACAATGGTTCAAAACTTTATTATCCTAAGATACCGTATTTTTTGTATTTTATCCAATAATATTTGTCATGTAAGCAAGAAGTTCGAGACTTACACTGATGGAATATTTTCTATACCATTCCTTCTATCACGTTGAAATTCTAGGCAAAATATAAACTCAATGAAATTACAGCTTTTTACAATACAAGAAATACCAATGTATAACAGATAATAATAGACAGTTAGTCAGGTACACAAGAGGAACATATTCAACAATATCTTGGCAAACCTCTGGCACGAACATGATTGAGCAAAACATTGCGGCTAAACATATTTGAAATCTGACTGTTCATTTCTTCGAATTTCTCCAGTTCTACTGCCTTATATTTCAACACCTCCAGGTTTAGTTTCATGTGTTTTTTCTCTTGGGACAAACTGTCTATGCTGGCTTCATTATACAAAACTATTTGGGAACTGCTTTTTCTTGGACTCTCTGTTACAAAGTTGCTCGTTGGAATTTTAGTTTGTTGAGAAATAAGCGCCTGCATTGCAGCCCCTGGAGGTATTCTGGGGTTCTTGGCCAGATCTTTACTGGCTCCAAAGCTGAGTTTACCATAGTTAAGACATTTACACAATCTTGATCTTTCCTCAAACGGGACATTTGTATGAGACTGCAAAACATTATTAGTTCAGGAAATTAGAAAATTTTGCATTATGTTATCATAGTAGTTTTTTTTTTGAAAGATTTATCATAGTAGTCAAATGGTGCTGTGAAAGACAACACAATTTTACTCTTATGCTATAGTAATTGGTAAATGTTGTCAAGTTCAATATTTAATATCAATGGCACTTATGAACTGCAATTTTTTATTCACAGTAATGGCCTCAGCCCAAAATATATGACACAAATATGAGTGTGACTGTGGAAAACTTAAAACATTAATTTGTGTGTGTGGGTGTGGAAAACTTGAAAAAGAATATACGTCATTACAAAAACAATGCTTATTTCAGAAAGGAAAGAATTCATTAGGAATGGGAAAATAAGTTATTTATGCATCTGCTCTTTTTGATTTCTTATGATTCTTAAGAATATGATGCATATGAAAATCAATGGAAAAAAGGCATGTGAAATTCACCTCAAGGTAGATATCAATGGCTCTGTAGACCCCATCAAAGCAATCCCTTGCAGAGTCAGGCAAACATTCTGCAACTCCAAGAAATTTAGAGATCTTGAGGTTCTGGTCAGGTGATATCTCTCTCAAATACTTGTCAATTAATCTACCAACCTTTTTCATTTTCTGCAAAGACATTCCATCAGAGCCCTTGCTATCAACAAATTGTCTAACCAATCTTATCACCAAGTTAACATCATAATAAATCCCCATATCATGTCCAGAGACCAAAAGGTCATCCAGTGTAGCTTGTTCAAGCATCCCACCAATCAATTTTTCCAGTTCAGTTCTGCAACCTTTACTCAAACCAAACCTAGAAACAATCCTTAATACCCAAAAAAGTCCTCTGCAAGTGAAGTTTTTCTTACCAACAAATATGACTCCATAAGCAGCTGTTTCTGCAAGAGCGGCATATTCACTGTTGCTTCTGCAATCAACAACTCTTGTTTGAGTAGCTGTTTTCAGATATTGCAACAGAAATCTTGTAAAGATTAAGTTGTTGCTATCAGCTTTGTATGACTGAATACACTGAAATAGTTTCTCTTCATATCTGGAACCATTGTTATTGTATCACACACGACACGAACCTCCATATCTTTCTCTTCATTTTTTGCACACAATTAGAATTTTATGATGAATAACAAAGTGAATGATCACAAGCATGGGTAGGAAGAGAATTACTATGAAAATAGTTTCTAAGAGGATCTTTTGCTCATATGCGATAAGGATTGGTATTCATATAGCTAATAATGTTTAGACTCATTATCTTAAAGAATTATTTTCATAATGTTTTACAGTCAGTAGAAAGACTGATAAGGAGCCTGCGAGCCATCAATGCAGGCGATGCGGCTGATTAGGTAATTCGGCAAGTAGACAAAATGATTAAAAGTGTTGATCGCTTTACCCGTGATGCTCGAGTTAGCAAGGAAAGTAGTGATTTACTATTTTTTTCCCTGCCAAGTAAGCTTCTGACACCTAGCACTAGTTTTCCCCGTTTATTTATTCAATATGGTTTTTAATTTTCAGGATGATCAACCATCAACTCAGTTGAACAATTGGCCAATGGTCATGAGGCGATTGCTAAGCGGATTCGTTCTGGTCTTGACTCTGACTTTACTTCACTTGCCCAAGTTAATGATTCTGGGAGGGATCATAGCTCCGTTAACGGAGTGTCACCCAATGTTCCTGTTTTGGAAAGTGAACTAATTGATGTGGAGCAAATGATTGCCGTTATTGGTGCTTTGATTGCTGAAGGAGAAAGAGGCGCCAAATCTCTTGAAATACTTATATCACAGATTCATCCTGATCTGTTGGCTGATATTGTCATAGCTAATATGAAGTACCTGCCTAAGGCACCCCCACCACTAGCAAGGTTTGAGAGTCCATCAGTAACTAGACCAGTAGGTTACCTCGTCAGTCAATCGCAGGTTATAACATCTGCTTCAATGAGTTTTGTCCAATCCTTGTGATGCGAAAATTGACCCAAAAGAGCTTGAAATCAGCGCACACCAAGGAGCTAGTAGCGTGGGGTCCTTTGCTAATCATCATCAAGGACTGAGTTTAATTACTTGGTTATTTTAACCATTTAATTATTTCTGGACTGTCATTTTAATCACCAAGTTAAGACAAATAAATCAGCCATTTAAATCCTATTCTGAGCAGTTACAAAGGAGCATTAAAGAGACAAATTCCAGGCCTTAATTTCGCACAACCACTCATTAGAACAGGAGTTACATAGCTGATGGAATAATGTCATTTTATAATTGCCTTTTATGCTGTACTTTATTACCAGTTTTTGCATTGTATTTCGGCTATATATGCCATGCTAGCTGAACCATTGTAAGGCAGAATAATATACATAGAACAATTCAGTTTACCCAGAATTTGTGTCTACATTTTCGAAAGGTTATTAGCAAGTGACGTCTTGATAATAATCCGATTAGCTCAATTGGTGTTGAGTGCTAATCTCTTTGTTAAACTATTGGTGTAGTCTAACATTGCCTATCCTTTGCTGTTTCACTAAAATATGAAAACTATCCAAAAATACTTAGCAGAATTCAACTAATAAGGGTGGTACCTAGTATCTTCGTTATTGGTTGTTTGCTTCCGCTACCTTACGAATTAAAGCACTCAAATTCGTATCACCTTGACTGTTTCTGCCCAAGCACAATTCCCTTCAAATACAACCATTTCTACTGCCACTACCTCATCACCATCTGACACATCTAATTTCAGTAACCTTCCTGCTGATTCTAAACTTGATCCACGCCGGGTAAAATCTGCTTGATTTTTGCAAGAATTTGTATCTTCCAGTTGATATTTATATAATTGGTATCTTCCATATAATATTTTTATATTTACTTATAAAAACACAAATTGAGTTTCATTGAACTTCAAAAAAATGCTGATTTCAAAAAAATATTGTAGAATATTGTGTTGTTATTAGTGTTTATCATAGCACTTGAATTGGCAATCTTGTAGCAGTGCTTGCTGCAGCCAAGTAATTTACAAGGAAAATGTAGAGTTTTAATAATGATGCTCGTGTTAAAATTTTCAGAGATAGTAAAATATTAGCTGAAATAATTTAAACAGCATACTTAATTTGACTGGAGAATAAGATATGTGATACATAATTCTTCTTTGCTCTTTTCTTTCAGTATGCAATGTTAGCGAAGTTTGTATAACCATAATATTCGAAGCTTAATTCACAGTGTCTTTTCCAGTTTGCCACATAAATTTAGTGTTATGTTTCTTCTAATTGATGACCAACACTTAATTCTCCCTGTTTGTGCAGTTTTCGGGGATAAATGAAGTTCTGTATTACACTCCTCAAATCCTTGAAGAGGCAGGTGTTGCAGTTCTTCTTGCAGATTTGGGCCTTAGCTCAATGTCTTCGTCTTTTCTTATAAGTGTTGTCACAACCTTGTTGATGCTTCCTTCTATAGGCTTAGCCATGAGGCTTATGGATGTCACTGGCAGAAGGTGTGTTCTCTATTTTTTTTTTTCAGATCGAATTTTTGACGAAATCTTCTTTTGCTAACATTTAGTGGAAAAAACCTTTAGAATAAACCATAAATTTAATCTATAATTTATCCAACTTAGTCCCTAAGGTATATAAATATAATAAGTAGTCTAATGCATTTGAAATCCGTCAATTTTGTCCCTTCTATTAAGATGTTAAGGACTAAATTGATATGATTTTGATAAAATTTAGGGACTAATATAATTTTTTTAAAAATTATAGTATATATAAAAAAGTGTTTATTTATATAGTTTAGGGACTATCACAGTTTTTTTTATAAAAGAGGGACTATCATAGTTGATGAATTAAATTGATGGTTTATTATTATAAATATTCCCACGATTGATACCTCATTAATATGAAATAGAATCTTCATTGTAAAAAAAAATGAAATAGAATCTTCATTGATATCCTAGAGGTATACAACACATCCTATTAGGTGTTATGCTATCATAATCTTTTTCTTAACTGAATGGTAGAATTCTTATATGCTGGGTAAAGCCATCTATTGATAAACTTGTCTGCCTTCTCTTAGAGGTACTAAGAATAATATTTTGTATTGAACCAATTGCAGTCTTTCATGTTTCTTCTTTTTTTTTCCTTTTTATTTTCTTGAGTAAAACAAAAGTAAAGCTGAAGCATAACTAACAAGGGAAAAAAGAACTCCAGTTGAAGTTAAACCCTATTAAGTAGTAAGAACACCAGTTTTTTCTAGACACATGAACAAGCTCTGGTTACTCAAACCAAGTTGCATATTTAGCAATTAGTGTGTGTCGGCATTCACGGTGGATAGTATTAAAATTTATCTAATGTGATTTTAATAAAAATATTTAACTTGTTTATGTATGATTGGTCTGAGCAAAGATGGCTATTTTGGCTTCCTGATTTGTAACTTCTACTGAAAAGAGGCCCTGCTTTTTTCTTAACATGCAATTGATGTTTGCTTTATTTGGTGTAAGGAAATGACATATAAATCTAACTAAGATTTTCACCCTTTAAGATTTCAGGGCAATGGCAGTACCTGACCCAACACAACTACATGGTCTAAAGCTAATGAAAGATTATCCTTATGCAGAAGATGGTCTTCTAATTTGGTCAGCAATAGAAAATTAGGTCTGCACCTATGTGAACTATTACTACCCAAATCCAAGTCTAATAATCAATGATAGAGTTACAAGATTGGTTTGCTGATGTGATGAGTTTGGTTTGCTGCGGTTTCTGTGCTCAGCAGCTTGTTGGTTTTGGGAGAGGGATCCCTTGATGTCCCAGTTTTTTTTCTGTTTTTTAGTCTATGCTTTTGTAGTGCTAGCTGTTATGAGTTAGGTGAGTTATAGTAAGTGTTTGGAGGTGTTATAATGGGTGCGCCCGAGCCTTGTATGGCAATATGGTCTCTATTTGTATTTGTATGCTTTGTTTTGTTTCAATCCTCCGACATGTACGACTTGTTCAGGCGAAGAGTGTTAGTAAAGTTGTAAGTTGTTAGGTTCTTGTAAAGTTTAGTCAAATGGTTGTCTTTATCAAAATGATTTTGATGTAATGAACAAAAATGTAAATAGATATTTGAAGTTATTTAAATTGTTAATACATGTTATGCTCCAATTCTAATATGTACGCAAATACACAATGTATTCTGGCTTTGTTGTATCTATATCAATCAACAATACTATCATAAAAAGTAAATCAGCAACATGTGTTTGAAACAATTCTGTCGCGTGGATGAATTTCATGAATATATGGTGTATAAATGACAAACGTTCATTAATATTATGTTTGAAATGATGTTAAATTTGGGGAAATATTGTTTATGTTTAAATTTGTTAAAATTGCGGTAATCCAGAACCTGCTCACTAGCAAGAGCCTTAAATTTATATTAGCTCAGCAGGTGTTTTGTAGAACATTTGTACCCTCACCTCGTCTATTCTCACCGTTGTTTGTTGATGTGTCCTTCAAAAGGACCTAGTTTCTAGTTTTTATGAATTTTGCTTGTTTTTCTTTTTTCGTTTTCTCTCATTTAACTAAAAGAAACAGACTTACATTCTTTTTCTCATTGTTTCTTTTCCGCATATAATATACTACAAATCAAGTCAATGATTTGGCAAGCAAGAATTGTACAGCGAACAAAATAATTGTCAAGCAAGAAAACAATCAAAATTTTGTGAACAAAGTCATGACATGTAACTATCTCAAAGGCACTTAGAAAAATAAGCTTCTGTTATATAAAAGAAATAAACTTGTAAAAAAGACTTTGTCCCCAAAGGTCATTGCAGAGTCTACAACTAAAATCCAACAAAAAAACCAAAAAAGACGTTGTCCCCCAATGTCATTACAGAGTCTCCAACTAAAATCCAACAAATCATTTCAGTTCAACTTTGAATCATTTCCTTTAATGAAATCTTGCTTGTGTTCCAAAGACTTTGCCAACATCAAATCTCTCTTGTCGTTGAAAGGATGCCGTGTCAATTGTAGTGCAATTTTTAGTCTCGATCCTTCATCCACCTGCTTGCATAATTTGGCTAAAGTCATCAGTGAAAAATTCCACAAAATGTAATGAAATTGCAAAATTTTATTATGTGAATTTTTCATACTTCAATCTTGTATCAGTTCTCTCCACGTTGCATCATCCAGTTAATTACACAAACCGCACAATCATTCCTAAAACAAAATTTAATCATTAAGAGGGATAATATGTAAACAAAATTCTAAATTAAAGGGAGTCATGTTGTTAGAACAATAAAATAGAGAATATTTAATAACATAAATTCTCATTTTATAAGAGAATATTGAGCAACACAAATTCTCATTTCAAAACTAAAAAGAGTAACATAAATTTTCATTTCAAAAATAAAACGAAAAGAACCAAGTACCTTTCTGAGCCCAAATCCACCAAGGAAACATTACCAACATAGGTCTTCACAGGTTCTTTAACGTCATTTTTTTTTGACAATGGAGATGTTACCGACGTAGAACCATTTTCGTCGTCGTTTCGTTTCCGTTTGGTTTCGTTTTCAATTTTAATATCAACCATGCTATTGACTGATAGGAAGGTATGGAATACGGTGTCTTACTAGAGAGATGGAGTAAATGGTTTGAGAGGTTTTGGAGAATGAGTAAATTAAATCAGGAGTGGGGAACGTGTGTTTAAATGGATTTGGCTTCAACAGAAAAATAGTAGAAAATGGAAGAAATTTGCTAAAATGTAGGATGCATATGCTTTTAGTTAGTTTCATATTGGCTATTTCAGTTGAACAAAAGAGTAGAAAATGGAGGAAAACTAGTGGCACGATTGAAAGACTAGTTTCACCTCCCTCTCTTTAATGCCCCACATGCTTTTATTTATGGGTAAATTACACTTTTGGTCCCTTAAATATTTTTCAGGTTTCATATTGGTCCCCTAATTAATAAAAGTAACATTTTGGTCCCTTAAATCCTTCTCTGTTAGTCACTTTGGTCCCTTCCGTTAGTTTGTGTTAAAAAAAATTCACTTTTGGTCCCTTAAATATTTTTTAGGTTTCATATTGGTCCTCTATTAGGGGACCAATATGAAACCTGAAAAATATTTAAGGGACCAAAAGTGAAACGTGAAAAAATTTTAAGGGACCAAAAGTGAACGTTTTTTAACACAAACTAACGGAAGGGACCAAAGTGACTAACAGAGAAGGATTTAAGGGACCAAAACGTTACTTTTATTAATTAGGGGACCAATATGAAACCCAGTTCAAAGCAGAAACTAGTGAAAAAAGGGACAGAACAGAAAAAATTGTTGTTGTCAGTGGTCACTACGGCTACGGGAATCACTCAAAACTCGCCCAAAAATTCCATTTTTTATCCCCATCAACCCAAAATCAATTTACGGATATTAATCATAATCAATACACTCAAATTGAACAATGGTTACACAACAAAACATCAATTGATATGGATTTCACAAGATTTTCGGTTAATTTTCAAAGTTCGTCTCAAAAACCAATTTTTTCCCAAAACAACTTAAAATCCCAAACAGATTTGTACAACAATAATTCAAACTTTCTAATCACATCAACGTGTTCATAAACACTTAGTTAACAACATAAATCAACTTAAAATCAATTATGTCAAAATTCTTTCAAATTCACCAATTTAAGCAATTTTCACATAAACAACAACAACCCTAATTCCAACTTAACCCAAACGACATAACTTCATAATTCCCTAAATCAAACACATAATCATACTCATAATCAATTCAATTAAACATAAACATCATCAAATATCATGTTTCTCATTAAAATCCATCAAATTCACCAAATTTCACAAAGTTCACAAATAATAAAATCAAACATGAGTTTTGACGAAGTAAAAACATGAAATCAACAACTTAACACATATTCAATTCAGTCATCAACAAAGAGCACGGAAATCAACACAATTAATCATAATTCATAAAATTAAACTATAATCTAAAGGCTCTCAAACACCCAATTGCTTCTTAAACCCATATGTTAATCATAATATCCCATCTTACCTTAGTTTCCTCGCTATTCTTGTTATTCTTAGTGTAATCCTCTCCTTCCCCTTTGATTCTCTAGCTTTCCTCTTCTCCAAGTCTCTTCTCTCTATTTCTCTCTTGCCTCTCAAAAGTTTTGTGAATAATGAATAACCTAATTTATTCACCACTAACTAATGTATTTATAATAGGTTTCTAGGTTTGTTATCCCACTAATTAGGTTTGTTACAATTTTGTTACGATTTCAAATATATCTTTTAAAACAAAGTTTGTTACCTTTTTAAATAAAATAAGGTTTGTTACGATTAACTCACAATATTTTTCTCTACACTTTTACTTCACTTAAACCCTCTATTACTTATACACCACTATTTTCAAATATTCAAATTCTAAACTTCGTAACATATTTCAAATATGCCACTAACTCTCAAATTACTAAAATACCCTTCAACTCCCAAAATTCAATAAATCACCAAAATAAACAATTAAACACACAAAAAGAATTAAATAAATAAATCCTAAAAATCGGGTTGTTACATTTAATGGTTTCTTTGCAATTAATCTGCTTATTATACCTCTAAAAAAATTGTTTATTATAAAACTGAAATTTGCAACAATATATATCAATTCTAGTAATGTTACAGTAACTGTCATAAAGGATAGTGGAAATGAAGTAAAGTAGGAGACTATTGACAAGTGAATTATTGAATTTTATTAACGTTCTTGATTTAGAATATAGAATTTTATCAAAATTTGCTTATATATATTACTGAATTTTATTGGATGCTTGGCTTTATTTATCTTTCATAAGCTTTTCATGTGCTGGTTATGTTAGAAATTATATTAGAATATAGAAGTTAATATAAGTTAGTTAAATTTGAGTTAGTGACAGGCCGCAAGTGTATGGCTATGTCGTTTTAATATAAAAAATATTGTATCCTCAAGGACCAATTTAACAATTACCGATTTCTATTGTTCCTATATTTATCTAAGGCGGGTCCAAAATAATTTGGTTTCGCGCGTAAAATAAATATTAATTTTAATTAAATATATGACGGGTAGAGACCAAAACGGTGGTTTCCGTCGACCTTTGTCTCTCACGTAACTTTGCGGTAATTTAATTTATACGATAAAATAAAAATTTCTAAAAAAAATATCAAACAAGAGATTCCGTTTGCTTTCGCAATACATTGTCATAATTTTTAGACGCGTAACTCCCTACTTTCGTATTGTATAGTTACACGCTTAAAAATTTTCTTTTCTTAATTCAATAAATTCTTAATTAAAAGAAAAGAAATGTTTTCGCTTTAACCTTTTCAATTAAAAATCCGAATTTTCTAAGTCGGATATCGTTTTCGCTCTTTCGACGCGTAAAGAGTATCTCTTAGCTCTACTTTCGTAGTAGACTTTTTTTTTAAAGTGCAAAACATAATTTTCAAAACAAATGGTTTCTAGTCTCCTACGTTAAAAAGGGCGCGCAATTATATGAGTTCCGTCGGTACGACGGTCCTTTCGTTTTGGACTCAATTTAGACTACTCAGACATGGTAAAGTAATATTCGAAACCTATTTTTGATGAATTCATATTAAAAAGCAAGTAAAAGAATGGAACCTTTCAATTGATGGATTTTTAAAATAATCATTAGTCTTCAAAATTTAAGCATATCAACTTTCTCATATCGTTATATATAAAGTTTGATTTTAAAATATAAGCATATAAAATCTACAATGAGTGTGGTACAAATATTTAATGATATTTATCATATAAAATAAAAAAATATTTAATAGAAACATTATATTAAAAAAATATTTAATAGAAACATTTCCGCTCTTTTTATTGCGCTAACGCGTGGATTATCAAAGATATTTTATAGAAATTTTGCGTGTAAATTACAACCGATATTTTATATAATTTTTTGATATAGATTAAAATTATAAGTATAGGTAATTGTGAATTTCAAATATAACAAACTCAACAAACCATATTTATATTTTTCAATGACAATAATAATATAACAAATATAACAAAATTCTTATCTTTTTTAATAACACCAACAATATAACATTACTATAGGAAAATTTGTTTAAGGGTATAGTTGAAAAAACAAAAAAAGTCAGCTAAAAAACCACTCTTTTCTTTATATATAGTATATATGTTGATATTTTGAAAATAGTTACGAGTTTTCAAAATTTTATTATATCGGCTATCGCATATCAGAAAATAGAAATTTTATATATATATATATATATATATATATATATATATATATATATATATATATATAAGCATATAAATATACAATGAGTGCAGTACAAATTATTTAAAAGATTACTCTCCTAAACACACACGTTCCCCACTGCCGATTCCATTTCCTTCTTTTTTTTTTGGGTTGCCAAATCCATTTACCAAAAGAATGGAAAACACTACAATAAGAATGCCAAATCCATTTTCCAAAAGACACACGTTTCCCACTACTGATTCCATTTACTTGTATCCACTTATGACTACTGAAACCCTCTTCTTTTTATTTTTTCTTATTAATGAGTGTTTTTTATTCATTTTCCCTCATTTTTGTGTTTGCACCGTGTTTTCATTATCCTATTGCTTGTTTTTGGATCCAGGCTGATGTGGAGACAGATGAAGTGTATGCGCAGATGACCTTGCAACTTCTGAATGTTGTATGATACAATGCCTTAAGTGATAACTGGTTTTGCAATTTAGATAGGTATATATATTTTTATGCATTTAACCATGTATGCGTTTGCAGCAAGAGAAAAAAGAGGCTTACCTTCCAGCAGAGTTGGGAACTCCCAGTAAACAGTTAACAAACTACTTTTGCAAGACCTTGACTGCTAGTCAAGTGACACAAGCACTCACGGGGGATTCTTTGTGCCTTGTCGGGCGGCTGAAAAAGTGCTTCCTCTTTTGGTAAACATTTGTCGAAAAATCATGCTACCAATTACCAAACTTAAATTTATCTACCAAATCTATCAGTTTCTTAAGTCTTCGTAATTTTGAACTCCAGGATTTCTCTCAACAGCCTCCTGCTCAAGCGTTAATAGCAAGGGATTTGCATGGTAATGAATGGAAATTTAGGCATATCTTCTGAGGTGAGTTACAAAGCTGAATTTCACTTTAATTGCAAATGTCGGAGTTTTCCTTTCAGTTTGATGAACATGTTTCTTGTTGAGGGATGAAAATATGTCGTTACTTTTTGTCTAATCTTTGAAGTTTTTCTCTCTTACAAGCCAGCCCAAAAGGAATCTACTTACAACTGGATGGAGTGTTTTCGTGAGGGCTAAAAGACTTGTTGCTGGCGATTCTGTGTTGTTTATCTGGCAAGTGATTTTATTATGTCCTGCTTTTCAAAGTGGACGCTTCCTATGCTCTCAACCTCATTAATTTGGTCTATTCCTTCACCGTGGATATATCATGTTTTCAATACTAAAACATTCTTACTGACAAGTGCTTCAGGCTTAGAGAAGTGTCGTTGATTCATATATTTTTTTATCTGCTTACTTTATTATGATGATTATCCACGAGAATTGTTAATTTTTTTGGTATGTATGTGATTATGTGATATCTTATCAATGGTGTAACTCAAGTGCATCTTCTTCAATAGGAATGAAAAGAACCAATTGCTTCTTGGTATCCGCCGTGCTAGCCACAAACTGTGATGCCTTCCTCAGTATTGTCAAGTGATAGTATGCACTTGGGACTTCTTGTTGCAGCAGCTCACGCGGCTGCAACCAATAGCCGTTTCACTATTTTCTATAACCCATGGTATAACAATAATAACTTGTACACATTTGCCGAACTTTTAAGTCATGTTATATTTCTTTTGATTGACATTATTTTATTCTTTTCAATTCAGTGTGTGTCCATCCGAATTTGTCATACCCTGAGTGAAGTATGTTAAAGTTTTGTTTCATGCTTGAGTTTCAGTTGGTATTCGTTTTAGGATGCTCTTTGAAATAGAGGAGTTAGTGTGCAACGGTAGGTCTTTCAAACTTATTGTTCAAAATAATATTCTATAAATGCTTTTTTGACGTTAAATCTTTAAGGATTTGAGTGTAAACAATTTTCTGACTATGTATGGGACTTCATCAATATTTCAACGTCTATGGTAGAAATTGACAAGTCCATGGAATACTCCCCTACTTTGGAGAAGCAGAGTAAATTATTGGAAGAGGAGAAAGCAAGAATGGCTAACATCAAGGATGACTGCACACAATCTGAGGCTTTGCTTCAGGCATCCAATCAGAAGAGAAATTTGCTTAGTGGAGAAGTTTGTCATCTCAAGGCTGTACTCCTTGAAAAACAAGTTGAAATTTTGCGAGTTGGAGAAAATTAAGGTAGAGGCTCAACTTGACGACATAAAAAAAATGTTGGAGGTTGACATAACCGTAAAAGATAAAACTCGAGAAGTAGAAGCAACAAGGATAAAAATTGTAGAGAGATACACAAAGCAAATTGCAGCCAGGACAGGATTGGAGAATGCTAAACGTGCATTGGAAAATTAGTTCCTTACAACAACTCAATATTTGTACAGTGAATGTAGTAGAATAATTGTGAATTGTGTCCTTGAAGTTTGTTTTGGTAGCTCTTTAGAATATAGTTTCTTTCACATAACAGAAGCTTATTTTTCCAAGTACCTTTGAGATAGTTACATTTCATGACCTTGTTCACATAATTTTGATTGTTTTCTTGCTTGCCAAATCATTGACTTGATTTGTAGTATATTATGCGGAAAATAAACAATGAGAAAAAGAATGTAAGTCAAAGTCTATTTTTTTAGTTACATGAGAGAAAACGGGAAAGAAAAACAAGCAAAATTCATAAAAACTAGAAACTAGGTCCTTTAGAAGGACACCCATAGAGTATCAGCAAACTACGGTGAGAATAGACGAGGTGAGGATACAAATGCACTACAAAACACCTGCCGAGCTAATTGGACACTTCAATTATGATATTATTCTTGATATAGTGTGTAATTATTTGAGTAGAATATTTAAGTAAACTTATATCTTGGCCAAACATTGAATTAGTATAAATTAGAGGCTCTAGCTAGTGAGCATGTTAACTTATGCTGGACTACCACAATTTTAACAAATTTAAACTTCAGCAATATTTCCCAAAATTTAACATCATTTCAAACATGATACTGATGAACGCTTGTAATTTATACACCATATATTCATGAAATTCATCCACGCAACGAAATTGTTTCACACACATGCTGCTGATTTACTTTTTATGATAGTATTGTTGATTGATTTAAATACAACAAATTAGAATGGGAGCATAACCGTGGATTTTTATGATAAGATTAGAATCATGTATTAGCAATTTAAATAACTTCAAATATCTATTTACATTTTTGTTCATTACATCAAAATCATTTTGCTAAAGACAAGCATTTCACTAAACTTTACAAGAACCTAACAACTTACAACTTTACTAACACACTTCGCCTGAACAAGTTGTACCTGTCGGAGGATTGAAACAAAACAAAGCATACAGATACAAATAGAGACCATATTGCCAAACAAGGCTCATGCGCACCCATTATAACACCTCCAGGCACTTACTATAACTCATCTAACTCATAACAGCTAGCACTACAAAAGCATAGACTAAAAAACAAAAACAAAAACTAGGACAACAAGGGATCCCTCTCCCAAAACAAACAAGCTGCTGAGCACACAAACTGCAGCAAACCAAACTCATCACATCAGCAAACCAGACTCTGCACAGCAGCAGACCAAACATAACATAGTCGCCCCTTAGTCCAAACAACCTCCGCTCCACCACACCAAAAATGTTACCTTAGAAGGCATTCCCTTGGATGTTACTACTGATAAATAAACCAACCAACCATAATGCTTAGCAAAATGTGATATGATATGTGACTCATTTATTTACTTTAGACATATTTTTATGCTGACACACTATTTAGAACGCCTCTGCATGTAACACCAGGTCTAGAACTAGGAGCAATTAATTCACAAGTCAAAACACCAGCACCACAATTTCCTATCACAATTCCGACTATCAATCACCTTCTCAATCTTTCCAATTTCAGCAGAGAATTCATAAAACGCTTCAACAATCTAAGATTCATCCCACAAAATACAAAAACTATAAGTATATATCTATCAATCCAATACTATATCTTTAAAGAAGAACAACACAACCAGCAAATCAATTTGAAGGAATTGTATATATATTCCTATTGCTATTACTAGTAATATCCCTATTATATAGCCTCTAAAAGGAATTGGGGCATACATAACAAGTCAACTAAGGTGCTCTGCTTCATAACTTAAGTGTTTGGCTTTACGCTTGGCATATCCTTCTGTCAAAGTTTTATCATCATCTTAACTTCAATAATGGTGATTATTACAATTGATCAATAAAGTTGACTGGTGGACCAAATCTGAGTCATATATTTGGTAGTTAGGAGCTCAAATTTGAGTCATAAATATTTACTAAGATATCCCCAATGATATTGCTTATGTCTTATGCATCATTTTGCTTTCGTCTGGTCCAGCATACCATTTAATCTAGATAGTAAATATAACTCTCTAATATTGAAGGTTTTTTTCTAAATCAGCATATATTGAATTAAGACCCCGGCACAAGCAGTACCAACAGGGACATAGATCAGTACAAAGAGCAAGCCAAAACCAGCAAGCAACAAAATGCCAAAGAGCAATAAAACTCTCCTAAAAAATGCAAACAGCTGCCTACATTCACAAAAACAGCCAGCACAGTAACCACCCCTTGCTGTCACACAAACTCTCCAAAGTAAGGACCACCAGAACCATGACAGCAGCACCTTAGGCAAGCAGCGGCACACACAGCCCAGCAGAAGAAAACTACCTTTTTAAGAACTCTCTAATATTGAAGGTTAAAATCAACTAGGAAAAAACTGAAGGTTTGAGTTGATTTGAACCATTCGGAACTCTTGACTAAGGATGCACATTAGATATAAAAGCATTTGTGTTTTTCATCAAACAGGGTTTTTCGGAAAGCGCCGGTACTGGGGTACTTTTTGGCTACCATTTTTTAATAAAGTGTGATGATTTAAGGAAGAGGTGACTAACAAAAGGATGTGATGTGCCCAGATTGTTTCCCCTCAAATATCCCCCTATAATTCTCCTTACTTAATATTCGAGAGAATAATTTATACACCGCATTACTTTTTTCATTTCTTATTCTGCAGTTTCCTAAAGATTTGAGATTGACTATAACAGACCAAACATAATTCATATATCTCCAAATCAAACAATCACAGTCAGTGAATAATTCTTCAAAAAATGGAATCATGGCCACTAATGTCATGCAGAATGAAGCAGCAAGTTGAACAACAAATAAACAAAGCCAGTGAATAATTCAATATTCATTAAAACATGAAGACTCTTAAACCCCCAAATCAAACAAAACAATTTGAACCATTAAAATAGCAATCAAAATGAAAAGAAAAGTTACTTACTTGCAAATGAAAGGGAACAGCGAGAGATAAGTTGAATGAGAGGGTTACGTCAGAGAGATGAATCAATTTTGTTTTCCCTGGTTTCTTAATCGAAGAAGGAGTAGAAGATGATGAATTTCGTGACATAGAGAAATGGAATCGTGAGAGAGTGAAATAAAAATTAGGACATTTTCTCCAAAGATGAGAGGGAAAAAATGGTTTGAGTGGAGAGTAAAGAATATGAATGGGTTGAAGGAAGAAATGGTTGGGTTGAAAACGCAGAAGAAGAAAGAAGAGAACGCAGAAGAAAAGAAAAAAAATAGTCTGGGATTTTTTTTAAAAAAATTAATTAATGCATGGGTCAATCTGCTAAATAACAAATGTTTATGGGGTCAATCTATAAAATCCATCTCTTTGTTCATTTTTTATTGTGGATTACAGTTGTCCATGTTTTATTGGTGCCACATCAAGATGGGCAGGTTACCCACCTCTTTGCCAAGGCAATTTAGAAAAAACCTTCAAATTATAGTGTTAATACTATTCAAATATGTGGTTTTTCAAAAAAAAAAAATGCGGTTAATTACGTTTGGTAATTTGGTAGATAGTTAATGATTTTAATAAAATATCACTTGTTTAAGTACAGCTTACATGGTAGTTGCAAGGCCTCTAAGATGTTAAGGCATGAATTTGAAACCGCAATTATATTATTTAGAGTATGTTAGTTTCGTGAATAAACTGTTTGAAACCAAAATAAATAAATGAAGTAATTTTTCTTACCCCATGAACACAGTGAACAAGCCTGTCCTGTCCTGGGTTGTTAGTTGTTTGTTACTATTATGGTTGGCTTGGCTGGCATGGATGAGTGGTCCCACCCATATGGTGAGGTAGACAAATATAAAGGTAAATAATAGAAGAGACAAAAGAAACACTATGAATATGATGGTGCTTAAAATGAAAGAAAGACATATATAATATGTAGCTTTTTTTGTTTTTTAACTGGAGACATGTACAGAAGATCATCACTGCGCTGTCTCACAGAATTTTCAGTCCTTCTCTCTAGTCTCTACCTTCTTTTGGCGGCACTTTTATTTTGCATAACCGCTTATTCTTTAATACATTCAAATTCAGCTCAAGTTTTGAAGATAAACAATGAATGTGTACTTGTTTCTATTTCACTTCTCCAACATTCACTTCAGTACGCTCTTTTCCTTTTCCTTTTTCCTCTTTTCACTTTATTACTGTTCATTTGCGCACAATTATCATCACTTTGCAAAAAAAATCTGCGTTACATAGTTCATCCTTTCTGTTTTCTTTGCAATTTCCTCAGATATAGTATATCATAGGTTTTTTTTTTCACTCCATGTTAAATTGTTATTTTCATGTTTTTCTGTGATTATATGTTCATAAAAAGAGTCAGGAGTTGAACTGAACCATAGTTGAGTTTATTTCTTACCTTGAAAATCATTGCAATGTTTATGCTGAATGAGAAGCTGAGCTAAATATATGTGCATTATTTTACTTGTAATGGTAACTTAGTAAGATTTAAAGTATGTTGAATGATAAACTGTTGCTGTTCAATTTTACTCACCCTTGCATAAAACTAATTTCTTTCCTCTTTTTTTTTTTTTACTATTATTTTTCCTTTATATAATAGTATAATTATAGGACTCTGGAATTATTGATGGGACAAGAGTTGGATCTCAATGACCAGTCTACTGCGAGTCTCAGTCCCAATTCTGTTCTTCCATCTCATCAAAACTGTTTGAATGTGAAGAAGGAGAAAGCATGTAGAAGTGGGAAATTCAAAGAGGACTTTGCTGAGATCAATTCTTCATGCAAGAGCCTTCCATTTAGATCTCATAAACTAGAAGAGAATATAGAAAACAGAAGAGGTTCTATTTATCATAGTTCAAATCAGAAGAAAATGGCCACAATTCAGGAAAGGAAAAAGATAGAAATTTCAAGTAGGACTAGTGACAACTCTTTTTCTGGTAGCATTTTTTATGCATTGTGTGGTTCAGATGATGAAGGTTCTGTTGAGGTTGAGACACCTTCAGTAATATCTCAAGATTCAGAATTGAGTTCTCAATCTCCATCTGTTTCTTGTTCCTGTGCTTTTATGGATCACAGCATATCAAGTAGTTTTATTGAATTGTGCATAAATTCAGGTGTTTGTGATAAAAAAAATAGTGTAGTAGAAGTAGCAGGTTCTTTAAATTCAAAGATTAGAAGGAATAAGGTTACTGATTCTCATGTATTTGGTAGTAATTCTCCTCTTCAAAAAGCGGAAATCTCTCATTCTCACCAACCATATCCATCAGAAAGTGATTGTTCACCAAGAGTGAGTTCAAAAAACTCATTCACTCCTATCAGAAAAAGGATAAATCCTTTCACAAAGTCAAAAAAAGCTGCAAGAAACATGGCTTGTCAAAAATCTTTGTTGAATGACTTTTCCAACACAACAAAAGATGCTGACATTGTTTCTGAATTTGTCAATAGAGAAATCAAGGATTCTAGTCTAGCGTGCTCACCTGTTCATTTGCATGGTGATCTCAAGTTGAAAATTAAACAAGGACTTCCTTATTTTGAGTTTAAGGTAAATTCTCCTGAGGATATCTTTGTGGTAAAGACATGGAGAGTAGGGAATGCTTTCAATTGGGTATATACCTTTCACTCTTTTGATACCAGAACGAGGAATAATGCAGGCTTGGGATCTCAACATTGTGACAAAGATTCGTTATCAATGGTAGCACAGATGCTAGTTTCTAGTAGTTTATGTTCTGAATTAGAAGATGGAGTAATTGGAAACTATATGGTTACAGAATTTGTGCTGTATGATTTTACTCATTCCAGAAAAACTGTAATACCAAAGGAAAAGTCTTACAACAAACAAGATGCTTCTGAAACTCTGAATGCTTCTAGCCTTGAAAGTGCTGCTATTGTTTTGAGAATACCGTTTCATACGAGAGAAAGCTTGAAATACAAAAGAGGTGATAGAATGAAAACTAAAGCATATTCCAAACCAAGTGATATCTCTTCACTAGTAGAGCAAGTGAAGGTCGTATTACCAATTGGAAACCATGGTTTGCCAGGTGCTGAAAGTGAGGGTCCTTCATCGTTACTTGATCGATGGAAACATGGTGGAGGTTGCGACTGTGGTGGCTGGGACATGGCCTGCCCTCTTATTCTTTTAGGTAATCCTAGTGTTCAATTTCATGAAGATAGCCCTCTTGTGGAGAAATATCAACCACTGGAACTTTTCTCTCAGCCTCAGGTAAAACATGAACTTGTCTTTCGTGAATGGACTTGAATAGATGGAATTTCACATACCAGTTCCCGAATTTATAACCTCTTGATATTTTGAATGCGTTTTTGGGTGAACATTTGATGAATGTGATTTTGAGTGGATTTGATTTTATAAAATTGATTTGGTTAAATGTGTGTTTTCATTTGCACTGATCAAATAACATGCTTTATAGAAGCATGCTATTAGTTTCCCTGTATTGATTTTTTGATGATTTAAAAGCATGTTTGGTTAAGCACTTTTGTTCCAATTGGTTAAGCTTAAATAAACAGGCACTAAATCGTCATAATGGAATTTTTTTTGCTTTCTATACTCATGATAATAACACGTTTTATAGAACAATTGCTCGGTCAGCACAGAATAATGGAGCCACGGTAGTTAGAACATTCTTTAAATTAGCTTGGAGAATTCTATCTGTTAACTTGTCTTTAGCTAGTATTTGGTATAAAGATAAAATGCATATACAATTGGATAAAAAAGCAAAAAGATATTGGACAACAAGCTAATTCCATGAGACCATTGTACATACTATATAAGATTGTATGCTGCAACAATGTGTTTTTGATTGGATCTTTCACTGTTTCATTCAGTTTTTCAGTAACATGCTTCAATTATGAGCCTCGTTGATTGTTTTTTTCTAGTACTTACATTTTATCTATTTTTGGTGCACAGGGAACCAAAGAAAGTACTCCTACCTTTGGCATGACATTAATTGAAGAGGGGCAATATGCAGTTGATTTCCATGCAAAATTATCTTCATTACAAGCATTCTCCATTTGTGTCGCCATTTTGCATGGCACCTCTACCTTCAGCGCCAAGGCGGAACAGGCGAAAAATCAACAGTTATCTCAATGCAGTTCATTAAATACACTTATTGAAGAAGAAATAGAATTATTCATCAAATCAGTCATAACAGAGGAGAAGAGGACAGTGTCTAATATTCACAAGGGAATTCATCGACCCTCTATGCTGAACCCGCCTTTTTCTCCTATTGAGCGAGTATGAAGTGTAGTTTACACCTCACACTTGAATTCCAACATAGCCTGATTGAAGGCCGCAACTCGAGCGGAAATATTTATTTGCTAGCTATGAGCCCATATTGTATGCAATTTGGTAGGAAGTGAACATTATGGTGAGGAGATTCACATCAATATAAGTAGGAGATGTTCTAGTTCTTCCTGAACCCGCCTTTTTTTTCCCGCCTCTATATCTATGCTTCATTATGCTTTATATTCATATATATATGTCAACTGTGGGTTGTTGCATGAGTGAAGCTCTATACCCGAGCTTTGAGAAAAAACTTAAGATAAGATGGTGGTCGCGTAGTGTTGACCTTCCTGACTTATGTCTTGCAAGGTTGGCATGAAAACCCCGCCTAGAGTAGTTTCTCTTGGAGGCGTTGTTGTCTTACGAGTATTTGCAATGGCAGCGGTACTTTCTTGTAGGATCCATGACTCCGGGGACCTTTTTGAACCAGTCTAGAACCTATAAACATGTTATTAAGGACTTCCGGTTAGAACAAGAGTTGATGGTCGCGTAGTGTTGACCTTCCTGACATATGTCTTGTAGGGTTGGCATGAAAACCTCACCTAGAGGAGATCTTTTGGAGTGTTGTTGTTTTGCAAGTATTTGCAATGGCAACAATATTTTCAAATAAAATCAAAGACTCTAGGAACCATTTTGAAATCTAGAACCTACATGTGAGAATGGGGGGGTAGTATTGAACGTTCCTACCTTGGTAACTTATGCATTGACCTCTGTTAACCACACCTCTGCATGCCATAACATTTGCATCCATGAAAATAATTTTCGCATATACATTTTGCTTTGTAGGGAACTAAAACAGGCAATCAGTGATCAACAAAAAGAAATAGACAAGGCCGAAAAAAGAAGGGTCGTTTGAATTGTATTTTCATTAATTATGCCTTGTACTTTAATTCAAATGTTATGTAATCAATGATAGTTTTCGAAGCAATGTTAGTTTCTCTGCCTTTAGTATTTCTGATTGCTTATAATAACTGTTCGCCTGTAATTTCCTTCCCAAAACAAAATAGAAAATAAAAAACATGTTTTTTCATCTACATCGCATACATGCATTTTCATGCATTGTAAAGAAAAACACTCATATCATTCCCCCCAAAAGTACCTGACCTGGTGTACCGTTGCATTTTGATGAGATCCCGAGCAACTGGAAGGCCATAGAAATTCCATAAATCATTTCTTTGTCCAAGTAATTTATCATGCTTTGAAAAAAAATCATTTTGCTCTGCCCAAGGCAAATGATTAACTTTGTGGGGTCCCCTGTTTCAAATTATTTCTATCATTAATAAAATTGCATTTTGTGTTCGAGTGAGTTTCATTTTTCTTCCGTTCTTTAATAGCAATACTTTACTCATTTTTAAGTTCCACAACCATAAAATAAAAAAACATACTCATACAGATCCATAAATACACCCACCGAAAATAACACTGCTATAATCTCTTACGACTTCGATTTCCCGATTAACCAAACGGAAGACGATGAGGAGGACAATTATGAACCTCCTGAAGGATTGTCCAGGCCTGGGGATCAAGAGCATAGGATAATACAACCTCACCAAAACCAATAGAAGTAATCAACTTAGGGACCGAAAAGGACAAGAAAGAGGTTAAAGTGGGAGCCTCCCTGCAAGAAGATGTGAAGGAAAAGCTGATTGAGTTACTACGAGAGTATGTAGATGTGTTCGCTTGGTCATATCAAGACATGCCAGGATTAGACCCCAACATAGTCGTGCATAGACTACCACTCATGCCAGAATGCCCACCAATAAAGCAAAAGATGAGAAGAACTAGACCCGACATGGCTCTCAAGATTAGAGAGGAAGTCAAAAAGCAGTTCGACACTGGCTTCTTAGCAGTGACCAAGTATCCACAGTGGGTTGCCAACATTGTGCCAGTCCCAAAGAAAGATGACAAAGTCAGAATGTGTGTGGATTACCGGGACTTGAATATAGCAAGCCTAAAAGATGACTTCCCACTGCCTCACATTGATGTATTGGTAGACAACACCGCCCAGTTTTCAGTCTTCTCTTTCATGGACGGTTTCTCTGGATACAACCAAATCAAAATGGCTCCAGAGGACATGGGGAAAACCACGTTCATCACCCCATGGGGGACTTTCTGCTACAAGGTAATGCCCTTCGGATTAACGAACGCTGGGGCAACATATCAAAGAGCGATGGTGACTCTTTTCCATAACATGATTCATAAGGAAATAGAGGTATATGTCGATGATATGATTGCCAAATCTCATACGGAGGAAGATCATCAATTTCATTTGCAAAAGCTGTTCGAGCGCCTGAGAAAGTTCAAGCTACGCCTAAATCCTAACAAATGCACTTTTAGTGTTAGGTCTGGCAAGTTATTGGGGTTCATAGTCAGCCAAAAGGGAATTGAAGTTGATCCTGACAAAGTAAAAGCCATACAAGATATGCCAGCACCAAGTACTAAGAAGGAGGTTCGTGGGTTCTTAGGAAGATTGAACTACATTGCTAGATTCATCTCACATATGACAGCCACTTGTGAACCAAATTTCAAATTGTTCAGTGGAATGAGGACTGCCAAGAGGCGTTTGATAAGATCAAATGATACCTGCAAGAGCCACCGATTTCGATACCTCCGGTTTCTGGTAGACCCCTCATCTTATACTTGACAATGCTTGATGGATCAATGAGTTGTGTTCTAGGACAACATGATGAAACGGGAAGAAAGGAGCACGCCATCTACTATCTAAGCAAGAAGTTCACCGATTGCGAATCAAGGTATACCTCGCTCGAAAGGACTTGTTGCGCCTTAGCATGGGCTGCCCGACGCCTAAGAGAGTACATGTTGACTCACACCACTTGGTTGATATCCAAGATGGATCCCATCAAATACATCTTCGAAAAGCCCGCCCTCACAGGAAAGATAGCACGTTGGAAAAATGTTGCTATCCGAGTATGACATCCAATATGTTACTCAAAAGGCTATAAAAGGGAGCGTGTTATCCGAGCACCTTGCTCACCAACCATTGGAAGACTATCAACCCATACGATTTGACTTCCCCCATGAAGACATTGTAGCCCTGAATGGCGAAAAGACCATAAGTGATAATGAGGGGCCTAAATCGGGAACTCGATGGAAGCTCGCTTTCGATGGTGCCTCAAATGCCATGGGGCACGGGATCGAGGCTGTCCTAATATCACCAAGAAATGGATATCAACCCTTCACAGCAAGGTTATGATTTGAATGCACCAATAACATGGCAGAGTATGAAGCTTGCATCTTGGGCCTTGAAGCAGCAATTGACCTAAGGATCAAAATCCTGAAAGTACACGGGGACTCAGCACTAGTCATCTATCAAGTGAAAAGAGAATGGGAAACAAGACATCCCAAATTGATTCCCTATCATGCCCGTGTTGTAGAATTGATGAAGCATTTCGATTGAGATCACCTTTCATTATATACCTCGAGAAGAGAATCAGGTGGCAGATGCTTTAGCTACATTATCATCAATGTACCAAGTGAATTTCCACAACGAGGCACCAATCATAAAGATGGAAGGGATAAACTAGTTGTGTGTGCAGTAGTCGAAGAAGAACTTGACAACAAACACTGGTTTTACGACATCAAACGATACCTCGAAGAGCAAAAGTATCCAAAGAATGTCTCACAAACAGACAAGAAAACCCTCAAGATATTGGCATCGCAGTTTTTCCTCAGCAGGGGTACACTCTATAAGAGAAATTATGACATGGTCTTACTCAGATGTGTGGATAAACTTGAAGCAGACATGCTCATCAAAGAAGTCCATGAGGGGTCTTTCAGAACCCACGCCAACGGACACGCAATGACAAAGAAAATCCTAAGGGCGGGTTATTACTGGCTAACTATGGAGGCCGACTGTTTCCACTACGCCAAGACATGCCACAAGTGTCAAATTTACGCCGACAAGGTGCACATGCCACCAACTCCTCTGAACGTCATGACGGCACCCCGACCATTCTCTATGTGGGGCATAGACATGATTGGAATGATTGAACCAAAGGCTTCAAATAGACACCGGTTCATCCTGGTTGCCATCGACTATTTCACCAAGTGGGTTGAAGCGGCTTCTTATGCAAACGTAAGAAAACAAGTGGTGGCCCAATTCATCAAGAAGGAAATCATTTGCCGTTACGGCACTCCCCACAAAATTATCACAGATAATGGGGCAAATCTAAACAACAACACAATGAAGCAGTTGTGCAAAGACTTCAAGATTGAGCACCATAATTTCTCACCATATCGGCCGAAGATGAACGGCGCGGTAGAAGCAGCCAACAAGAACATCAAGAAAATCATCCAGAAGATGGTAAAAACCTACAAGGACTGGCATGAGATGCTTCCCTTCGCGCTACACGGCTACAGAACGACAGTTCGCACTTCCACTGGGGCATCCCCTTTTTCCTTAGTATACGGTATGGAGGTCGTGCTTCCCATTGAAGTTGAAATTCCCTCATTAAGGGTCTTGATGGAAACTAAATTAGAGGAAGCTGAATGGGTCCAAACAAGATTCGACCAAATGAACCTCATAGAAGAGAAGCGCCTAACATCATTGTGTCATGGACAATTGTACCAAAAGAGGCTCAAGAAGGCATTCGACAAAAAAGTTCGTTCTCGAGAATTCAGAGAAGGACACTTAGTGGTGTCGCGGTGATTTTTGGACATCAAGCTATTAATTAGCGTTGACTCGCAATTTTAAGATTCACCACCGATCTTTTATTTTTCCGAGGAAAAGGGAGAAAGTTCGAAAAAACCCTATTTTTTAGAGATCAAAGGTCCGGGGGTTGGTTACGCAAAGGGAAGGTATTAACACCCTAAACGTCTATAGTACTCTATAGGAACCTCTTGTTTTTATTTATCTTTATGCTTAAATTGATTATTTGTTTGTAAATAAATGCTTAAGTGTGAAAAATTAAAGAGATGAGTTTTAAAAAAAGAAAGATGTTTTTGTTGTTTTGTTGATTTGGAAAGACAAAGTCTTTTGCCTACATACCCGAATGTGATCAAAATCATGTAGTTTGGGGTAAAAAAGCCGAGTGATTTGGTTTTAATTGATTTTAAAGTTTGAAAAAAGTTTTGAGAAAGATAAGAGGCCGAAAGGCATAGAAGAATAAATAGAAGTGAGTTTGATTGATTTTAAATTGAAGAAAAAGTTTTGATTGATTAAAGATTGATTAAAAATTTGATTAAGAAAAGAAAGTTCAAAGTTTGACTTTTTTGAAATTTTGATTATAAGGTGTTTTTGAATTTTGACTTTTTTTTAAAATTTTGATTAAGTCCTAAGGTCCAGAGACTAAGTAAGCTGGGATATCAAAGCGCGCCGGATCACTCAAAATGACGTTGGATCAAGTGAGGGTCCTTTTCCTCGGATACGGTCATTATTACATTATCGTCCTTGGCATAAAGCGGAATAGATAAATGTGAGTGTCGGTGCATATTCTCATTTATATTTTTTACATTGGACCTAGATACATTTTAAAGGAAATAAAATAAATGACAAAAATAATAAAAATAAAATTGCAAATGCATTAAAGTAAATATGCTAAAAAGAAATAAAAATGCATGAAATGCAAAGCAATAAGTAAATATGGTGCATAAAATAAATAAAGAAAATAAAAATGCAAGACATAAAATAAATATGATGCTGGAAATAAAAAAGAAAATAAAAATGCAAGACATAAAATAAATATGATGCTGAAAATAAAAATGCAAGACATAAAATAAATATGGTGCTGGAAAATAAAAAAGAAAATAAAAATGCAAGACATAAAATAAATATGATGCTGAAAATAAAAATGCAAGACATAAAATAAATATGGTGCTGGAAAATAAAAAAAGGAAAATAAAAAATGCAAGACATAAAATTAAATATGGTGCATAAAATAAAAAGAAAATAAAAATGCAAGACATAAAATTAAATATGGTGCATAAAATAAAAAAAGAAAATAAAAATGCATGATGTACTGAAAATAAAAGTAATAAAAATAAAAATGCATAAAAAGAAAATAAAAAGATAGACAAATAAAAGAAATAAAAGAAAGAAAAAGAAAAGGAAAAGATAGAAAGAAAGGGGGGGTGCAGTAGCAGAATGGGGGGGGTGCATGAAGCAGTCAGAAAAGAGGAACTAAGAAGAAGAGGTTTGGGCCGCGGCTGGGCTAAAGGCTTGGGTCTGTATAAAAATCATTTTCTGAAAATTTCCTTCATTTCCTCTTCTTCTCCTCTCTCTCTTCCTCACTTCTTCTCCCCTTCTCTCTTCTTTAACCGGCCGGAAAGGATCTCCGGCGCGGCGGCCGCCGGCGGCGCCACCGCGCCGGAGTTAAGAACTCCTCTTTTTTTAATCTTTTTTACCTTTTTTAAATTCCTTTTTCTTCCTCTCCACAAAAACCGCTTTAGATTTTTCAAAAACTTGTTAAAAAACACTAGATCTGAATTTGAAACTTTCGAAAATCACTTCTTGCTAATTCTGATTTTGGGTTTGGCTTTTCTGTTCGGCTTGTTGGTTGTTGTGTTGGCTTTGATATGGTGTGGTTCGGTTATGTTGTGGATTTGGGTTTGTGATGTAGTGTGGTTCAGTTAGGTTGTGGATTTGGCTTTGTGATATTGTGTTTTGATACGGTTCTGTGATGAACTTGATTTCGAAAAAAGGAGAAGAGAAAGAAGAAAAAAAAGGGTTAGGGTTCTGTTGGTGGTGGCCGATTGGTTTTGGGTGGTTGGTGGTGGCCGGATTCTGACTATGGTTCTGACTTAGTACTGATTTCTGTACTTGGCCTCCTGTGAACAGTGCATTAAATGCACTATTTATAGTACAAAAAAACTAGGGTTTGAAAATTATGGACAAAAATGCCCCTCTGGACAGTTATTGGACTAAAATTGACTGAAAATAAAAGCAGCAAAAAAAATAAAACGAAAATAAAAGAAAAAAGTGAAATAAAAGAAAAATACTAATAAAGGAAGTAAAAAAGCAAATAATAATAAAAAGAAAATAATAATAAAATAATAAAATAAAAAAAACGGTCGCCTTCGGAACAAAAATGAGGTATTTTAAAATACCTCTCTGCCGAAATTTCGTCTGAAACGATGAAAATTTATGGCTTAAAAGACGAGAAAAGCGAATTGAAAAAGGGTCAAAAATGGGGTAGGTCAGATGCCCCTATTTAAGTTTCTTCGTTACGGAGATTTAAAAGTGAAATTTTTAATTCGACGGGTCGAAGAGACTTAAATACAGAGTACACCATTTTTGACCAATTTCAACTGTAAAATGGTAAGAATGCAATGCTATGTATGTGATGCTATGCATGTAATGTTGTGAATGCTCGCAATGCAAGTATGAATGCAAGACGGCGAAGATGACTCGACTGGGGATAACATGGTTTCACTGGGGATAAATGTCAGCTGTTCGGGTTAATGTCGGACTGCCACTGACGACAAGAAAACAAAGATAAATGTCAGCTGTTCGGGTTAATGCCGAACTGCCACTGACGACAAGGAAGCAAAAATAGATGTCAGCTGTTCGGGTTAATGCCGAACTGCCACTGACGACAAGAAACAAAAGTAAATGTCAGCTGTTCGGGTATCTACGTTTGAACCAATTAGAACTAGCCAAAATGTGAGGAATCCTCAAAGTCATTGTATATATGCAGGAGACCGGCATTTTTGTTTAACTCGATTCTTTTATGTTAAATCTGAAAGTTGTTTTAAATTGTATGAAAGCACTGACATGATCAAGGCATTTTTTGAATATGAGTAGAAACACTTGACCAAAAAGCCTACCCTGTGAGAAGTGAGTATTTGTTAACCCCTTTGAGCCTAATGAATCAGAATTGTTAACTATGAACTGCCAATTTTCATAAGCTCAATTGCTTAATGAAATTGCCGGAGTTTGTAAAAAAATCCAGTTCATAGTTAAATCATTATTGAATTCTGATATTTTACTTTCATTTTGAACCCTTATCCATCATGCTTTATTGTCCTTTTCCAAAATGATAAAGGAACATTCAATTAGGGTATCATCTTGAACTAAGTTGGGGAGAAAAGGGAGGTAGTGAATGTCAAGTAATGGTGAAATTTTGTATTTGATCTTGACAACAAGAAAAAAAAAAGAGAAAGAAAAAGAAAAAGAAAAAAAAGCAAACCAAGAAAAAGAAAAGAGAAAAAGAGAAAAAAGTCAATAAATCAAAAAGTTGTCAAGATCAAAGAAAGAAACATTTGTAAATCACCAAGAGTTGTGTTTGAATAAGGAGGAAGTGTGTAATTAGAAAGAATGTTCCTCTATGCTTGGCCTTTTGAATTCAATTTCCCACATATGACAATTCTTTTGTAACCAAGCCAAATTACAACCCTCAAAGACCTTGTGATCGATGCTTTTGTGCTTTTAGAAACGATAATTAGATGGACACATAACTTGATCGGAATGATAGCAAACTTGCCGGATGAGTGTTCATAACCCTCACAACATGAGTTCAATTTGTTTTATTTACTTTCAAAGAAGTGTGTTAGGTGTGGTTCAAATTTAAATATGTTGTTTGCCAAGAATTGTGTGATATGAACTTTGTGCTTAGGACTATGTCACATTCATGATATATATCTTGTTGAATGAGAAACTTTATTGTTGCTCACGCTGTCACAATTGAATCATTCATCTGAGAAACTTTTCTTCCATCATTGAATTTTTTTTTTTGCTTCATGCTCAACTTTGTCCAAAGCCTTGCTTTTTCCAATTATTTTGAATCTTTTGTTTGAGGACAAACAAAGAACTAAGTTGGGGAGTATTTGATAAGTGGCAAGAAATGAATAAATCCATGTCTTTTATAAGGCTTTTTAGTTACTTGTTGTGCAAGTTATCTTAGGAAAAGCATGGAATTTATGAATAAATGCCAATTATTCTTTGTATACCTTATTCTTCCCCATTTGTGTAGGAAAAAGCAAGTCAGGACTTGAAAATAGCAAGAATTCATCAAGAGAAGAATGAAGACTTTCGCCCAGCGACTGCTTGGCGAGTGAATGGCGAGTAGAGGCAGGGATTTTCAGGAGTTTTCAAAGTATACTCTCGCCCAGCGATCCCATGGCGAGAAGTTAGCGAAGTCAGGCAGGGATTTTCTGGAACAGGGGAAGTTTGATTTCGCTTAGCGAAATCTTGGTCGCCCAACGAGATCATCAAGGCGGTTTAATGCTGTAGAAGACGTGGCAAAATGCCACTGGCCAGATTGTTAAATTTGCTGAGCGAAATATATCTCGCTGAGCGATATTTCACTTATCAGTTTTTGTATATAAGCTATCTTTCAGCTTTTAGGTTAATAATTAAGTTATTGTTAAGCTTTCATTAAGAACGAATTTTAGAGGTTTATTACCAGAGAATAGGGCTAAAAGAAGGGCACTTCAAAGGACAAACAAGGAATCAAGTTTAGATCATTAAAGGGTTTTTGAGAAATCAAAACTTAGCATTGATCTTCATCTTTACTCCAGCTTTTGTATTGTTGACATGAGAATGATCAACTAAATCTCCTTTGTTGGGATTAGAGGTAATGAATCAAGCTAGATGTAATCTATTTGATCATGTAAATATTTGATTCTAGAGTTTTATAATATATTGAAAGTTATTCTTGTTATTCAATCTTATGTTTGGTTTAGTGCTATTGAAAAATACATTTAAATCTAGGGTTAGAATGATTTTCTATTAAAACAAGTGTTCTAGACATGGAACTATGTTTTGATAATCACTTAAAGCATCATTACTTAATGCTTTTGGATCGTTTAATAGATTGGGAAATCGTCGATTAAACGATACGATCGATCTCACAACTTTATTTGGACACGAATAATGTTGTCGAGTGATGTGTGATAATATCGTTAAAAAGAGATTAAAACTAGAATCCTTTTATCATGATCATTAGAACATTATCGATGCTTGATTTATGACTTTGATACCGACACTTTTATGCCCTATTGCTCGTAGTATTTATTTATATTTTGAAAGTCGATTAGTTTTAGTAAACAAATGAAACCCTAACTTAAAATGATAATCGATGTTGAATGGTTTAAGATATCGCGTAAATCCCTGTGGAGACGATCCTAATATACTCACGTGTAGATAGGAAATTATAATGTGAGGAAAAACCTTTCATCAGTCTTCTCACTTATAAAGTGTTCAACCTCCACTTTTCTATCCGATGTGGGACATATAACTCACACTTACACACAACAATCTCCCCCTCAAGTGTGAGTCCATCAATTCATCATGTTCACCCCTCAAGCAGAAGCTCTTTCACCTGCACACACTTATACTTGTACCACCGTTGCCGCACTCAACGGCCCGCCACTTGAACACTCTTTGTCAAGAAGACTTTCGACACAAGGAGCCGGTCGAACCCTTCGTCGAACCAGGCTCTGATACCAATTATTAACGCAACTTTTGTTTCTTGCATTGTAAGTAATATGAACTATGAATGATATTATAGAGGAAGAAGAAGAGAGTAGTTAGAGGTTGTTAGGGAGAGAGAATAGAGTATTGTAAAGTTGTTATTTTCATTGATTGATGAATAGAGAGGTTACATAGTATTTATATGAGAAATGATATTTGTGTCAATACCCATATTTCTTTTGGGCAACTTTCTCTCTCATACTCACATTATGTTTTTACTTTCTCTCTCTATTGCTTTGATTTTTGTGTCAATACCCATATTTCTTTGTATATTTAGGTTGTCCCTCAACTTGTCAACAAAAATGGTTGTTCAAATAACACTACTCTATTTATATACACGACTTAGAGAACAAGTCTTATGTAACTAACTAACAAACTTATCCAAATGTAAAAGCTAATCACAATTAACTCTACTAAACATGATTATGGATTAATAACAAACTAATACCACCAACAACAATTTGGCATGTGTCAAGATCCGAGTCCTCCACTGCGTTTAAAGTACAGTACTATTATGCCACTACTAAAGAGTAGTAACCAACTGACTCACTCCAATTCTGTTGCATATGTTGTCTGTTTTCTAATTCTGGATTGATTTTTTGTTATTTGATTCTCTGTGTGCAATGCTGGTTACAGATGAAACCAAAATTGTGCAAGCACTCATGTGTTGTTGTACTATTTTTGAAAGTAAAGTAACACATAGCTAAAGTTATTAAAGGATGAGGAGGAAAGTGCAATTGATCTTCAATGGACTACATGAAAGTAAACCTTCAGATATTTGAATTGCAACACAAACTTGTCATTAGTAACAAACGACTTTTCTCGTGGGTAATGATATAATTTGTAGGATCCTGAGTTTCATCAGAAAATTATGAACCCTAAATCAATTTAAGAGTTTTGGAAAAAGATAAATATCACGTAAGCATGGGATTTGATGTCACATTCACCCTTGTGAAAGCTAACTAACTACTCAACTTTCATTTAACCGAAATATGTAAAAGGACGGACGTGTATAACATTGTGAAACATAAAAGACCAAAATGAATAAAAAAATGTATAAAAGAAAGAGAAAGAAAAAGTAGTATTAGATAAAAGAAAGAAAAAAAATATTTTTGCTAAGAAAAGATCAAATTTAGTTTCTCATAATTTTCTCGCAATTCAATTTTATTTTTTACAAAAAATAATACCCATAGTGCTTACCATTTTATACTCATGACAAATAAATCTTTGATTTAGTTTGTCTCCAATTTAAAAATGTCAAGAACTAGTTTGATTGCTCAAAAAAAAAAGTTTGATATTATTTTTTATTGGAATTAAATTGGATAGCCAGAAAAATGACATAGATTAAATTGGGTTTTCACTCTAAGAAATATTAACACAGCTAGATACCACTATATATTTATTCTTTGAATTTCGTCAAGTGTATGTTTCATTTTACTTTTAGAGAGGTAAAATTGATTTTGTTTTTTATTGCTCTCGAGTAAAATTGATTTTTTGTCTTCATAACTTTTTTTATTACATTTTGCGTTCACAATTGATTTTAACAGGGATGTCAAAGCGGGCCAGTCCGTCCCATTTATGACCGCTCCGTCTAAGCCCGCTTAAAACGGGCCGAGTCAAATTAGGTGACCGAGTCCAAAATCTCACCCCACCCGTTTAGTGGTGGACAAACGAGTTGGCGGATTGGTTTGTCAAACAAAAAACTTTGTTTTTTAGAGAGAAAAAAACAACTTTTTTTAATGTATTTTTTTACAACTTAATTGTTACAAAAAAAACTATGTTGTTTTTATCATAAACAAATATAAAAGAATAGGCATTGAATAAATTTGTGGTAAAAACAAAGTAATTAACAAATTGTCGAATTCAACATCATACTTAATAACAAAATAAAGAAAATCGGCCAACATAAAACAAATCCTAAAATAAATTCAACAACCAAACTAAATCTAAAAGGATAAAATAAGTCTAAAAAAACAAGAAAAACGAGTTAAGCCGGCCGGCCTGCCCCATCTCGTGCCCGCCCCGTTTTTCAACGAGTTAAGCATGGCGAACCAACTATAGGAAGCGAGTTCAAAAAATTCGACTCAGTCCGCTAAAAGTAGCGGGCTAAACGGACCGACTCGGCGGATTGGTCCCGTTTTACCACCCCTAAATTCTAGTTTGAAGTGAGGATTTGTAACCAAAAATTTTAAAGTTGTTTTTTACACTCAAATTTATGGTTAAACTCACTTTTATATAAATATATTTAAATATAAATCATTTTACTATTAATTCACTTTTAAACATAATTAAATTTTATATACTCCCTCTTGTCCTTATTATAAGAAAAAAAACCAAAAAACATCAAAACCAATACAATCATTAATTAATATAACTTTTTTAATATTTTTACAACTATACCCTCATAAAAAATGTGAAGCATTAATACATTCACAAATATTAAAAAGACAAACATTAAATTAAGGATAAAAAAGTCTTTTAAACAATAATTCTACTTTAAAAGTTGTGATATTTTCTTATAAATAAGTCCAAATTTTTTTTTAAAAAATTTCTTATATTATATTATTATAAAACCAGAGGGAGTAATTCACTAGAAAGTCGAAATCAATTATCCTCACGGACAAAAATAACCGTTACCTTATCCACGTGGTTGGTGGGGACTGTCACTCCCAACCGTCACCAAACGACTCAATCTTCTGCCTCTGACTTTCATATCCTACCGTTAATCACCTTTCCCTTTTTCATCCTTCTCAATGGAAGCCAGCTCCCCATTTTACTTTTCTTTTCCTCGCAACACTTTATGGAGCATGGACTCTATTAGTATTTGAAGAATTTACTCGGTTCTCAAAAAAAATTAAGTTAAAGTACTCAATGAGTTTTACCAAAAGATGATTTTTTTTTAAAAAAATTGAGTTCGATTCTTGTATGAAACAATTCTTATTCAAACTTTACTTACCTTCCGATCAAACTTCATATTATTATGGGTCATTTCCTTTGTAATTCTAAGGATTGCACTTGTGTGACACATGACATTGTCCAATCCAATTGTGACACGTGACAATACAATTTTTTTAAACATGAAAAGATGAGAGAGAATAGTTGAATTTGACTATGTGTCACAATTGGATTGATCAATGTCACCATGTCACGTGACATTATGTCACACAAGTGGTGTCCGTAATTCTAAGGGTTAACAAAAAAATATAATAAATGCTCACATAACTATACAAATATTATCAGAAATATAAAACAGATTGTCACAATTTGTTCATGCCACAAGTCACAACATAGTTTTTGTTATTCTTATACTTCATCCTATCTCAAATATAAGCAAAATTTAGTGAAGTAAATTTGATGAATTTGATTCAAATTTTAGAGCAAATATACCAACTTTTTTTGATAAATCTTTGCTTGTATTTGAAACCATGGAGAATAGTCGTTATTATTATGTATCGATTCAATGCTGCCTAATCAATGTTTAAAAAATCAAATCAAGCCACTAAATCATGAATCAACACTATTTATAGTTAAATTTTGAGTTGTTCGATTGCAGTTTTGTTCTAATTTAAGCGATTTAAAACACTTGAACTATACCTGGCAAGTACAGTTCATATAGAAGCTATAAGAACTTTTGATATGTTGGAGTACATATTTGAACCACAATTATTCACTCTCGACACTTAATGTCTAAGTTTCGACGTTATACTCTTTTAAAAAAAAAAAACACTTGAACCATAATTCAAAGATATCTCTAATTCCAATTATATGTTTAAAACCTTGACAACTAACTTTTTTTCACCAAGGAATCCCATGACTCAAAACAGCTAATTACATTAAACAAAGGGAATCCTATGACTCTAAACAACCAATCACACAACATACAAAATCCAAAACAAAAAGCATTGAACACTCTGTTAAGATAAGAACAACATAAAAGATACCAAACAGAACCCATCAACGTCTACTAGTCGTTTCCAGAATCATCCACCTCAACATTATTTATTAATTTAACATCTTAACCTTCAATTGATGTCATGTTTTTAATTCTAGAATGGTCCCTATACAACTCAAAAAAGTGCCACACTCTATCCTAAAAGAAAAAATGTAAAGTTGTTACCGTTATTATTAGCCAGCAAAGCAAATAAATAATGAACTTTAGCTTTTTCAAATTCCCACTATATAATAAAGACTAATAATATATACTTCAATCAAGGACAGAACTCAGAGAAGTGATTAGTTTTGAGTTAGCCAAAACAGAGAAGATAAAAAATGGAGAGGGAGGAAGATGTTAAGGTTGGAGCAAACAAATTCTCAGAAAAGAATGCATTGGGCACAGGAGCTCAGAGTGACAGTAAGGACTACAAGGAAGCACCACCAGCACCTTTGTTTGAGCCAGGAGAGTTGAAGTCATGGTCATTTTATAGAGCTGGCATTGCTGAGTTTGTTGCAACCTTCTTGTTCCTTTACATCACTGTCTTAACTGTGATGGGTGTGAATAGGTCACCCTCTAAGTGTGCCTCTGTTGGTATTCAAGGAATTGCTTGGGCTTTTGGTGGTATGATCTTTGCTCTTGTCTACTGCACTGCTGGAATTTCAGGTAACTTCCTTTTTTCACTTCATTATTACTTACTCCACCATTTTATGAATCATGGACACACCCAATATGATTACTCATACATTGACACCGATAATAATTTGAAAATATAGAAGTAATTGAATATAACCACATGTGTTAGTTTCTTGTTATGTCGGACTCCAGACATGCCTTTAATCTGAAATGTTGGCTTGGTATCTAGATTCATCAGAAAATTTTATAATTTATAAAAAAAAAAAAAAAATAGTTCTTTTAAAAAAGATGAGGATTAATTTGTTATTTTGTAAATATGATATAAGAGGCTAAATTAAGGACTATAGTTTTTACAAAATCACGGTGGTTCATCATGATTCTAAAAACCATGTTGTGATACCAAACATGCACTAAACTAATGAGACGTTGGTGTTGGATGGGAACAGGTGGGCACATAAATCCAGCTGTGACATTCGGTTTGTTTTTGGCTAGGAAGCTGTCCTTGACAAGAGCAGTATTCTACATAATAATGCAGTGTCTTGGAGCTATCTGTGGGGCTGGTGTAGTGAAAGGTTTTGAGGGTAATGCTCGTTATGAGTTGTACAAAGGTGGAGCAAATGTTGTGAATCCTGGTTACACCAAGGGTGATGGTCTTGGAGCCGAGATTGTTGGCACTTTTGTTCTTGTCTACACTGTGTTCTCTGCCACTGATGCCAAGAGAAATGCAAGAGACTCTCACGTTCCGGTATGTGTATATGAATTTCAATTAATAAAACAGTGAAGTAAGATGAATATTTGTCTATAATAAAAAGTTTGTTAAAGAGTTGTATTTCTAGCATCTATATGATATATGCTTCATTTCTGTGGACTAAGAAGTAATGTTTGTATTTGTAGATTTTGGCACCTCTTCCAATTGGATTTGCTGTGTTTTTGGTCCACTTGGCTACTATTCCCATAACTGGAACTGGCATTAACCCAGCTAGGAGTCTTGGTGCTGCCATAATATACAACAGAGACCATGCTTGGGATGACCATGTATGTCCTTTCACTTTTTTATGATTTTGTGGTCTTGAATTCTTTATTGTTCTGCTTAAAATTGAAAAACAAAAGGACCTATTTAATGTTTGAATTTTGTGGTGAATTTAACAGTGGATTTTCTGGGTTGGACCTTTCATTGGAGCTGCACTTGCTGCTTTATATCACCAGATAGTGATCCGAGCAATTCCTTTCAAGGCAAGGGATTAATTAATCCATCATCATCGGCATGTGTGCTTGTTTTTTGTGTCTATTTTGGCCAAATCATATATTCATATATGTATGTGTAAATTATGAACTACTGTATGTTACTACTTCATGTTCGTGAACTGAACACATTGAATTGTCTGTGGAGTGTGGAGATTCTTACATGTTGTTATTTATTATGCTTCTTATATACCTAGTTCTTATGAGTTTTTCTTTTTTATTTCTTCAAAAGCAAGTATTGAAATATTGATTTGATACCACCTAAAAGAAAAAGTAATATATCTTACTAGTACTCAACAATTTATGGTTGATATAAACATCATCAAGATTTAAAATCAGTTTCTACTCTTGGTTTAATCGGGGTGGCCTTTGGATTCCATTTTGCACATGCTGTTGCCCAGGAACTAAGCTCTTTCATAAGCAATCGGCATGACTCAGATTTGCCAAATTAAACAACCATACAAGTTTACTTAGGTCATAACAAAGACCGATTGTTGTCTTCATTCGAAAAAGCGAAAAAAAAAACCAAACACAAGCATTCTCGTCTACAAACAAAAAAAAAATATTAGAGATCTGATGGTTTCTTTTAAGATGACTAGAACATCGACCCGTGCTTTGCACGGGTCTTACTAGCTAAAAAAAGACGCGAATAAAATTCAGCAATATCCATCGTATTCATATGAATTCGTCAATTGATAAGAAATAAAGTACATTATTTAACACAGTACTTTAATATATAGTACAAAACATAAATTTACAACAAATTATACTACATTACGAAAAACTTCTCTGTATACGACATTAGAAGTCACATCGGTATCTTGACTATTCTCATCTGTTATAAGCATCTTCAATCCATTTCTGGAGGTAACTCTTGAAATTACAACATATAACTGACAATGTGAAAATACAGCGCTTGACAAATATATCCCAACATTTTTAACGATTGTCCTTGACTTTTATTAATAGTCATTGCGAATGAAACAGATATCGGAAACTGTCTACGTTGAAACTTGAAATGAATCTTGATGTATGAAGGTTGAAGAGATAGTCTTGGTATAAAAACTTTATCGCCTATATTACTTCCAGATATGACCTGCCCTTCAAGGACATACTTACCCATTCTCGTTATTATCAGTCTTGTATCATTGCACAATCCTAGTCTTTGATCTACATTCCTTAGCAACATAACTAGAACTCCAACCTTTAATTTGAGCTTGTGATTTGGGAAACCAGAAGTGGTAATTGTGTTGAGAAATTCAGGAGTGTGAACATCATCAATCGCATCAACATTTCTGTTTTGTGAAAGCGGTGAATCATAACTCAAATAAACTTTTTCCTCATCTATGATAGCAGTTGTGACCCCATAATAATATAGATGTATATCAAGGATATAAATTAAAACAATGGAATCTCATGTGAACTAAACTGACGTAGATACCTTTTGTCCATTTCACATATAAGAAACAATTTTCAAATTTAACAAAATATGCTAAAAAGCATTCATGATTTTTAGATATTTTTTAAGATAAATAGGATAAACATGCCTTCCCTGAATGTTCAATAAGAAAAATTATATAAAACTACTCAAATCATGGGCAACTCCATTGCAATAATGTATTATTTTGATGGAAAAATCAAACTTTTCCAACAGACATGTCAAGAGACACAAAACCATATCTTTAAATTTATGTATAGATGCATGCATAGGAAATTACCTTAAGTTAAAACTGAAAACCTCCAAAATCTAAATGTCTCTTTGTTAAAAACGGAACCATATTCTTAAATACAAATGGAAACATCATCATTAAACATGTCCTTGGCATTATTAACAATATGTGAAATTGAAAGGTGCTATAATAACAATGGAATAGTTCTTTTAACATATGAGCTAATTGTCAAACACAACCATTGTATAATTGAATAAAAGAAAACTTGCATAAACTACTAAATACCATGAAGAGAAAAAAAACATAGAGAAAAGCTTAAATTTTAAGATACAAATAAATGCTTACCATGTTATACAATACACAAATAGAAAAGTAATAAGAAATTACTCTTTGAGTAAAGGAACGAAGGAACTGTACATGAAACTTTGCAAATCTCAAATATCAATCTCCCAAATTTTACATAAAGCCTAAAAAATTTGATATAATTCTTAATAGATCTTCCAATCGTAAACTTTTTCTTTCAAGCTGCATAATCATTCTTCTTTCAAGCTTCACAATATTGAATTTGGCTACTACATAACCACTCAAGCTGCAAAAAGAAATAATGAAAGTGTTTATTTTAGATCAATAGATATGTCATAGAATTGTCAAATGACACATAACTGTGATTTTGCACAAATTCAATCAGATTCTTTAAGGCATTACATATAACTGACACTACCTTAAAAAATCACCATTGCTTAATCACACAAAAATTAAAAAAGAATCGAAACCCATAAATAAAAATCACCATTGATGAACTTACATGAACATGGTTTGTGTGTGTTGTGTGTGTGTGTGTGTGTGTGTGTGTGTGTGTGTGTGAGAGAGAGAGAGAGAGAGAGGAGACAATAGACAACAGGCGAGGCAGAAAGCGGGAGAGGTAGCGTTGGCGACAGATAAGTGTATAGGCGGCGTGTTAAGGCTGAGACCCATGGTCGTGTGAGGGCAAAAGGATTGTTGATTTGAATTCATGGAGGGTTTTGCTTCTTTAGAGAGTGAGAAGAAGGACTGGAGTTGGAATGGAGTTTGTGCACCACTTCTTTAAGATGGATAGATATTCAATAACTACATACATTGGAAATAGTGATGGAGGGAGAGGGTGCACGGAGAAATTCAAATTCAAATTTGAAATTCATTGGAGGGAAATATTTTGGGTAGTTGAGAATCCGCAATTAATGATGAAGAGTGACTTGTTGTGTACACTTGGAAAGGAGGGAAACCAAGCTTATGATTAGGGTTTAGCAAAAGCTTGACCTAATAAGCTTTTATAATAACATCTTCGAAAACTTGGTAGTGCAACTGGTTGGCTTGTTAATAACATTTTCGATAGATTCATGCTCCTCATATATAACAGATTGTTCATCCTCTAGAACGCCGACCAGTGCGTTGCACGGGTCCTATTGACAGTAATGTAAAAGAATAAAACAATCATAGAAAAAAATTAATGTTAAATATACAATACAATTGTATTAACATTAACACACTTAAACATAAATTACAAAATACTTCTGTATAGACTACATTTAAAGTTATAGTAATATTTGCACTATCTTCATCGATTATCAATATCTCAAACTCTTCTCTAGAAGTGACTTTTGAAATTGCAACATTAGACTCGTGCAAACATAGATCAATGTAAAAAGGGGATACACCATTTTGAGCTTGATTTTTCCTTTTCAATCTTACTCATTCATTTAAACTATTTTATAATTTTTATTTAAATGATCGATTAAAAAAATTAATTAAATCTCATTAAAATAGATTCAATCTCATTAAAATCTCATTAATCTTTAACTATATTCAAAAAAAAAATATATTTATAAATGGAGAAGTGAATGTTGACCTCCTACTAAATATGGTATTCATTAACAATAAGTTTAACCCATAACCCAATTTTTGGGTTCAAATTGCACGTCGTATGATGCATATATGCCCAAATCTCAATTACACCTTTCACATGATTCAAATAGATGTAAATGAATAGGCATCAGCTACTACCATCAAAATATGGCTGCAAGTTCTACACATGAATAATGCATCAAATCCACTACTTTATAGTCCAAAATGTAACGTGTCCTATTGGAGCTTTTTCTACAAATCTGCGAATTGCACTTCAAATCTAATGCATGGCCTATGGTTATGTGACTATTGTCCATATTGAAATTCTGGCAGGTACTGATCAGGAATGTAAAACAGAGTACAAAATACGTAAAACAGAGCACAATAATCCAGGTTCAGAAGCAGCAATAAAAGTGCAGAAAGATAAAGAACACAAGTATTTGTTAACCCAGTTCGGTGATAAACAACACCTACGTCTGGAGGATACCAATCCAGGAAGGAAATCCACTATGAGGAATTAACCCAAAGACTCAGACACAGACCCCCTGTTCCCAGCCTTAGCAATCAATCTCCACTAGTTAAGACTTCTACTCAGGAACCTACCTAAGTATTAGAACACTACTAACTTCCCAATTACTTAATCACAACCCAGTGATCAGCAACATTCAATCAAACAACTTAATTCTGAAGACACACTTCAAAAGGACACAAACATCATTCGTACTTAAAAGCTTAGAATGATTTACAACTCAAAACACCTAAACCAACTCAGATGAGTGGTGTACAATCAAAGCCTAAAGCTTACAAAAACACAAAGACTCTTAAATCTAACTTCTGTTTATGACTCTCGCAAACTTTAATAGCAGCAGCACGTCTTCTTATATATTCTTCAGCAAGCAGCATAATTCTGAATCATATCTTCTTCAAAATACAATTCTGAAATTCTTCAAAGGCTCAAAAAGGAAACATATATTTCTGAATTCTATTTTGCAAAGATCCTTTGAAAATATATCCATTCATAAATACGAAGCCAATCTTTCACCAAGATCTTCAACAAATCAAACAGCCTTCTAGAAAACAAATGCTTGAATAAATCTTCCAAAGATACGCACAGAATTAATCACAGAGAATGCAAAAATTCCGGCTTCTGAAAACAGCTTCTGAAGGTCAACGCTGGTCAACGTCTGAACAGTGCGTCTGAAGACCCATCCTGCGTCTAAAGACCCAAAACTGTGTCTGAAGGCCATTTCAGCTTCTGAACCTCCTCAAATCCAATTTCTTGCTTCTGAAGACTCAAATAACTTCTGCAGACGGATTGCTTGAACACTTTGATTTTACCAAATCATGCAGCCAACATATAAATACTCAACACATATGATTTATTAATGCTTATATTTGTAGGTTTCATCAACACAACATATAATCATGACTTTGACCGTTAAATGGTACAAAAAAGTGTTGTAAAAACATGAGATAAGTAATGCTAATATTGCTCGATGACAGAAAAATTACAGTAAAATAAAGCTCATGATAGACAATATTCCTCCACAATCCAACGACACACTCAGATAACAGAAGATGAATAAAACTGTGTAAAGAAAAGGAACGCTTGAAGCCATAAAATGACATTCAGATAGTTTTTTCTTTCTTTCCTTCTAAACAAATGCCAATAGTAGTGCCCGGTGCAGCAAAAACCAAGAACCAAAACACCTGAATTAGGGAACAACCAAATCCAAACAGTAGTTTAAAACAAACCCAAAGCTGCAACAAAAAATAGCACCCGCAGCATACCTCAAAAAACCAAAGCCGAAGTGCCATGCTATCGTCTTGTAGACCCAAAAATTAAAACCAAAATGTAAAACAAAATAGTAGCAGAAAATTAAAACCAACATATGGCAACCATGAGAGCCTATACTTCGAGTATAACTCATTTAAACACAAACGCATCAGACTAAAAGCACATCGAGATCTATGCACCAAACCCTTGAATCCAATCTTTCCTGCCCCCAGTAACAACATTAGGTTAGCAAATCTAGAACGCAATACGAACAACATGAATATACAAACAGAAGCAATCATAACCTCAAAGATGCACACATGAAACTTAATTGAACATAAACATGGCATGTAAGTGATCAATTCAAATGCAAATAAGAGCCTTAGCTCACCCGCATCAATATAAGTCATTTTAGGGATAGTTTGATAATGTTGTCAAAAGGAAATTTGAGGACACACAAATAGAAATTCAATGAATCACCTTTGTTATCCACTTCTTTGATAAGACAATATTCACAAATCTAGGACCGGTAACAGAGCACAACTCTACCATTTCTGATGGATGGAGATTTTTGATAATGGTCTACACAAACAAACAAACACACACACACACACACACACATTCAAGTTAAACAAAATCTAATTCCAAAATCAGTAATTAATAAAAAGGAATTTATCTCTGATTATACCTCTCCAAGTGAACGTGGATATTTGAATTCCGGTCACTGCCCTTTAATCTCAGCAAAAAGACTCATTGCATTATTACTGCACAATGGATTTAAAAAACAAATAAACTTGGTTTGCCAATGTACGGTGCATCTAAAACGCTAAGTGGTTGTTTGGATAAATAACTTAATTAAGCGCTTATGTATAAGTTATTTTTTATATAAACTCAAATTGTTGTCATATAAGCTATAAGTTGTTTTCGTAAGCTATCATGCATGTAAATAAAGTGAGTTAAAATCCAAACAGAGGATAAACAAATTGATTTAGAGAAACTTACCGTTTATAATCAACATGTTTGACAGCATTTTCTGCAACACATGCATCAATTAAAAATAACCATTATTTAATTTCACAAAAGTGTTAAAAAAAATTGAAACCCAGAAATAAAAATCACCATTGATTAGCTTACAATGAACACGGTTTGAGGTAGTGTTGCCGACAGGATAAGCGGTGTGTTGTGGTTGAGAGCCATGGCCATTTGAGGGCAGAGCAGTGGTGGACAGAGAGAGTATGCTTCTGGAAGAGAGAAAGAAATGTTGGAGAGAGAGAGAGAGATGAAATAAAGGTGGTGTGAAAGGAGGTCGATGGGATTCGAGAGGAAATGAGAGAAGAGGCAGATCTTAATTTTTTTTCCCAAGGCATATGAGGAGTGGGTAAGTGGAGTTTGATTATGAAGGTGAGAAAAACACAAGATGGGGGGGGGGGGGGGGGGGGGGTGGGGGGGGGGGGGTGTGTTGTTTTGTTTTGTTTTTGTTTTTTTTTTTTTTTTTATTTTTCTTTTTTTTTTGTTTTTTATGTTGGTTTTTTTGTTTTTTGATTCATTTTTGTTTTTTTTTTTTTTATTATGGTTTTTTTGCTCTTTTCTTGATGTTTTTTGTTTTTCACGGTTCTTAATCTTGTCAATTTGCGCTCTTTCCAGAGTTTTTTTTGAGCTTAAAGTAAATGAAAGAAGAATAAGCCTTATCCTGGTTCCTTCCATAACCCGGAAGTAGTCCAGTCCCCTTGTTACTTACAAGAGATTTTTCACTATAATCACAAAGATTACAATTGCTCAAGCACAAAGCAAGAGACTTCCTATGCTCAAACACAAAGTAACAGACTTCCTATGCTCAAACACAAAGTAAGAGACTTCCTATGCTCAAACACAAAGTAAGAGACTTCCTTGCTCAAACACTGAGTAAGAGACTTCCTTGCTCAAACACTAAGTAAGAGACTTCCTTGCTCAAACACAAAGTAAGAGACTTTCTATGCTCAAACACAAATTAAGAGACTTCTGATTGCTCAAACACACAGGCGAGAGACTTTGAATCAAACAGAGTTACAAATAAAAATGTTTGAGTTGAACACTTGATATACTATCAATGGTGTTCACAGAATACAACACGGTTTCAGACTCTATACTTAAGAAATTCTAGGATAAGAAAGTTTGTAAGAATTTCTAAGTTATTTGATAACTTTCGAATTTGGCAGAGTTTATGCGCTTTCAGAAAACAGAGTCTTTTATTTTCTTCTTCAAATCTTCAGTCCTTTATAGAGGAACAAAGAGCTGTTGAGAAGATGTCAGGTCATCAATTAGAGTCGTTGTAATTGAAGCTTCAGCCAACGTTAATTCCTTCCTTGATATGGTGTACGAACAGAGGAATAACGTTTGAATTGTTTCCTTAAAAACGGGTTAGTATTTCGTCAAGGAGACAACGTTGCAGAGAGCGGTTCTGACTCTGAGATTTCTGTCGTACTGTACTGTTGACAGTGACAGCTGTTGACTTCTGAATTTCCTTTAGAATTCAGACTTCAGACTCCAGACTCTCAGTCTTCAGACGTTGTTCTTCAGACTACCAGTCTTCAGACACTGTTCATCAGACACTGAACTTCAGACGCTGACCTTCAGACACTGTTCATTAGACGCTGGCCTTCAGACGCTGAAGTTCAGACGTTGTTCATCAGACGCTGACCTTCAGATGCTGATCTTCAGACGCTGAATGTCTTCAGACTTGCAACACAAGCTTCAATAGTTTTTCTTCTGCTCTTAACTTGATCTTTCAGAACCACTGTTAGATACATAACTTTCAGTATATGGTCCTGCACACTAGAACAAGTATTAGCGTATCCAATTTTCTTTTTTTAACACTTTGTTATCATCAAAACTCAAAAGGGACTTGTTCTTACATTTTGTTCCAACAATCTCCCCCTTTTTGATGATGACAAACACAAGTATTAATAGAAAATTGTTGTTAATTTAATTAACAAGTTGACTTCAGGGTCTGAGGTTTGTAAGCTCCCCCTGAGTCTGATAATTCACAAGGTGAGGTTTGTAAGCTCCCCCTGAGTCTTATCCAGGTTAATTAAATTCCATTTAAATCAAACAGGTGAAAAATCCAAAATGTTTCTGACTGATTTTTCACAGAATTATCTCACAAAGGATTAATCAGAGGCTAAGAGATGAGAAGATGTTCTCCTAAGTTAATTAACTTATGTTCTGATATGGCTCAGAGCAGTGGCGGAGGATAGTAGGGGCCAAGGTGGGCCACGGCCCACCCCCCAAAAACAAAATCAATTTTTTTTCTATTGAAAAATTACAAAAATATCTTTAGTTTGATTTGTTTTTTTCAACTGACCCACCCAACCCCTTCACGTTCCTTTGTTAGATAACTAAACTTCTCATTCTCTTCTCCCATTCTCTTGTTTGTTGTTATTGTTTGTTGATCGTTGGTAATTGAATTTTAAAACTGCAATCTTATTTATTGAATTGACTTAACTGAATAGGATTATAGGATTAGAGGACCATATAAGATGGATTTTTCAACATATGCATATGTCATGCCACTTTGTTAGTGTTTATTGAATTGTTCTTGTTTCCTACGAAGACTTTTTTTTTAATATTGCAGTTCAATTTATGTCCAGTTTATGTTTAATTAAGAAGGTTTTTTTTTTTCAACTTATGCATACTGTAGTTCAATTTTTTTTCCTTTTAGAAGTAGTTTATGTTTATGTTTAACTTGTGCATATAAGAAGACTTTTTTCAACTTATGCATACTGTAGTTTATGTTTAACTACGAAGGTTTTTCTTTATACTTGTTAGTTTCTTTTTTTTTCTTTTTATAAACTTTTAATAATGTTTAATTTCTTTAATTTAGATTGTTATTGACTTATGGAATTATTTGATTTTTTGAAAAATAGAAAAGTAAAGATGAAGAGTAGAAAAATTGATCATTTTTTAAGAGGAAAGTTTGTGGGAGTGAAAGAGATGAACAATGAATAACTTATACATCTCAACCTGTTAAAGTTCCAAGAATTGAAGAAGTGACCACTTCTACACCCCAAGGAACTAAGATCGTGTTTGGTTGTAACTAAGATGAATCAAATTTACGTCTTGATTGAACAACTTTGTGTTTAGCGTTTATTACAACATAAATTTTATGTTTATATATTAGAGTCAATGTTTTTGGCCCACCCCAGATATATTTTCTGGCTCCGCCACTGGCTCAGAGCCTGAAATACTTGTTACTTTTACTCCCCCTTTTGTCATCAACAAAAAGAAAATTCAAGAATTTAAGACACAAGAGAGTTAAAACGTGAGATAAAAATGTTCAGAGCATTTTGTTCAGTACCACTGAAATCTTTCAGACTCAATTGTTCAGATCATATGGTTCAGTACTACTGAACTCTTTCAGAAAACGTTTGAGAGTTTTTTAAATGGGTCTGAAAACTGAACGTGTAAGATGTGAAAGTGTTTTGAGTGTTTTTGTTAAAACGTTTCAGAAACTGAAAACAGAAAAACATTAAACACAACTGCACATTAATGACTTTAGGAGGGCGCAAAGTACAACTTTCAAAACTAACTCATCACTGCCCAGCAGCTATAACTTACCAGTTTCTGACCATGTGACAGACTACTGTTCAGATTCACTCTCATTAGTGGGCCACGTGTAAAGTGTCCACTTATAATGAGTTTTATCAGAAGTCAAAAATTCAGATTCTGAAACTCAGACTCTGATGTCTTCAGAGGCTGAACTTTCTTCAGACTCTCAAAGTGAGTGTCTGATAAGTCTTAGCTTTTGATGAACTTCAGATTCTCAGTTTCTATTTAGAGTCAAGCAATTTTTTTCAGAGATGAAATGCATGTTCAGATTCTTTTTAATAAAATCAAATCTATCTTCTGCTAGGGGTTTTGTAAATATATCAGCCCATTGATGATCAGTATCAATGAATTGAATATCCAAAACACCCTTCTGAACATAATCTCTAATAAAATGATGTTTAATTTCAATATGCTTGGCTCTTGAATGAAGAATAGGATTTTTAGACAAACAGATAGCAGCAGTATTATCACCAAAAATAGGAATGCTGTTTTCATGAATCTGATAGTCTTCCAACTGATATTTCATCCAGAGTAGTTGTGTGCAACAACTTGCAGCTGAGATGTATTCTGTTTCAGCTGTTGACAATGCAATAGTTGATTGTCTTTTGTTGGCCCAGGATATCAGATTCTCACCAAGGAATTGACAATTTCCACTGGTGGATTTTCTTTCAATCCTATCACCAGCATAATCAGCATCACAGAATCCAACCAGCTTGTAATCTAAAGATTTCTTATACAAAAGTCCAAGATTAGTTGTTCCCTTCAGATATCTGAAGATTCTCTTGACAGCAGTCATATGAGATTCTCTAAGATCTGATTGGAATCTTGCACATAAGCATACACTAAATAAAATATCTGGTCTAGAAGCTGTTAAATATAACAGAGAACCAATCATACTTTTGTAGAGCTTCTGATCTACCTCTCCTTGTTCATTCAGTTTGTTTCTGAACACCCATTTTGTTCCAATAATGTTCTTGTGATTTGGTTTTGCAACTAAATCCCAAACATCATTTCTTTGAAATTGATTGAGTTCTTCTTGCATAGCCACAATCCATCCATCATCTGCAAGTGCTTCATCTACTGTTATAGGTTCAATCATTGACAGTAATCCAAGCAAAGAGTCATTCTGACTGAATGTTGATCTAGTCTTTCTTGGACTATCCTTGTTTCCAATGATTAACTCTTCAGGATGTGAAGACTTGTACTTAAATGAGTTTCTGGGTGGATTTGCTTCTTGAAAATCATTAAGACCTTGTTCAGAAACATCTTGATCTGATTAGCTTCAGGAGGAGTGTCTGCTTCTGAGAGTTTTTCAGCTTCTGGGGGATTTTCAGCTTCTGGACTTTCTTCAGACTCAGAAATCTGTTCAGGTTCTGAAGTGTCCTCTGAGAGCTGAAGATCTGCAAAACTCTCAACTAGCTCAGTACCAATGATCTAGCCTTTTTGGTTTCCTCCAAATCCCACAGTTCCTCCCTCTTTCATGGTCAAGGTTTGGAACATAGACCTTTCTCCTGTCATGTGACGCAAGCAGCCACTGTCCAGGAACCAAGATTTCTCATTTTCTTTGGCTTTTAAGCATATCTGCAACATAAATGATTTCAGATTTAGGTACCCATATCTTTATGGGTCCTCTTTGGTTAGTTCTGAAAGGATATGACTTCTTTTGTATCCTTTTTTCTGACATTCTGAGATTTAAAAGGTTTTGTATAAACTGGTTTAATATTCCTTGAAGGTTTCATAAACACAACCTTTTGAAAATTTAAGTCTGAATTTTTCAGAGTCTGAGACTTGCTTGTCTTAGGTTCTGAGCTCTTCAGACTCTGAACCTTTCTAGCTTTAGAATCTGCTTTCCTCATAGTCTTAGACTTAGAACCTTTTGGTTTAGATTTTGGCAAAGTTTTAGATTCTGCCTTCATCTTTCCCTTAGGTTCAGAAGTTTTAGATTCTGAGTTGTTCAGAACCTCAGGTTTAGCAGTCTCATTTTCTGATGAATTCAGTTTCTCAGAAATGTCAGATGCAGATACAAAGCACACCTCAGTGCCTTTCATAATATCTCCAGAACAGGATGGTAGGTTTGTTTCTTTTGAATGACTGAAAGGATCATTTTTGAAACCAATACCTTATCCCTTGTTTCTGTTAATATTATAAATCATAGAAGCAACTTTACTTCTGTTGATTCCAGTTATGATAAAATCCTGAAGAGCAATTTCATGTTCACTTGGAACTTCATCAGGTTTCTTATGAACCATTTCTCTGAGTTCTCTAACTTCTTCCTCAATCTCATTGATATGATTTTGAAGTTGGAGATTCTCATCAGTCAGCAAGTTGTATTTCTTTTTCAAAGATTTTAACTGAATTAGCTTGCTTCTGAGATGATTCATAAGATCCTTAATTGTATCAACAAGTTCAGAACGAGTGAGTTCAGAATATACCTCATCTTCATTTTCAGAGTCTGAACCTGACTCTGCATCAGAAGATGTTGTAGCAACAAGAGCGAGATTTGCTTCTTCTCCATCTTCCTTCTCAGACTCAGATTCATTATCAAGCTCATCCCATGTAGCCATAAGACTTTTCTTGAATCTGTCTTTGAGGTTGCCTGACTTTGAGTTGGTCCTTCTGAATTTCTCCTTTGATTTGTCCTTTTGAAGTTCTGGACAATCAGTTATGAAATGACCAGTTTTCTTGCAGTTGAAGCAACCCTTCTGTTCTTCCTTCTTGGAACCAGATCCTTTGAAGTTACTGCTCCTGTTAGAAGATTTCTTTTGTCTCTTCATCCAGTACTGAAACCTTTTAGAAAGCATTTCCAGCTCCTCAGCTTCTGAATCTTCTTCATAACTTCCCTCAGGAGATTCTTCATCAGATTATATAGCTTTTAGAGCTTTTAATGACTTTCCTTTAGATTTAAGTGCTATAGACTTTCTAACAGGTTCATCTTCATTGAGTCCCAGTTCATGCACTTTGAGAGAGCTTATAAGATCTTCAATACTGAGTATTTAGATCTTTAGCTTCCTCAATAGCAGTCACTTTAGGTCTCCATTTAGATGGCAGACTTCTGAGAATCTTGTTCACATGATCAGCAGTTGAGTAACAATTTTTCAGAATTTGAAGTCCAAAAACCAGAGTCTGAAATCTTGAGAACATAGTCTCAATGTTTTCATCTTCCTTCATTCTGAACAGCTCATACTGTTGAACCAGAATATTTGTTTTTGCTTCTCTAACCTTCTTGTTTCCTTCATAGTTAGAGCAGAGAGAGGTGAAGATGGCTTTTGCTGTTGATTTATCACTCAGCTTCAAGTATTCATTGTGGGGCAGAGAGTCCACAATGATACCTCTTACTTTGTGATGCTTTCTGTAGATCTTTCTTTCAGCATCAATAAGGCTTCTTCTATCAATAGCTACTCCTTCTTCATCAACTGGTATAGTTATACCATCTTCAATGATGTCCCATAGACTATCATCTATTCCAATGATATGACTATACATCTTGCTTTTCCACCATGAAAATTTCTCAGGGTCACCAGTAAACATATGAGGTTTATGGTGTGAGTGAGATTTCCTTTCATCTGTACCATATTCACCACCACCACTTCTGGATGTGGATTCACCAGATTCACCAGAAGACATGTTTTTCTCAGGATCTTTACTGACTCACTGTTAGGTGATTGAATATCAGAACCGGAGCTCTGATACCAACTGAAGGTGAGAAAAACACAAGAAGGGGGGGTTGAATTGTGTTGGTCTTTTTCTTTCTCAAAAACTTATGTTAGTTCAGAGTCTGATATTTATCAGATTATGAAGCTATTTTCAGAGTTGTTTGCAGCGGATATAAAGTAAATGAGAGAGAGAGAGAGAGAGAGAAGGACACAAGCAGTTATCATGGTTCCTTCCACAACCCGGAAGTAGTCCAGTCCCCTTGTTACTTACAAGAGATTTTTCACTATAATCACAAAGATTATAATTGCTCAAGCACAAAGCAATAGACTTCCTATGCTCAAACACAAAGTAAGAGACTTCCTATGCTCAAACACAAAGTAAGAGACTTCCTATGCTCAAACACAAAGTAAGAGACTTCCTTGCTCAAACACTGAGTAAGATACTTCCTTGCTCAAACACTAAGTAAGAGACTTCCTTGCTCAAACACAAAGTAAGAGACTTTCTATGCTCAAACACAAATTAAGAGACTTCTGATTGCTCAAACACACAGACGAGAGACTTTGAATAAAGCAGAGTTACAAATAAAAATGTTTGAGTTAAACACTTGATATACTATCAGTGGTGTTCACAGAATACAACACAGTTTCAGACTCTATACTTAAGAAATTCTAGGATAAGAAAGTTTGTAAGAATTTCTAAGTTATTTGATGACTTTCGAATTTGGCAGAGTTTATACGCTTTCAGAAAACAAAGTCTTTTATTTTCTTCTTCAAATCTTCAGTCCTTTATAGAGGAACAAAGAGTTGTTGAGAAGATGCCAGGTCATCAATTAGAGTCGTTGTAATTGAAGCTTCAGCCAACGTTAATTCCTTCTTTGATATGGTGTACGAACAAAGGAACAGAGGAATAACGTTTGAATTGTTTCCTTAAAAACGGGTTGAGTGTTTCGTCCAAGGATACAACGTTGCAGAGAGCGGTTCTGACTCTGAGATTTCTGTCGTACTGTACTGTTGACAGTGACAGTTGTTGACTTCTGAGTTTCCTTCAGACTTCAAACTTCAGACTCTCAGTCTTCAGACGCTGTTCTTCAGACTCCCAGTCTTCAGACACTGTTCATCAGACGCTGACCTTCAGACACTGTTCATCAGACGCTGACCTTCAGACGCTGAAGTTCAGACGTTGTTCATCAGACGCTGACCTTCAGACACTGAATGTCTTCAGACTTGCAACACAAGCTTCAATAGTTTTTCTTCTGCTCTTAACTTGATCTTTCAGAACTACTGTTAGATACATAACTTTCAGTATATGGTCCTGCACACTAGAACAAGTATTAACGTATCCAATTTTCTTTTTTTAACACTTTGTTAACATCAAAACTCAAAAGGGACTTGTTCATTCATTTTGTTCCAACAGATTAGTTATGTGTGTACGTAACTGATTGGGGAGTTTGAAAACCATATTTACTGTACAAATATATATGTAAGGTCATTATAAATGCTGAAGAGATAAGTGGGGGGTTAGAAGATTAGGGTGCATTTAATGTTAGCTTAGGAGGGAAATTTAAATTTGAATTTGAAATAACAATGATGAGGTGCCTTAAACTTGCATGACACGCTTTAAAACATGGTTATAGGAGGGAAAAGCAAAACCCTCTTTATTAGGTCATTTAATGATTTAGTTGGAAGGTTATAGCCAATGAGCTATAGGGACACATTGGAGGAAAATTCAAATTTGAATTTGAAATACTAACGATTAGATGTCTTAAGCTTGCATGACACTCTTTATACAAAGTTTATAGGAGGGAAAGGCAACACCTAATTAGGGCTAACTAAAAGCTATTAGGGTTTAGCAATTGTTTGACCTAATAAGCTTTTAAAATAAGAATGATGTTTTCAATTCGAAGTTTTGAAGTGATAGAAAGCATTATTTTCAAAAATTCTATATTCTATATTTTTTATAATGATATATTACACTGCATTATATTTGTGTGCAACAAAGTCCTACATATTATATCTTCTCACCTAAATAACTTATTCATTTTTCTACAGGAGCAAATAAGAATTTTCTTATATAATTTAGCATCTTCATATTAATTAATACTGATTATATAAAACATACTACACAAAAATGAACATTTAACAAAATAATAGGAAAAATATATAAACTACTATTAATACAAAAGGATAAATATTTCACATCAGGGATATAGGGATATAGAAATACATAAAAACTTATTCATACATTGACCTATAGAGGTAACAATTAAGGCACATCAGAAAAGATATAAATAACTGACTCTGACAAGCATCATGGAAACAATGTGGGTATATCTTAGCTCTTCTAAGTTACGTCAATGATATCTATGCCGATCTTTCTCTCTTGACGAGTAAGACGAACTGTAGTAATCACGGTCACGGTCTGAAATATGAAAATGTGTTAAGACATACTAAAAGGAGAAAGGAAAAAACTGCAAACTCACAAAGACAAATAGATTCATACCATGCGATGAATGGCGCTTTGACTTATCTGAATGTCCTGCATCCAATACAAAAACTAAATCTTAACCTAAATAACAAACAACAAAACAATAATCACAAATAAAATCTATAAAAGTACCTGAATCCTTTGCTCTCTCCCTAGAACGATGACCACGATCCTTGAGTCTGACCCTCTCAGCTTCGTCGCGCTCACGTTCTTTATCAGAATCCCTTCCCCGATCACGGTCCCTTGATTTTAATCTGTCCCTCTCTCTGTCCCGGTCCCTGTGTAACTCCCCACTGGCATCCATTTTCCGGTCTGGTTTAGACTTCAGTGTGGGTTCATCTTTTACATCTCTCTCAGCAGCCATGCCTTTGGAATCATCATCAGACTTCCTAGCATCGTTTAGCTTATCACTAGCTTGCTTTACCAAAGCACCCTTGCAACCAGTCAAGTCAATATTAGCTTCTCCATGAGCTCCCTTTAGCGCTGACGTTTCAGTATTCATCGGGGAGCTACTTTGTGGAGCATCCTACAGAGTGGCAATGATTTCAAATTTGTTTGATCAAAACCATATCTTAATTGTCAATAATACAGGTTTACAAAAGCAAGATTGACCATTACCTTTGCAGTTGACTGAGACTTTGATTCCAATGATCTGTTGGAGAATGTAAATGAGTCCCACTCCTTGCAAATTGGTAAATATTGTGCCTTGGGAAGGCTATAAAGGTGAGCCAAAACCCTGCAGACTTCATCAATCGCAGACTTTTCTGCATCAAATGCCTTCCACCATGGTGGGTTCTCAGGAAGGGGTACTTGAAATCTACGGGCTGCAGCATATACAACGCCACAAGCCACAACCTCGCTCTTAAATCTAACACACAATGTAGTGCGCAAACTGCATAAAGAATATAGTTAGGTACACATATAACTAAGAAACAGTAAGCGCGGTGATCTAGTAAAAACATTGAATATAAGTCGTAATAAAAAATACAGGCACAACTTTTGGTCGGCAATTAAATGAGTAGATAAATTGTGTACTCCACTACGCTGTGATGTGATCAGATGTTTGTCACACAAGATTATAGGAAGCATCAAGTGTTTGCTTATAGCAACAAGTAAACAGGTCCAACATCGTAATAAGTTGTTGAATGAGAGAAAAAAAAAAGGCATGAGATGGGCAAACACGTGTTTACACTACACACGGAGACTGTTATATAGGCTCTGAAATAATCAACATAGAATCACAACATAAATTACATAATAACTACGATATCAAATCGGCATAAATATACTGTTATGCAAGTAAAATACTCTTCAAAACATTCACTCATTTGATAACAGCCACAAGATCAACAATATCACAAAAATGTAAAAGCTTTACCATAATACAATCATACTTGCTGCCTAGCCTGTGCAATATTCTTCAAAACATCAATTCATTTGCTTTGTATCTTGGGTTTTTCACTTAAAGTTTAACACTGCCCACAAAGGACGATATTACATTATCAGGTTGTGAACAAAAATGTCATGGAAAGACTTGTCAAGATTTTTTTTATTTCATTAAATGTGCTAAGGGGATCAGTCCATCACTTGAAATGGTATGCTGCATCCAACTTCCAAGTATAAATGACCTTGATAACTATCCAAACAGAAGACTAAAACTTCTATAGAAGCAAACCTTAAAAATTTAACAAAACAAAAGATACAATCTAATTCAGGGATCTCTTGGGACTCTGGGTAGGTAAAGTGTCAACTGGAACACACGAATATACACAATAAAAACAAAAGATACAATCTAATTCAGGGATCTCTTGGGACTCTGGGTACGTAAAGTGTCAACTGGAACACACGAATAAACACAAACACAATAACAATAACAATAACAAATACAATAACAACAACAACAACAACAACGACGACAACAATAATAATAATAATAATATCTACAATTATGTACCTATCGTTAGCTAGATTCCAAGCTTCTTGCCTCAACTCTGGAGGTGTTTCAAGGGTAGCAAGGTAATTTGAAATAAACTTGTGAGGATGTTCAACATGACAAATGAATCCCATTTCTTTCAAAATATGTCTCTCAGTTCTACTCAGCTCCGTTTTTAAATCAACGTATTTCTGTTCAGTAAAAAAGAAAACAAAATCATACAAATGACAAAATTATAGAAATAATACTCATTGCATGTATGTGATAGAGCAGCAAAATGATAACAACAACAATCAAGCTTTATCCCACTAAGTAGGGCCAGCTACATGATCAAACAATGCTATAATGTTTTATCATATACCATATTTTCATCCAACTCATAGAACAGCAAAATGACTAATGGAAAATATTGATCATCCAAAAGAGACTGAACTCTCATACGAGAGAAACCAGAGCCAAGCTCCTCAAAGAAGGGAAACACACTATCTCTGCCTAATTGCAAGAGTCCCAACAGAAAATGGCTGAATAATGCCAATCCCACTACCCCTAATTAGTTCATTGGAACATCCTAACTAGGGGTGTGCAAAAATATGGTTAACTGAACCACATCATTGAACAGAACCGCACCACACCCAAAAAAACTGTAACCAATTAAATGGTTCATGAACTGAACCACATATTTAAAAAAGTTCAGTTAACCAAACTTAAATGGTTAAACTGTCTGAACTGCTTTGATAAAAATAAATTTTTTGTGCAAAAACATTAAAAAAAATTAAAATCTTCTCTAACTCCCAATTGAGAAAGGAAGAGAGGAGACAGAGAGAGGATGGGGGAGAGACTCGTATGATTACATCTCTCCGAAGTTTTCATTGACATCGTTCGTTTCGCTTACGTATTGCTATCTCTGGCGAGACCTGCAACACCGGAAACTTCTGTTTGTTCTCATCACCGGACGCCGCCGGATCTGGTGGCGGAGCTCTCTCTCCTCCAGCTGCTCTGCCGAAGAATCATGCAAGCAAAGCTTCAACGGCGTGTGATTAGTACAGTTTGTATTCCAGATTTAATTCGTTAGTTGATTTGGTTCAAGCTTGTTGCAAAAATGCGTCATTTTTTTTGGTGAAGTTAAGAAATTCAATAATTCAAAGGCTTTGATTTTTTTTGACAAGAATTCAAAGGCTTTGATTTGTTGATATAATCTAATTATAAAAAATTCACTGGAAAATTGGTTTAAAATCCAATTGTTTTTCTTTTTTAGCAAAAAAATCATTAAAAACCAGTTTTTCGAAATACACTGAAATTTGGTTTAAAAAATCCGGATTTAACAAGAAAACCGGCTTTAAACCGGTTCAATTGAATTAAATTGGTTTAAAAGTTATAAACCGGTTATGAACCGGTTTTGAACCGAACTGAAATTGGTTTGAGATATAAACCAATTTTTTTTCAAAATGGTTTTTATGAACTGAACCGAACCATAAATATGGTCCAATGCAGTTCAGTTTATGAACCACGAACACCCCTAATCCTAACTAACTGCCGGGTCAGCAGATTTCTAATTCTCTCCCTTCTGCTTTTATCTTTTTCTTATGTTCATACACACCTTTCATATGACGGGCATGTCATTTGTTCAACCCATTAAGCCATCTGCTTCATACTCTCATAGATTGAGCCTAAATCCTTGATTCTATCAGTATGTGTGCTAGAAAAATTAAAGGGGCAAAACAGGAGCTTCAAACCTTGGAATACAAGTCTAAATGATCGATGGGTAAGTTCTCCCTCCTGCATTCCATCCTGTGAAAAATAATGAGTACTTGTCTGGCTTTTCTTGTGTTTTCCTCCAGCTTTGAAGCCAGCCACACACAGCTTGCAGCAACTTTCTGCAGAAAGAGATTCAATGAGTATTTTGATTTGTCATGCACAAGAGGAAAAGGAGCAAATAATAAAAATATATCACAAGACCTTGACATTGAACCGTGCAAATGACTTCTTGCAATAGAAACGATGAAATAGAACCTGACCAGTGGCCATGACCGCTTGTGGTCTGCCATACAGTTAAGGTAACAAACTAAAATGAATAAATTGCAGATGATTAAATTGAAAATGAAAACAATACTAATAAGAAAAAGGATACAATCTAAGCAGAATTCCACTTTCTTGGATGAGATCACAGCCATAGATTCTAAGGGTGGTTTCAGTGGCTTCATCTATACCATCTTTTCTGGAGGGTGAATTTGTTAGCTGCTCATCCGTGAGGTAAAATGTGTCAATTGCTGTGTAGATCATCTCTTTTATTCTCCCTTAACCTTAACACAATCATAATAAAGCTTCATGAAATTTCAAAAAAAAAAAAAGGAGGAACTTGAACTTTTGTAGTAAGCAAATAATTGATATTGGAAGTGATAGGAGCTAAATCGAGAGATTATTGACACCAAAAGATTAAAGACAACAAGCACCTTGAATGGAGGATGGACAAGTGTTCACGTGAGTGAAGCGATGAAGGAGATCAAGCAGAGTGAACTGAAAGGGTTTTTCTTTTCCAGGAGCAAAGTAAACCCCACCTTGCCCGAGCCAGATTTTCACAGAATTGTCTCCTATAGAGTGAAAGATGTTAAAATGAATAATGTCAATCATTGATAAATAAATTAAGTTTAAATTAATATGTTGATCCACATAGTTTTATAAAGTTTGTAAGTCCATATAGTTTAAAACAGCGTTGTCAATCGCGGATCACAGAAAATAGTGGTTTGTTCAAATTTTGCTACACTACGAAGTCATAGTTTGTTCAAATTAATAGTGTACTCCAGAACAATAACGATTTGTACAAATTTTGCTAAGCTGAGTGCAATAGCACCTATATTTGCTATTTGACATCGGTGGTGTAAAATAATAAACCTTATAATTTAAAATTTCTTATCGGTTAATACTCTGTTAACTTATCTTTTCGACATAACTCATATACTTGGAAAAATTTTGGGGAGAGACACGAGAAAAATGATATTAAAATAAATACTTCTCTATAATTTCTAACCGTCTATTCCCAACTTTCACTTAAGTTCAACATGAAGCCCATATGCTCCACGGTACTACTGTTACTGGTGCCGGTGGCTAGCACCACGATCCATTCACCGCTACATTCCTCTTTACACTCTTATCAATATTGTTTAATAGTGGCACTATACTACTATAGCATAGCAGAATTTGAACAAATCACTATTGTTTCGTGATAAGCTGTTTAGTATCTAATACAAAACGTTGTCAAATAAGTAGGTGCTAATTGGATTCCAAGCAATTGAATTCTAAGTAAAAAACCAAAATAATCAGAATCAGTGTTCAAATCTAAAATGAATTGAACACGAAATTGTTATTGCATTAAAATCCGTATCACCGTGCAAGTTTTGAGAGAATTTAGGACTTTGAACACTAAAGAAACCATGATTTTAGGTTAGAAATTATTTCAGAATCAACCACCGAATTCAACAGCGCACAGTAATCAAGAAAATCAATATTTGATTCAAATCAAAGATAACCTGGACAGCTTTTCTCTCTGTTTCCGACGGCCGACGAACAACTCCGGCGGCGTTTTCCGGCGAGTTTTGAGTTCAGTGCGACGCGAACTTGACGGAGCTGCTTAGTTTTGTTGTTTTTTTTTGTTGAAGTTTTGTTTTTTGTTTTTTTATTATACGTGTTTATTTTTTTACTTTAGTCAATGATGATGGGCTTTTCAAAGGGAAAATTGGATTGGGTTTGTGTGATTAGAATCTCGTCTAACGAAATTCTCTTCCCACCCCTCATACCTCTCGCGTCATAGGAAAGCACAAATATGTCACTTGATTTTTGTATTCTATAATCTGAATCATGTTTTCCGGCAATTTAAAGGAAAAAAAACATGTGTTGTAGATTTTGTACTTTGCAAGTACATATCTTTTTGTTTCTTGTAAAGAGAAAGTTGAAGAACATTATGATCTTTTTATCACAATGTCATCATAATGTTATGTTTAATTTCTCAAAGGCGCAAAGTATAAATTTCTTCGTTCGATTCTTGTTGGTCCAAAAAGAATCTTGAATAATAACAGTAGTTTTTTTATAAAATTTTGATTAAATTTATTTTGATTTTAATTAAAAGTATAGGTCCTTTAAAATTAAATTTGTTTAATAGTATAAATGGATACATATATAGAATATATTTATTTACTTTAATATACTTTGAATACCGAGTATGAAAGATATAGTTAGCTACCAAGACAAAAAATAAATAAAAAAAGATAATGATATTTAGCCATCAAGACAAAAAAAAAAATATGATATTTAAGAGATTAAATCGAGGGTTCTGTCCATAACAAGAAATGTCGCACATAGTAAGAATTAACCTTTCTCAATTTAGACAAAGTTTTACTTTCATCACTTACGAAGTAAAATGTTAAAAAGACAGAATTTAATTTAAAATAAAATATAAAAACTGCCCTCACGCAGGATCGAACTGCGGACCTTCAGTTTACAAGACTGACGCTCTACCACTGAGCTATAAGGGCTGCTTGTTATGTTTGACATATTAAATATTATTATACAAAACAAAAGACGATGAATCAGTCTACTATAACAAGCTTTGATAGGATAAAAGAGAGATTGTTAGAAATAATGTAAAGCAAAATCAATTCGGTTTAATACTTAAACTATACAAGTCGTCATTATTCTTTCTTTATTTTTTATAAGAAAATTTAGTCGTCATTATTCTGTTGAACACTATCCTCAATGATGCATGGAGAGATTAACAATTCATTTTGGGGTCATCACCTTTATGTGCAACATTTTTATTATTGCTATCATATCAACCATAGTTTCTATTAAGAGAATGTATTCATACTTTATAAAAACCTAAAAGAGTTCACAGTTACTTTTGGACAGAAAATTTCATAAGGTAGAATTAGATTATTTATAGTAAATGTTTTAATACTTTTCGATTGTTTTATTTATTTTAATAATAACTATTAAAAGTAGTTGATTTTCAAGAGTTCACGTCTAACATTTTTTGCGTGAAGTAATTTTTTCTACAGATCACTTGGTTAAACAGGAAACTACTCATTTGATATTTACAGCCATTTAATAAATCACTTTTTAAATTTTTGTTTAGGGGAAATCACTATTTTAAATTTGTTAAAAAAATTACTTTTCTTTGAAAGATATTCAATAAATCACTTGCTCCTTAAAGTAATTATTTTGTGCAGGAAAGATGCAAAGCTTGATAAGGACTATGAAAATGGATATTATAAAAAATGAGCTTTACAATCAGAAGCATCTCTTTGTCGTGACACTTCATTGTTTAAGAAGAGAATTTGTAAAAAAAAGCAGTCTTATATAAAGTTATGTTTTCATTTATTCATTTTACAATAATATAAAAGCGACAGCATCATGCAAAGAGACCGAACTTCTTTCTATTTATAGTGTGGTAGTGTTTAACCTGGGAAGGAGACCTCTTTCCCACCATGGGAAAGTCCCTTTACCACCCAGGACAACTGTCGGTTTTGAACCGGCAAAACAAAAAAACTCAGTTCATTTTTTTAATGTTGTTTTTAACATTACTATTGTACCTCCCCATTTTGTTATTACACCGCAAAGTACACCTCACCCGCTACTGGAGGATTAAAACATCAAATTTTCTTCTTCTTCTCAAACATTAAAGAACGCAAAACATAAGAAAATCCAAAAAAAATGCTTAACATAGGATAGTGACTTTGGAACACAGAACATCAACTCTTCTTCTTCTCTGGTTCGATAACTCTTCTTCTTCTTCTTCTCTGGTTCGATAACTGTTGTTTTTCTTCTTCTCTGGTTTGAACAAAAAAGCTTACCAATTAGATCTAACACAGATTTTGCTCCCAAACACAAAGAAAGGTAAGATTTATATTGATATGTTATCTTACAACATGTCTGAAACAGAAATGTTGTTTTTTTTAACAAAGAAATGTTGTTGATTTTGAAGAAATTTACAAATTTTAAATTGAAAGAGTGTTATATTTTGATTTTATGATAATTAATTTGGTTAAGTATTACAATCTGCGGACATAATGGATATTGATGAAATTTTAGAGATTTTTCAAGCAATTCCAGAAACCGAATTCGTTGGGGGTGACTCAGAGGAGGTGAGCATAATTTTTTTTAAGTAAAAATTGTAGTGGAGTATTATCAATTGGGTGTAAATAATCTTATAATATTGATGTTGTTGAAATTTGACTTTTAGGGCTTGGACAACAATTATGGTTCAGATGAAGGAAATACTTCAAACGATGAAGATGTAGGGGAAGAATCCAACAATGAAGGATTTTCCTGCAATTACGATGCTGCAACAGCCGTGGATAGTATGAATGATATAGACAAACTAAACCTGAAGGAAATGAGTTCCGAAGAAATAATGAGGTACCATTTTCTTGATCGGGAAGTAGCATTTATGTTTCATAATTGGTATGCTTGTTTACACGGATTTGCTGGTAGAAAAAGTCGGGTTGTTAGGAATACTAATGGCAAAATAGTTCAACAAACTTTTCTTTGTCATAGGGAAGGTGCTAGGGATGATATGTATAGCAAATCTGTTAGTAGGAAAAGAGAGCATAGACCTAATAGTAGGTGTGGTTGTTCAACCAAATTCCAAGTCCATATTGATTTTAATAGTGATCGTTGGTACATTAAATATTTTGATGATGTCTATAATCATTCGTTTTTGGATAATAAGTATGAGCGAATGTCACCGTCACATAGGAAAATGACCGATTATGACAAATACCAAATGAAAACAATGAGAAAATATGGCATTCCTACGTCACACATCTATGGTTTTTTTGCTACACAAGCGGGTGGGTATGAAAAATTAGGTTATTCAAGAAGAGACATGTACAATGAACAAATTAAAACGAGGGGTAGCAAGCAAGCATTCTGATGCAGATGTTGCACTTGAATTTCTTAAAGGAATGTGCACTAGGGATTATATGATGTTTTGGAAACATACTGTGAATATGGATGGAATTCTTAAGCATTTGTTTTGGTGTGATGGAGTAAGTCGTATGGATTATTCCTTGTTTGGCGATGTGTTGGCATTTGATGCTACATATCGGAAAATAAAATATAATACGCTGTTAGTTATTTTTTCTGGTGTAAACCATCACAATAAGAGTCTTATATTTGGTAGTACAATCGTCGGCGATGGGACAGAAGAGACCTATGTTAGGATTTTGGAAAACTTTGTTGAAGCAATGGATGGGAAATGTCCGGTGTCTATGATTACTGATGGTGATTTAGCTATGCGAAATGCAATTAGGAGGGTATTTTCTGATGTTCACCATCGGTTGTGCGCGTGGCATCTTATCCGTAATGCAACTAGCAATGTTAAAAATTTGCAATTTGTTGTCAAGTTTAAGCGCTGTATGTTGGGTGATGTTGATGTTGATGAGTTTGAGCGTAAATGGGAAGAGCTTGTATGTGAGTTTGGTTTGGAGGATAACAGTTGGATGTTAGAGATGTATCAAAAGCGAAAAATGTGGGCTACAACGCATATTCAGGGTAAGTTTTTTGCTGGTTTTAGGACGACTTCAAGATGCGAAGGTTTGCACTCAGAATTTGGAAAATATGTCAGTGTCCTATCAAATTTGGTTGATTTTTTACAACATTTTTTCTGTTGGCTTAATCACTTGAGGTACAAAGAAATTGAGGCTGATTATGTGTCTTTGTATGGAGAAATGGTGCTTCAAACACAACACAAATGTTTAGAGAAGTCTGCTGCAAAATTGTACACCATGTCAGTTTTTAGGATGTTTTGGGTGATGTTGGAAAGGGCGTGTCGTTGCAAGGTTGAAGGTGTTGTGAAAAATGATTCAATATTTATCTACACTGTTTGTAAATACCCAAGACATGATGTTGAATGGACCGTGTCATTTTGCCAAGAAGGTTTCAAATTTGCTTGCTCTTGTATAAGGTTTGAGACATTGGGTATTGCTTGTGAACATGTTTTGTCTGTTTTGATTTATCTTAATATTGTTGTCATGCCTCCTTCTATTGTTCTAGCAAGATGGACCAGAGGTGTCGAAGACATTGTTAATGTTGCAAATGCAAGTAATGCTAGTCAACGTGACCCGACTTTTGTTACAACATATGTTACTTTGGTGGAGTGATGTAAAAGGATGGTGAATGCTGCATTTCAGTGTGGAAATCCGGATGAAATTCGTAGTACTAATGAATCGCAGATCTATCCCTATTTACAAAGGGTTTTTATTTACTAAAATTGATTAATAAAAACATATTTTAAGTTACTTATTTAAAAAAAAAATGCCCTTATATGTGCCATGCGGCATGCCGTAATTAGGCCACATGACATTCAGTTATTTATGAATTTTAATATGTTATTTGTCAATATAATAACGGGAACTTTTAAGTTTAGTCCAAACCATAGTTTTAAAACTCGACTCGGTATTCGACACGGTGGGGGGAGTCACAGAGTCAATGGAACCGCTGGGTCACTGGTTGAACCGCATGACTAAACCGGATGACTAGGTTATATAACTCGGTCTTTAGATTAAATTGTATAGATATTTACTACAAAAAATCGAATTAAACCGGTGACTCGATCACTCTAAAAAATGACACCTATAAAATAAAAAGAAAATATGACAACAAATCAAGAAAAATAATGACAATAAATAAATCAAGACAAGAAATCAAGTAAGAAATAATTTTCTAACTGAAAGAATATTCTAGTCAAAATCTTAAAATTAATGGATTTGTCTAAGAGGATCGTTCAAACTCTTACCCTAACAAAAAGAATGTTCTAGTCAAAATCCTAAAAGGAACCGATTTGATTAGGAGGGTCATTCAAACTCTTACCCCCAACTGAAAGAATATTCTAGGCAAAATCTTAAAAGGAACGGGTTTGTCTAAGAGGATCATTCTAACTCTTACCCTAACTGAAAAAATATTCTAGTCAAAATTTTATAATGAATGGATTTGTCTAAGAGGATCATTCAAACTCTTACTCTAACTGAAAGAATATTCTAGTCAAAATCTTAAAAGGAATGGATTTGTCTAAGAGGATCATTCAAACTCTTACCCTAACTGAAAGAATATTCTAGTCAAAATCTTAAAATGAATGGATTTGTCTATGAGGATCATTCAAACTCTTACTCTAACTGAAATAATATTCTAGACAAAATCTTAAAAGGAATAGATTTGTCAAGAGGATCATTTAAACTCTTACTTTAACTGAAAGAATATTCTAGTCAATATCTTAAAAGGAATGGATTTGACTAAGAGGGTCATTCAAACTCTTACCCCAACTGAAAGAATATTCTAGTCAAAATCTTAAAAGGAACGAGTTTGTCTAAGAGGATCATTCTAACTCTTGCCCTAACTGAAAGAATATTCTAGTCAAAATCTTATAATGAATGGATTTGTCTAAGAGGATCATTCAAACTCTTACTATAACTGAAAAAATATTCTAGTCAAAATCTTAAAAGGAATGGATTTGTCTAAGAGGATCATTCAAACTCTTACCCTAACTGAAAGAATATTCTAGTCAAAATGTTAAAATGAATGGATTTGTCTATGAGGATCATTCAAACTCTTACTCTAACTGAAAGAATATTTTAGACAAAATCTTAAAAGGAATAGATTTGTCAAGAGGATCATTTAAACTCTTACTTTAACTGAAAGAATATTCGAGTCAAAATCTTAAAAGGAATGGATTTGTCTAAGAGGATCATTCAAACTCTTACCCTAACTGAAAGAATACTCTAGTCAGAATTTTAAAAGGAATGGATTTGTCTAAGAGGATCATTTAAACTATTACCCTAACTGAATGAATATTCTAGTCAAAATCTTAAAAGGGACGGATTTGTCTAAGAAGATCATTCAAACTCTTACCCCAACAGAAAGAATATTCTAGTCATAATCATAAAAGGAATTGATTTATCTATGATGATAATTCAAACTCTTACCCTAACTTAAAGAATATTCTAGTCAAAATCTTAAAATGAATGGATTTGTCTAAGAAGATCATTCAAACTCATGCCCTAACTGAAAGAATATTCTAGTGAAACTTTCAAAATGAACAGATTTGTCTAAAATGATCAATCAAAATCTTACCCTAATTGAAAGAATATTCTAGTCAAAATCTTAAAAGGAACATATTTGTCTAAGAAGATCACTCAAACTCTTACCCCAACTGAAAGAATATTCTAGTCAAAATCTTAAAAGGAATTGATTTGTCTAAGAGGATCATTTAAACTCTTACCCTAACTGAAAGAATATTCTAGTCAAAGTCGTAAAAGGAACGAATTTGTCTAAGAAGATCATTCAAACTTTTACCCCAAGTGAAAGAATATTCTAGTCAAATCTTAAAATGAATGGATTTGTCAAAGAGGATCATTCAAACTCTTACCCTAACTGAAAGAATATTCTAGTCAAAATCTAAAAAGCAATGGATTTTTCAAAGAGGATCATTTAAACTCTTACCCTAATTGAAAGAATATTCAAGTCAAAATCTTAAAAGGAACAGATTTGTCCAAGAAGATCATTCAAACTCTTACCCCAACTGAAACAATATTCTAGTCATAATCTTAAAAGGAATGGATTTGTCTACGATGATCATTCAAACTCTTACCCTAACTGAAAGAATATTCTAGTGGAAATCTTAAAATGAATGGATTTGTCTAAGAGGATCATTCAAACTCTTACCCTAACTGAAAGAATATTCTAGTCAAAATTTTAAGATGAATGGATTTGTCTAAGATGACTATTCAAACTCTTACCCTAACTGAAAGAATATTTTAGAGAAAATCTTAAAAAGAACGGATTTGTCTAAGAAGATCATTCAAACTCTTACCCCAACTGAAAGAATATTCTAATCAAAGTCTTAAAAGGAATGGACTTGTCTAAGAGGATCATTCAAACTCTGACCCAAACTTAAAGAATATTCTAGTCAAAGTCTTAAAAGGAAGAAATTTGTCTAAGAAGATCATTCAAACTCTTAACCCAACTGAAAGAATATTCTAGTCAAAATCTTAAAAGGAACAGATGTGTCTAAGAAGATCATTCAAACTCTTACCCCAACTAGAAGAATATTCTAGTCAAAGTCTTAAAAGGAATGGATTTGTCTAAGAGGATCATTCAAACTCTTACCCTAACTGAAAGAATATTCTAGTCATATCTTAAAATGAAAGGATTTGTCTAAGATGATCATTCAAACTCTTACCCTAACTGAAAGAATATTCAAGTCAAAATCTTAAAATGAATGGATTTGTCTAAGAGAATCATTCAAACTCTTGCCCTAACTGAAAGAATATTCTAGTCAAACTTTTAAAATGAACATATTTGTCTAAAATGATCATTCAAACTCTTACCCTAACTTAAAGAATATTCTAGTCAAAATCTTAAAAGGAACATACTCCCTCCGTCCCAAAATATAAGCAAAAATTGGTCAACAAAAGTTAATGTATTTGGTTTAAAATTTGTACCAAATACATCAACTTATGTTGACTCATTTTTGCTTATATTTTGGGACGGAGTAGTATTTGTCTAAGAAGATCATTCAAACTCTTACCCCAACTGAAAGAATATTCTAGTCAAAATCTTAAAAGGAATGGATTTGTCTAAGTGGATCATTCAAACTCTTACTTTAACTGAAAGAATATTCTAGTCAAAGTCTTAAAAGGAGCGGATTTGTCTAAGAAGAGCATTTAAACTCTTACCCCAACTGAAAGAATATTCTAGTCAAATCTTAAAATGAATGGATTTGTCTAAGATGATCATTCAAACTCTTACCCTAACTGAAAGAATATTGTAGTCAAAATCCTAAAAGGAATGGATTTGTCTAAGATGATCATTCAAACTCTTACCTTAACTGAAAGAATATTCTAGTCAGAATCTTAAAAGAAATGGATTTGTCTTAGATGATCATTCAGACTCTTACTCTAACTGAAAGAATATTCTAGTCAAAATCTTAAAATGAATGGATTTGTCTAAGAGCATCATTCAAACTCTTACCCTAATTGAAAGAATATTCTAGTCAAAATTTAAAAATGAATGGATTTGTCTAAGATGATCATTCAAACTCTTACCCCAACTGAAAGAATATTCTAGTCAAAATCTTAAAAGTAATGGATTTGTCTAAGAGGATCATTCGAACTTTTACCTTAACTGAAAGAATATTCTAGTCAAAGTCTTAAAAGGAGCGGATTTGTCTAAGAAGATTATTCAAACTCTTACCCCAACAGAAAGCATATTCTAGTCAAATCTTAAAATGAATGGATTTGTCTAAGAGGATCGTTGAAACTCTTACTCTAACTGAAAGAATATTCTAGTCAAAATCTTAAATGAAATGGATTTGTCTAAGAGGATCATTCAATCTCTTACCCTATCTGAAAGAATATTTTAGTCAAAATCTTAAAATGAATGGATTTGTCTAAGAGGATTATTTAAACTCTTACTCTAATTGAAAGAATTTTCTAGTCAAAATCTTAAAAGGAATGGATTTGTCTAAGATGATCATTCAAACTCTTACCCTAACTGAAAATTATTTATGATTCTTTCATAAAAAATAACAAATATACACGTATTCCCTAAAATAACAAGTATATGCATATGAATTATATTAGAACATTTTCTTTATGACATATGAACCGAAATGTTTCCGGGTCCAAAGATTTTTGCAAAAGCCCACTGCTACAAACAAAACAGAAAAAGTTATTTAATTATGAGGTGAGGTCCCAGTTTTTGTTTTATATAACCTATCAAAAAGTTAATAGGTAACACATCGCAACCGTCCAAATTAAAATGTATTATATTTATGGCTCTGCTTTAACTTTCCCATTATGGAAAAAGAGTCTTCTTTCCCATATTAATCCCCACCTTATAGTGTAAGTATCTTTGTGATGTTAAACATTGCTGCCAAAATGGCTGCTAAACATATGGTACTTCGCATTATGCCATCTTTCTTTTACAATTATATAGGATAAAGCTCACAACATAATAACAAGTAATTTTTTTATTAGTAGCTAATTAGTGTCTTTATGAAGTTAAGAGCAAAAAAAAAATTCAATTTTTCATGTTTTTGTCCTCATGAATTCCTTCCACCTGAAGTAATTTTTCTTAGGCGTTTTGGACACTAACGTCAGTTGGAATTTGAACTATGATTCATCGTGTTGTGGGAGTTTAGCCTCTTCCGCTAAACTCAACTGTCCTTGATTAATTTCTTGTTCAAAAGAACCATCGTTAATTAAGTCAAATCATTAACTAAGTGCCATTACAGGCCGATAAGTTATAGGTAGCATACCACTACTATAGTACTTTAATATTGAGATTACTCATTGCTGTGTGCTAAATAATGAAGGATTTGACAACAAAAAACAGTGTAAACATCACAAACTACTGATTAACCGTCCTTTATCCTTGGAATGTATTTGACCAATTTTGATTGGAAAACATAAGTTCCACCCGACAAAATTGTAATTTTGAATTAATTAATGCAAAATAGTAGTACTATACGAGTGTAGTACCCTAATTTTGTCCTAAGCATTTTAAAACAAAAAATCAAAAAAATCAAAGAGGGGAAAAAGTCAAAAGTCAACAGAAAAGTCAACATTTTAAAAATGCTGACTTCGCACTGCGAAGCTCACTTCGCACTGCGAAGTCTGCGATTTTTCTACAGATTTTTGGTTTCTTTGATTTAATTCCAGAATTTGTTGCATATCATTTCCATAATTATTTTAAGTAGCATTCATGGCTAATTGGGCCAAGCAAAACCAGAATTGAAGGACTTGCCATTAATGCCAAGGTTGGAAGTTTTTTCTTCCAACCTAGCATGTGACAAGCAAGTGGGCTTGCCCTTGGGCAGCTCTAGTCCCTCCCATGTGACCTGCTAACCACCACAAGGTTGCCAGCCACCTGCTTGAGGACTTTCCTCCTGCTTGCTTCCCCAAAAACCAGTCAAACCAGCTGGATTTTTCACTTGAAAAGCCATGAGTGCCTACTCTGTTTTGCAGCAGCTTTTCACCCTCTCACACCAGCCAATTATAGCCTTTTTCATCCCTCAATCTCTGCACATTACAGTGCACGTTTTCATTGATCAACCATTGAGATTGCAAGGATTGATCCCCAAGCATTAGCCAATTGTAATTCAGCTTTGTTCTTCATCATTACCTTCTAGAATTGGTTGAATTTGTGGCTGAAATCAGGCTGAGTCTTGCCCCTTGGTACAAGGCAAGGTTGCCTCTATCCATTAGCATTTAATGCAAAAGGATCCAGCTTGATCTTAGCCACAAATCAGCTGGATTTTAGGATTTTGTAATGATGAAAAAGATTTGGTTTTGGCCTATAAATAGAAGGCAATGCCCAAGGTTTCAAAAAAAACTAACAACAGCATTTCAAGAGCAGAAACTCTACTCATTTCAGCTTACAAACCCTCACAAACAACCAGAAAAAACCAATCCAACACAAAGCTTTACCAAAGTTCAAGTTCATCACAAATATTCAAACCTCTTGCAAAAGCCTTCAACCAAATCAAATCAAGTGCAGCTGGAGCTTTGCTAAGGAGTTCTGTAAGTTTCTAAGGCTTTGTCTTGCATTTACAATTGTGTTTGCATAGCTATTTTGGTTCAAAACCATTTGATTCTAAAAAACCCCTTTTGAATTTCAAAGAAATCCCAAGGTTTTCAAAACATCAAAACTGGTTTGTCCAGCCTTTTTCACCCCAAAAACTCAAAGCTTTTCACTCACCTAAAAGGTCCTGAGTGTGTCCAGAAGTTGTTTCTGAACAAAAGTTCAGAAACAACTTCTGAACTCAAAATTTCGCATGCTTCGCAGTGCGAAGTCATGGTCGCAGTGCGACCATGACAGAACTCAGAATCTGAGTTTTTGTGTCAAAATGACCAATTTTTGAGGTTCTAGCCCCAGAGCTCAGAACCTAAGAGTTTTTAAACCCATGTCTTTCAAATCATAACAAGGATTTTGCATAATTTTGACAAAATCACAAGTTCGTATGACCATTTTGTGGATAACTTGTAAAACAAGTTATGTTCCCAAACTTTCAAAACCACATGAACAAACAAGCTATGTTCATCATTTCAATCTAAACTTGAACAATAAATATTGTTCATGATTTTCAAAACTCAAACATGAACATACGCCAAATACGTTCGCATTTTCGCAAAATGAGACGAACTTGCGCGCTTTCTAGCAAAATTGCTAAACCTTCCCATTTTGGGTTTTCAAGCCAAATGTTTTGACATACCTTGGGATTTCTAAAGAATTCAACCCAAAAACATGAATGAAAAAGGGATGGTGTGACGTATGTCTCTCCATCGCCCCGATTGTACGAATGCGTGACGTATGTCTCGTCGCTCGGACAATCGTCATTCCATTTTCAAATATACAACCCTAACCAAACCAAAACTTGGCCCCTTGTGGTCAATCCAAACCTTTTGGTCCCCCGTGGCCATTAGAATCGATCCCTCGACTCGTTTGAGTCCACTCGGTCAATGTTCGACTCATCCGAGTCCATTGTACCTGTTCTTGATCTCAGTGGATCAATCGAACAATCGCCCGACTCGTTAGAGTCCACTCGGTCAATGATTGACTTGTATGAGTCCATTGCACCTCTCTTGGTCCCATAGCGGCCAATTCGAACCCTTTCACCCTAACGGACGTACTTTTTAACAATTCTAATGCGATTCACGAACAAACGCTTAATAAGTCTCCAAGCGCGAGCATACAAGCTACGTTTTAATCGCAAGAATTCGGTTAAAACATCGTCCAATTAAAATTAACCAACACATGTACGTTTTTCTACCAAAGAACTACGTACGCTTTGAATTCTCCGACTACCGGGAGATACGTAGGAGCAAGATCGACATCTTGTCAAGCGCAATAATAATAAAACTTTTTCTCTTTCTTTTCTTTCGTTTGTTTTTATCTCTTCCCCACCCCCCCCCCCCTTTTTATTATATTTTTGACATAAATGAACATGCGCGCAAAACATTTAAAAACAATTCAAGCTTTAACCAAATAGAAGGTTCCCGTTGAGTACAACGGACGTGAGGGGTGCTAATACCTTCCCCTTGCGTAACCGACTCCCGAACCCGACAATGGTTGCGATGACCAATTCCTTATCCTCATCGTTAAAGGGTTTTATTATCGTTTCCCTTTAAACAAAAAAAAACTTAAGGGTTTATCAACGTTCCCTTTACACAAAAACTTTGGTGGCAGCTTCACAAAGACCCTCCGAACGTTTGCGAACGACCTCGGAGGATTTGCGCGTCTTTTTCCCTAGGAAAAAAACGAGGTGCGCACAACGAGTACTTGCAAATTCAGTAGTAAGCGAATGATTACTTTTAATTGATGCTTCTTTTTCTTTTTATATGCCCTCTAATTCTAAACTTCGGTTACTAAGCTTTTTTTAGTTATACCATTCAAAGAATGAATGTGGACATAACTTTAAGAAAAATATAGCATCCCACTGAGCCGTGATCCGGGCTGCAATGCTACATAATATGCATATGGTAGTCAAATTGTGCATTTGGCTTTTAAGTTTATTGTCAGTCACTGTGCAATCAAATTTTTAATTTCAATTTCTTCTAGTCAATTATCATTTTCATTCATTCAACCAAGTTGTAACAGTAATTAGGCAGTAGCTAAGGCATAAATGAATAATGAAATTTTAATGGCATTATGAAAACTTGTATAGATCAACTGGGACCAAATTGTCCTACGAAGTCAAGTTGATATATAGTAAAAACTACGATGTCACATTAGCTGAATAGAGAAGTTATACATCTAGTTGCACTAATAAATTTGAAAAGTATTTCGTTGTGTTTAGTACAGTCCAATACAAAAGTTAGTACAAATTGTTAGATATTCAATTTCATAAACAGGTTCAATTTAATTTAAATTATCAATCATCAGCGGAAGCAAGAATTGAACACACGTTTATGATCAGATACAACATGTTTGATTTATTGAAATTCAAAGTTCAAGGTCATTGGAATACCTGGATCCATGACAAAGGAGTTTTCCGGCAGCAGCAATCTGAAACAACAGCAAAGTCAGCGGCGGCTGGTTTGGTTCTTCCTCAACCTGTACTCTTATGCCCTAATGCGCTTCAGATGGGGAGAAGAGCGGTTTTGCTATGTACGGTATATTGGGGACCATAGCCTCTTTTATATTGGATGACCATTAGGGTTTCCCATTATTCCGTTAATGGACCATCCAGACATCCACCCGTATCCAAGCCTATATCACTTAAATAACTAATTATTATTTTAATAGAAACCTAATAAGCCTTTTTCATTATTTGATCACTAATCAATTAAGGCCCTTAAATGATAAATAGCTAATATAATTAAAATAGATATACATGCCCACATAATAATCATTGGAATATAATAATTAATTAAATTATAATTAAATATTCCAACAATCTCCCACTTGGGCAATGTATCTAAACAATAATTATATCATGGTTCTTTAGGTGCACATCTGAATGCTATCTACCGTTAGATTTCAACTTTACAATCTGGTCCATCTCATACATTAATAATGGGACCACCGCGGTTGTCGTCACTGACATATAACGTGACGGAACCCCGACGACCACCATATCAATGAATTCAATGACATAGATCGATATGGGTGAGTGGCATGGAAATTTCATGCAATGTGATCTCTAAATCATGCCTATTTCCAACTGGTCCAACATAAGTCTTTATTGAGATCATAATGTAGTTCAATAGGTGCAATTAAAATTACCACAGTTGCACATAATAAAATTAAACTTGATATTGTTATAACAATAACACCACATAAGTTTCATTTCTGCAGAAAATCAAACATAACTGAAAGTTTGTACCAAAGTTACATCAATAATATAGAACATTAAACAAAAATTAGGAATTGACTCCCACTAATCTAAGGCAACCGAAAAACCAAGGCCCATGTTTGTAACATGTCCATGAAAAGCCTTAGGTACCAAACCTTTAGTTAGTGGATCAGCTAGCATCAAGTCTGTTCCTATTTGTTCTATCAAAATTTGTTTCTCCTGAACTCTTTCTTTCACAACAAGGTACTTGATGTCGATAAATTTCGATTTCGTAGCACTCATATTGTTGTTGGAGTAAAGCACAGCTGCACTATTGTCACAATAAATCTTCAAGGGCCTCTGAATGCTCCCAATGATGCGCAGGCCAGTGACAAGGTTTCGCAGCCAAATTCCATGATTTGATGCCTCAAAGCAAGCCACAAACTCCGCTGCCATGGTAGAGGGAGCCACTAAAGTCTGCTTAGTAGACTTCCAGGAGACGGCTCCTCCAGCCAAGAGGAAGATGTAACCAGATGTGGAACGTCTGCTATCCGGGCATCCTGCAAAATCAGAGTCAGAATATCTAACGATCTCCAAGTTGTCTGACTTCTGATAAGTGAGCACAAAGTCTCTTGTTCTCTTCAGGTAACGCATAACACGTTTTACTGCCGTCCAATGCTGCATACCAGGGTTGCTTAAATATCTGCCAAGAACTCCTACAATGAAAGCTAAGTCGGGACGAGTGCATACTTGAGCATACATTAGACTCCCCACAGCCGAAGCGTAGGGAATCTTTTGCATCTCTTCCTTTTCAAGATCTGTAACGGGGCACTGTTTGAGACAAAATTTGTCTCCTTTAGCAACGGGTGTGTCTCCTGGTTTACTATCTTTCATGGAGAATCTATCCAAAACTGTATCGATATAGCTCCTTTGTGACAATCCCAAAATACCTCGAGGGCGATCTCTAAGTATTTGGATTCCTAAGACAAATGAGGCGTCCCCAAGATCTTTCATCTCAAAATTCTTTGTGAGAAATTTCTTGGTTTCGTGCAATAAGCATATATCGTTGCTTGCCAAAAGGATATCATCTACATATAATACCAAGAAAATGTATTTACTCCCACTGAACTTTTGGTATAAACAATCATCAACTTGATTAGCCTCAAAACCAAACGAGGATATAACTTGATGAAATTTAAAATACCATTGACGGGAAGCTTGTTTAAGGCCATAGATGGATTTCTTAAGTTTGCAAACCATAGATTTTGGGTCACCTGACACAAAATTCTCTGGCTGCACCATGTATATTGTTTCTTCAATGTTTCCATTTAAGAAAGCAGTCTTTACATCCATCTGATGCAGCTCTAAATCAAAATGAGCTACTAATGCCATTATGATCCTAAGAGAATCTTTCGAAGAAACCGGAGAGAAAGTCTCTTTATAATCAATGCCTTCCTTTTGAGTATAACCTTTGGCGACAAGACGAGCTTTATATCTCTCAACATTACCCTTTGAATCCCGTTTAGTTTTAAATATTCATTTACAACCAATGGGTTTCTTTCCTTCAGGTAATTCAACGAGATCCCATACATTGTTGTCAGCCATCGAATTCATCTCATCCTTCATGGCATCGACCCACTTAAGAGAGTTAGGACTTTGGATAGCTTGACTAAAGTTGATTGGGTCTTCCGTAGTCAAACCAATGCCATCCTCATGTGTCTGAAGAAATACAACATAATCATCTGAAATTGCACTTCTCCTCTCTCTAGTGGATCTTCTTAATGGCGGTTCTTGAGGTTGTTGAATTTGAACTTCAAGTGGTGCTTGAGGAAGAAACTCAGCGTTGTCTTGTTCTTGAGGGATGTTATGAATAACATCATTGTTTGTTTCTGGATCTGTTTCTGGAACAAAATCAGGCACAATAACTTGCTCATTGTCAGTAACAGTTTCTTCATCAAAGACAACACTCCTTATGTTTCCTTCCCCTCCAAATTCTACATCCTCAAGAAACCTTGCATTTCCCGTTTCAAAAATTGTTCTACTAATGGGGTTATAAAACTTGTACCCGCGAGAGTGTTCAGCGTACCCAACAAAATAGCAACTAATTGTCTTTGCATCCAACTTGTTTTCATGAGGCCTATAAGGTTGTGCTTCAGCTGGACATCCCCAAATGTGCAAGTGTTTAATGCTGGGCTTTTTCCCAGTCCACAGCTCATAAGGGGTTTTAGCTACTGCTTTACTAGGTACTCTATTAAGGATATAAACTGCGGTCTTTAATGCCTCTCCCCAAAATGACTCTGGAAGAGAAGAATGACTAATCATACTCCTCACCATATCTTTAAGAGTCCTGTTTCGTCGTTCTGCAACTCCATTCATGTTGGGTTTTCCCGGCATTGTATATTGCGGAACAATTCCACATTCTTTGAGGAAAAGCGCAAAGGGTCCTGGACGTTGTTCTCCTGATCCATCATATCGACCATAGTATTCACCACCACGGTCAGATTTGACAGCCTTAATTTTCTTTCCAAGTTTAAGTTCAACTTCAACTTTGAATGATTTGAACGTGTCCAGGGATTGAGATTTCTCATGAATTAAATACAGATAGCCGTACCTCGAGTAATCATCTATGAACGTAATAAAATACCTTTGTCCATTCCAAGAACTTGACGGAAAAGGACCACAAATATCAGTATGTATTAGTTCTAAGACGTCCTTAGCTCTTTCGGCATTGAAATTCCTTTTGTTTGTTTGCTTACCCTTGATACACTCAATGCAAACTTCAAAGTCTGACATATCTAAAGGTTCTAAAATTTCCTCCGACACAAGCCTCTGAATTCTCTGTTTAGAGATATGACCTAATCGCTTGTGCCATAAAATGGCGGAATTGCATTTTAATTTACGTTTTGTACCTCGCGACTCTATTTGCAACATTTCGTTAAAGGAACGCTCAATATCAAGCATATATAGATTATCAATTAAAGACCCGTAACCAACAACATTTGAATTATTTGAGAGGCTAACTTTATTATCTCCAAATGAACAAGTAAAACCAAATTTGTCCAAAACAGAAATAGAAATTAAATTCCGTCTAATAGACGGTGCAACAAAAGTCTCAAATAAATCCAAATAACAACCAGTCTTTAATAATAATCTAAATGTTCCTATAGCCTCAACTGCAACCTTAGTGCCATCGCCCACATAGATGAATCTTTCAGCATCATTCGGCGGACGGCTCCACAGGCAGCCCTGCATAGACATACTAATGTGAGTAGTAGCACCAGAATCTACCCACCAAGTATCTATAGGTACAGAAACTAAATTAATTTCAGAACAAACAAAAGTGAGAAAATTACCCTTCTTTTCACGCCATGCGGCATACTTAGAACAATCCTTCTTTATGTGACCATTTTTCTTGCAGAAGAAACATTTGATCTCAGTTGGTTGTTCCTTTGCCTTCTTATTCTGTGAAGAATTTCCAGCAGCCCTTTTCCTTTTATTCTGAGAGTTGGTTGCCAAGTGAGCACTTTCAGTCTTCTCCCTCTTCAGCCTCTCCTCCTCTTGCACACAGTGAGATATCAACTCATTCAGAGTCCATTTGTCCTTCTAAGTGTTATAACTCACCTTAAATTGCCCAAAGTGTGGCGGGAGAGAAATCAAAACCAAGTGCACAATTAAATCTTCAGGAAGTTCTAATTTCAGTGCCTTGAGTTTGGAGGCGAGATTAGACATTTCCAAGATGTACTCCCTTACGTTCCCTTTACCTTTGTAGCTCATTGAGATGAGTTTGGATAAAACACTACTAGTTTCAACCTTATCATTCTTAGCAAAGAACTTCTCCACGGTTTCAAGGAACCCTTTAGCACTCTCACTCTCAGCAATCGAGCCCCTAATCATCTCTGGTATGGATCTTTTGATGATCATAAGACACATACGGTTTGATCGGTCCCATTTTTCTATTTTCGCTTCATTTGGATTCTCGGCAGTAGCAACGGGGCGTTCCTCCCTCAAGGATAAATCCAAGTCCATGCATCCAAGAACGATCTCAGCAGATTCCTTCCATTACTTGAAGTTCATCCCACTCAGCATAGGGATAGTGTTAATTTGAGCAGCAAAATTGGCGGTGGCAGCAGCAACTAAAAACGAAAGATAACAACAAACATACAATAACTTTAGCAGGCATGTCATAATAACCATAGAGACGTGCACAATTTCATTATATGCAAATTAAATAAGACTTAAACGAGATATCAAGCACATCATTAATTTTCAATCTTCGGATTGTAAAAAATTAACTGCAAGCGATACTCTCAGCGCAACGATCAAATATTGACGATAAGTCCGGTCAAATAATGGTCACCTTGGGGCATCCCATTATTCACATGGATATAACTTTATAATCGACACATATTTATCATCACAAGTGCACAATTATCCGGCCAAGTTGCGCCTTCCTTGGGGCCGACAACAACTCGCATGAATAATTTTACACTACGTCCTTTTGTAAGCTTAATTGAAATCAATTTACACAACAGAGGTTACTTGGGCAACATTATTGTTTCAATCGAGTCAACTAATTTTACTAGACAATTCAATAGAATTACATGGGAAAGTCTTAAAAAATTCACAAAAGAAACATTACTCACAAATGTAATGCAGATTGTATGTTTATATTCATCTTTTAATAATCTTATGATTATTAAAGTATCGTTGTTGCGGGGAGGAATTCGCAAATTGAATTGAACAAAGGACAATGCACATACATGCACTGTAGTATGCGGGAAAGTGAACATAATCGCATATATATATATATATACACCTTATAATACTTATTTGTTTCTTAAAAAAAATAATTGAAACAATTAGATGAGAAAAGGAACTGATGCCGTGCACACATAATAGCATGAAATAAAAAAAAATTGCTTAATGATGCTTTTGGAAAGGAACTGATAAATTGCTTAATGATGCATGAAAAAAGGAACAGATGTCGTGCACACTTATTTGGTCTGCGACTTCAATAATAATAATTGACGCCAACCGTAACATTGAGCAATTAAAAAAAAAGGTAAACCAAAGCGATTGTACCGTAAACCAAAGCGATTGTACCGTAAACCAAAAGCGATTGGCATCAAAAGAAAAGGTACGGTTCCAGAATCATATAAGGATTATTATAACACAATTTCACTCATAATTATATACAACCGAATATGCAAGCAAGCACGCAATTCAATTATATACAACCGTAATTGATATTTCAAAATTCATGAAAGTAGGGTTCATAAAATTGAAAAACAAAACAGAGAACTCAATTAATCCCAATAATCAAACATGAAGGTGGCTCTGATACCACTTGTTAGATATTCAATTTCATAAACAGGTTCAATTTAATTTAAATTATCAATCATCAGCGGAAGCAAGAATTGAACACACGATTATGATCAGATACAACATGTTTGATTTATTGAAATTCAAAGTTCAAGGTCATTGGAATACCTGGATCCATGACAAAGGAGTTTTCCGGCAGCAGCAATTTGAAACAACAGCAAAGTCAGCGGCGACTGGTTTGGTTCTTCCTCAACCTGTACCCTTATGCCCTAATGCGCTTCAGATGGGGAGAAGAGCGGTTTTGCTATGTACGGTATATTGGGGACCATAACCTCTTTTATATTGGATGACCATTAAGGTTTCCCATTATTCCGTTAATGGACCATCCAGACATCCACCCGTATCCAAGCCCATATCACTTAAATAACTAATTATTATTTTAATAGAAACCTAATAAGCCTTTTTCATTATTTGATCACTAATCAATTAAGGCTCTTAAATGATAAATAGCTAATATAATTAAAATAGATATACATGCCCACATAATAATCATTGGAATATAATAATTAATTAAATTATAATTAAATAACACAAATTGCATACCGGAGATATTTGATGTTTATAAAGCTAGAATTGTTGTCTATTGAGTCATGAAGGGAGATCGCAAATCAACGTGTAAGACTAAAAGCAACCACATAAAGAATTTGACACCATATCTTTATCCAAAATTTGAATGTATTAAATATATATGAATTATCTCATTTATATTTGCTTAACATTGATTTTTTTTCATCAAATTTAAAACTTATAACTCACATTTTGCACTTTTGTCAAAAAAAACTCACACTTTCACTACCAACGCACTCTGTATTTGGGGTTGAATTCACGAATGGGTTGATATTAGTATATTGTTAGAAGTTCTTTTGTGTTTGCTCAATAAATATAGAAATAATATTGGTCTTCTGGTATCTTTTATGAAGGTGAAAATGATATTAGTCTAACAATAATAATTGAACCTTTCAATTCACAAGACTAATGTCATTTTCACCACCAAAAGATTGTCATATTTTTGAGAAAAGTTAATTCTAATTTCCGTTTGTTTACATTTATTGTTTTTATAGAGAAACCATCAAATGTAAGAGTTTTAAATCTTAAAAAAAATGATTTTTATGATGGTGAACAAATGAAAATTAGCTTTAGCTTCTCCTAAAAATCTCTAAAAAAAATCTTAAAACAAAAACCATATTTTTAAAGGCATATCAAACACATCCGAAATCTTTCATACATTTAAAAAGTGTAGAGAGAACAAACTTGGTAAAGTGTTTAATACGCTGAAGAGTATACATGCGGCCATAGATCCAAGGTGCGGTGAGGTCACCTGACCCCACTTGCTTATTGTATATTTTTAACAAATATTTAAATATTTATGCAATATGACCTCACTATAATATTATTGTCTTCACACAGTCCATTCATAACACTATAACTAGCTATAAAATTAATAAAGATGTTAATGAGTGTCTAGGAGTATTGATTTAGAAACTAAAAATAAGTAACTTCACATAAAAAAAGTGTCGTGATTATTACATTGATAAAATTAATAACTTGTATTTTCTAGATAAAATTATCTATTATGGAATCTTAACCAATGTTCTTAGGACATTTGTTAGCAACACCGTAAAACTACTATTATACTCTAAACTATTACTTATATTTGTTGAAAAAGGACCTATGATTGATGTTCATGGTTGGAAAAATAATTAATTAGTGTTATATTTATCAATATGCTAGAAATGGAAAAATATTTCAAAAAAACATCAACATTTGAAAGCAATTATAAACATCAGGGCCGTTCCTATGAAAATGGAGACCCGGCTCTGAAAGTAAAAGTAGGCCCCTAATAAAATAAAATTAATTTTTTTTCAAAGAACATTCTTTTATTTAATTGAAAATAACATTCGTAAACATAAATAAAATAACTGACACAAAAAATATTCATATTTTAATCAATAATATAAAAATACAATTTCAAGCGAATATCTTTATCGACATTTTAGGTTGTATTTTCCTTAGTTAGTACAGACGCAAAAAAATGTTTATAATGTTTTTTTTAACTATAATGTTTGTTGTTTTTTTAATAAATTATATAATGGAATTATAATGTTTGTTGCTAGAGCTTTGCTATTTTATACAATAAATATGGGCAAAAAATTACAAAATCTACTCTAACAAAAATAAGAAGAAAAAATATTATAGTGTTTTTATGAAAAATATATTAATTAAAGAAGGAAAAACTAAAAACCTGAGAGTTGAACCCAGGTTCATGGGAAAACCAACACAATACAATACCATTAGGCCACACATCCAGATTTGATAATATGACCACATCATTGATATATATTCCTTTTTTACTTGCATTATATATCAAAAAAAAAAATATTTTGGGCCCCCAAATTTTGGAGGCCCAGCTCCATAGAGCTGTTTGCACCCCCCAAGGAACGGCCATGATAAACATAACGTATATGAATATTTATCGTTTACACATTTATATATTTTTATATAATTTTTAGGATATGATCTTGACCCACTAGCTCTAGTTATTATGACTTTATTTAGTAGTATTCTTGAATGTCCTAAAATATTCTCCACATCTTGAAAGTTTCATAATGTTCTATATCATTCTCCATCATTCTCTATTACCCACTTAATAAAATTTCAGAATCCGTCCTTGTATACATGTAATTCATTTTTTCTTTAGAATGAGAATGATACAACAAAACAGTTATGATATCCAACAACAAAAAAGACAGATTTTTTTTTTGACAAAAGAGAAGGCAGTTATTGATATAAAAGTTTAAAACTTGCCACGACAGGTAGCATGGGGTATAACTGGATCGGTTAAATCCAATGAACTACATAAAACTGAACTTATCCGACAAAAATATATGTAGTTCATTGGTTCATATCAAAACCAAACCAAACTGTTACAAGTTGATCATTATAGATTCAAGTGCCACGAATTTTAATTTTCTAAACCGAGTACTAAGTCATCCAATCCGAACACATTGTGTCGTAGTGTCGCCATTTTTCTAAAATCAAATTGATTTCTCTAAAAGTGGAATCAATTATACAATTTGGATGGATGGCGAGTTTAATAATACATATGACACAATGATGTTGTTGAAGCTACAAAGAGTAGCTTTTATAAAAATCATGGTAGCTCACCGTGATTTGACTAGTTTCAATGGTAATTCAAACATACACTTTTCATTGTCCGTTCAAGTGTAGATTTTATAGATTGAATCACTTGTTCTTGATTTTTTTTGTGTGCTTAATTTGGCTAGTTCGTCTATTGTTTTGCTTGATTTGGTTAATTTGAATCTTTTTGTTCATTGATTTGAACATTGCTTAATTCAACAATAATATTTTTTTGAGAGGTCAATAATAAATTTTTTGATTTCCTTGATTTTTAATTGATTCATTATCAAATTGAAGCAGGTAGCAGAGGCACACATTGTAACTTTTTTTGTTTTGTTGCAATTCTCACTTTTATAATATGAACCAAACCAAACTAATCTATATCTCATTGTGCTAGTTTAGGTAAAATCACCAATTTCGCATAAAATGAAAGCGAACCAACCCAACCTGTTACACTCTAATGACGGGTCCCAACCACCTTGAAAAATTACTTAGTTTTCTAATTGAAACTTCAATTATTATTATTTTTGAAAAACTAACTAGCTGGTAGTAAAAGTGTACATGATTATATACATTGAAAGATCAAAACTGGTGATATATAGAAAAGAGAAATCGAAATCAAATACAAGTAAGAAAAAGGTTGATTCCAACCACCCAACTTATGTTTGACCTCTGTGGCATCTCACTATCCAAATTAATATATGATGACTTTATTCAGTGAATTGAAAAAGATTAAAATTAAGAAACCCTTTTTGTTTTTTCTTTTGGCTCACAAAAGTAAATTCTTAATCAACACAATGATATTGTTACACTTACTATTTCCTAATTTTCATTGATCACGTACATCGTCTTCTTTGTTTTCTTTTTAAAAAGTTCACAATCGCCAACATACTACTACGTCTATCTCATCACTTTCTCTATTTATTTTTCTCTTTCAAAGTGTATATGAATGTCCAAATAATACTTTTCATTTGATGAACTACACACACATATTGTTGTTGTGATCTTAATAGAGGAGCTCGTCATTTAACCCTTCAACGAAATCAACCTAAATAAAAACCTCAATAATATTAACACCACATTGATGCAAGTATTGAACAGTTTAATTTAGTTAATATTAATAATAATGTAAATGTTAAGATTCGATAATTTACCCAGAACTGGTCTTCATGATATTGTTCTGTTTTTGAACATAGAGGTTTTGGAATCTCGTTGGTTTCGTCGTTACGTGCGAATCTGCCACGTATGCGTGTTCGATTGTCGGCTAGTGTCTTTCGGCATGCATACTGTTGTGGTACCACAATTCAAAACAACAAAATACATCATTCTCGTCCTTCAATTATTACTGGTAATAGTAAACAAAAGTTGATATATTTGATCAATAATCTTGTTCAAATATATATATATATATATTTTGTTGATTAGATCATATCATAGCAGTAGTTAATTAGTGCTATACCTTAATAATCTTGTTGAACTTCCTCCGGCTTCTCTTGGCTCGGTATCTAGAGATTTTTTCTTTTCTTTCTTCCAATCTGTAACGCCCCACTTTGAAATTTACTTCATCCGTTTGAGACCCAGGTGTTGCCAAGTTCTGATCAATAGATAAAATTAAATTAAATAAATAAATAAACCATCTACTATCAAACACGAAGATCAAACACTACATTTAAAAAATGAAAATGATTAAATTAATACATATACATTTTTTAATTTGAAGTGTCGATGCTCGAAAAAATATATTAAAAACCACGGTGTTACGTTATTCTAACCTGGAAATCTCCTGCACTGCACGCCCTTCTTATTTGTCCATTGAAGAAACTGTTTTCGGGGGATCTCAATTCATGGCATTGAAAAATTGGGGAATCCATGTGTGTGTTATGGTAAGCTTCAGAAGGAAAATCAAGTTTCTCATGAAAATTGTTACAGTTGTAGCTCCTCTGCATTAACTTCTGGTAATCTACACCCATTTGGCATTCCTTGGTTTTCAAACTAAACCCATCCAAAGCAAGGAAATTTCCAAGCTCACTGGTTGGGGAAGGAAAAGAAAAGAAGGAAGAGGAAAATGGGTCAAGAGAATTGTTCAAATCCTCTTGAACTGCTTCAATGTAATTGAAAGGGTAATAAGGATCATAAGAGACTATGTTTGGGCTTGAATGTGTATGGAAAGAAATATCAATAGTATAGATATCACTATCAGCAGACATTGAAACAGAATTCAAAATATTATTGAACTCCTCTTGATACACTACAATTGAAGTTGGGGTGTATGATTTATATAAAGGAAAGGGTGGATTAACAAGGCAATTCCAAACTAATTACTAACTCCTTCTTGTCTCTTTCTCTTGAATGGCGCACCAAAGGAAAAGACAGTGAGTGTGTTTTTTCTATTCTTCATACTATGCTATATAAAGAAGTCAATTTTCCAAAATTTACCTTTTTTTCCTCTTTATATTTTTAATTAAAACTCTCAAGTTGCAACTTTTTTCTTCTTTATATTTTTAATTAATTAAAAATTCCAAGTTGTCTGTTGCCTCATGGGCTATATTTCTATTATTAATTTATCATAGCAGGCGATTTCCAAAATGATAGGAATATAAGGACACCATATTTAAAAGACAAAGTATGAAAGATTAGGGTGTAATGGTTCGCTTTGGTTCGATTTTCAGTAAATAAAATGCTCAAATTGATTAAATCTAAATTGGTTTGATTTGGTTTTTAGCATTTTTCAAATATGGAACCGGACAAAACTAAATTGATAATATACTGTTTGATTTGGTTCGGTTGATTGGTTCGTATGAAAATATAATTTAAAAAAAATGTAATTTTATTTAAAAAGTTAGCAACCATTGTTTTCAAGTTCCTGTTAGGCTATACCATGTTATTTGCAAGTTAAGAACTTCCATTGAAGAGGTTGATGTCAAAGTTTCAATATGGTTCGATTTGGTTTACTCAGTTGTTTGTTATTTTCAAAGTTCATTATGTTAGGTTTGGTTTGCTCGTGTTTTTTGTTGTTTTGATGTGAGGATGTTAGTAAAATGTTGGACGTGGACTAAGTCAAAATGGACTTGGTAAGTTTAGTACACCTATCGGCTCAAATATTCATTGGATTTCAAAATTAAAAGCCAAGGATCGAACCAATCCAATTTGGTTTTCTTCGGTTCAACTCGGTTTTTGAACCAAACCAAAAAATTTATATATATTGTAATTTTCAGTTTGGTTTTTCTTTTTTATTGGTTTTGTCCGAAAAACTTACATCCATATGAAAGATCCTAAAAATTTGAAGTCGGAGTCTCGGCACCCAATCTAGCGCCTAGGCCCCACGTCTGGTTAATTTCGTGATCTAAGCCTTGTGCTCAAGTCTAGTGTTGATGCTTTATGTGATATGTAATTCAAGTTTAAATTTGATGAGTAGTCTTTAAAGTAAATGAAATACGTCAATCTAATCTCTAAAATATGTAAAAATCTATCAACTAGCATTGGTAGTTATATTTCAAATTAGTTGATATTAGTTGCGATTAGTTAACTGACCCCATTTAGTGGGATAAAGCTTGGTTGTTTTTGTTGTATTAGTTGTGATTAGTAGTGTAGCGTGTGGTAAGAAACAAGTTAGTTTGTTAGTTAGGCTACTAGTATAATAAATAACAAGTTAGATTTGAGAAGCTAGATGTCAATTCTCTTTTGTATAAAGTAGTGATCATAATGAATAAAAAATTCTGATTTTTTTAATCATTCATTCTCTACAATCTCTAAAACTAGTTTTCTTTAAAATTACCAAAGTTTTCTATCAAATTGGCATCGACAGCCTAGCTTGATTGATCAATCCTCAAATAAAAAGTGTAAGCAATCTATGACAGTGGAATCCAAAAATCTTGACGAGTTGACAGTGGTGATAATGCATAAATAGGTTGACAGAAAGAGGCAAAGATAAAGAGAAAGCAAGCGATTATGTAGTCGATCAAGATCTGCAAGTTAAGTATACAAAGAAAAGCAAGTTCAAGAAGAGTCAAAGTAATTGAAAGAATCAAAATTCAAATAACAATGGTGAAGGATCTAGAAGGAGTCAAGAACACAATTCACATGAAGATAGTGCAAAAGGTGGCTTCAACAATCAATGGTATCTTGACACAACGCTCAAATCATCTGAGTGGTAAAAGGTGTTGGTTTATTGATCTTAATCAAATAGTCAAGAGAAGACTTAAATTTGCAGATACTAGTGTTACTGGTAAAGTAATGATTCAAAGAAAGAAGGGCAAAGAATCCTACATCTCAGAGGTGTTGTATCTCCCAAAAATGAAAAGTGATCTCATCAGCCTTGGTCAATTGTTGAAAAAGGGCTACACTATGAGGATGGAAATTAAAAGAAGCCAATGAAGGTGTATGATGGAAAGGGAAGACTACTCTTTCAAAATTGGAATCAATGTTTGTTGGAACACTAGTGAATTTGAGTGGAAGTTGGAAAGAATAAACACATGTCCCTTAGGAAAGAACTAGTGTTGGTATGAATTGAAAAATGTCCCACATTGGATAGGACATACCCACTAGTAGTGTTTATATAAGTGGGGGGTGACCTTCAAGGGTGTGCCCTTGGGGTACCCACTTTTGCGAACGGGTGAGCGCTTACGAAAATATATATATCACACTCTCGACGCCGCCGCCGTCCGTCCGTCCGGCTGGGCTTGGGCTTGGGTCCGAATATGCTGAGATATGCTGAGATGGTGAAACAGGCCAACATAGATACTGAAGAGGCTGGATCAAAGAATATGACTGATGACAAATTCGTGGAGGCTCAATCTCATGAAATTCAGAAGATAGCTCATGAAATTTATACTGCCGATACTGAAGCTCAATCTCATGAAATTCAGAAGATAGCTCATGAAATTTATGCTGCCTCCTGCCTAGGTGCTGCTGGGAGATTCTCACACCACTGAAGTTGCTGGAATCGGAGCTCATGAAATTTATGCTGCCTCCTGCCTAGGTTGGAAAAATATTGTTTATGTACACCATTACTAAAAATGGTGTTTTTATTGGGAAAGGGTACGCCACTGATGGCATGTTTAAATTGAATATTGATATGAATAAAATTTTTTCTTCTGCTTATATGTTGTGTGATTTTAATATTTGGCATGCACGACTCTGTCACGTAAACAAACGAATTATATAATATGAGCGGTGTAGGATTAATTCCAAAAATATCTTCTAATGATTTTGAAAAATGTCAGTTTTGTAGTCAAGCAAAAATAATAAAAGACTCGCATAAATCAGTAACAAGAGAAACTGAACCATTTGATTTAATATATTATGATATATGCGAACTTGATGGTAACTTGACTAGAACCGGACAAAGATATTTTATTACCTTCATTGATGACTACTCCGACTACACTTATGTGTATCTAATGAAAAATAAAAGTGACGCGCTTGATATGTTTAAAATACTTGTTAAAGAAATTGAAATACAATTCAATAAAAGAATCAAGCGTTTTCGTAGTGACAGAGGCACTGAATATTTATCACACACATTCAATGAGTATTATAAACTCGGAATAATTCATGAAACAACTGCACCTTATTCTCCTGAAATGAACGTTAAAGCAGGAAGAAAAAATAGAACATTTACCGAATTAGTAGTTGCGATCATGCTTAATTCCGATGCAGCGCCTCATTGGTGGGGAGAAATTTTATTGATTGTTTGCTATGTGCTAAACAGAGTACCCAAAACTAAGAACAAAGTTTCTCCCTATGAAATTTTGAAGAAAAGACAACACAATTTGTCTTATTTTCGAACTTGGGGCTGTTTAGCCTATGTTAGGATACCTAACCCCATTAGAGTTAAACTCGCTAGTAGAGCCTATGAATGTGCATTCATTGGTTATGCCTTAAATAGTAAAGCATATAGGTTTTATGACCTAAAAGCTAAAGTGATCATAGAATCGAATGACGCTGATTTCTATGAAACGAAATTCCCCTTCAAATCAAGAGATAGTGGGGGCAATAGTGGGGACACAAGTATGAACACTACACCTGATCACACTCCAGTAATCAGAGATAGTGATGAAAACATCCAAGCAGATGTTATAGAACTTCGAAGAAGTAAGAGAGCAAGAACTACTAAAGAGTATGGACCCGAATATGTGGCATATACATTAGAAGAGGATCCATCGACTCTAAAGGAAGCCTTGTCTTCCTTGGATGCTGACTTATGGCAAGAAGCCATAAATGATGAAATGGATTCTCTACAGTCTAACGGAACCTGGCACTTGGTTGAACTGCCTCCAGGCTGCAAACCAATAGGTTGTAAATGAATTTTGAAAAAGAAACCGAAACCTGATGGAACCATTGATAAATACAAGGCTTGCCTTGTAGCCAAAGGTTTCAGACAAAGAGAAAATATAGATTTTTTCGATACCTACTCACCAGTTACTCGAATCACATCCACAAGGGTACTAATTTCCTTAGCTGCTATTTATAACTTAATTGTACCCCAAATGGATGTGAAAACTGCTTTTTTAAATGGTGAGCTAGAAGAAGAAATTTATATGGAACAACCTGAAGGCTTTGTAATCCCTGGACAGGAAAACAAGGTCTGTAAGTTAGACAAATCCCTGTATGGTCTAAAACAAGCCCCTAAGCAATGGCATGAAAAGTTTGACAACTTAATGACTTCGAATGAGTACAAAGTGAATGAAAGTGACAAATGTATTTATTACAAATATGAAAATAACATTTGCACAATCATATGTCTCTATGTAGACGACTTGCTCGTATTTGAATCAAACATTCCTGCCATAAATTCTGTGAAATCACTGTTGAGTAAAAACTTTGATATGAAAGACCTAGGAGAAGCTGATGTAATTCTTGGCATTAAGATTACAAGATTAGAAAAAGGAATTTCCTTGGATTAATCTCACTATATTGAGAAGATCTTAAGGAAATATAACTACTTTGACTGTAAACCTGCGAGTACACCTTATGATCCAAGTGTAAAACTTTTTAAGAACACTGGAGATGGTGTTAGATAAACTGAATATGCGAGCATCATTGGCAGTCTCAGATATGCCATTGACTGTACTATACCCGACATAGCCTATGTCATGGGACTCTTATACAGATTTACAAGCCGGCCAAGCAATGAGCATTGACATGCGATTGAGAGAGTCATGAGATACCTAAAAAGGACTATGACTTTAGGACTGCATTACCATTGATATCCTGTTGTACTTGAAGGGTATAGTGATGCAGATTGGAACACCTTATTAGATGATTCCAAAGCGACCAGTGGCTATGATAAGATTAAGGAAGCATGATCCTGCAGTGAAAGAAGGATGAGATAATAGAAACTCTTAATGAGATCTATACTCTATGTTGAGTGGGGTACATAGCTACAGTAGTACCCTTGATAGACTCACCTATACGGATGTGGAAATGAGGTCGGTTCCTATGGAATTTCGAGGCAGAATTCCTAGAGCGTTCGTTAAAACTGGGATAGACGTGCAGGGCCATAAACGCACGGGATTTAGAATACACCTTATGAAAAGGTTTGTGTGTGGGTTCTATGTCTGAGACAGAGTTCAATGTTGTAGGCAACTCTTGTTAAATCGGAATAGTATTCGCTATGCAAAGGTTCAAGTTCTAGGCGACACCTTTGTTTATTAGCAACCTTACGGATGTTGGAACAAAATGTATGAACAAGTCCCTTTTGAGTTTTGATGATAACAAAGTGTTAAAAAGAAAATTGGATATGTTAATACTTGTTCTAAGTGTGCATGACCATACGCTGAAAATTATGTATCTAATAGTGGTTCTGAAAGAACAAGTTAAGAGCAAAGGAAAATATTGAAGCTTGTGTTGCAAGTCTGAAGACAATCAGCATCTGAGGATCAGCATCTGAAGATCAGCGTCTGAAGGTCAGCGTCTGAAGGTCAGCATCTGATGAACAGCGTCTGAAGGTCAGTGTCTGAAGGTCAGCGTCTGATGAACAGCGTCTGAAGGTCAGCGTCTAAAGATCAGCGTCTGATGAACAGTGTCTGAGGATCAGCGTCTGAAGACTAGGAGTCTGAAGTCTGAAGGAAACTCAGAAGTCAACAGTACATAGTACGACAAGATGTCTGCAACATCCTTAGAAGTCAGAACCGCTCTCTGCAACGTTTGTCTCCCTGGACGAAACACACAATCCATATCAAGGATGAAATCAACGTGGATGAAGCTTCAATTTCAAACAACTCTAATTGATGACCTGACATCTTCTCTACTGATCTTTCTTCCTTTATAAAGAACTGAATATTTGAAGAAGAACATGCCTAGACTCTGCAATTCTGAAATCGCATATACTCTGCTAAATTCGAAAGTCATCAATAACTTAGAAATTCTTACAAGCCTTCTTATCTTAGAATTTCTTAAGTATAGAGTCTGAAACTGTGTTGTATTCTGTGAACACCACTGATATTATATCAAGTGTTCAACTCAAACATATTCTTTTGTAAATCTGTTTGATTCAAAGTCTCTCGCCTGTGTGCTTGAGCAATCAGAAGTCTCTTACTTTGTGTTTGAGCATAGAAAGTCTCTTACTTTGTGTTTGAGCATTGGAAGTCTCTTACTTTGTGTTTGAGCATAGGAAGTCTCTTGCTTTGTGCTTGAACAATTGTAATCTTGGTGATTATAGTGAAAAATCTCTTGTAAGTGACAAGGGGACTGGACTACTTCCGAGTTGTGGAAGGAACAAGGATAATTGCTTGTGTCCTTCTCTCTCTCATTTACTTTATATCCGCTGAAACATAACTCTGAAAATAGCTTCAGAATCTGATCAATATCAGACTCTGAACTAACCTAAGTTTTTGAGAAAGAAAAAGGCCAACACAATTCAACCCCCCCTTCTTGTGTTTTTCTCACCTTCAGTTGGTATCAGAGTCTGGTTCTGATATTCAATCACCTAACAGTGAGTCAGTCAAGATCCTGAGAAAAACATGTCTTCTGATGGTGAATCCTCTCAAAGAAGTGGTGGTGCTTCTGTATCATATGATTATAATACAGATGACAAGCAATCACATTCACACCATAGACCTCCTATGTTTACTGGTGACCCTGAAAAATTTTCATGGTGGAAAAGCAAGATGTACAGCCACATCATTGGAATTGATGACTCCTTATAGGATATCATAGAAGATGGAATATATATTCATGTTGACGAAGAAGGAGTAGTTGTTGATAGATGAAGTCTTACTGATGCTCAGAGGAAGATCTACAAAAAGCATCATAAAGTAAGAGGAATCATTGTTGAGGCTTTACCTCATGATGAGTATCTTAAGTTGAGTGACAAATCTACTGCTAAAGCTATATTTACTTCCTTATGCTCAAGATATGAGGGCAATAAGAAAGTAAGAGAAGCTAAAACAAATTTTCTGGTAAAGCAGTATGAGCTGTTCAAGATGAAGGATGATGAAACCATTGGTATAATGTTTTCAAGGTTTCAGACTCTTGTGTCTGGACTTCAGATTCTGAAGAAAAGCTATACTACTTCTGACCATGTGAACAAGATTCTTAGGAGTCTACCTACTAGATGGAGACCTAAGGTGACTGCTATAGAGGAAGCAAGAGATTTAAATACTCTAAGTATTGAAGATCTTGTCAGTTCTCTAAAGTGTCATGAGTTAGGACTCAATGAGGATGAACCTTCTAAGAAGACCAAATCTATAGCCTTGAAATCAAAAGGTAAAGCTGCAAAGGCTCTTAAAGCTGATGAATCTAATAAAGAATCTTCTGCTGATGGTTCTGAAAAAGATTCAGATGCTGAAGAGTTAGCCATGCTTTCCAAAAGATTTCAGTATTTGGTTAAGAGAAGAAGTAAATCCTTCATTAAAAGCAGTGGCTCCAAAGGATCTGGTTCTAAGAAAGAAGATCAGAGAGGTTACTTCAACTGCAAGAAGACTAGACATTTTATTGCTGATTGTCCAGAGTTGCAAAAAGAAAATTCAAAAGAAAAGTCAAAGAAGAATAATTCAAAGACCAGAAGCTTCAACGACAAAATCAAGAAAAGTCTTATGGCAACATGGGATGATCTTGACAAAGAATCTGAATCTGGTAGTGAGAATGAAGACGAAGCCAACCTGGCTTTGGTGGAAACAGTGTCATCTGATGTGGAATCTGAATCAGAAACTGATGATGAAGATGAGATGTGCTTAAGAGTAAAAGAAAAGCAAAGATCTTGGTACCTAGACAGTGGCTGCTTGCGTCACATGACAGGAGAAAAGTCTATGTTCCAAACCTTGACCATGAAAGAGGGAGAAACTGTGGGATTTGGAGGAAACCAGAAAGGCAAGATCATTGATACTGAGGACACTTCAGAACCTGAACAGATTTCCGAGTCTGAAGAAAGCTCAGAAGCTGAAATTCCTCCAAAAGCTGGAAAAAAAAACTCTCAGAAGCTGACACTCCTCCTGAAGCCAATCAAGATCAAGATGGTTCTGAACAAGGTCTTAATGATTCTCAAGAAGCAAATCCACCCAGAAACACATTCAAGTACAAGTCTTCACATCCTGAAGAGTTAATCATTAGAAACAAGGATAATCCAAGAAAGACCAGATCAGCATTCAGTCAGAATGACTCTTTGCTTGGATTACTGTCAATGATTGAACCTACAACAGTTGATGAAGCACTTGCAGATGATGGATGGATTGTGGCTATGCAAGAAGAACTCAATCAGTTTCAAAGAAATGATGTTTGGGATTTAGTTGCAAAACCAAATCACAAGAACATTATTGAACAAAATGGGTGTTCAGAAACAAACTGAATGAACAAGGAGAGGTAGTCAGAAACAAATCTAGACTTGTTGCTCAAGGCTACAGTCAACAGGAAGGAATTGATTACACTGAAACATTTGCTCCAGTTGCAAGATTGGAAGTAATCAGGTTACTTCTTTCCTATGCTGTAAATCATAATATCATTTTGTATCAAATGGATGTTAAGAGTGCATTTCTAAATGATGTCATTTCTGAAGAAGTGTATGTCAATCAACCTCCTGGTTTTGAAGATTTAAAACATCTAGATTTTATTTTTAAGCTTAAGAAATCGCTGTATGGTCTGAAACAAGCTCCCAGAGCTTGGTATGAGAGACTAAGTAATTTCTTACTTAAAAATGATTTTGTACGAGGACAAGTTGACAATACACTGTTCAGAAAGACACTTAAGAAAGAAATCTTAATTGTTCAAATCTATGTTGATGATATTATATTTGGTTCTACTAATGTCACTCTTTGCAAGGAATTTTCTAAGTTAATGCATAATCAATTTGAAATGAGCATGATGGGAGAATTGAAGTTCTTTCTTGGAATTCAAATCAACCAATGCAAAGATGGAGTGTATGTTCATCAATCAAAATATACAAAGGAGCTTCTGAAGAAGTTCAAGCTTAAAGATTGTAAATTGATGACAACACCAATGCATCCAACCTGCAACTTAAGCAAAGAAGACACTGGCTCAAAGGTAAATCATAAGCTCTACAGAGGTATGATTGGTTCTCTGTTATACTTAACAGCTTCTAGACCAGATATTTTATTTAGTGTATGCTTATGTGCAAGATTCCAATCAGATCCTAGAGAATCTCATATGACTGTTGTCAAGAGAATCTAAAGGTATCTGAAGGGAACAACTAATCTTGGACTTCTTTACAAGAAATCCTTAGATTATAAGTTGGTTGGATTCTGTGATGCTGATTATGCTGGTGACAGGATTGAAAGAAAATCCACCAGTGGAAATTGTCAATTCCTTGGTGAGAATCTGATATCCTGGGCCAGCAAAAGACAATCAACTATTGCATTGTCAACAACAGAAGCAGAATACATTTCAGCTGCAAGTTGTTATGCACAACTACTCTGGATGAAATATCAGTTGGAAGACTATCAGATTCATGAAAACAACATTCCTATCTTTTGTGATAATACTGTTGCTATCTGTTTGTCTAAGAATTCTATTCTACATTCAAGAGCCAAGCATATTGAAATTAAACATCATTTTATTAGAGATTATGTTTAGAAGGGTGTTTTGGATATTCAATTCATTGATACTGATCATCAGTGGGCTAATATATTTACAAAACCCCTAGCAGAAGATAGATTTGATTTTATTAAAAAGAATCTGAACATGCATTTCATCTCTAAAAAAATTTGCTTGACTCTGAACAGAAACTGAGAATCTAAAGTACATCAGAAGCTAAGACTTATCAGACGCACACTTTGAGAGTCTGAAGAAAGTTCAGTTTCTGAAGACATCAGAGTCTGAGTTTCAGAATCTGAATTTTTGACTTCTGATAAAACTCATTGTAAGTGGACACTTTACACGTGGCCCACTAATGAGAGTGAATCTGAACAGTATTCTGACACATGGTCTGAAACTGGTAAGTAATAACTGCTGGGCAGTGATGAGTTAGTTTTGAAGTTGTACCCTACCGTCATTAATGTGCAGTTGTGTTTAATGTTTTTTTTCTGCTTTCAATTTCTGAAATGTTTTAACAAAAACACTCAAAACACATTCACACTTTCACTGTCACATCTTACACATTCAGTCTTCAAACCCAAAAACTCTTCCTTTTCAAAAAATTCCCTTTAGAACCTTAAAACCTCAATTCTTCAGAATCACATGGCTGGTTCATCATCTTCTTCTCAGAACTGGTTAAGGACTTCTGGTTCAGAAGTGAAGTGGTTGACAAAGAAGCAAGAAAGGAAGAAGCTCAGAAGGCTGCTGAGAATCCTGGGCTGAAAGGGAAATCAAGGGCAGAAATAGGTCTGAAAGAGTTCAGTGGTACTTGAAGAGACCAGTTAACCTGGCTGCTTACAGCTTGAAAGGAAAGGTTAAAGTGTCATACACCAGACTGCTGTCTGAAATCTTTCATCAAGGGAAGCTTATTGAGATTCTGAAATATGGACTTCAGAACTCATTTCAAGGCAAGGCTGCTCTAAAGCCTCTGGACTTTGAAGCTTTAAAACTGGAACTGGGAGATCCTATGCTGAAGCACATAGTGGATCAGATGCAGGTTGAACTAGTTTCACTAAGAGCTAGACAAGATGCTTTGGAAAGCAAGATTCAGGAGTTAAGTACAAAACATGATGTCTTGGCAGAACAATAAGTTCAGATTATGTCAAGTCAGGAAGAAATGAAGTCTGGGATCAGTGCCATTTTGGAGCTTCTGAAGAAACCTCCTCAACCTTAGATTGCACACCCTAGTCTTTAAAATTTAACTTGCTTCTCTGATAGTTTGCTCTGATTCGTGTTAAAATTGTTTTGCTCTGAAAATTAATATGCTCTGAACAATTTTATCTCACATTTTAACTCTCTTTTTTTTGTTGATGACAAAAGGGGGAGTAAGTAACAAGTATTTCAGGCTCTGAGCCATGTCAGAATATAAGTTAATTTTTTAAAATTAATTAACTTAGGAGAACATCTTCTCATCTCTTAGCCTCTGATTAATCTTTTGTGAGATAATTATGTGAAAAATCACTCAGAAACATTTTGGATTTTTCACCTTTTGATTTAAATTGAATTTAATTAACCTGGATAAGACTCAGGGGGAGCTTACAAACCTCAGACCCTGAAGTCAACTTGTTAATTAAATTAACAACAATTTTCTATTAATACTTGTGTTTGTCATCATCAAAAAAGGGGAGATTGTTGGAACAAAATGTATGAACAAGTCCCTTTTGAGTTTTGATGATAACAAAGTGTTAAAAAGAAAATTGGATATGCTAATGCTTGTTTTAAGTGTGCATGACCATACGCTGAAAATTATGTATCTAATAGTGGTTTTGAAAGAACTAGTTAAGAGCAAAGGAAAATATTGAAGCTTGTGTCGCAAGTTTGAAGACAATCAGCGTCTGAGGATCAGCATCTGAAGATCATCGTCTGAAGGTCAGCGTCTGAAGGTCAGCGTCTGATGAACAGCGTCTGAAGGTCAGCGTCTGATGAACAGCATCTGAAGGTCAGCATCTGAAAATCAGCGTCTGATGAACAGTGTCTGAGGATCAGCGTCTGAAGACTGGGAGTCTGAAGTCTGAAGGAAACTCATAAGTCATCTGATGTCACTGTCAACAGTACATAGTACGACAAGACTTCTGCAACATCCTCAGAAGTCAGAACCGCTCTCTACAACGTTTGTCTCCCTGGACGAAACACACAATCCATATCAAGGATGAAATCAACATGGATGAAGCTTCAATTTCAAACGACTCTAATTGATGACCTGGCATCTTCTCAACGGATCTTTCTTCCTCTATAAAGAACTGAAGATTTGAAGAAGAACAGACCTAGACTCTGCAATTCTGAAAGCGCATATACTCTGCCAAATTTGAAAGTCATCAATAACTTAGAAATTCTTACAAACCTTCTTATCTTAGAATTTCTTAAGTATAGAGTCTGAAACTGTGTTGTATTCTGTGAACACCACTGATAGTATATCAAGTGTTCAACTCAAACATATTCTTTTGTAAATCTGTTTGATTCAAAGTCTCTCGCCTGTGTGCTTGAGCAATCAGAAGTCTCTTACTTTGTGTTTGAGCATAGAAAGTCTCTTACTTTGTGTTTGAGCATAGGAAGTCTCTTACTTTGTGTTTGAGCATTGGAAGTCTCTTACTTTGTGTTTGAGCATAGGAAGTCTCTTGCTTTGTGCTTGAGCAATTGTAATCTTGGTGATTATAGTGAAAAATCTCTTGTAAGTGACAAGGGGACTGAACTACTTCCGGGTTGTGGAAGGAACCAGGATAATTGCTTGTGTCATTCTCTCTCTCTCTCTCATTTACTTTATATCCGCTGCAACATAACTCTGAAAATAGCTTCAGAATCTGATCAATATCAGACTCTGAACTAACCTAAGTTTTTGAGAAAGAAAAAGGCCAACACAATTCAACCCCCCTTCTTGTGTTTTTCTCACCTTCAACGGAGACGTCTTTGGCGTTATTTCTCGAAACCATTTTTAAATTCAAGTGGGGGATTTTTGGAACACTAGTGAATTTGAGTGGAAGTTGGAAAGAATAAACACATGTCCCTTAGGAAAGAACTAGTGTTGGTATGAATTGAAAAATGTCCCACATTGGATAGGACATGCCCACTAGTAGTGTTTATATAAGTGGGGGGTGACCTCCAAGGGTGTGCCCTGGGGGTACCCACTTTTGCGAACGGGTGAACGCTTACGAAAATATCACACGCGCGCCGCCGCCGCCGTCCGTCCGGCTGGGCTTGGGCTTGGGTCCGGGTCAAAAATGAATATATTTTTTGTCACCGGAAATTGTTAAATTAATTTTTAAGCTCCATTCCGATCAGATCTAACAGAATATCCGGAAGTCTTTCCGGATATATCCACTCGTTGATCCAATCTGCGTGTGTTTAAAGATTAAGTTAATCCGCTTAACTTAATCCCAAAAATCACGCCGGATTTGTTACGAACTCTCCCTATAAAAGGAGAGTTCGTCCTCACTTATTTCTGACCCTGAAATTCACAGTTGATGCTTCATGTGCTTTTCCTCTCTTTTCCCTCATTCGACTTGTGTTGACGAGTCCTTCTTCCTTTTCTACTCCTTTTTGTCCCTTCGGTTTCGAGTGGTCTTCGTACCATACAGAGTGGTTTGATACCATATTGAGGGTGTAAATTCTCGAACGATTACTTACGGTGCAGTTCGTAATCGAACAGGTGAACTGGGCTGTTTTATCCTGGAGGCGGCGCGCGCGGTTGTTAGTCTACCTTGCACAAACTCGAGTAGTGTCGTGAAATGTCTTAAAGAGAGCGATCTGGTCGTGACTCAACCCGCTAATATCTTCGGTGGTGAATTCTGATTTTTTAAAAAGTACTTTCCTAAACTCGAAAATAACAATGTTGTTGATAATCAATGCATGATGGCAGGTACAAGTGATGAAAATTGGATTTGGCATCAAAGGTTTACGGATTTCAACTTCAGAAATCTAAATACGTTGCATATGAGAAAAATGGTGTATATCGGATTTAGATCGGTTTTTGGTAAAAAAATTGATTTAGTGTAGAACATTGGGTATCATAGCCAACAAAATTGTAAGATACAAGAGTGTTCACCATTTTTATTCATCCAAAATTTAGGGGATAGTCGATTACTTGTTTCCATGTAGGTCATGACATTGGTGGTTTTTTAAAGTTTCTCTCTATTTGATGTAATTGTATTTAAGGCGTGGTGGAAATTAAATTCCAATCCCTTTTTTAGTTAGGTTCGAACATTGGCACACTTTATTATAGGAGTCTAACATCTTCCATAAGACCCTGCTACTTTGTTGGTTTTTTTTTTTTTTTTTTAAGTGTGATTGGTAATTTGGTATATATTTAAAAATAAAAATAAAAAGAGATAAAATAGAACAGAGCAAATGCAAAAGCAACAAGAACAGTGAAATATGGTTTGAAAACAAAGTTATGTTTGACATGTATGTAATATATACACAGAAGAAAGAAACAGCTGATCCTTAAAGTCTGAGTTACAAATTATGCATCTTGCATGTGATGTGGTAGGAACGTTGTGCGACACAAAGGACATGTAGTGTGATGATATCCCATCCAACGGTCCAGGCAGCTTCTATGGAAGATGTGACGGCAGTTTGTGAGCCGTTGGATCTCGTCCTCCGCCTTGAACTCACAGAGGCAAACGGCGCAGCTCTCCACTGGCAGTTCCAGCTCCGAGAATTTCACAATCGGTAGGATTTGTCTGATGAGCAGAAGTGGATTAACTGATTGAAATTCAGGCACACTCTCCGGAAAGGCGAAGCCGGAATCAAGACCGAAGTAAATGAAGAAGATGGTAACGAGTTTTTTTATGAAATACAGTATTGAAAGGATTTGCACAAACACCTTTGGTAACACAACATATGTAGGGAACCCCATTTTCCCACTTGTTTTTTTTATTTTATTGAATATAGTTTGGTTCTCTATGAATCTGAAATTAGGAGGAGATTCTTCTATTCTATGTACTATGATTCACTGCTAGCAGAAGATGATTGAATGATGAATAGAAAGAAATTTAGGCAGAGAGAGTGAGAGACAATGTCAGTGATTATAATGCACAAAGATAGCTGCATTAAATAGATTGACCCAAGTTTGATGTGGAAATTCCAAGAATGGGCTTTGCATTAAAGTAGTAGTGTGTTTTTTAACTGCTGTCATGATTGTGCATTTTGTCGCCTATTTATTCATTAAAGCAAAATCATAAACTAAATGTTTTGTCAACATTCTGCCAAAATAATTTTATTAACATTAAATTAAATCTCGTAAATATAGTTTAATTAAGTTAAGAAAAATGCTAGGGTCATATCCTCTGACACACTCCAATAATAAGTTGCCAAGTCACCCACTTTTTTATTAATGTTACTTGATAACCCTAGCATTTCTCTTAAGTTAATGATGCTTAATTACAATGATAGATTTATTAGTAAAATTTAAGAAAGAAATATATATATATATATATATATTTTGAGATGCTAAGCTCGAGAGGTGAGTGTATCAATGTTATAAAATGAGTGATACGAAGCTCTATTTTTTTTAAGAAGATATGAAGCTCTATTGTGAATGACATTAAGGGTCTATTTGGCAAAAATAACGGATAGCTGATAAGCTAGCTGATAGCTTATACCTTATGACTGATGACTGATAGCTTATAGATGATGACTGATGACTTATGACTGATAAGTTAATTGAAGTGTTTGATAAAATTAGCGGTTCAAGTTCAACTAGCTGATAGATGTATAATGACATAAAAAGACTTTTATATCATTCAATTTTTATGAAGACAAGAACAACATACATTAATAATAATAATAATAACAACAACAACAATATCATTGTCATTTAAGTACGAATTAAGATAATCTTAACTACAATTATATTCAATTCATTCTTTGCACAGATATTAGACATTAAAGCACAAATATATATAGAATTCAAGCACAAAATATGTATAATATTGGACATCAAATAACAAATATTCTAATCTATTCATCAGTAATAATAAAAAATAAATTAGGGTTTAGGGTTTTTCAATCTATTTATGAATCAAACAACTCTTTTAAACAACAATACAGAGACTGAAGAAAATAGGGGAAAAATCGTAAACCTGGATGAAGAAAAGAGAAGAAACAATGGAGGAATGGTGGAGAAGGAGAATGACGATACAGAGAGAATGAAGAAGCAGTAGAACCCATTTTTATCTCTCTTTGCATGATCATTGGTATTTCTTATATTTAATACATTTATTTTTTATTTTAAAATATAATAAAACATAAGAGGTAAAACTGGTATTTAAATAAAATAGTAAGGTTAAAAGAGGAAGAAAAAACAATAAGCTATAAGCTAAAACGCTATTTGAAATAGCGTATGAAAAATAAACTATAAGCTCCTGACGAAAAGACTGTTACCAAACAGATCTTTTTTTGCCAGACAAACTTATAAGCTATAAGCTATAAGACAAAGCTTGTTTTTGTGCCTTGTCAAACAGATTCTAAATACTTTTTGATAATCTGGAGGCAAATTAATGTCGACGGGCCCATGGAAGTTAATTTGATTCAAAACTTCGTGGGAGTTTGGAGTAGATAGATTAGATGCATGTCATATGCAATCGACCAATCGAATTCAACATTAGTATAATGTTAGCTTTATCCAATGGCTTTGAAAGCATGTTCAGGAAACGAATATATTGAGGTTTAACTAAAGGTTAATGAGTTGGAGATTTAGGTTTAAGTTTTAGCTAAGAGTTAACAAATATTGGAGTAACAATTAACCTATTAATATTGTCGTTAAAAATAAAATAAAAGGAAGAAATATAATGACATGGTTTGTGCAACTTGAATGCATGACTTTTAATATAAATAGTATCTTATATTAAATTCCTTAACAAGTGCTTTTATGATATATATTAACATTTGCCTAATGATATTCAAAAGAAGAAAAAAATGTTAGATATAAGTTTTACATCCAAAAAAATTTAACGAAATTATGATTTTAGTCCCTAAAATTAAAAACATAATATTTTCACCTTCACAAAATTATTTGTTTCATTTTTTATCCCTATTAAACATAATTTTAACAATTTTTTGACATTTCTTAAAAATAATATGAAAATACATAAGTTGCATAATAGACATTTGAACACATCCAAAACATAAAATGGTCATAAACTTATTATTAGAGACAAAAAATAAATGAAACAACAAGTTTTGGAAGGATGAAAATATCACATTTTTATTTTTATAAACTAATAAAATCAAAATTCCTTATTTTTTAGGTGCAGAAAAATTAGGAATAATTGAAGTACAAAAAGATTAGTGGTTAGAAGTAGGGGTGTTCAAAACCGAATCAATTTCATAGAAAAACCGCAAACCGAACCAACCCAAACCGCAAAAAAACCGCATTTGGTTTGGATGTATTCGGTTCACTTTTTTACTCAACTGCATGGTTTGGTTTGTGGTTTTTATTTTACCAACCGAACTAAACCAAACCAAACCGCAACATAAGTAAGACACTAATTAAATCTATGTCACCTAGAGTCCTAGATCAATACCCATAGAAACTCAATGAAAACTTTTATAAAATGACATATTTTTCTCTTGTTAAGTTTCTTCTTTACTTTTTATTTCAAAAATGTTTTTATTTGCTACCTGAACTTTTATAGAATGATAAAATCTTATTCTTTTACATTTCTTACATAATATAAATACATTTTGTCCACGTTTTTAATTTGGTTTATGTTGTTTGGTGAAAATGAAATTGTAATGTTGGATGAAATTAAAAACATTGTCGGAAACATTGCTGGAAATATGTTGTGTTTTAGTTTTTTAACTCGATTTTAATGTTGAAAACAAAAATTTGTATTGACTCAAAAAAAAAACCACACCAACCCAAACCACATTGGTTTGGTTTGGTTTGGTTCGGGACTTTATTTCAAAATAAAATCCAAACCAAACCAAACCGCATGTTTTTTTATCTTGCAATTCAGATGACTTTTAACCTTAAAATCGAACCAAACCGCACCGCACCGCGAATACCCCTAAATTTAGAGCAGTTACTCTCATGCAAAACCCGTCAAAGCAATGAAATCACTCGTTGCCCATTTGAGTTGGATCTTGGCCTGAATGAGATAATGACCATTGAAACTTGACCTAAACAACTTTCTTCGTCATTCTAACTAGCTACAATATATTTTTAGTCGGTGATAACCACAAATATTGACCATTTTGGGGTAAATATAAAATATATACATCATTTATATACTTTAGTAAAACGAAAAAATTATATTAAAAAGAGCGCAAAACCCAAAATAGCAAATGAAAGCACGCCAGTAAACAAATATTTATAGCTATGCAAATTTCAAATGAACAAAATTGAAGAGCATTTTCTTACTTGTTTTTCGTTCTTAACTAAAAATACACATTTTATAACAAAATTAAGAATCTACAAAAAAAAAAAAGCATGTAAGAAAATGAACTCAAGTTTTTTTTTTTTTTCATTTCTTCAAACATGTTATACAAACTTTGAAGTTCACTATGAGGTCTCAAAACATCCCCTAAAAAAACAAGGTCTCTAACACGTCGTGAAGAAATTCAGAGTATAAATTATTTTGAATTGTCTTTGAAATTTAAGGTATTTATCAAAATATTTTTTTCATCGATTATTCAAATTTTATTAATAATTTTAGAAGAGATTTATAATTATGATGACAAATAAGAATCGATATAAAACTAAAATATGAGGCATCAAACTTTTTTTTTGACAAAAATAAATGATATTCATTCATTCAAATTGAGAGAGTACATCGATACAATGCAAATTTGCTAAAAACAAAAAGGATGAATCTGCGAACATGCGAACAAACTCACATCATCCATGTTAATAGCATAAAATGACAAAGTACAAAAGTCTACTCATATGACTATATTCAAGTCTCCGGAATACCCATGTCTCCGGATCTGCAACGTGGACGACGCCAAAGTCATTGATTGGATCTGCACATATGACAATCTAAACCGAACAAATACCTGAACGAAACAAGAAAGACAAACAACGCCGCACAAAGACGACGAACAAACCAACGTCGCACTAAGATGATGAAATCACAAAATAAAAAACGAAATATATGTGAAAATAACTTATTTTAATAAAAGAGAAAGATAAAAAACGAGTTAGAGGGATGATTTTGGGTTAAAAATTGACTCTTTTATAGATGAAGGAGAAGAAACTAAAGTTTTGGTGACGACTCACAAGAGAGAGAAAGGGAAAAGAGAGAGAGAACTCTCTAGGATTAATTAGGGCTATGAGGCATCAAACTTATATGTGAAAACATGATAATAGAACGTTGAGTTGACGTTGCACCGATAACGTGACAATCCAACACCACTTGATACCAAAATCTAATGGTAGTGTCAATAACCCTTGTTTTACGGCTACCAACAAAAAGTTTATTTTCATCAAATGTTATAAGCAAAATGGCCTTATATTCAAACATAAATTGTTTCATATATCAAAATATGTTTTAAACCTCACTTATTTTTAAAGATTATTCGGTCGATCTTGATCTAACATGTATACAAGGTCATATAGTGGCGGATCTTGCTTAAAATATCGAGAAAAAACGACAAATATTAACCAAAATATTATAGTTAAAGTTCATAAAATTCATGCATAATTTCATTAAAAAAAAATGTCACCGTAACAACTCCAACTCAAAATTAAAACTCCAAATATACTACCTGGATAGTATATCCTAGCCTTAGAAAATCAAAACGAACCTACTTAATTCTTGCATATGTGAATTGGGGGTACCAAAGAAAATAAAAATAAATGGGGGGTGTCGTGGCACATATTGGTCTCTCAAGAGATCCGTCCTTTATATGTCGCATTATCTCCATGAACGTCTAAAACAATGATAATTTTGAACTAAATGGAAAAGAAAATACTATAACCAATATAGACCATATATATTACAAACTACATTGCTATATGTTGCGAGGAAAATGATTTGCGAAAATCAGAAAACCGCATGTGTCAAAAATTCAAAACAATTGAGAAAATTTTCAGTTGATTTTGACGGAAATCACATGTTTGTGGCCAATGAGATTATTTCCCTGGACTAGGCGAATGGTGCATTAAACATCAAATATTTTCCTATTATTACATATACCATAAACATAAACTACTCTCAAGTTGATTCCTCACATATATATAATGCAATTGAGAAAGAGAAAGAATAAAGGGTTTGATGATAGGATTGAGTGAGATGCCAGAATGAGTTGGAAATGTTGGAGAGAAGGCATGGCAACAATATAATTACAGGACACTAGGCACAAATGTAAGAAGCTATGTACTGTGTTTGGTTTGGCCACCACCAACCAACCAAGCATAAAAAATGGCAATAACTTTATAGCCAATCTCCTCTGACATTAGTGTCTGATGAGGCCAAGACACCATATTGGTCCACATCCATTGTCTCTCTCCAATCAACATAATTTCTAATATATTCCTTTCACCATTACCTATATAACTCCAGACTCACTTAGTCCCAGGGGCGGACCTGGACTGGGCCTGCTGTGGCAGGTGCCACACCAGTCCAGGCCCAATTTTTTTTTCTCATGGTGTGTTCAATGACACTGGAAACTCTGTGCTTGAGGATGGTGAACTTAACAGTCTTTGGGAGACTTTCAAGTTTCCTAGTGACGCCTTCTTGCCTTCTCAGGTTGTTGAAAGGCTTAAAGAGACAAATTTCAGTAAAGGAAGGTTTGAGTTCCTTCTACAAAATGATGGTAATCTTGTTATGCATTTTGTCAATTTACCATTTGGTTATGTGAATGAAAAATACTATGAAAGTGTAAAACTGTGGGATCGAGTGCCGGAACTCAATTAGTCTTTGGCAGATCAGGGTACTTGTATGTCTTGGCCTCTGTAGCACGGACACATTTGATCTATGTCATGTCCGGTGTCCGACGCGTGACAGTCCCCAACACGACACTGACACATGTTATTGCCCCACTGGTATTGAAAGTCCAGGTCCGCCCCTGCTAGTCCCCACTCATCAACTATTATCTTTGCTTTTGTCTCATTCTTTGTCTAACCTCAATGACTTCAATCCCTATCCGAATCACAGATCATGTTACACTTGCACTTTCCTCTTTTCTTTACTTTTGCTTGTATAAAGTAATTTATGTTGATTGTATAGTCTTTTGATGCTAAATTTTGTTAAACAATATGTATAGGAAATAGCGTAAAAGTTTTTTTTTTAATTTTCTTATGTTATAGTGAGTTTTTAATTTAAAAATGGACCTACATAACTGATTTTTTCATCTATTATGTTTTGCTCGAAAATAAACAAGGAAAAATTTAATGTTGTTTTCTTGTATTTTTCGTCTTTTAAATTCTTCTTATTTTAACCCAAAATACTAAAGTGGAGTGGGAAACCACTTGTGTGACATCGTGGTGGGAATGTTATATAACATTGTCCAACCACAATGTGACATGTGACTTTCTCATCTTAAAATAAAGCAAAAAAATCGTGTGAAAGAGAGAGAAGAAACCAAATAAACTATGTGTCATATTGTGGTTGGACAATGTTATATAACATTGATCTTTCAATGGTACACAAGTGGGATCTAGTGGAGTGGCAGTAACAGGCCAGCTAAGTCCAACTATGATGACTTTACCTTAGAGTTTCTTAATTTAATTCTAGTAATGCCTAGTTAGTCAGTTTAGTTATTTATATTAAGCTACGTATCAGAAACTGTCTGCCATTAGGTTGATTGAAGTTAAGAATTAGCATCACAAAGTTCACAAGTCATGAGAAGTTGGAAATAAAATTGCATACAACCAAATTTGTCAGATCTTTCTGTGCCTCATAACAATCAATAATGGCTAGAAATGGCTTAGGAGACAATTGGCAGCAACTAGCACATATTTTGTACTGCTTATGCTAATTGGTTTTGTTCTCATTTCTCGTTAAATTGGCATGTGAGAGCACGTTTTATGATTGGCTACTATATTACAGATAATGTCTAAATTTGGAAGAAAAAATGAAAAAGATAACCACTGATATATGCTAGCTCTCTTCTCCATATTTTCTTTCATTTTATGGTACATTGAGACACTAAATTTGTAAATGCCTATCTATACCAGTCAATGTATTTTTTGACACTATTTTTTTTTTAAACATCACTCATATAGGAAGTATAATAGGGCGAAAAAACTGTTAACAATCTTGATTTGTTGGGAAGAGGCTGCTGCACTTGAAACCTGAAATGATTAATGGTTATGCACGAAAACTCAAAGCGTATGGGGTTGCCACACTAACCTTTAGGTTCGATTCGCCCCCACCAATAACTTTATATTGGATGCAATAGGAATGTCCAGCGAATCCCCTTCAGGATACTATGAGTTCCTTGATGTGTATTGCACAATCACACCAAGCGTATCTCCTAACAATATTTGACAGAAATATGTTTCCAACAATTCACTCATGCATTAGAGAATTGATGGATGATTTAGAGTATGAGAATGAGGGAGAATTTGACTGTAATTGATGTCAAAAACGTGCTACTTCTGATACACAAATGCCATGCATTTATAGTGCATCATATGCCCCTTCATATGAGAGAATGCAACTTTTAATCAAAAGTTACAACCATATACATTCAACTTTTGGCTTGAATCAATGCAATGATTCATGATTTATCAGTAAATGATAACTTCCCAATGTATACAAGTCATTCCCATGAAGAGTTACAACTTTTGGAACCCAAAACTATGAGAAAAAGTGCAGAAAAACACATCCAGTCCCGTGGTAATCGATTACCATATGCAGGTAATCGATTACCCAAAGTCTCTGTTTACCGTTTGCAAATTTTGCTTGATGTAATCGATTACATCAATATGGTAATCGATTACCATGTGTAATTTTCTGTTTTTCAGTTTTTCTCACCTATTTTGGAAATCTCCAACAATCCCCCACCATTTTCAAAATACTAAATCCCATAAAACTGGAAATTCCATGGTTTCAGATAATGGTATCTCACGATTTGAACCATTACTTAGTAAATTAAGTTTTCGCCCATTCCCAAATAGTATGGTAGGCAAGCTTTGAACCAACTATTCATTAGAACAAGTGTACATAATTTACACATAGAATCTCAATATCATTAATAAAGAGAATTGTAAGATGACACATTAATAAGGCCTTGTGTCATATATCCCTTTTCATGAAAACTTAAGAGTCAAGCCCTTGAACTCCGTGAAGCGGCCAAACTTCATTCTCACATAGGTAGACTATATCGGAAATGCCCCATAAGTATGCATTTCAGCAAATGTATGCTATATGTCCATTAAGAGAAAAATCTCAACCTACCATTTTTTAATCTTATGGTCCAAGTACTTTTAACCTTGGGATGTATCTATTAACAAGTACTTCAATTACTCTAATAATGTACTTTCACCATTGAACCCAAGACTTGATGTTACTCAAGTGTGGGTTGAGTTTCCATTATTGGTAATCAATTAGATATGGGCTTGAGTCCCATCCCCAATGATGTCTTCAACACCATGTCTCTTGTCAAACCTTTCGTCAAAGGATCTGCAAGATTCTTTTCTGTTCTTACGAACATGATGGATATTACTCCATTAGAAATCAAGTCTCTTACATAGCTATGTCTTAAACCAATATGCCTTGATTTCCCATTGTATACTTGACTATAGGCCTTTGATAGTGTGGATTGACTATCACAATGTATGGATACTGGTGCCATTGGCTTTTGCCAGACTGGTATCTCATACAACAAATTCCTTAGCCATTCTGCCTCTTTACTTCCTGCAGCCAATGCAATAAATTCTGCAGCCATGGTGGAGTCGGCAATGCATGTCTGTTTCTTTGAACCCCAAGAAACTGCACCTCCACCAAGGTTGAAGATCCATCCACTTGTGGAAGCATGATCCTCAACATATGTTACCCAACTAGCATCTGTGTATCCTTCCAAAACTGAAGGGTCTCCACTATACGTTAAACAATAATTCATTGTTCCTTTCAAGTATTTTAATACTCGTTTCACAGCATGCCAATGTTCTTTACTTGGATTGCTAGTATACCGACTTAACCTTCCAACAGCATATGCTATATCAGGTCTTGTACAGGTCATGGCATACATCAAGCATCCGATTACTTTTGCATATTCAAGTTGTGCCACCGGACAACCTTTGTTTGGTTGCAAACTAACAGTTTGGTCAAATGGGGTAGAGACCGGATTACAATCTAAATGATTGAATTTCTGAAGCACCTTTTCTATATAATGAGATTGGGATAAACCAATGTGGTTACCATCTCTTATGATTTTAATTCCTAAAATCACATCTGCTTCGCCTAAATCTTTCATATCAAAATTTTTGGATAAGAAAGCTTTAGTCTTTTCTACCTCATCTAAACTTGTGCCAAAAATTAACATATCATCTACATATAAACAAATCATGACACCTTTTCCATTGTGGAATTTACTGTAAATACACTTGTCAGATTCATTTATAATGTATCCATTGGCTAACACAACTTGATCAAATTTTTGGTGCCATTGTTTGGGTGCTTGTTTCAACCCATATAAAGACTTAGTTAATTTACACACTTTATCTTCTTGACCTTTGATCACAAACCCTTCTGGTTGTTTCATATATACCTCTTCATCCAACTCTCCATTTAGGAAAGCAGTTTTAACATCCATTTGATGGATAACAAACTTATGGATGGATGCTAGTGCAATTAGCACTCTAATTGATGCAATTCTTGCAACAGGTGCATATGTATCAAAATAATCAATTCCTTCTTTTTGTGTAAACCCTTTGGCAACTAGTCTAGCCTTGAATTTATCAATGGTACCATCAACTTTCATTTTCCTTTTAAAGATCCATTTACAACCTATTGGTTTGGATCCGGGTGGGAGATCTACTACTTTCCAAGTTTTATTACCCATAATTGAATCCATTTCTTCCTGGATAGCTTCTTTCCAAAAGGCTGAATCTTGAGACTTTATAGCCTCTTCATATGTCACTGGATCACTCTCAAGGTTAAAGCAAATTGGTCCATAACTATTTATGGATGTACCAGTTCATTCTATAAGAAACATGAAGAAGTCAGGTCCAAAATCTTTTTCTTTTCGGATCCTCTTACTCCTTCTAAGTTCTGAACCATCCAATGTATCTACATTTGATTCATTGTTTTCTAAATTTGGTACATTAGAATGAACAATGTCCTTGGGATAAGAGAATGATTTAAATCTATCTTCTTGAAAAATTGCATCTCTTGACTCAATTACTGTATTGACAGAATATGAGTCATTCGATTCAATAACCAAGAATCTGTATGCTTTGCTATTTTCTGCATAGCCTAAGAATACACATTCAATTCCTCTTTCACCCAACTTCTTTCTTTTTGGTTCAGGCACTTTCACAATTGCTCTACAACCCCAAACTTTTAAATAATTAAGATTTGGCTTCCTTTGTTTCCAAAGTTCATATGGGGTTATTTTGTTCCTTTTGTTTGGAACCCTATTGAGGATATAACATGCTGTAAGCATTGCTTCACCCCAATATCCTTTAGATAATCCAGAATAGGACAACATGGCATTAACCATTTCTACCAAAGTCCTATTCTTCCTTTCTGCTATTCCATTTTGTTGTGGGGTGTATGGTGCAGTAACTTGATGCACAATACCGGTGGATTCAAAATAACTCGGATGATAGAATTCTCCTCCCCTATCGCTTCTAAAGCATTTAATGAAAGTTTCATGTTGAAGTTCTACTTGTGCTTTAAACATTTTGAATTTATCTAAGACTTCATCTTTTGAATGCATTAAATAAACATAACAAAATCGAGTGCAATCATCAATGAAAGTAACAAAGTACTTTTTACCACCAATGGTGGGCCAACCATGTAAATCACATACATCTGAATGAATTAAATCTAGCACCCTAGAACTTCTTTTAACACTTTTAAAAGGTTGTCTTGTAATTTTAGTCAACATGCAAGTAGTACATGAATCAAAGTTTTTATCAAGATTAGGAATTAGATTTGATTTCATCATATCCTCCAATTTTCTAAAATTAACATGTCCCAATCGCATATGCCATAAATCACAAGACTCAACAATATAAGCAGAAATCATATCATTATTATTAATATTTGCAATATTACATTTGAACATATTCTCACACAAATATCCCTTTCCTACAAACATACCCCCTTTTGAGAGGATAAATTTATCTCCCTCAAATACAGATTTGAACCCATTCTTATTAAGTAATGGTACAGAAATCAAGTTCTTCCTAACTTCAGGAACATAAAATACATCTTTAAGAGTAAGTGTCTTTCCAGAAGTGAATTCAATCTCTATGGTCCCTTTTCCTTGGACTTGCACAGTTGAAGCATTTCCCATGTACAAAACACTCCCATCTTCATTGATGGTCTTAAACAATTCCTTGTTTTTGCACACATGACGAGTAGCACCAAAGTCTATCCACCAAGAATCAACATCTTCAATCATGTTGATTTCAGAAATGACCGCAACAAGATCATCATTTGTTGCACTTGAATTCTTTTCTTTGTTCTTCTTTTTCAAGAACCTGCACTCATTCTTAAAGTGTCCTTCTTTCCCACAAAAATAACATTTACCTTTCTTTTTCTTTTTAATGTTATTACCATTGTGGTTTTGAGACTCATCATTTTCATGATTTCTCTTTTTGGAAGTCTTACTTGATTTTCCCTCTTCCACAACATGCACCTTCTCTTGAGTAATTTGATTTTTAATACCTTCTTGTTTTCGGTATTCTTCTTCTAAACGAAGGTGATTTCCAAATTGCTCAAGAGAGATATCTTCCTTCTTATGTTTCATGGATCGTTTAAAATCTTTCCATGAAGGAGGGAGTTTGTCAATTATGGATGACACAATGATAGTTTCATCCATATGCATGTTATGTTGTTTGTAGTTGTTAAGAATACGTTCAATATCATATAATTGTTCCATAACAGGCTTACCATCTACCATTTTGTAATTATTAAATTGTGAGACAAGGAATTTCTTACTTGTAGCGTCTTCACGCATGTATCTGGTTTCCAATTTGTCCCACAAATCCTTTGCCGATGGGCTGCTCTGGTAGATATCGAACAGAGAATCAGACATACCATTCAAGATATGTCCCAAGCAGATGTAGTCATCGTTGTCCCACTTCTGTCTCTCTCTGGTCTCAGCAATGGTTTCATCATCTTTCTCCACGGGCCTTGCCATGTTCAGAACGTAAGCCACCTTCAATGTTGTGAGAAGAAACTTCATTTTCTTCTGCCAACGGATGAAGTTTCCTCCATCAAACTTTTCCAACTTAACAAAGTCAGATGTCATTTCTTTCAATGAAGCAGCCATAAAATCGAACCTAAAGATTGTTAACAATCTTGATTTGTTGGGAAGAGGCTGCTGCACTTGAAACCTGAAATGATTAATGGTTATGCACGAAAACTCAAAGCGTATGGGGTTGCCACACTAACCTTTAGGTTCGATTCGCCCCCACCAATAACTTTATATTGGATGCAATAGGAATGTTCAGCGAATCCCCTTCAGGATACTATGAGTTCCTTGATGTGTATTGCACAATCACACCAAGCGTATCTCCTAACAATATTTGACAGAAATATGTTTCCAACAATTCACTCATGCATTAGAGAATTGATGGATGATTTAGAGTATGAGAATGAGGGAGAATTTGACTGTAATTGATGTCAAAAACGTGCTACTTCTGATACACAAATGCCATGCATTTATAGTGCATCATATGCCCCTTCATATGAGAGAATGCAACTTTTAATCAAAAGTTACAACCATATACATTCAACTTTTGGCTTGAATCAATGCAATGATTCATGATTTATCAGTAAATGATAACTTCCCAATGTATACAAGTCATTCCCATGAAGAGTTACAACTTTTGGAACCCAAAACTATGAGAAAAAGTGCAGAAAAACACATCCAGTCCCGTGGTAATCGATTACCATATGCAGGTAATCGATTACCCAAAGTCTCTGTTTACCGTTTGCAAATTTTGCTTGATGTAATCGATTACATCAATATGGTAATCGATTACCATGTGTAATTTTCTGTTTTTCAGTTTTTCTCACCTATTTTGGAAATCTCCAACAAAAACACAAATACAAAACACCGTAAATATGCGGCTACCATTCTTAAATAGGGTAAAAATACAAAAACCCCAACTAACATGACACCCATTGATGTTGAAACCCAACAAAAAAAAGACTCCCACCTCCCAAGCCAAAGAGTTGCATGCCAAATAACCCTCCAACCCTTTCTAAGCTTCTTGCGCCTCACCTCTCCATTCCAACATTCAAAATGGAGAAATAGGTTTTGAGGAGTAATGAAATTAATTTCAAACCAACCAAAAATCTTGGACCACAACTCAAACACCACTTGACAATGTAAGAAAAGATGAAAAGAAGTTTCGGCACTGTTACCACAAAACTCACAAAATAAATTTGCCAACAAAGGAAAACAATTTCTCATAGAGAGGTTAACTTTTGTTGGGATACTATCGTGAAGTTGCTTCCAAGAGAAAGCCACTACCTTTGACGGTGCGGGACACTTCCAAATTGACCCAAACACCCTCTCTTTCGATCGGCTCAAAGTGACATCCACCTTTAATGATTGTTCAAGCAACATATACACTGACTTAACTGAGAAAACCCTAGTTTCATCCGGTTTCCACCACCACTTATCCTCCTAAACCGAAGCCCTCCACTCCCGGATCACCTCCTTCAATTCATTAAGCAAGTTCAATTCCCACACGAAAAGTGGTCTTCGCCACAAAAAATACCAAGCACCAATCTCTTCATTCACACCCCACAAATCACCCACCTTCACTTCCTTTTGAAGAGAAATAGAAAAGAGTCGAGGAAAGGAAGTGCATAAGGGTGTATTTCCCACTCATGTGTCCCTCCAAAAACTCGTATTCTCTCCATTCCCCACCTTTCTCACAACACAATCATTAAACCAACTTGTTCCCCCGCCATCATTAATTGCCACAATATCCTTCCACCAACTCGATACAAACCATGACCACTCATCGACTCTCCCATCAAACAAAACTCCCACCCGCAATCCATACTTGGCAACTAGAACTTGTTTCCTAAGTGGATTTCCACATTGTAACAACTTCCATCTCCACTTAGCCAAAAGACTTAAATTCATCACCTTCACATCCCTAACTCTTAAACCCCCCTATTACATGGTTGACACACCAACTCCCATTTTATCCATTTTTTTACACTAATTAGTGACACGAGTTTAATTTATAATATTTTATCACTTCAATCTCAATAATTGTTTGAGGATTACTTCGTTGCATTGATAGTTGTCCTCCCTAGTTTTTAATTAGAATGTTAATGATGAAATTAAATAACAAATATAAAAAATCATAAAAAAAAAAATTTATAGACATAAGATAACTTATTAGATTGAGAGTATATAATATATTAAATACTTAATAAAATTAATTAACTTTTTTAGGGGATTAAGTATTGCTTATATTATCAACTTTAAGCCCAAACCACTATTATATTCATTCAAATTTGGGCCTCATAAGGTTTGAAAACATAAGAATCATTTGAAAAGTTCTTTTCTCACCTCCATTAAGGGTGGTATTGAGATGTAGAAGGGTTGTGCTACAACTTTTATTCCTTTCAAAAACATTAGCAGCGTGTGATTTTCTGGCACGTTCTTTTAATTTCATTAAGGTTTTCTGTTCATGGTTGAAGTTCAACGGTGAAGATTTACCAAGGAATGGATAGAGACTTTTAAAAACGTATAATACATGTTCACGCAGACTTCACACAACAAATGGGGATGTAGCTCAGATGGTAGAGCGCTCGCTTAGCATGCGAGAGGTACGGGGATCGATACCCCGCATCTCCATATTTCACTTTTTGTGTTTTTGTGTTTTTGTGTGCCTTTTTCAATAATTTCCATCTTTTGCTATTTTTCTTCAACATCAACTCGCATAGTAAAAGTTCAGAAGAACCACTATTAAAATCCTTAGCATGGTGATAAATATAACAGTGTGTTCCCAAGTGATTAACTAATCCTACACAACAATGATCGAATATTAGTAATGATGATACAGCTGAGACAGCAACTAGTATAGAATTTACAAAATCATCTACTTCTTCAATTACTAAAAATTTGTACAACTTTTTGTCTGCTTATGTTACAAAATATGTACTATTCGATAGCCAATGCATTGAACATTATATTGATACAAATTTATGGCGGATCACTTCCTTTTTTGTTGGCTTCTGTTTGCTTCTTCATGAAGATGAGGAAAGAAGGAATTTACCATTGGACAATCGTAATTCAGATCAGCCGGCCTTGCAAATTTATGCCTTCTCAAATTAACCATCATATAAGTCAGCATATAACTCATCAAATATATAGCAATGAGAAACTAAGAGCAATTAGGATCATAATTCTATTCTTACCATTCTTGATCAATCAGCATTTCATCAGTCAATCCAAATTGTCTTAATTCTTGTTCATCATGATGCATTGATAAGCTATACCTGTTAAATTTTTGCTTACAACATTTAGTTATTCACATTAAAATCAAAACTAATTAATTAACGTTAGTTTAGAAATAATGAAAAAGAGCATAAAGGAGTAACATTACTGCACACACGAACACCATACACGACATTGACATTGATATATCAACACCCGTGTTAATAGGAGAAAATAAATTGATTGAATGTAATGATATGCATGACACCAAATAGACATTCGTTTTAAAATATCAGTTACCTTCCACCGTAACCCTTTTCCATGACAAGCTCGCCTCCATTGCCGAAGTTGTTGAGACCCTCAAACTGTTCAACCGTCCATTTATACCATCTCATAAGAAAAACTCTAAGCGTTAAACCATGCGACACGATGACCAAGTTCACATCAAAATTCTTCTCCCCGGGTGGCTGATACCGTCCAATATTAATATCTGCTCTTAGTGTTTCTCTAAATCCTATGTATCAATATCAAATCCAACATTAGATTTGTTAATCATACTTGAATATTGCATGGATAATGTTTTAAATAAAAGTCTACGATCAAGGCGTGACATCAAGCTTTTTTACGTTTCTACAAGACTGCAACCCCCAGCGTGACTATAATTGAGGTTCATCGGTCATATTTAATAATAGAGTTTATAAAGTCAGTTATTACTGTTAGTTCGGCTCAATGGCAACTAAGCATGGCACATTCCGCAAGAAAGTATATATATGAAGCTTGTTGAAAATGCCAAGTTCAGTTGTGATTTAGCCTAACTACCTCTAACAAACCTAATCAGTTGATTAACTTTACATACTCTTTTTATTTAACGGTATTCTCAACAATATAAAAGATCACGATTCAATTGCGAAAAATAGCTATATAGAAACAATTGCTACCTGTGATTCTATCATATACATCAGCCGCAGATTCACCATTTGGAAATCGGTAAAAGAAACGACCATAAAGATGGCGTTGCGCTTTTTCAACTTTCATCAACTCTCTATTTTGAAAATTCCCTTACATAACATAAATCACAAAGAAACAATTAATAAATTTGAGAGTATACCAATATACAAGACAGAAAACTAAACTAGGTAGAAAAACTTTTGAAGTAGTTAATTAATTATTCAATACCGAAATCTTGTTCTCTAATCCGAGGCTCTTCTCTGAATCCAGCAATTCTTGAACGTTCAAAGGGACGAGCTAAGCTTTGCAAAGTTTCGAGAGTCCTTCTATATGGAGACACATAAAAATAGAGTTGCCAATTTTCATCACCATCTTTTTCAATCATGTTCTTGATTCTTTGTCCACATTCCTCTGCTTGAACCCTACCTCTATTTGTGAGGCCTATTTTTGGATCAGGTACCCTTGTGTAAACACTCTCATCCACGTTGCCTTCACTCTCTCCATGTCTAACAAGAATTATTCTTCTAGGCCTTGGAGGCACTACACCAACGTTGGAGGCTAGTAAAGGGTTTATCAGAGGATTTTTCTCTGGAAACCTGGTATGTCCATTGTTGTGGGTTAGTGAATCTACAGGGTCTGTTTGGCTGTGACAACATTGGATTAGTAAGTATGTGTTGTTAGTCTTAGAATAATTCGAATTAGTGTTGGGTTTGATTTTAAGATGTTTTTGTTGAGATACTGAGAGTGGTAGTGATGTTATGGCAATGCCCATGATATTTTTGAATGCAATTCTACTCAGTCACATATTTATTTCTTACCCATAAGTCAGAATTCATGGTTCATCTAGTCATGTGGACAATGTGTTTGTGGTTGACATGAATCAAAAATCTTAGTTATCATGAATCATAGACCAAGGAGTCCATATGTAATGACAAGTGGCGACCTACGTGTGGGTCCTAATTACTATGTCTTGTACCTTGGAGTATAATTCTTAAAATTCTTCAACCAATTACATCTTTTGAACTTCTTAATGCATCTCCACGTCACAAACTTAAGAGTTTGTTTGGTGAAATTAACCGATAATTGATAAACTAGCTTATAGCTGACTTATAAGCTATCAATTATAGAAGTGTTTTAATTGCTAAAAACCCTAAATTATCAGTATCGTATTTTCATTGGTAAAAGTTGAAGGTTTATGAAAATATTCCACATCTTATTTTCATTGGTAAAATTAGCCGATAATTGATAACTTAAGTGAGTGATAATTGATAACTAACTTATAGTTGATAGCTTATAAGTTATTGAGTGTTGATAACCAACTTATGAAAATATTTTACCAATTGATAACTTGATAGTTGATAGCTTATGAAAATACGATGTGAAATATTTTGTTTTTTTCTCAAATAAAATAACTGAGAATTAGATTTTCTCAAAAAATGCATCGGGAAATTTCCTACAAGGTGGATACAAAACCAAACTTTGATACCAGGGACAAAATACCAAAAAAAACTACAACAATGAGCCTCTAGACAACGTTTACAACGATAAAACAACACAACAACGTCCAAAACACATGTCAAATGCTCGTGGTGCGTCTGAGTCATGTGCCTCCTGTTGGAAATCAAGTATGGTTTAAGGAGGAAACGTTTCCCACACAAGTAAGGTTTTGGATAAAAGTGTGGTGTCTCTCTCACTTGTGTGGTTGCTCTTGCCTAGATGTGGGTGGTCCCCCAGGCACCCATCGTGACCCAACAGTGGCATCAACAACTCCTTGCGTCCAAAGTCTTCCTGGCATGGTGTCCAGGAGACGGGTTCCGTTGTGTTGGAAGCGGCAACGACGATGCAAGTACAACTGTGAGCCAACTTGAGGGTGAACATGATGAATTGATGGATTCACATTTGAGGGGGGAGATGAGCCAACTTTAGTAGGGTATTCTGATCCATATATGGCTGAGACATTTATTCCATAATGTCGACTTCATGCTATATGATTAAATTTGCAGGGGGAGCTATGGCTTGACAATTTAGATTGATGTTACCGAAGCATGCAAAGATTTGTTATGGTTGAAGAAATTATTGCAGGAGCTTGGTTTTGTTGAAGACAAATACATGTTATTTGTTGATAGTCAAAGTGTTATTCATCTTGGTAAGGATCCAACCTGTCATTATAGGTCCATGCATTTTGATGTGAGGTACCATTTGATACATGATGTTTTGGATGCTAAGTTGTTGGAGTTAGCTAAATTTCATATTGATGCCAATGGTCTTGATATGATGAGTAAAGTGTTACCAAGAGGGAAGTTTGAAACTTGTTGTGATATCGCTGGTTTGGTGAATTCCTCTACGTAGATGTGTGGGGGAGATTTGTTGGGTATTGGGCTATCTTCCTTTGTGGAGAAAAGGCCAAATATGTTAGCCCATCATGTCTCACTTATATAAGTGAAGAGATGTCATATTAGAGTTTAGAAGATAGTATTTTTTGTGATAAGAGTAGTCACCAAAAGAGAGAGAAAAGAAGAGAGAAAGTCAATCCCGTTTTTCTCAAGTCTGTCTCAGTAAAATAGCGATTATGGATTCGTTAACCGTTGGATCGTGATGATTGTTTGAGAGCGCGTTCGCAACACCTGGGTCTTCCTTTTCACCATTCAGATCGTCAAAAGAAGGTCCGAGTTTGAGAAATTCGTCTCGCACTGAAGTAGTATTTTTCATCTTTCTTGTTCTCATTTGTAAACTTTGTTGCTTTGTTGTTGGCATTGTTTGTGCATCACTTTTGAAATTCTCTTGTATCCATATTTGATTGTAGTGAAGTTATTTCATTGGTCTGGACGACTCGTGGTTTTTACCCTTACCTTGAGGGGTTTTCCACGTTAAAATATCGGTGTTCACTTGTATCTTTTATTTGCTTTCACCTTCTATTTATTTGTTGTTGTTGCTCATAGATTCTTGCAACTTTAGGGAATTTTTATTTCCGTTGTGCATTGGTGTGTTACCATATTTATGTGTTAATTTTCCGTCAAAATGGTATCATAGCTCTGGTTTTGCTCGGTGGGGAAGCAGGAGTGGGATCTTAGTGTGGATCAAGCTGTGATGTGGCTGACTCACACTTGAGGATGAAGATTGTTGGAAATCAAGTGTGAGTAATTGTGTCCCACATCGGCTATAAATGGAGAAAATGTTTTATATATAAGAGAGTGGACACATATATTTCATACATTAAGGTTTTGGGTTGAGATGTAGTGTCGAAGTCTCTTAATGGTCCTGGACGTTTAGCTCATTACTGCTTCAAATAGTGTAATATGATTATTTTTTTTACTCATACGTTTAGTCATATTTAAGTATATTGTGCCACTTTGCTATGTTAATCTAAAAATATCTCTGTTTTGAAATATGATCGGATATATGTGTAAAAAGTTTTCCGCGAGTACATACCAATTACACTCATTACTTTAAGTGTTAACTATCAATTTATTTTCTGTGATTTGTTATTGTTTAATCAATTTGATGATATAGAAATCTAATCATTTTTAACTTTTCACAAAATCCTGCAGTGGTCGAGTGGCTGATTAAAGTTAGAACTTCGTCGTGGATATGAAAGTAAAATGTAAAAAATCACATGTCTTATTATATTTAGAAAAGATACACAAAAATAAAGGGTTAATGTTCTCCCACAAATGCCAAGCACAAGCACTATTGCAGCCAGTGTGTTTTTAACATCAGTATAGAAAGTAATAGATTATAGAAGAATCTTAGTATATTAATGACACAAGCAAAAATTAGACACGGTAAAATTTCACATGGGGTAGCATATTGTTGGTCCCCTATCCATGATTTATAGAGGCAAATTTTGACATTATTATAGGTTGGATACTGGAATTTGGCTTTTCATTGTATATTCTTTTGGTTGTATGCATTACTCAACAGTAAGGTGTTTTGATATGGGGCAGATTTTGATGATTGGCATGGCAGATATTTTTGCCAAAATCGTTTTTGTTTTCTATGTCATAAAAACAAATTCATAATATACTGTTAACGTGAACAAAAAGAAAACGGGGTTAAATTGTTTCTCAGTAGCTGTTTTATGTTTTCTTGTTTGTAATAGCAAATTTAGTTAAAGTCAGTATTCCGAGATAAAACTTTTGTGACCTCTGCCTGCTATGTGTCGTGTTCATGGTCGGATATTTTTAGGTTTGAAGGCCGATTTCCTCGATCACTCCTCCTTTTATAATGTTTTCATGAACAATAGGACAATGGATTGAGTATCTGGACTATGGGTCGAGCACCTTTTGATCGGCATTACTTGGCTAGCATGAGATCGAGGTCCTTTAGGCCAAGTGCAATGTATGACACTATATTTATTGACAGTACACAACCCCTCAAAGTATAAGACCCATAAGGGTGAAATGTTTATGATAGTAAGCCGAGTTGTAATTAAAAATCTATAGCGGTACACGCCTCAAAGTACAAGGCATATAAGGGTGAAATGCTTAAGATAGTAAATTGGGTTGTAATTAGAAATATATAATGTTACGGCAATAGCAAGAATTTTTATTGCTAGTATCTTAAGATAAATTCAGATTTATTTTCTTTCTTGAACAGATAATTGATAAGTTAGTAATTTTGAATTACGAATTTCATTTTTAAAATTACTTGTGTCATTTAACTCATCAACCGAACTATCTATGTGCGACTAAATTCAAGTTATTTAATCTCCCATCTGATTTATTTTTGTGCACACATGGCATCTGAATTCTCAAGAAGCAAAAATCATCTCCAAGGAGTAGTAAATTACAAATTGAACTTCTCCTTTATTTGAGTAAATTAAATTACAATCTGTATCATATATGACTATAAACTACAAATTTTTTGCCCACACTTCTTTCCACACCCCATCCCATTTCAGGGAAAATGACAAAATTTCACATTTAGACTCAATAAATGAAGAAATAAAAACAAAGAATTAATATAGACATGAACCTAACATTAATCAATCACAATTTACAATTAAGGTTCGATGACCTCACCATCTTTACATATACCCACATCCATCACCATTCTTCCTTTCTTATTTGACTTCATCACTCTGCAGCAGTTTCTCCTTGGAGCCTGCCAAATATATTTAATATATAATATATTAGCAAAAAGCCAAAGAAATTAAGAAACATTAATTTCTCAACATATGAAACCACAATTAGGTTTTGCAAGTTAAAACTAGAAGCCTAAAACACACTCAAAACAAGTTGGAACTTATAGAAGCTAAACATTACTAATAACATGCTCGTAAATTTAGTTGAATATTGTTTAACGTAGTTACAAGTTAGTTATGATTAGTTGAACTAATTGTATCCTACACTAATTCAAACTACTAATAACTAACTTGTAACTACCTTAAACAATATTCAACTAATTCTAACAATATCAGAGAAGAAGAACGTACTCTATCCCATAGATGCGGGTCTGGTTTCTTATATACGACAACTTTATCAAGAGCAGAAGGATCAGCCATTTTCCATCGGCATTCCGGATGAGGAACACGATGCTTTTCATATTCACTCATTGTCTGTTGTATTGTAGAATTGAATTTAGCTTTTGAGAGGTAAAACACAAAAGGCTTCTGACACGGGTGTCGAGTAACAGGACGAGTGTTGAAAGCATAAGCAGTGTAATCAGCTCTTCTATACCAATTAAGGAATGTCCTTGAAGGCATTTCAATTTCGCGAGGCGAAAATATTCCGCGAAATATCTGAACAGCAAAACCCCATGAAACTGAAATGGTCCATCTCTTTTCCTTGTCGTAGCAGATGGATTGTTGAATGAGTCCTGCGGAGTCAAGCTTCATTGGTATTGTAAGGCGTTGAAGTGCTTCTACTCTTGTGGCATTTGGGAAGATTGGCTCAACCACATCAAGATGGTGCAGCGATACCAATGGAGTTACTGGATGAGCTGCAAGAAGCCCAAATAGGTTCCCATACACATCATACTGTTCCAATAAACACATGGACTATTAGTGTCAAAACTTGAGCAATAACAGATTACAAGGGATACTCCAATTTGTATACACATATTCAAAGTACATCAAGATACACAACTCCCATCATACCAATATGAAAATTTGATGGGTTTTAGGACAGGCCCAATTTGAGGTTTATTTAACATATTTTGTTTTAGTAACTAACCTTGGAGGTTTAAGATCCAAAAAGTCTAAACATATTGATCGGTTCACCTCATGTTCCTTATAAACTCTTTTAGTCTCACTATTTTATCCGATGTGAAACTTCTATTTTCAACGTTTTCCTCAAGTCCAAATAGATTAGTCTCTCTAGTGGTCCATTTGTAATTTTTTGGTCATGTATCGACTTTTTGTGTCGTGATATGAGTGGTCTTTGGATTTTTACCTCACCATAATTATAACCTCTTTTGGTCTCACTACTTTATCCTATGTGAGACTTATATTTTCAACAAAACTGAAGACATGGCTCACCAAAATTTCGTAACATTCAAGACCAAGATCACTTTGATTAAACCAAAAAGAACTAAGAAATTAAAATCACTTTTTTTGCACCCAAATAATAAAGAAAGGCTAAATAAAAGACCTAGTTTGGTCGAAAAACATTAAAAGTGCTTATCTTTTATAGTTTAACACTTGGTCTTACCTGCTGAACTATAGACATGTCAACTACTGAAAAACTAAATTGTTCAAAGTTGAAAATACACTAAAATAGCTAAAACTCCACTTTCCATGAATTGCACTAGAAATGGTAAAATAAGTCAAATTGTAGAAACTTGTGTGAATAGAAGAGGCACAAATAAGCTGTCCACCACCCACCCTATGTAAAAGGATGTGTTTATTTTAGCTAGTAATAAAATACTTTGTTGTATTTTGAAGTTAGAAACAAAATATCACTATCAAACCAATCCATTTCAGCAACAACCGATCAACTTAACGGCTGAACAAATCTAATTAATAGCTTACTAATTAAATCATAATACCATGCATGCATATCTACGTGACAATCTAAAGATGCTTTCATGATCTTTATAATTATAATATATATTTCGTATGGATTTTCTTCTTATTTTTTATATTTTGACCTAGGGAAGCGATGATCTCAGGAGAAATTCTTTCTTGGACACAATCACAAATCAATATTGTTATGCACACCCTCACATGAAATGAAAAAAATTAAGAAAAAGTATTTAGTCATATCAATTGAAATTATTCAATTTTTTTTTTTTAATGATTTTGTGTGTCTAAATATATTTATTTAGATTTTTGCCCAAGCAAGTATGTCTCTAGCTAAGTTATAACCGCAGAGGGCACACACAAAACAGAGCCCATTCTTTAGTGTAAAGTCGCTTGTGCTTGTAGCCAGAGCTGGGTACAACGCGGGACCTACCTTGAACTATAGGGGCATACATATATAATACTCCCCTTTCTGTGGGACCATTATTCCATGTTGCCCTATCACACATAGTAGTCTATCAAGATCCAAGGATTGCTATTTTAAATTCAGTATTTTGTATTTTTTAAAAATGTTAAATTTTTTATTAGAATATGAATTGTCAATCTCTTCTCAACAATCACGAATGTACTAAATGCATGAATGTCTCAAAATTTTGATCGGAGTTATTCCAATTCAACTAACTCCTAACTAGTCTAACTAATATGTAACTAACTTTTAAATCTTTAATAGCATGTAATTCGATTTTTTTTTTGTGGATGTAGGGAGTAAAAATGCATATAATCTCGATGATAAAACACAATATTTCTTTTAGCTTCTAATTTTTAATCTAGATGAATGGATAAAATTGATTGAGGAAATAATTTTGAGCCAATAAAAGAAGGCAAAATTGCATTCACCTCCCCCGAGTTCTATGAAAATGACACTAACACCGTTCTAGTTTTAAAACTTACACAAATCTCCCTTAAGTTTTTCTTAAATAGGCAAACACCTCCCTTACTATTAACACCATTAATTTGTTCCCGTTAACTTTGTTTTTTTAGTATATTATTCAATTAACCTTTAATGGGGGCAAACCTCCATTGTTGAACTTGAATCCATTTAAGAAACCAAATTCAAATATGAGTATCGGATCAAACATTCAAGAAAGGTATTTCAAACATTCAAGAAACCATATGTTATGGCTTTTTAATTTCACATCGATTCTAGGCAACCCCATTTCATTCTCACTTTTGCTCTTCTCCTTAATCTAATTATATATGTTGCACTGTGATTATAGACAATATGATTCTGCTCACTCCGATCTAATCATCAATTTAATATGTCATTAAATTTTTATTTAAACCGTCAATTCCATTTCATTGATGCTTACTTTCGTAATTGAAATTATCTTTCATTAGGTTAATCAAATCAAAATTTCACTGTCCTTAAAAATCAATTTAGCTGCATAATGGTAAAAGCATACAAACAAGAACACGTTTATAAGCATCTATGATAAAAAAAAATAACGGATAAAGTAACAGAGTTAATAGCAAGGGAGGTGTTTGTATATTTGAGGAAAACTTAAGGGAGGTTAGTGCGAGTTTTAAAACTAGAGAGGATGTTAGTGATATTTTCATAAAGTTTAAGGAAGATGAGTGTAATTTTCTCATAAAAGAGAGTCTAATATTTATTTGGCTATTGAGTTAGTGGTCACACATATTGAAATAAATACACATTGAGGAGGAGAAATGTATTAGCCCGGATTGGAATCCAGAATTCTACTTAAGAATGTCTTCAAAGCCAAACCATTAGATTGTAACGTTGAGAAGTAAGAAAGTTTAATTATGTTATTTATTTTCTCATAAAAAAAATAGAGAGAGAGAGAGAGAGAGAGAGTCTAGTGGAGAAGACACCGACACTATATCATTCATTTCCCATGGGACAAACTATTGTAAAAGTTAGCAGTTACCCACTCATAACAGAAAAAAGAAAACAAAAATCATGGAAAGTTCACTCATCTCATAATACAGAAATAATTACTTTAAACAAGGCAAAAAAACCGCAGTCATGTCTTATAATCCTACGTAAATAAGCATAGTGAATTAGTGAGCATAAATAAATAATCGGTAATTAACAATAGAGTACCTGGTGAAAACCGATTTGTTTGGTGAGTGGAACACCAAGTTCAGCCATACAAGCTTGCATTCGATCATCAGAACCATAAAGTCCAGGATACCTATGAATACAACGATCCTGCATTTTCACTAGAGCTTTTGCCAAAGCATAACTAATTGCAAATCCACCACCACCATAAGCCATACCATAAGAAAAATATATATTCTGCAAATGACTCTCCGATAAACTCCCAATATAATAAAACTGCTTATAATCATACTTATTCAAAACCCTAATCAAATTATCCGTCACAAAAACCGTGTCGTCGTCTCCCATTACAAACCATCGCACATCTTTAAGTCCTAAACGCAGCGTTTCAGAAACAATGCGTGAGATTCTAATAGCAGAACGGTGACCTTGTTTGTTTGTGTATGGAAAATTGGATGTGTCGGTTGAGATTTTCACCGGTGGTAGACCTTCGTTTGGGTTTGTTTTCACGTTGTCGTCCATCCACACTATTCCTCTCATTTTCTTCTCATTGTACCTGTTTACACCAAAAAAATAATTAGTCGAATTATGTATTGACCAATTGACTAAATTGGAAGTATTTATCTATTAGCTGATACACAACTAAAAGATCAGTACCATAGTTTTATGTAGTTCTTTCTTTGTTCCCAGAGTTTCGATGATGCTGCAATTCCGAACACTACGTGCCGGAGCTCGGTTCTTTTAGAAGAAGAAATGGTAGTGCTGTTTGCTGCATTGATGCTGGAAGAGTGGTGATTGATGGAGAATGGACCATGGTTGCAATTGCTTGAAGTGGAAACGAGTTTGAGAGTGTAAATGAAGTAGGTTAGAGAAACAGCTAGGATTAGCCATAGCATAATTTTTGCTGAGTGTGAATGTGAAGGTCGTTGTTGTGTAGGATTCACTAAGGTTGGGTTTAGTTTTTCTGAATCTTTCATATTTGTGTTTTTCTGATAATGTTAGTTTCTGTTTTCTATAATGATAAATAGAAAAAATTTGCCTAATGCAATTTACAGCTAGAAACAGAGCTAACAACAAAAAACCCTTTTGTAATGTTTTTTTGTTAAATTTTACAAGTTAAAATAGGAATAAGAAGAAAAAGGCAATTGAATCATGAATTAGATAAAATCAGATCTTGTGGAATTATTGAGGTGCATGACAACACACATTGTACGAGGTATGAGGGGGACCTATGCATTCAATTTTGAAGACAACTCAGAAAAACAAAGGAAATATTATTATGGTGTATAGTTTGTGAAATCAAAGATTTAAGAAAAGAATCGATGTGAACGAGGAAGAGAATGGAGCTGGAAAGGAAAACAGAGAGGAGAGGGTAAAGTCAAGAGCATGCAGAGGTGACAGGTTGCACTTGCACCCACTCATGTACTGAAAGTGTCTCAATACCAATATTTTTATGATATACTATGTGCTAGTTAATTATTTTGTGGGGACTCAAACTTAAATGATAGAGGCTTGAATCTAAGTTTTTGATTTTGGGTGTGACTTGTTGTCAACTTAGTGTATAACTATATTATTCTATAAATGGTGTATATATAATTGGTGAATGAAATGAATGAATGAATTTGATAGATAATCTACTAGTACTAGTACACAAATTGTTAGAGAAACGTCTAAATTTCCAATCTTTGAAAAAGTCTAAATTTCTAATATTTTGGTGTCGGGCTTTCGTGGGGCTACATTCAAACCATAAATAGCAAATCAATAAACCATAGTCTATCTATTTTTACATTTTGAGTAGGTTAACTTGTGTTTTCTATTGATCCCACTGATAGTGTCACACTAAACAACTCATCAATCATCATCAATTCATCATCATCTACAAATAGGTTAGTCTCCAATTTGGCTTTTTTTTTTCACTTGCCGTTAATGACCAAATGCAAATACAATACAAAATTAGATTACCATACAAATTCCCATTTTAAGTTTTGTTAATATGTAACTAGAATATCTCGGTAACTTTTATATAGATGAATAAAGTACAAACTAAACTTGGCAGTTTTCCTCTTAAAACTCTAATTTTAGACGAAAACTTGTTTTACTTTGGCAATGTTACTTTTGCTTAATAAATATTAACTGACAGTTTCTTAACCCACAAAAGATGTCAATACCTTTGTAAGGAAAAAAGAAGAAAAAAAATTACATTTCTATTCGGTACTACCATGATGTAAGTTAGTGTTTAAGGTTTTCAATCAACAAATTAAAATGGTAACCGTGATGTCATTGCTAAACAACACAATTTTACTTTAGTCAACGACTGTTGCTGTCAATGGAACTTTTTTTTGTACGTATGCTGTAGCAATATTTTCACATATTTTTACACTGGTTATATTTGAAATCTTATCTTATTTTGTAGGAAACCGTATTAATTAGGGTCTATAGAACTCAATGACTCCACTGAATACGTCCAAAAGTTTCGGTTCTTCTTTGAGTGGCCTACGGTGACTATTCTCTGTTTGGATGCCACATCACCTAATAAATTGTCAACTTTTTTTGAAGGAAAATAAATTGTCAACTTATTATTCAACCTTACATATGATAAAAATAAACCTCGAATTTATACTTTTAATTTTAAACTTAACCCAGTTGATAAAAATATTATATTACATATGTAGAGGTCGGATTCAAACTCAAATTCTCTACTTATTTATCTTAATAGTTGAACTTCTGGTCATTATGTTACTTGATCAAAATAAATAAATTAATAAACCTCAAATTTAGTGGTGGAGATAATTTCCAAAACTTAAAAAACTAGGGATAATATTTTCATATTTAAAAATTGGAAACTAAAACTATAAATTAGTGCAAAAAAGAGGGATAAAAAAAAGTCCAGCTATAAACTAGTCTTTATTGTGTGTGGTGTCTAGGGATAGTGGAGGAGGATTATTTTTTTTTGTAGATGTCGCTTTGTTGGTAAGGTTTGGTATTAGATTTTTAATTGAATTGGAACGAGGAGTTTTTTTCGGTAATATTGCTTATTTGGCGTGCAACAATTTGAAAAACTTGGGAAGCTGGGAATAGGGTCATTTTCTCTTGTAAGATCGTGGAGGCGGATGAGATTATTGAAGCAATTAAAGTGATTTCTTTGACATGGTTTCTAGCTAGGAACAAAGGGGGTTTTGTATATACTACGAATGGTTCTCAAATCTTTTGATTTGTATTTTGTTGTGATTTAGTTGGGGTTTTTTTAGTGGGTCGAGTATCCTTGTATTTTTCAAGTTTGTGGGTTTAGTGCTCTTTGTACTTTTCTCCTTTAGTTGACCCAGAAGAAATTTTACACATGGAATTGGATTGTTCCTCAAATGACCAGCTCTTGGAATCAAACATGAATTCTGTCTCCACAAGAGCTTTATTACCAACTCTTTTAACATCATATTATTAAGTCATTAGGTAAAAGAAATCTAAAGATATTAGAACATATTTACTCTACTAAAGATAAAATTTTAAAAAGCAGAGGGACTAAATATAATTTTTAACAACTTATTAGTTTCAATCCAAACAATTAGTTAATTAATTAATAGTTCATTTAACATTTTCTTCTCAGTTCTCACCATTTTCTTCTTACAATCAATCAAATGATTGTTATCAAAAACTAAAAATAAGTAACGGAAGATAAAGAGGAAGGTGGCGTGGATCAAACACTTCGTAAACCAAAGACAAATTATTATTATTATAGAGGAAAACATGAAAACTAGATACAATATACAAACAAAAATGTCCTTATGCTATAATAATACATATCAACCCTGCTTGAAGAGACTAGTTTTTTCTTGGAGAAAGCAAACCAGATGAAGATGAGGCCCTTGAAATTACTGAGACAATGGAATGAAAAGCACTTGCAGCTATCTTTGATTTTATCTGTCCTCTTTTTGGAAGAGACTTTTTGCCTCTAAACCTGTTCCTGTTGTTGGCAACTTCAGCAGATGCAACACGACCCATTCTAGTGTTCATTATTATCTTTTAACAACAGAAATAAACTGATATATGTTGAATGCAGGTAAGGTAGTGTGTGTTGTTATGAAAATGGTGAAGGACAGAGAGCTTATATAGAACCCTGAATGAGCTTATTAGAAATTGATATTGGAAAGATGGTGTGACAATTCTGTCTCAGTGGTGGAGGTTAGGGAGCATGACAGCTAATATTGATTAGTTTACAAGATTCCTTTCAGCTCAACGCAGAACAAGTTGAACTCTAATCTATAGGTTTGTTTTGAGTGACCCAAAAACAAATCATAGGCTTATATAGCTTCAAAGATACAATAGTGATGTTTTCAGCCTCTCCCAATGTTAATGATGAACACGTGCGGGTCAATGTGGTATCTTAAAGCTGTCCTGTCTTGTATCTGGTAACGGGGTTTAGTCTAAAAGGAGATATATTTTGTTTATGTTTGGCATGCTAATTAGGTGGGATTCAGTTTATTATTTATATAGAGCCCGCAGGCCAAGCAAATATTAGACCATTTACAATGGTTAATACATTCAACACCCCTTCAACACACACTTTTTTAATTCTCAACCCTTCACATCATTTTCTCTCTCTTCCACATAATAATTCAACACTCATTCAACAAACATTTTCTTCAATGGTTTTTCATTCAACACTCTACCTCACCACTTTTTATTTCATATTCTTATTTAATTTTATATTTTTGTTTTTATAATTACATAAAATTACAATTATCAATTATAATTAAATTAAAATAATAAAAACTTAACAGTTTATTTTTTAGTGTTTTTGTAAAAACAAAATTTATTTAAATAATTTATTTTTATTTTCTTAAATTAAAATGCAATACAATAAACTAAACATGCGGCACACAAATAACTTAAAATGCAAGACAACAAACTAAGCATACGACACACAAGTAACTTAATTAGTACGATACAAATCATCTTTAATCATGAAACATTCCAAACTTTTCCCATATGTGCTTCACTAGATTTGCTTGCAATTCGTGATTAACATTTGGATCATGCAATTCGGATCTAGCACGCACATGATTTGCAAAAGCGGGTAACACCTCGGTCGAGTATGGTTGCGGTGTACTAGATCCACTTGCCTCAGATTGCTCAAAATCGGTCCAACGTTGAGCATATGTATCTCGTTCATCCTCAACAATCATATTATGTAATATGATGCATGACCTCATGATGATACCCAAATCGGCTATGTCCCACAAGCGAGCTGGTTCACGGATGATTTTAAATCGAGCTTGAAGCACTCCAAATGCACGTTCGATGTCCTTCCGACATCCCTCCTGAACTTTTGCAAATAACTTATCGGGTTCACTTTGAGGAAGTCTAATCGATTTGACGGAAGTTGGATAAGAAGGGTAGATACCATCAGCTAGATAGTATGCCATGTTATAGGGATGTTGATTCACAAAGAATTTCACACTTGGAGCCTTTCCTTGTTCCACATCATCAAACACTGGTGACCGGTCTAGAACGTTTATATCGTTCAACTTTCCCGAACATCCAAAAAAGGCATGCCAAATCCATAGATCATGAGATGCAATTGCTTCAAGAATAACTGTGGTGGTTCCCTTATCCCCCCTAGTAAATTGACCTTCCCATGCTTTAGGACAATTTTTCCACTCCCAGTGCATGCAGTTAATACTCCCGATCATCCCTGGGAACCCCCGCATTTCACTTACATGTAGTATTCTTTGCAAATCATCTTGGATTGGTGCTCTCAGGTACTCTTGCTCATACAATCGTATGATTCCTTTACAGAATCTATGTAAGCACTCCAATGTTGTAGTACCTCCTATTTTGATGTATTCATCGATCGCATCTGCTGCCACACCATATGCTAACATTCGCATTGTTGTGGTACATTTTGCTAAGGGTGATATACCTTCTTTATTGGCTGCATCAACTCGCTGGGTGAAGTAGTTATCACTACTTGAAAGGTCCCAAACGATTCGAAGGAAAACATGTTTTTGCATCCGGTACCGACGACGAAACATTGCATCGTTATATGTAGGCTCATTGGCAAAGTAGTCGTCAATTAGTCTTTGATTTGCCGCTGCATGATCTCTATTGAGATATTTTCTACTACGAGGTGCACTATCTTCCAATATTTTGTTTCGACGCTCTCTAAATCGGTTGGCGATATAAGTTTCTTCCATTTCACATTTTTGTTTGTAGGCTGCAATATCAAAAGGATATTCTGATGGATCCATTAATAGTTTTTTGTGATATTGGAAGTAGATTGAATGAGATTTGGGATATTGGTACTTCAATGTAAGTATCTATGAGTCCCTGTATACAAGTACATTGAGTGGTGGACATTGACGGATTCGAAATAAGTTATTGTATAGAGTTAATTATCAGATAAGGATTAGATTCCAATTGGGTGGTACATATTCAAACACAATAACTCATACATTAAAGCCAAAAGTCACGGACAATTATTAAAGCAAACACTACAGACTTGACATCACTGACAATTATTAAAGCAAACACTACAGCCAAAAGTCACGGACAATTATTAAAGCAAACACTACAGAATTGACACCACCGACAAGTTTGAGCGAATACAGACAAATACTTGATTTAAATTAATTTCCAAACAGCTCTTGGCTCAACATCTCCAACAGCTTTTGCTTCCGATCATCGAGATTCTCCTCGAAACTTAGTTTTAGATACATTTTCATTTTCTTAGCATTAGTCTTTTCTTTCATCAATTGGTTAGCCTCATGTTGCACCGACGCTATCTTGTCCAATCGTTCAAGCTCTTTCTACTTGAATTGTTTGAATTCAGCCCACTCGTTATCCACCACCTCCAAGGCAGCTTCCTTACTTTTCTTTTTACCCTTTTTTTTAGCTGTCTCCCTACTCATTGGACGAGCAGTAGATCCTACAGAGTTTGAGCCACATGCATCACTATCGTGTGATCTCTTAGATCCACTACTTCCTGAGCCAATATTTCCTAATTGACTACCATAACATGGTTGCTCACGGAGAGCGTGTCATTCTGCCATTAAAGTAAATTGAATATTCTTCCCACTTGCGTATAATTCCTGCCCTTTTGCCAAAATATCATTCTCCGACCAACCGCTTCCTTGCAAACGCTTAGCGCTTTCATAAGCGCCAATCCATTTATTCTGTATTTTGTTCATATAATTAAGACGGTTTCGGCATGCAACTCCATCGCGCGGATGATCGAATGAGCAATGCTCATTACAATACTCAGCAATTTTACCCCAATATGTTTCACCTTTCTGATTTCTCCCGACAACACTGTTTGTTCCATATTTAATCCAGCCACTAATTAGCACCAAATTTTGTTCAGTGTTCCATGCTGGTTGCTGGTTTTTCTTGCTCTTAGGAGTTGAATCCTCTGGATTTGGAGTGACTTCATTAGCACTTGTCATGCCACCAAGAGTTATTTGTGTTGAAAATTCAGGAAATTCAGGTGCACCAACACTCGGAAAATTTTCATTCCCCATTGGCATATAACCATTAAACGGGGGTCTTTGAGATGGATATCCCATCATAGATCCATAATATGGATTAAAGTTTGGAACGGAGGATGAGTGGTTGAAATTTGGTGCAAAACCAAAATTAGGCATGTTTTGAAGACGTTGGTTTGGAAATTGATTTGGATGTTGATAATTGTTGGGATTTTGGTAGCTAAATGGGTAATTAGAAGAATTCTGGGTGTTGAAATTATTATTATTGGGATCCATTTCACTAAAAAGAAGTTTAAAACTTCAAAAGGAAATCTAATAGAAGGATTAATAATAAGATTAAGATAGTGAAAAACTTGGTTTTTTTTCTGTGTCCAAATCAAATGAACCAAGTCTCTATTTATAGAGAAAAAAAAAATCATGAATTTTGGTAAAAAAAAATTAAATTAATTTGCAATGAAATAATTGAGTTGAAATTATTAAGATAATAAAAATCCAGCAAGTCAATCAGAAGCTCACACGTGTCCACCTTTTATACAAAACAACATCTTCTCTCTCTGGGTTCTGCGCGTGACGCGCCTGGTTTCAGCAAGTGACAAGCTGCCACGTGTCCTCGGCGACAGCATTCAACACAGTTGAATCAATTCAACTCTTCCCTCTTCCACATCACCATTCAACACATACTCAACACACCATTACACCACTTTTCATCATTCAACACACACTTAAACACTCCATTGCAAATGGTCTTGATATTCTCCCCCTATTATGTACAGATGATGATGCGGCGTCACATGTCATGAAACTTGTTTCACATATACAATTTTTTGTTGGCAAGCCAAATGTATCCTCCACGCATAACTCCAAAGATTAATTCTTTCGAGGTAACTTAGATCCATTTAAGAGATTGACATCAATTTACCTCTTTTATAAAATATTTTTCCATACACATTGACCAAAGATCGAACCCATAACCAAATAAACTAGAATTAGACCCACGTGTTGCATAGATGTCTTGAATTTATTTTTAATTGAAAAGTTATTGAGAATTTGTTCTTAACTGACTACACATACAAATTTTGTTTGTGATATTGAAAAGTATGGATTACTCATACTCTTCAAAGATATAATCATGTTTTAAGAAAAGTTATGATATGATCAAAAAAATTGTGACTTCAAAGATATAATTGTACGCAAATTTCTCTTTCCCCTTTTATGCAATTTGCAATAGAGCTGCACATATTGACAAAGATGAGTCAACATGATGAAAAGAAAAAGATGAGTCAACATGCACACATACTGATCGATCTTAAAAAATGCACATATTTACAAAGATCATTAGTGATACGTATAACAAAATACGTAACAGAGCAATTTGTACTGCAAAGGAACTTACTTATTTCAACTTACCCATGGAATCACAACTAATTTGAATTGACATAGGTAGCTAAAAATGTTCCATGGGAGGAATAAAATTGGTTGTGTTAGTGTTTTATTAAGCGGTGCAAAAGTACAACGGATGTGCCTAAGGAGAAGTATACATACAAAAGAGAGTTTGAGGAGTGAGACAATTTTTTAGCAGATGAATTTAACATTGGTGGCAATATAAAGTAATAAAGTAGCCAAAAGGTTTTTGGTCAACATCAAAGACAATAGAAGATGAGGAAAAGGAAGAAAGGGTGGCAGAAAAATTACCTTGAGAGAGAGAGGATGATTACAAAAGCAAGAGGAAACATAGTAAGTTCAGGATGAAATTATATCTAAGTAAGCTAAGAATGGATTTCTGTAAGATGCGTCAAATTAAGGTAATGTGTTTTGCATTGTTAAAAAAATGAAAGTGAAAAACTAGTAATGTTGGAGAAGCAATGAATTTTGAGTAAATGATATTTTAATTTGCAACAGCTATATTATATTGTAACTCAAATGGCACGTGAATGAATGATGGTAAATAATATGGATTAAAAATGAGTTCACATAAGAGAATGGGAAATTCCTCTTAGAGGTGCCACATAAGAATATTTACGACGTGGCACATGGAGAGCTGATGTCTCGTCAACATAATTTTAGGAGCTGAATTAGTAGAGAGAATAGATTATTAAGAAACCTAAGTATCTACAACTTATGTCACACTATATACAATTTTAAATGCTAAAAAATATGTGTTTGTCTTGTCTCCAATTTTTCTTGCTTCCTCATAGTTTCAGATGATTTGATGTATGTTTGTCTAGGTTGTGATTTCTTGACTCAATTATATATCAAGAGGAAGATTCGGTACTGCCTCCTGTATGGCAAGGCATGGACGTGTGTTGTCTCTTAAGTTGTATCATAACATCTCGCCGGTGTTTCAGCATGTAATTAACCCTCCTTACACAACAGCATAGTATTGTGCAGCCGTATTAATATAGAAGATTAATTAACAACTATGGTTTAGTATAGGGGGCATTGCTGTTTAAAATAAAGTGTATGCAATGCCAATGATACATCAATCAAATTCCATTATCCTAATTAAAACCAAGGGTGTCAAAAATAAGTCATATCTGTTAAATACTTACACGGAACTAAAATATTCTATCAATCAATAACAATTTATCTTGACTAAATTTTATTTTACATTCAATGCTACTATGTATTTTGTTAAATTTGTTAATATTCTAAATAATTAGTTAAACTGTGTAGGTTGTATCAATGACTATGTACTAAATTTTGACAACAACGGTTGAGGCTAAGGTAAATAGCAGTGTGTCATGACAGCAGAGGATGAGATTCATGCAACAAGATGTTGGCAGTAGTATTTGTAATAAATCTATACGGGACCATGGAATGAGGCAATGATGTAATATTCTTGGATTTCATGTCAAGGAAGAGGAAGTAAAGGAAACAAAGAAACTAAACAATCTAGGCATTTGATTCTTTGGACCAAAGCTAGAGAAAGGTCTTTATTCATTTCCTCCAGTAAATCACATAGGCAGCAATATATTAGTTGCAAATGTTCATAGAAATATTTCTTAAGAAACATTACAAATGGATGTTGTAGCCAAATTTCCAACCAGAGTTTCATGCCATTATCCGGGAATAAACTCAAACATCAAAAAGAGACTCACCCTCAGTTTCTCGCCTAGCAAAACATCATGCAACTTGCACAAAAAGATAGAGATACAACAAAGAAGCATTTGTTTCAAGAATTTCAAAAACAGAACTTGGGATAACAATAGAATTTCAGCCATATTATCAAAAAGAGGCCCCAAATCCGGGAAAAATTCAATCTCTCCAGCAGAGATAGTAGATCACTTCTACACATGTATCAATGAAAAAGAGCTAAAACAATTGGATGAATACATATCACAAGATGCTTGCTTTTATGACTATACCTTCATCAATCCATTTCAAGGAAAGAAGGTTTGTATCTCAACCATCCTTCGAAGTTCTAATAACCTAGAAGTAACCCCGATTGCATCGAGTAAATAGCTACACGAGATAATCTAAACATAACATTGCAGGAAGTGATGCATTTCTTACAGCAGCTTACTGCTGGCATGGGCCAGAATGTGAAATTCATAGTCAGAGATGTATGTGAGGGAGATGATTTAACTGTTGCGGCAAAATGGCACTTGGGTCATATTCCTTTCCTAGATTTATTGCTTTTCTGCTAGTTAGTTATTGTTTCCTAAAGTATAAATGATACAAGCCTGACAAATATCTTTTTGGCATGGTAGAATGGAAAAAGGAACAAATCCCATTCACAACAGGTTGCAGCTTCTTCCAATTAGAAAAAGTAGAAGAAAACATGACAATTAGGTACGTAGCAAAACAAATTATTTAATCAGCAGTTTCTATTATGTAAAACTTATATTCACTATATAATTGAATTCAGGAGAGCTGAGATATTTATTGAATCACTAGTCAAACCTGGAAGCATAGTTTTGGTAACTCCTAAAACAGAACCTATCTCTTTCAAGTGTTGTAATTCTTATACGTAATATCCGATTGTACTTTTGTTTTCTTTTGGATTGATTCAATTGGCGTTTCCTCTTGAGAAATTCAGACTGTGTTGAAGACCATGACTTCATTGTTTGATGACTTTCCAAATGCAGCTGAATGTGAGTCAAACACGGTTCATAGATTTTTCATTTACTCTAAATCAACCCAAAATATCCCTTAACATATATATATATATGCATGTTCCTGCAGGGTTCTTAAGAAGACCTCATGCCATACTATTATGGATATTGAAAATTTACAATATATTTGTAGCACCATTCCTTAATCCACTACTAGATAGCTACATAAAGCTATGGAGCTTCATGATACGACTGCTAAGCTATGCATTCAGTGCTGCGATGTTTATTTCTAAGACTATATTTAAGTAGAGGCTACGATATCTCACATCACTTGCCGTCCTCATCGGTGCTGCGGTTCCACCAAGTATCCAACAACGAGAGTGCAACCAATGATCCTATAACAGGAGGAAGTGGTGGAGGCCGGCTATAGGCGACTATTGGGTCATTCATCTCTTTAGCTAGCCCCGTCTCGCCAGATTCATCTTTTTCTTGTTTCTTAGGTGCCAATATACCTATATCAATGCAAAATATCATTTCAAAACAAAATGTTATTTCAAGTACAAAATTTTAATGATTTTCTTATTTTTAGAAGTTCCTGTTGTCCAACAAGTAACTATACAACAACAACCAAGTCTTATCACACTAAGTGGGGTCAGCTACATGGATCAAATTACGCCATAATGTTCTATCATAAACCATATTTGGATCCAACTCATTAATCTCTAATTTCCCAACAAGTAACTATCTAACAGTAAAAACTATATTATCTAACAAAGTCAGAATCAATATGATCATTGCAATATTATATAGTAATCAAAGTGATTGCACATACCCTGCGATCCATTCACCGGGTACATTGGCTTGAATCTGTTTTTCGCACGTAGCAGTAGAAATGCAACAAGTCCACGCATGAACTTTATATATAGCTATACAGTTACTTGCCTGCAATTGGAAGAAAGCAAGCCTTAGATTTATGAAATACAAGAATAAAAAACTCAGTGCAACTGAAACCTATGAAGCAGTAACTGTCACGACCCAATCTCAAGCCATGGCCGGCGCATAGGCTAACACAAACTCATCTTATATTTAGCCTAGCAAGCCTAATACATTGAAACATATACACTTTTTAAATTAAAGAGCTATTGAAATTTGATGGTGTCTCGTTTATTTTTGTGACATTCTAAGATGTTAAGTTAATCATCAACATTGTATGTATAAACATCTCATCATTTGTACAATTCGAAAGAAAATAATATTTTTATTCCTATAGTTGAATCATACTAAAATCACAAAATAATAATCATTAATCAAGATAAAAGCCTACCCCAAAGAATAAATCTTGGATCAATATGCAATTCTTGGGAGATTTCTACTTTGCCACTTGTGAATCCTAAAAATAAATTATAGAAAGGTGTGAGTCACAAAGATTCAGTGAAAGCATAATAACCAAAGCGGGACATACGAGGAAGTAAGGATTTGTACTTTTTTTTTTTATTGATTTTAAACTAAGATCTCAAGGACAACACATTGTATTTTCTATCACATTCTTAACATGAACCAACTGTTAGACACACATAAAGTTCTACATACTCACCTACAATTGAAAACAATAATTTGCTCATCATCTCTCATATCATATGTTCTATATCACTATGTACACATAGACCACATTATCTCTTCGTTGTGGCGAACGGTAATTATTTTTAGACCACATTATCTCTTCGTTGTGGTGAACGGTAATTATTTTTAAACCACATTATCTCTTCGTTGTGGTGAACGATAATTATCTCAATTTTCACTATGAGCATATAACTCATAGGCTACATTATCTCTTCGTTGTAGCGAACGGTATAATATGAACAATTTAATTCATAGGCTGCATTATCTCTTCGTTGCAGCAAACGGAGATTGCGTATAATTTACTATGAGCATGTTACTCATAGGCTGCATTATCTCTTCGTTGCAGCGAACGGAGATTGCGTATAATTTACTATGAGCATGTTACTCATAGGCTGCATTATCTCTTCGTTGCAGCGAACGGAGATTGCGTATAATTTACTATGAGCATGTTACTCATAGGCTGCTTTATCTCTTCCTGGCAGCAAACGGTATTCCATCATAGCAATCATGACCACAACATATTATTGATTAAAACATTAACTATCATTTCAGCTCATAAAAAAAAAAGTGGAATGAGACACTAAAAATCGAAAAAAAATAAAAACCCAGGTCACACACACTACTTCCAGTTTAATACAACAAACCTATAAATGAGTAATGGAGGGGGAATTATGAACAGCACCTTCAATACCTAGATTCGGGAGGCATTTCAAGCCATAGTTTATAGAAAATTCAAGACTACAGACCCAATTTGGTCCCTCAAAATTTGCAATTTAATTACCCCTACTACCTACACCTTATAATAATTTAGGGAAAACTATGAATTAAGCAAATATACCTGATATGGATCAACCTTGAGAAAAGTTATCTTAGCGAAAATTGAATGTTGAATTGTTCTGAGTAGAGTTTCAACCTGCGTTTAGCGGCCAGGTTTTGCTTCTTCAATGGTGACTTCTCCTTTTTCATTCCTGTAGATGGAGGTTGCAGCTCCAACTCTCTTCTCTTCCTTCTCTCTCAATCTCGAGTTCTCTCTCTGCTTCTCATTTCTCTCTTCCGGTCACTTCCCTCTTTCTCACTGCCTCTTCTTATTTTTTTCTTCTCTTCTTTTTTCCCCTTCTACGTTCAGTGCCCTTTTTCTTTTCTTTTTCTTTCCAGGCCCTCTAGATCTTTCTATATGTTAATATTAGTTTTTTCTTTACTAGTATCCTATATATAATTATATTCTACAAAACTAGATATGATATTATACATACATTTATTTATACAAGTATACATTAATAAATTGTTGTTACTCTTGAACTATGGCTTTTTTTTGAGATAAAATACATACAAATTTATTTGGATTGATACACTTATTTATATATTTTTTTTTTAAAAAAAAAACAAAATATACATAATAATATAATATCATATAAGTTGGATTTATATAATTCTAATATGTTAGTATTTGTATTCTAAGTGATAACTTAATACAATTTTCCCAAAATTGGAATTTAATATTACACACCGTATAAAATTTAAGCTTATACGTAAAAGTCTTATGTCCATCATTAACTTAGAAGAATATTTTTATCAAAAATAAAATTTGAGGGTATTACAGTAACACAAACCAGGGCATGACACTTCGATAATAAAATTATTAAATGTAACAACGTGTGATGGTGTCGGCGGACACGCCTTTAATCATAAGTGTCGGTACGGTATGTTTGGATTGGCTTATTCATATGTTTTGTGTGATTGTTTGAAAGAACTTATGAAAACAGCTTATGACATTATTCATAAGCTGTTTTCAGCTTATTTTAATAAGTTCTTCACGATAACTTAAGAAAACAAATTATAGCTTATATGAAAATGGCTAATAAAAATATAGTATACATAAGTGTTTGTGCTATATGCTGCAAATAGGTTGTTTATTCAAACAAAGTTAAAAAAAAAAAACAATTGTGATCGATTTCTAGTAAAAAAAAAAGTAACAAATCGATTCTAACATCATAACCTAAACGTTTTCATTTCATAATTGAATAGGCATACGAGTAGAACATGAAGACTTACAAGAAGGTAAAGTCTCAGTGTAGAAAAAAGGTGAACAGTACGAAGCAGAAGCAGAAGCAGAAGCAGAGAGATCCGAACTCAGAATAATCAATGAAAACGGAGTCTGAACTATAAGCGGTAACGAAAATTAGAAAATTCCCGAACTTTCTCAACTGTTGCTATAACTGCACGTGTATGACAGGTGGCGTAATCTACCTTTAGCTAGTTTTTTTTGGAGAAATTCGTGTTGACTCATCAATAAAAGGTGGGTAATACTACTCATGTTGAGTTGACCCAATCAAAATAATATATTTATATAACATTAAAAATAATAGAAAATAGACAAAAAATTTTGATTAGTGCTAACTCAACATGGGTTGTATTACCCACCTTTTATTGAAGGTACCCAAATTGTCACTTGTTTTTATTCATTCATATGGATATTAATCATAATGTTTTCTCAAATATATATTATCTATGTCTACATTTTGTTCTATACGATAAGAATAAAAATTACAATTATTATAATAAAAAAAAGGAGGATAATAAGACAGATGAATAGTAAAAATTGATCGATTGACAAAGGTTTGCAAAAGGATATTTTTTTATGGGATTTGTTAACGAGTGTCTCGGAGCACTCTTTAATTATTTTTAATGAAGAAATTATTCTTTAAAAAAAGTAATGACTTCAATTTCCAATGCAATAAATGCACAAACTTTCATAAAATATTACCACTTTGAGTGCTTAAAAAGTATCCCGAGACACTCGTTAACATTTTCATTTTTTTATTGATGATCTAACACAATTACTATGAGTACAAAGAATTAAAGAAATAAAAAGATTAAAAGATTTCGGACTATCCCGTCGAAATTGATATCATGGAGAATTTAATATAAGATTGAGATGAGCGCATTTCAATGTCATAATATTAAGAGATATTAAAGAGATTATATGACTAAAACATCTTCTCACTTTAATTAGGTAGTTTCTTCTTAATTTAATTTGCCTATATAATTTTGAAAATCATCATCTTATTATCAATTCCTCCTATTCAAACATAACAATACTCATTCTATTTCGCCACATTTGATATGGTACTTGTGATGTCCTTTAGAAACTATTGTTTATGAATTCATATAGTAGAGACAACTTGTTGCATTTATCTAAATATAACTACGATAATTCCTTCAAAAAAAAAAAACTACGATATCTAGGAAGTTTCTTCTCACTTGAACTTGTCTATACAATTTTGAAAACCATCATCTCATTCTTAATTCCTCTTATTCTAACATAACAATTCTCATTCATTTTTACCAAAAAAAAAAAAAAACCAAAGATAACCATTCTCATTCTGTTTATAAATTTTTAAGCATTCATGGCTTCTTGTTGTGGTCAGATTTTCAGAACTACACAGTATTCCACCCTATTGAGTGGAATTGATACAGGTAAAACACCTTTACTTTGTAATATCTTGCTAGTACTAAAATAAAAGTTGGCACTCCCCCAAAAATTGATGCAGGCAAACTAGCAGCTCGTATCGAAGATGAAGTGGCGCGCAAGAAATGATCACTCGGAATAGCGCAGATTTGGCATCCGGTGTCGGAATGACTCGAAATATACCTTTTCAGAAAGCCTCGGACCTCACAAACAAGACTCATCGCTTTGCCATGACGTAGGGGTGAATTTAGCCATTTGAGGTCGCCTGGAAGCCCAAAACCGGATTTTAATATTTTAGCATATTTTATTATTTTCGTTTTTATTTCAGTTTGTTATTTTTCGGCCTATGAGGGTTTGTTATTTCCTCTAGTATTTAAACACAACTTATGCAGCCTAGAGAGGCACTTTTTCATTGAATAAAATTATCGAGACTTTTCTCAAATTCTGGTGGATTCCAGAAACCCCTTTTTGATAGGTTTGTCGCTTGCAACCTGTCTGTTTATCTTTTAGGTTTAACGCTTGTTAATCCTTACTTCAGTACTGCGTCAAAAATTTACATATACTATTTAAAATATGTCACTCTAAATATTTATACTTTTTTGCAAGAAAAATATTTATACTTAAAAAAATTGGTTACAGCTTGATAAGGCATGATTGTAATCAAGTTAATGTATTTGTGTGCTTGTGATGTTACGTATTTCTTGCAACTTTATATAACTTCACGACTTTTCATCAATAATAGGACTTTAATGTAAAGTTGTCCGACTTTGGGATTTCAAAGAATGGCCTGTGATGAACATATCCCACATATCCACCAATCCTAAGGGCACCCTTGGTTTCATAGCCCCTGAGTGCATGAATCAGGGTAATTAAGTAAATAGTGCCATTTAATTCTTCTTATGGTCTAACTTTAGTTTATATATAGTGAAATTCCTGGCAACCTGACTGAAATATGCTGTGCACAATGTTGGCACAACTGTCCGAGCGCGTGTCTACTCAGAACTACAATTAAAATAGCACAACGTAACAAAGCACAAATTAAAAGGAACACAGCGGAAATAAAAAGTACACAGTGAGTTTGTTAACCCAGTTCGGAGCAACTCTCCTACTCTGGGGGATACCAATCCAGGAATGATTCCACTATTATAGTTCTAGTGAAAAGACCAACGCAGACCCACTACTTGACTTTGCACCTAGACCCTACCAGTGGCAACTCTATCTAGGAACTCCTAGATATGAGACCCCGTCTCAATTCCTACGAACAACACACACAGTATTGTTATCAAACACACAAAACATAAAACACAACCAAGAGAAACACACGCTAATAACACATACTCACTCCGTACTTAAAAGCTTAGGAGCAGCTTACAAATTACAACTCAAAACAAACTCAGTCCTTAGCTTGAATCAGGGAGATACAAGCAAGGCTCACAATTAACAAACAAAACCCTAAAAACCTTAAACACACGCTTTACTAACACACACGGTTTTTAGTTACCCAACTAGGGTTTGCCTTCACGAATATATAGTACTGAAGTAGCACGGGTCTGGGCTTCAAAATAGAGCATGGACATTGACCGGTCCAGCTGGAACAATCTTCTAGAAATAATAAAAAGCTTCCAAATATAGAATGATATCTTGTGGAACAAATAGCAAGGCAAATAAAACTTCAATCAAATCTTCAATCAGATACACGCGCCTTGATCAGCAAGCTAGAGGAAAATAAATCTTCAGGCAAATCTTTGGAAGATTGCGTACATAAATATAAAGCGCTAGCTGGCGCGAAAACACAAGTTACATAAAGCTGTTCCATATGCTACCGCATCTGTCCCAGCAACTGGCTAGTAGCTGTTTTTGCAAAATGTAGCCAATCTACAAAAACCCAACAATCTCCCCCTTTGGCAAAATTTTGGCTAAAACACTCTAGAGCCAGTTCTTTGGGAGATACACAGAAAAGATTCCTTCACGTCAACATACGCACACAACAAGGAAAGAAAATATCGTAGCATATAATAAGATTACTACCACGCGAGAAATAGACAAAGATGACTTGCAAGTAGAATCAGAGGCATGCACCGGATAACACAAACATCTAGCCTCATAGGAACAACCAGAGAGAAATAAACTCTCATATAGTGGAATCACATAGATAAAGGGAAAAAATAAATTTCCACACACCAAGAAAACTTAAGAGAGCTCCCCCTCAAAACATGCATGTAACAGCACTCCCCCTCAACATATACTACACTCCCCCTCAACACATGTACTACACTCCCCCTCAACACATGTAACCATACATAATACAACCAACAGATAGGGCATAAATCTAAATCATTCTACTCCCCCTTTTTAGCCATAAATTCTGACAAACAACAGATAGGGCATACTCATAGAAAGTGCATAGAGCCATAAAGAGTGCATAGAAACCATAGAGAGTGCATATTACAGACCAGAAGCACTCAAGGTGCATAAGAAATCCAGGGTCTTAGCCAACCAACCAAAACAAACACAAAGAATACAGCAACTGAGAACAGGGAAAACATCAGAATCAGAATTCATCAGAGTCAGCGGAGAACTCCTCAGTATCACCAGCAGAAGCATTATTATTCCCTCCTTCCTCTTCATCGTGCTCACCCTCAGCTTCAGATTCAGCCTTCAAGGCTGCAATTATCCTGTCAATTTTCATCTTCCTAGCTCCAAGAGCCACACTAGTCTCAGTTAGATCTGCAATTATTTGTTTTCTAGTGAGCACACCAGACGTCCGGACAGAAGTACCAGCTAAGTCAGCAGCATGTTTCTCAGACAGCAAACTACAATCCAAGGCCATAGGGCCAGACCTCTTACAGGGCTCATCAGTACTGATCAAAATATCTGGGTGTTGCTGAAGCACAATACCACACAGGAGAGTGGGAAAAGCTATAGGAAACTTGATAGCAAAGGACTTAGCATGCTCCAAAACCTGATAATAAACGTAGGCCCCATAATCAAAAGGTGACTTGGTACCAACAGCATAAATCAATTTGGCCAAACCAGAAGCAACTGAGAAGTTAAGAAAAGAATAATGATGGTAGCGTGTGGGAGGTTTGAATAAGGAAGGTTGGAGATAGCTTCCTTGAATTGCGTGCATCAAGCGGTTGAGGAGGGAGAAAATAACTGCTGCACGCCTCCCATAAATTAACTGCTACAATTCCTCAAATAAACAGATCCCTAACTTCCGTCTTAATTTTTCAAATTGATTAGCATCAAGAGCTTTTGTAAAAATATCTGCTAATTGCTCTTCAGTTGCAACATGCTCAAGAGTAACAATTTTGTCTTCAACAAGATCCCTTATAAAATGATGTCTAATGTCAATGTGTTTGGTCCTGCTATGTTGAATAGGATTTTTGGAGATATTAATTGCACTCAGATTGTCACAATATAATGTCATAGCATCTGTCTTGACATTGTACTCACTCAGCATCTGTCTCATCCACAACAATTGAGAGCAACTACTACCAGCTGCTATGTATTCAGCTTCAGCTGTAGACAAAGAAATGCAATTTTGCTTCTTACTGAACCAGGATATAAGGTTGTTGCCTAGGAAGAAGCATCCACCAGAGGTACTTTTTCTATCATCTGCACTTCCAGCCCAATCAGCATCACAATATCCAAACAACACAGTGCTTTCCTCATGAGAATACAACATACCATAATCACTAGTACCATTCACATACTTCAGAATTCTCTTTACCTGAGTCAGGTGACTTATTTTTGGTTCAGCTTGGTACCTGGCACACACTCCAACTGCAAATGTAATATCTGGCCTACTTGCTGTAAGATATAGAAGACTTCCTATCATACTCCTATACATGCTTTGGTCAACATCCACACCTTTCTCATCCTTTGATAATTTTACATGTGTGGGAGCAGGAGTTCTTTTATGAGCAGCATTTTCCATCCCAAATTTCTTGACTATATTTTTAGCATACTTACTTTGAGAGATAAATATAGTATCTTCCATTTGTTTCACTTGAAGACCAAGAAAGAACTTTAGCTCACCTACAAGGCTCATCTCAAATTCAGATTGCATTTGCTGAACAAAATGCTCTATCATCTGGTCAGACATTCCTCCAAAGACTATGTCATCTACATATATTTGAGCAATCATCAGCTGTCCATTTTCATCTTTCACAAACAAGGTCTTGTCATTTCCTCCCTTCCTATAGCCATGGTTGATTAGAAACTCAGCAAGTCTCTCATACCAAGCTCTAGGAGCTTGCTTCAGGCCATATAGAGCTTTCTTCAATTTGTACACATGGTTTGGAAAACTAGGATCAATGAAGCCTTTAGGCTGTTCCACATAAACCTCTTCATTTAAGTACCCATTGAGAAAGGCACTCTTGACATCCATCTGATACAGCTTGAATTTTAGTATGCATGCAATCCCAAGTAACAATCTAATAGATTCCAACCTAGCTACAGGAGCAAAAGTCTCATCAAAGTCTACACCTTCAATTTGAGAATATCCTTGTGCAACCAGTCTGGCTTTGTTTCTAGTGATAGTACCATTTTCATCAGACTTGTTTTTATAAACCCACTTGGTACCTATAACATTCACATTATCTGGTCTAGGAACTAGGTCCCACACATTACTTCTCTTGAACTGAGTTAATTCTTCTTGCATAGCATTTATCCAGTACTCATCAGTTAGAGCTTCCTTAACATTCTTTGGTTCAAGTTTAGATATAAAACAAGAATTTGATACCTCATCATGGTTTCTTCTAGTTGTGATCCCTTGGTTAGGATCGCCAATGACTTGATCTATGGGATGATTTTTCTGAACTCTGATAGATGGTCCTTTGTTGGGAGCAGTCTTCTCTGGGCCAGTTACTTCAGAATCTTGCTTATCACTTGCTTCATCTACTTTCTTCGCTTCCTGCAGGTCAGATGCTGCGTCAAATGTAGCATCATCTGGCATCGCATTATTTCCTTCATCATCTACAACAACATTTATGGATTCCATCACTGTCTTGGTTCTGGAGTTGTATACTCTATAGGCTCTGCTGTTTGTAGAATAGCCTAGAAAGATTCCCTCTTCACTTTTAGCATCCATCTTTCTTCTTGGTTCCCTGTCAGCTAGAATATAACACTTACTACCAAACACATGAAAGTGCTTCACTGTTGGCTTCCTGTCCTTCCATAGCTCGTACAAGGTTGTAGATGTACCTTTTCTCAAAGTCACTCTATTATGAATATAGCAGGCTGTGTTCATGGCTTCAGCCCAAAAGAAAAAAGGCAGCTTCTTTGCATGTAGCATAACCCTAGCAGATTCTTGCAAAGTCCTGTTCTTTCTCTCAACTATCCCATTTTGTTGAGGAGTAATGGGTGCAGAGAACTCATGAAATATTCCTTCAGAAATACAGAAATCAGAGAACTTACCATTCTCAAACTCCTTCCCATGGTCACTTCTGATTCTAACAATTCCACAATCCTTTTCTCTCTGAAGTTGTAAGCAAAGATCCTTGAATTTTTCAAAAGTGTCTGATTTCTCCTTAATGAAATTTATCCAAGTATATCTAGAAAAATCATCAACAACAACAAAAGCATACTTCTTACCACCTAAGCTTTCGACTTGCATGGGTCCCATTAAGTCCATGTGCAATAGCTCAAGAACTCTGGATGTGGACAGATGTTGCAGCTTCTGGTGAGGCATCTTGGTCTGTTTTCCTATCTGGCATTCTCCACATATACTTCCCTCCTGAATTTGGAGCTTTGGTAAACCTCTGATGGCTCCTTCAGCAATAGCTTTCTTCATGCTTCTGAGATTCAGATGTCCAAGCTTTTGGTGCCATAGCTTAACTTCATCTTCTTTGGTTATTAGACAAGTAGATAACTTTGCTTTATCTTGAGAGACCCACAAGTAGCAATTGTCCTTTGATCTAACACCTTTCATCAGGATGTCCCCTTCACTGTTAGCAACTAAGCATTCACTCTTAGTAAAGTTGACCTTCATTCCTTGATCGCACAGTTGACTAATACTTATTAAGTTGGCAGTTAATCCTTTCACAAGAAGCACCTTATCAAGTTTGGGTAGACCCTCTTCCACAAGATTTCCTACACCCTTTATTTCTCCTTTGGCTCCATCCCCAAAAGTCACAAAGCTTGTAGCATAAGGCTTAACATCAGTCAAGTAATTTTTATCACCAGTCATATGTCTGGAACATCCACTGTCAAAGTACCAATCATTTCTGGATGACACTCTCAGAGAAGTATGAGCAATTTGAGCAATCTCATCAGCTTCTGGTTCTATTTTTCTAGGATCCATAGTGTTGCTTGTGCAATTATCATTTTTCTGCTTCCACTGCTTCTTGGTGATCTTTACTATGGGATCAGGTCTTGGTGAATAGGTCCTGTCTGGGTAACCATGTAATTTGAAACAAAAAGGTCTGATATGTCCTTTTCTTCCACAGTAGTGACATACCCAACCATAATTCCTTCCTTTTGATCTGGGCCTATATCCTGATGCCTGTTGTCTCACCTGATGCTGGGGCATCTGTCTTGACATAGTATGATCATGAGTATTAACAGGTGGCACAAACTGTCTTACTGGTAATTGTTTCTGCTGAGGCATGGAACTGTAGTCAAACCCAATACCTTTAGAATCTCCAGGTTTCTGTCCTATTTCCAGAATTTCGTCTAAAGCATCAGTACCTTTGTTCATCATCCGCAGTTGCTTGTTCATATTGCCAATCTTGGAAGTAAGTAAGATAACCTCATCATTGAGGTCTGAGTTTATTTTCAGAAGTTTGTCTTTCTCAGCTTGCAAGAGAGTAATGGTCCTCTTTTGTTTTTCTAAAGTTCTACAAACTTCCTCACTTTTGAGATATAGCTCCTTATAAGAATCAGCCAATTCATCATACGTTACCTCTTCATCACTAGATTCATGGTCAGATGTGCACACTCCAGTCAAGGCATTCACATGTTTTGCAGTTTCAGATTCTTCTTCTGATTCATCCTCATCCGTCCAAGACACATTCATCACCTTCTTTTGTTTCTTCAGATACGTTGCACACTCAGTTCTGATGTGACCAAAACCTTCGCATTCATGGCATTGCACCCCTTTGCTTTGATTAGTTTTGTCATCAGTTCTAGGTTTCCTCTGATTGTTGACATTTTTAAAGATGCTGCGACTGTTGTCCGGAGCATTTGTCCTAGGGCGTCTGTCCATCCTCTTCACAACTTTATTAAATTGTTTGCCCAACATCACAATATCTTCAGAGATGCTCTCATCAGTGTCTAAATTACTCTCCACATCATCTTCATCAGTGCTGGAGATGAAAGCAATGTTCTTGTCTTTCTTTTCAGATCTTTCATTAACCTTTAATTCAAAAGTTTGAAGAGATCCAATCAACTCATCAACTTTCATATCTCCAATATCTTGGGCCTCCTCAATAGCACATACTTTCATATCAAATTTCTTAGGCAGGGACCTGAGAATTTTGCTTACCAGTTTTTCATCAGATATCTTTTCCCCCAAGGATTCAAATGTGTTAGCATATTCTAGCACATTCATGTGAAAGTCATGAATACTCTCTCCTTCTTTCATTCTCAAATTCTCAAACTGTGTTGTTAGCATTTGTAGCCTTGACTTCTTGACCTTTTGAGTACCTTCATGAGCTGTTCTTAGGATATCCCAAGCTTCCTTGGCAATAGTACATTGTTTAATCAACCTGAACATGTTTTTGTCAACACCATTAAACAAAGCATTTAGGGCTTTAGAGTTTCCAATAGCTGCAGTGTCTTCTTCTGTAGACCACTCCTCTTCTGGTTTCAACTCATCAGTATCAACATTATTCGCATCTTTTATTTTAGGAGGGACCCATGCCTTGATCACAGCCTTCCAAGCTCTGCTGTCTAGAGATTTCAAGAAAGCTGTCATGCGTGATTTCCAAATGTCATAGTTCGACCCATCCAACAAGGGTGGTCTGTTCACCAGTCCTCCTTCTTTATCCATTGAGCCAGAAACTTCTTTCCCTGGAGCTCACCCACACAGAACAGGGTGCCTGCTCTGATACCAATTGAAATTCCTGGCAACCTGACTGAAATATGCTGTGCACAATGTTGGCACAACTGTCCGAGCGCGTGTCTACTCAGAACTACAATTAAAATAGCACAACGTAACAAAGCACAAATTAAAAGGAACACAGCGGAAATAAAAAGTACACAGTGAGTTTGTTAACCCAGTTCGGAGCAACTCTCCTACTCTGGGGGATACCAATCCAGGAATGATTCCACTATTATAGTTCTAGTGAAAAGACCAACGCAGACCCACTACTTGACTTTGCACCTAGACCCTACCAGTGGCAACTCTATCTAGGAACTCCTAGATATGAGACCCCGTCTCAATTCCTACGAACAACACACACAGTATTGTTATCAAACACACAAAACATAAAACACAACCAAGAGAAACACACGCTAATAACACATACTCACTCCGTACTTAAAAGCTTAGGAGCAGCTTACAAATTACAACTCAAAACAAACTCAGTCCTTAGCTTGAATCAGGGAGATACAAGCAAGGCTCACAATTAACAAACAAAACCCTAAAAACCTTAAACACACGCTTTACTAACACACACGGTTTTTAGTTACCCAACTAGGGTTTGCCTTCACGAATATATAGTACTGAAGTAGCACGGGTCTGGGCTTCAAAATAGAGCATGGACATTGACCGGTCCAGCTGGAACAATCTTCTAGAAATAATAAAAAGCTTCCAAATATAGAATGATATCTTGTGGAACAAATAGCAAGGCAAATAAAACTTCAATCAAATCTTCAATCAGATACACGCGCCTTGATCAGCAAGCTAGAGGAAAATAAATCTTCAGGCAAATCTTTGGAAGATTGCGTACATAAATATAAAGCGCTAGCTGGCGCGAAAACACAAGTTACATAAAGCTGTTCCATATGCTACCGCATCTGTCCCAGCAACTGGCTAGTAGCTGTTTTTGCAAAATGTAGCCAATCTACAAAAACCCAACATATAGTATCCAGAGCCTATCGATTCTGGTCACCATAAGCCTCACTAGAGAGTTTACAAAGCGAGACACCCCTCACTTTACAAACCTATAAGTTTAGGACTAGACTCTTCCTCCTAACAAACTTCAACATAACACAAAGCTTTTGTAACTTGCAATATTTAACTGGATTTTTAATAATTGCTCATTTTACATGGCAACCTAGACTGTTTAGGACTAGACTACAAGGAAAGGAACTTTCTGTACTTTGCAATGTGTCATGGTAATGATTACCAATTTACCATACATTGTATATAAGGGGAATGAAGTACTACATCTTGTTCCATTTACACAAACAAGAAAGAATTACTGAGACAGCGGATCGGGATTGAAATTCACTGATTCCCTCCAGATGAGCTCCTTAATGTGCTCTTGAGTACATGCTGGCTGCTCAAAATCAAAACTGAATGGCATAGGAGTAACTGGTTCATCATTGATGTCATGAAGTGATGAAAGATATGGGTGACATAGTGCCTCATCCACTGTAAATCAGTAAAAATACTTCATAAATGTGAAAAGACAAGAGAAACTACATTATTCAATGAGAGCTAATTATACCTGTAATTCGTTTAACGGGATCAAATACAAGCATTTTTTCTAGCAAGTCCAGAGGCTCAGCCGACATACTTGGAAATTTCGCCGAAAGGTTTTGCTTCCCTAACTGTGGAAGCTGTCTAAGATACTTTCTGGCATTTTCACTTCGTAGAAATCTGAGGCTCGAATCGTCGGGTGAACCTATTAACTTTTGCGCGAAAGGAAAACAAAATGCATGAGTTTTGTTACGACATGTAATAGTTAATTTCACAGAACAAAAACATATTAACTATGCAATAGATAGGCAATCTAATACATTAATTGTAATACTTCAAATGGAAGCACCAACCAAGCTCATACCTCGGTTATAAGCCTTAGTTGATGAACATAATCCTTCCCAGGAAACAAGGGTTCTCTGGTCATAATTTCAGCAAATATGCAACCAACAGACCAAACATCAATTGCAGATGTGTACTCTGAACAATTAAGGAGCAATTCCGGGGCTCTGTACCATCTAGTAACGACATACTCCGTCATAAAATCTGTTTCGGATGTTGTCCTTGCCAAACCAAAGTCTCCAATTTTAAGGTCACAGTTTCCATTCAAAAGTAAATTACTTGGTTTAAGATCACGGTGCAAGACATTCGCCGAATGCACATATTTCAGTCCCCTTAACAGTTGATATAGAAAGTACTGCAGAATTCATGAAATATCAATACGAAAGCTCAATTTTAAAGGAAAAGCACAAGTCAAAACATCATGTTGCGACAGTCATGCGATCTCAACCGTCTGATTAATTATAATTTTGCAAAGCAGATTCAAAATACAAAGTCAAAATTTGGATAATTTGATAAAGATCCGACAGTCTAGATGTACAACACTGTGAATGAGTAACTGCGGACAATCCATTTCCGCAAATCACCATCACACTCAAAATGGTCGTCAATTTAAAATATCTTAGCAAACTAGCAATTAGAAGATTATAGGGAAAGCTTACCTGACAATGGTCGGGGTTGAGAGGTTGATTAGAACGAATAATCTGATGAAGATCAGTGTCCATCAATTCATAAACAATGTAAACATCATTAAAATTATCCTTTTGTGGAGGTCGTATGATATCCTTAATAGCAATAATCTGTGAACAAATGTCATCATTAGGACCTTATTATAGCATAATAATATAAACAAAAAAAAAAAAAAAACCTTGAAGTTAGAATAGTACATTTTCATGGTCCATGTGACGAAGAAGCTTAATTTCCCTCAAAGTCCTTTTAGCATCAATAATGTTGTCAAATGTATTGGCAATCTTCTTGATGGCAACTTCCTCATGTGTATCGGAATTGACAGCGGCACTGAAAAGAAAGTTAAAAGAGTTTGTCATGTTTGTATTTCTGCATTTAGCCCTTTTAGATAAAAAAAAAAAACTTAGCTGAAACAATTGTTTATGCATAAGTTATTTCTTTTCACAAAAGATAAAATAAAATCAAGCTACTTTTATAGAAATTAAAAGCTATTTTCATAAATAATCATGGATAGCTTACGGAAATAAGTTAAAGACAGCATATAGACATGTCATAAGCGGCTTTCATGTCTCTCAAACCATTTAAGTTACAAAACTAACCAGACGATGCCATAAGCGCCTCTACCGATAGGGCGAAGGGGAGGAACATATTTGGAGGACACTTCAAACAAGTTTCCATACAAACTGTATTGCACGTATCGACCTTTGTGAGTCAAAACCTTCTTAACTGAATCTCTATCATTATTATCTTTGCTTTTGCTACCCATCTTTCGATTCTCTTAACTCTTGTGATGCCAAATTTCCTTCACTTCAATTCTGTAGTGTTGTTTGTATCGCCCTCTTATCTATAAGACTTTTTTTATTTTCCAATTAAGAAATCATCCATTTACAACTTTTTGCTTATGATGATATATATTGACGTAAAAGGATCAAGTTTAGCACGGAAAAGAAATATTATTGAGCAAGTTGCTCAATGTGATTTTCAACGGATTTTGTAAGACCGGGTCCTCTAAGGAGTCCTAAACGTATTATGTACTATTGACTAAATATGTTTTAATGTGTTTCTATTTTAGGCTTGGTAGGTATATTCCTTGGCAAGTGGCAACCTAAGTCATAACTATATGAATGTCACCACTTTAGTAGAATTAGTTTAAAACACCAAGCAATTAATTTTGACCGAAAAAATAGTTGTAGGATTATTGAAACTTTAAATAAAAAGCTGGCGATGCTTTCAATGGCTTGAGCATACAACTTGCTAGTGGCTTTGTAAATCATGTTCACATGAGACCTTTTCCCAATATTTATCCCCACAAGTACAACAACCTCTTCTTGAGACTATTATTCATCTTAGACATTATGGAGGGATCTCCTGAACAATAATAGAAGAAATGTTTCCTAATCTACGGTCTAATGATATTTGATTGAGGATGTTAGGAGTTACACTCCTTATTTAGTTAATTTTCCAAATAATCAATCGATCAATCAACAGACAGATATTATTATTAGTTGATGAAGTTAAATATCTTACTTCTAGTAAGTGTATTATATAAACTAATTCAGAGTCAAATATGATTCAACCCACTAAATATTCATTAGTTTCAGTTTTAGTCCCTACGTTCTTTCGTTAGCAAGTGTTAAACTTAATCTTTCAACAACTCATTTGGGTTGGCTTAGTAGTATTGGCTTGGGACTTGGGAGTGTATTTTTCCTCAAAGTCTTAGGTTTAATTCTCTCCGATGTCAATTCGGGTGGATTAATTTAGCTTCTTCAACAAAAATCAATTGGCAGGGACAATCATTATTATATACGGGGTTCAGAGTTCGAACATCGTACACTCTATTTGTTCACTTTAAAAAAAGTGAATTCTAGCTACTAAACTATTTAACAAAAAAAAATTGTTTATATGATATAAATTATTCATATAAACAGTGTGATGAAATAACGACACACACTTTCTCTATGAAAAAAAAATGACACATTTATTGACTTTCTTACTAGGTTTAGAGTAGATTTTTCCAACAAATGTATAACTGGTTCAATTTTTATATTTACTTATACTAGAATTACTTTATTTTTATTTAAACTGGTTTTAACTACCGGAGAATTTTTATTTTTTTGAAAGAAAAAAAAAACTATCGCAGAACCTTCAAAATACCGCTTTGATTAGAATCAATTTTGAGAAAGTAAAGTGCTTTTCCTTCGTATGAAATACAATATAATCACGTTTAATAGTATAACCGTACATTTGAGCGCTTCGACCGTGAAACCAAATGCATACTCAAACTACATCTTAGAACCACTCAATACCATGTTTAGATATTAGGTGCGACAAATGTAATGAAAAAAAAAAATGAGTTTCCTACAAAATGGTGATTAGACAGCAGTCGTGCACCTCAGGTGGAAAAAAAAAAGTAGCTAGAGAAAAGATTGGGTATTTTAAAGGAGTAATTGTCATTTCATGCATGTGTAACGAACGAGTACTTATAATAACAGTCCTTCAATGTATCAAAATTTTAAAAGCCTCTGAATATGCATTATGTTAGTCAAAATAGTTCTTTATGTTAAAATATTATGTTAATATTATCATATTAGTCACTCGATATACTTACATATTGTCATATAAATCATCATAAGTACTTAGTTAATGTCATATCAATCTCTATATAGAAAGAGTTTATTCAATATTGAGGGACTATTTTAAAGCCGAAAATTATTTTTCCTAACCAAATGTACAATCAATGACTAGTTTAAAATTTCAATCCATTGAATAACTACTGGTTACACATTCAAGAACCACAGGTTATGGTGGGATCAACAAGCAGTTTTTACAGGAAAAAATAATCAATAATCCGACATTACAAGTCAGTAATCCGACATTACGAGAAACCAATAAAAATGAATTATCAATAATCCGACACTCTTGTATGAACCAAGTAAAACTGAATTTCCACATTAAAAAACACATAAGCTAACACATTCGAATTTCCACATTTTATGGTGGGATTAACAAAATTTGTTTTTACGAGAAAAAATGACAATTATCCGACATTCATGTGGAACCAAGAAAAAATGAATTTCCACATCAAAAAACACGTGTCATCTAGGTGGTACAGGATGTAGTTTGTGATTGTGATAAAAGTATTTGGGGTAAAATACCCTGTAGCCAATAGATTACATAAACATACAGAGACATGTATGTACACATTATTTTTGAAGTTATCGAAAACGAACAAAATAACTTGTTAAATTAAAAAAAAAAAAAAGTATTTAACATGACTAATTTCCAATTCAGAAATGATTTTAGAAGGCTTTTGGGAGGTGTTGGCTTTGTAAAACAAGTACAAGTCCTTTTTAATCCAAAATCAACAACCATCAATAGAACATACATTTTCACAACAGTCCTTAATTTATCATCCAAACATTAACAAAATCATCATTCTACTAAAGCAAAAACACTCGATTCAAAATTCTCATTGCATGAATAACAAAATATGAAAATAAAATGTCTGATGGATCAAACAACATTAAGTGGAGGGGAAATACTATAGAATCTAATGACAGCCAAAACTGCATGAGCTGAAGCAGAAATCATTACATTTAAGCATCATTTGAACTAGTTGGTGCTCCAAAGCCACCAGAACCACGACCGAAGCCAGGTCTACCACCAGGGCCCTGCAATAGAGTTGGAAGAATAAAACTTGATCAGGACAATATGCCAATAGAATTCTATACATGAGGAAAGCAGGTACAGAATTTGAATTACTAGTATATCTAACATTTGAAATTCAAACAATATTCGACTAAAAAACTTGAAATAATGCACCATAATTCAAAGTAAGAAGGTAGAGACAACATCATTGGGTATACCAACTTGTAGGGCTGAGCAACAACCCGTGACCCGACAGAAACCTGTCCAAACGGATTGCTGTTCAGGTGATCGGGTCGGGTTTAAACAGGTGACTGGTTTAAAAAACAATGGAAATCGAGTCAATATGAGTTGATTCGGGCGGGGGGCTCGGATTTCAAAGGCTAAATCCAGCGGTATCCACACCCGCCTAGTGCTAGTCTATTCACGTATGTCTATCCAAACACTGTCCCAGCACTTCCCAAGCTGCTGTCAAACGGCAAATTCAATTCCAACTTTATCATTGCCCTAGAATCTACACTGTACACAATCATATCTTCCCTCACTCAATTTTTATATTTATTTATACTATAATTACTTTAATTATTTTTTACACACCTCTCGATCTGGGTATTTATATTTTGAGAAAACGCATTAGCAACAGCAAGCAAGACACGAACTCTGCATTTTTTTCTCCTCTCAAAAGTCACAACCAGGTAGCACTATGACTATTCTTCTTGTAAGAACCACTATATTTGGTCACATTACTCTCTTCTCTCCATTCTTTCTTTCTGTAAAGTGTAAATCTAGGTGTTGAAAACTTTCAGTCTTTTTCCTATTTCTTTTTCTGCACAAATCCAAGCATACCCATTTTTATGTGGCTCATAACCGACGCAACTCGACCCCCCCTAACCGAGACCCCCCAAAAACCAAATGTTTTTGTGGGCGGAAATAGGCCTTGAAATGTGGTGATCGGTTTCATCCATCATGACAAGTTCAAGCCGAACCCGTCCATCACTCTACCCTACCAAATTGTATAGAACAATGAAAGAATACAATTTAAGATCTTGTACTAGTGTACCACTACACTTGTTTTGCATATAAATGTTGTTCATCATCATCTGATAGTTGAACATACATGACAAAACAGTTTGTACAACACAAGAAAACTTGTATGTTCAAATTAAGTTAATTTGAACAAAGGGAACATAACTAAGACTCAAGTTTATATGTATTTTAGAAGTTATGAAATGAGCATAGTTCTTAAACGTTTGAGATGTACTCTTAACCAATTGCTAACTTTTATGTGACAAATTAACTGCACGTTTAATTTTTAAGATTGAGAAGTTAATCTAAATTGAGTCCAAGTCTACTTGACAATGAAAATTAGACAGAGCGATATACACAAGAGACAGGGGAACCACACTGTGTAGATCAAATCAAAGATAATATTGAAGTAGAAATTAAGCTACCAAAATAACCCACCTATAACCCTATTACAAAATGAACTGAACAGAATCATCAATGTATCTAAATGAATAGACTAAATCATGATAAACACAACATTCAAATGAAACAAGGATCCAATAAGATTACCCCAAAAGAAGGTCTGTAGTCAGCTGGAGCTCCACCCTTGTCTCCTCCAAATTCACCAGCAGGTCCTCTTGGACCTCCACGGTATCCATCACGGTCACCACCGAATCTCCTTTCTCCATCAAATCTTGGTGGGCCCCTGTTCAAAAAACATTCCATTCAATCAAACAATCAACAAACAAAACAAAACATCAACAAAAAAACACCTCAAGCCTACAACGTCAAATTAATTACCTAGGGCGATCACCAGGAGGACCACCAAAGGGCCTTCCAGCTGGCTTAGCCTGCTTCTTCAAAGTAGCAGGCACAATTTCAGATGGAAGGTTCAAATAAGTCCTGAGAAACTCAATTCCATCATTGGTAAGGAACCAGTAATAGTTCATCCAAGCAAAAGTCTCCCTCACATATTCCCTAGATTTGAAGCTCTGCATCAGCTTAATCACTTGCAGATTTGGTACATCAATCTCTGGATGCTTAGCCAGATTGAAATCCTTCTTTGCATAGCAAACACCCTCTGAAAAAACAACAACAGCTTAACCAATTCAAACACAACCCAATAAAAGCACGACAAAATAAAACCCTGGATTATTGCACATGATTAACATACCTTGGAAGAGGTATTTGCAGATCTCTCTACGGTTTTTCTCAGTAATGATCTGATAAAAATTAAACAAAAAATGAATAAAATTGGAATCGCGTAAATGGATTCAAAGAATGCAATGAAGTTAAGATTTGTTGAGAAAATGACATACCATGATTGCAATCTAGAGGCAGCACGACAGAAACTTCAGCGGCGAACGGACACTCCTTTCTAATAATCCCTTCGCGCTGCAATCTTCTAAACCCTAATTTACTTTCTCTTTCATTTATACGATGGACTTGCCAATAGTTATACGACTCGGGCCTTTTTATTTGGGCCTACTCACGGCTCAATTTTCTGTTAGATCTCCATCTTTATTTTTCTCGTATGATTTTTTGACTATTATTTTTTGGGTCTTGTTAACGAGTGTCACCGGACACTCTTTAAGCATTATAAATTAAATAATTATTCTTTAAAAATGTTAAAGATTTCAATTACCAATGTATTGATTACACAAACATTCATAAAAAATTACTATTTAAGGTCCTTAACTAGTGTCTCGGGGCGCTAGTTAACATTTCCCTTATTTTTTTTCACTCTATGTATTTTCCATGCGTCCTTTTTTTTTCTCAAAATACTCTTATTTGAATTATATAATCTGAACAGTCTTTTGGATTGTATAATTCGAATTGTTCTAAAATTGAAAGGTAGTAATAGATCTTTGCTCGTACCTATCCAAAACTTGTAAATATAAAATTTGAATTGCAGAAACTGAAACATTTCAAAAAAGTTCTGAAAATATAATTTGAAATGTGTCAAACCCCTTGAAGACCATTTTAAAGATAGATTATAGGGTATAAATTGAATCTTTAATAAACATTTCGAATTTTATAGTGTATAAATTGAACCTTTAATAAACAGTTTGGATTATAAAATCTAAACTGTGTCAACAAGGAAGCATATTTTGTGTTGTTTAGCTTACACATTTTTTTAGTTCATTAATTTGCCATCTTTAGACATTTAATTTTTAAGCTTTTTTTCTTTCATGTTAATCTTTAAGTTTTTTTCTTTCATTTTGATCTTTTGTACGTAGCTTAGTCAAATCATTTGAATGTTAATTGATCAGAAGTGTATTAAAAGTACCTTGTGTAAGGAAATATGTTGGTATAACTTAAAAAAAAACAATTTATATATATCATTTAAAAATTTACTCCTCTTAAACGAATAATGGCTAAGGTATGAGATTCAAATTTATTTTTATTTTCTTACTTCTACCCATGGATTTTATATTTAAAAATTTAGGGAAGGAGAAATTTTATTAATAAAAGTGACACTAATAACCATATTACATCTACAAGATGTGAGATTCAAAATTTGTTATGTGATGTTACAACTATTTCTCTTAGCAAACAACTTGTTGCGTGTTGGGAAATTCCTTAAAGGGTATATATATATCATAAACAGTTGGTTGGAGACCGTGAGATTCCTTGGATGGTAGTTACTTTCCACGTTTTAGTTGTTAAACGCAATATCACAAAAATTTACGTGAATATAAAAATGGAAGGTACGGTGGTTTGTATTAAATAAAACTTAACAATGATTATAATTGCTAATAGAGGGAAGGCTTATACTCTAAGTGGAACAATTGGGTTGAAAATACCAACTAGTGTTAGTTGATTGGAGAATTCCAACCGGTGGCATTCATAATTAATTAAAGAAAAGAAGAAAGATACGAATCAAGCTTGATTTCATTCATAATTAACTATTACACACGTCTAATTTTTTTGACAAAATAAAAAACTTAACCATTCTAATAAATAGAAATAAAAAACAACTCTTCTTAATTTTTTTGACAGAAAATACAAAACTTAATCATACTAATACAAATTGCTTGGTTCATCAAACCTTCTTAATGACCACCACGTTCACACTGCTCCATGCGAGTAACCTTGGAGGCAACGAGAGCCACAATGCTTGAGATAATATCTGTCAACCCACTCTTTGCTATATTAAGTTTCTGGATTTTCTCATTCTGTGTTGATTGATGTTGAATTTCTTACTCCAACAAAACTATCAACTCTTCCTTCTCATCCTTCTTAGCATCCAAAACCTGAATTTTTGTTTCGAATTCCTTCGCCATTGGATCATAAATTCCTTCACTATTGTCCTCTTAGTTGACCTCTAAGGTAGCAAATACCTCTTGTTATATGTTTGCAATTTGGTGGATTACCCCTTTGAACTCTATGCAAATTGGTTAATTTTGTATCTTGTTATGTGTTGGAGTCTTGTGTGTTTTAATTTGGTTGTATTCAAAGTAGTAAATTTTGTTTATTGTATTGAGTGATTGGAATAGCCTTGGTATTTCTTCTGATGTTATTTTGATTATCAAACAAATATATATAAAAGTTTTAGTCACTCTAATAACCTAATGTATGTATTTTCAACTTGTAATTACTTTTTATTTCATAAAAATGCTCCATGAAACATAAATAACATTTGATGGATTTTTGGAGGTCAATGAATATTAAGGATATAACTTAAGGTTGAAGAAACACAAAAACTACTTTAACAACACCACTAGAGTTAGGTTTTACTTGCTTGAAACCAATAACATGAAGAACGTTTGTAGTTATAAGCAAAAGAGTTATAAAACTTTTTGCACAAATCAATATTGGTAGTTACTTTTAATCCGAGAGTGAAGTACAACATATTTCAACTGAAATTATGATTATAATTGGGTGTAGGAAATTGAGTACGAAATTAGAAAGAATTAAAACATAACATTAGCAAGTTTTCCTTCATGTGATATATGCTGCAATGTTAGAAAACCTTAAAATAGTTTTTCACAATATAAATTTATGTGAGATATACATAGTTTAGTCAAATCATTTGAATGTTAATCAATTAGAAAAATTGTGTTAAAAAATATTATGTTAGAAAATATGTTTGTATAACTTCATATAAAAAATTAAAATCAATTTATATATATCATTTTAAAAGTTATTTCTCTTAAATAAATAATGACTAAATTACGAGGTTAAAAGTTATTCGTGTTAATGAACATAAATAATGGCTAACCTATGAACTTAAAATGTCCTACTATCTTTAGATACGAAAACAAAACTTGAAGAAAAAACTATATATATATATACTAAAAGTACTAAACATGAAATAAAAGTTCAATAATCATGAAAATGTTCATTATCACTCATGTGCTCTTCCTCATCCTCTTTCTCTTCAATATCTTCCTCTTCGTCCTCATTTTCTTCATCCCCCCAATCATTAACAGAGCTACAAAACACATTTTCTAACAGATATTAACGAAAAAAAATTGAGGAAGATGAAGTATGAATGAAATGAACAAACCTGTTTTAGAAATGAAGAGATGAAGAGGTTGTTTTGCAGCTGAAGAGATGAAGAGAGAACAGAGATGAAAAGGTTGTTTTTGCTTTTGGTGTAAGATGAAATGAAGAGATGAAGAACAGAGCATGAGAGCAGAAAAAAAAAATCCTTCTTCTAGTTTGTACGATGAAGAGAAGAGGGTTTGAAGTGTTGGATTGTGTTGTGCGGCTGCTGGTGTTGTTTCTGATGGGAGAAGAGTGATGTTAGGGTTTCAAAAATTACCAAATTGACCCTCAAAACAGTTTTAAATGAGGGACAAACTCGTATTTTGCCTATGACCCGAATTGCACCGCTTTTTGGCCGCCCCGCTCCACCCAATATCGGCCGCTTTTGCCGCGATAGCCAAACGCTCCGCCTTGGAGCGTCGCAACGCGCCCCGTCATTTCCGGCCGCGATCGCGCCGGTAGCGGCCGCTATTGACAACAGAGAAACCATATCCAACTAACAAAACAGAAAATTATTGGAAAGACAAATAATAGAATATTATTCCAGATAGTTGATTGTTAATAAACGAGCAATGAAACGTTCACACGAGACTCGAGTTCTTTGAGAAAAAAATTGAGGAAGATGAAGTATGAATGAAATGAACAAACCTGTTTTAGAAATGAAGAGATGAAGAGGTTGTTTTGCAGCTGAAGAGATGAAGAGAGAACAGAGATGAAAAGGTTGCTTTTGCTTTTGGTGTAAGATGAAATGAAGAGATGAAGAACAGAGCATGAGAGCAGAAAAAAAAAATCATTCTTCCAGTTTGTACGATGAAGAGAAGAGGGTTTGAAGTGTTGGATTGTGTTGTGCGGCTGCTGGTGTTGTTTCTGATGGGAGAAGAGTGATGTTAGGGTTTCAAAAATTACCAAATTGACCCTCAAAACAGTTTTAAATGAGGGACAAACTCGTATTTTGCCTATGACCCGAATTGCACCGCTTTTAACCCGCTTTTTGGCCGCCCCGCTCCACCCAATATCGCCCGCTTTTGCCGCGATAGCCAAACGCTCCGCCTTGGAGCGTCGCAACGCGCCCCGTCATTTCTGGTCGCGATCGCGCCGGTGCGACCGCTATTGACAACAGAGAAACCATATCCAACTAACAAAACAGAAAATTATTGGAAAGACAAATAATAGAATATTATTCCAGATAGTTGATTGTTAATAAACGAGCAATGAAACGTTCACACGAGACTCGAGTTCTTTGAGCGCATCGTTCCTTGGCGCCTGGTTCAAAATAATAATAATAATAATAATAATAATAATAATAATTAAATAAAGTTAGGGAAATGAAATATATTCCAAAACAATTTTAGTAAACTCATTTTCAACCAATGGTATACTGAAATGGAAAAAACATTCCAAAAGGATATAACATACAAATCACATAATAGTAATCAGCCAATCAAGTCATTTTCAACAACTGTTGTAGACTTCTTATGAGTTTGCTAAAACAAGAATAAAAGATCATCACAAAAATAAAAGAAGCTATGAAGGAATGCCTACATAACTCATAGGCTACGAGTTCACTCTGAGCAGTAGTTCTCAAGACAAATGAAATGATATTTTAATAAATTTTACTTCTAATCAATGGTTAGCCTTCTAGACAACATACCACACAAAGAGAATCCATGAGGAAAAAACGGCAAAGAGGGAGTTTGAAGATGAGATTCTGGACAGAGAGAGAGGCAATTAAAACATCTATATTCTATAATAATGAATGTAGAAACATAATATTATAGTTAAAAACAACAGCACACACTATCATATAATATCATATGTATACCAACTAAATCATTTTACTGAATACTGCATCAGAACCTAATGAAGTGTTACACAGCAAAATAAATACTCTAATATATAGAAACATGCAAATACGGTATTTGTAGCCTAACAATTAAATTTCATATAGCAGAACCAGAAAATACTCAATTTATATACCAATGTCATCATCTCCATGAGAAAATAGAGAATAAAGTGAGTGAGAGAGACGGGTGAGATTGTGACACTCTTTGGAGAGAAAAGTGAGAGTGAGAGTTCGAGTGAATGAAAACCTGTGAAATAGTAATTAGAAGATTTAATTACCTTCACCCCCTAGCCATTATCAACCCTAGCCATCATCATCAGTCAGCCCACTCGAGTTCAAATAATAATAATTAAATAAAGTTAGGGAAACGAAATATATTCCAAAACAATTTTAGTAAACTCATCTTCAACCAATGGTATACTGAAATGGAAAAACATTCCAAAATGATATAACATACAAATCACATAATAGTAATCAACCAATCAAGTCATTTTCAACAATTGTTGTAGACTCCTTATGAGTTTGCTAAAACAAGAATAAAAGAAGCTATGAAGGAATGCCTACATAACTCATAGGCTACGAGTTCACTCTGAGCAGTAGTTCTCAAGACAAATGAAATGATATTTTAATAATTTTTACTTCTAATCAATGGTTAGCCTTCTAGACAACATACCGCACGAAGAGAATCCATGAGGAAAAAACGGTAAAGAGGGAGTTTGAAGATGAGATTCTAAACAGAGAGGTAATTAAAACATCTATATTCTATAATAATGAATGTAGAAACATAATATTATAGCTAAAAACAACAGCACACACTATCATAATATTATAGCTGAAAACAACAGCATACACTATCATATAATATCATATGTGTACCAACTAAATCATTTTACTGAATACTGTATCAGAACCTAATGAAGTGTTACACAGCAAAATAAATACTTTAATATATCGAAACATGCAAATACGGTATTTGTAGCATAACAATTAAATTTCATACAGCAGAACCAGAAAATACTCCATTTATATACCAATGTCATCATCTCCATGTGAAAATAGAGAATAAAGTGAGTGAGAGAGACAGGTGAGATTGTAACACTCTTTGTAGAGAAAAGTGAGAGTGAGAGTTAGAGTGAATGAAAACTTGTGAAATAGTAATTAGAAGATTTAATTACCTTCACGCCCTAGCCATTATCAACCCTAGCCATCATCATCACCAATCAACCGACTGCCATCATCATCATCAGTCAGCCCACTCGAGTTCAAAAAATAATAATAATAATTAAATAAAGTTAGGGAAATGAAATATATTCCAAAACAATTTTAGTAAACTCATTTTCAATCAATGGTATACTAAAATGGAAAAAAACATTCCAAAAGGATATAACATACAAAACACATAATAGTAACCAGCCAATCAAATCATTTTCAACAACTGTTGTAGACTCCTTATGAGTTTGCTAAAACAAGAATAAAAGACCATTACAAGAATAAAAGAAGCTATGAAGGAATGGCTACATAACTCATAGGCTACGAGTTCACTCTGAGCAGTAGTTCTCAAGACAAATGAAATGATATTTTAATAAATTTTACTTCTAATCAATGGTTAGCCTTCTAGACAACATACCGCATGAAGAGAATCCACGTGGAAAAAACTGTAGAATGGGAGTTTGAAGATGTGATTCTAGACAGAGAGAGGTAATTAAAACATCTATATTCTATAATAATGAATGTAGAAACATAATATTATAGCTAAAAACAACAACACACACTATCATATAATATCATATGTGTACCAACTAAATCATTTTACTAAATACTGCATCAGAACGTAATGAAGTGTTACACATCAAAATAAATATTTTAATATATAGAAACATGCAAATACGGTATTTGTAGCATAACATTTAAATTTCATACAGCAGAACCAGAAAATACTCCATTTATATACCAATGTCATCATCTCTATGAGAAAATAGAGAATAAAGTGAGTGAGAGAGACGGGTGAGATTGTAACACTCTTTGGGGAGAAAAGTGAGAGTGAGAGTGAATGAAAACCTGTGAAATAGTAATTAGAAGATTTAATTACTTTCACCCCCTAGCCATCATCATCATCAGTCAGCCCACTCATCCCATCAGTTCAATCCCATAATATATATATATTACAAAATCAAACCAATTAATCAATGGAAAAAGATTGAATACATGTGGAAGGAGAAGAAACGTCGCGGTTGGTGGTTGAGGAAGGAGAAGAAGATGTCAAATCTCGGTTGGTGGTTGATTCCATAACGAGATCGAAGTTTGAATCCACATCGGAAATTGAATTCAGTGGTTTTTAAAATTTTAAAGCAAAGAGTCGTTAAATGCAAGATATAATACAATTTTAAATTGAAATTCGAACTTAAAGTTCATTATAGATTTCACGATAACAATTTTTTGTGTTGATTTTGCAAAGTTATAATTGAAATTTATAATATGTAGTAAATAAAATGATATGATGAGTAACATTTATTAAAAATATCTTCTTCCAAAACTTTTATTAAAAATATGAACACATCCGCCATATTTTCTTTCGAAGAAACTTTCTCACCATAATTTCTCTTTGACTCAATCATGCTTAACAAAGTCCAAACTTTCTCAATCATTTCTTATTTAGGTTGTTGTCCGGGCTCGCGCGACCATCGCTAGTTCAGGAACGTGTTAAGGACCTTTTGATCTACCCAATTTAAGGGATTATGATTATCTGTAGATGGGTTGTTGAGCTCTTCATCTCTAATTTGTGTCTCCTGGAATCTTTTTCATATTTTTTTTCATGTTACACTTTTCTGGGTTTTGTTTTGATCTTCTAGATTCAATTTAAGAATTTTTTTCAACCACTGTTGGAGTTTATTGGTTTTCGGTTGCTCTGAATTCAACCAAACTTTCGTTGTTGTTGGGCTACGTGTTGTGGTCCGATCTTGTTCTATGACTTCTGCTTGTGATTCGTTTCATTTTTTTTCCGGCATGACTGACCCAAACGATCCTTGATAACATTTTGTTTTATTTTCAATAAATAGGATAAATAAAGAGAATATGAAGAAATAATGAAAATATGATGGAATTATTGTCAACGATGAAGTCTTGTTGACCAAGCATAGAATAATGATGATGCAAGACTTCTTCAATGCAAGAATAGTGGAAAATCTAACTCAACACTTCAGATGCGTGACTAAAAATCTCAAAACTATCACCATTACTCGAAAGGAGAATGGAAAATCACAAAGCAATAAAACAATATATGTTACGACCAGTCGTAGCACTGCGATACGATCTTAATAGCCATCATCATTGAAATGTGTTAGTTACACTTTTTGGATTCCAATGATTTCATGCAACAATCAACACATGTATCATAGTGGATGATGAATGCACACATTTGTGACCTTGGTGGCTATAAATAGAGTTATAATCCAAGCTAAAGTCATCATTGTGTCATTGTAATCTCTAACATAATCTCTTGTAATTTCCTTTGCATTTTAATGCATTTTTCTTCATTTTATTCTTATTTTCATTTTATTTCAATAGCTATGTTCATCACTACGATGAGTGAGTAGGTCATTCTTTTTGTTCTGGAATTGTTGAAAGTATATCAAGGACGGTTTTTTCATAATTACGATATTTTCTTTTGTTGTGGGATTTCAAAACCCTAATGTAATATTATTGTTTTTCAATTGAGTTGTAGATATGATTGTTTGAATTTGGTTAGATCAAGATAGCAATTGATATAAGCTTTTTGTTACTAAATATTAATAGCATGTGGCAATAGAAGGCAATTTGTTAGTTGTAGATGTTTAACTTGTTTCATCTCATTGTCAAAAAAAAGAGTGCAAGGAAAGGGGTAAAGTGAAAGCTTAGGCATGCCATAATGACATGTGAGAAGAAGATGTCAATGTGTTGATCACCTTTGGCAATGGTACAAGAAATTCATTCATCGATGATATGTTTGTGTTAAGTGCCAAAGATAAAATCGACTCAGAGTGAATTAATGTGGTGATGCTGCATAATACACTAATGGGCTCGTCTAACAAATTCAGACCTAACCAGGTCAAATAACTCCAAGTCTTGTGGTTTGAAAGTATAAAACTCGTATCCCCTGATTGGAGATCTTTTGGTATGGGTCTTGAATTGACTTCTTGGCATATTAGGTAAATGACTGAACTTCTCCATTTCATTGCTCATAAATAGGTTGTGGAGATCAAGATGGAGATCCATCTGATAGGATAAGACACAAAACAAAATTAAATGTCAACTAATGTTAGAAAGAGAGTAGTGTTTAGATTGAAACATTTTGTCAGTGCATTGGAATGAAATATACACACACATACACACATTCTCATAAACAAAAATTAGTCTAGCATTTACTAATAAATAACATAGAAGTGAACCCTAGACAAGAATCACATACCATTCATTATATTATCCCAATTTCGCAAAATAAATCAAACAAATCAATTATAGCATTTTCTACTTTAATATAACTAACAAAAACATGTTTGATCATGAATAACACGCGAGCGGGCAACTAATGATGATTTTTCCTCTAGGGTTCACTATTTTATACTATGGATGTTCCTGCGTTGGGTTGGGCCGGGTGGCTCGAATTTCACCAAGGCCCATCATATTTTACCGATTTTACCTGCTTCAGATTTTATAATCCGAATCATATTTCACGTTTTTTGGATTATATCTGAACTGTATTTTACATCAGAGTACCAATTGTTTCAAATCTTTTGTTATCATCAAAAGTCAAGCCCATTGTTCATCAACCCGTTTTGGTTTAATAATCTCTCCCGTTTTGATGATGATAAACATATATATTGATGAACAATTTTGTGAATAAGAAACTTAGAGGGTTAGGTTTGTAAGCTCCTCCCCTAAGTCTAAGTTAGGTAAAATAATAAGACAAAAAAGAAACACATATATCAAAGTTGACCACATAACTAATTGAATTACTTCCCATTTTTTAATCAACAAAATAAACTTTTGTATACATAGAAAGCAATAAAAAAAACATAGAAAATTATCAATTCACGACACTCATATTGTAATTGTTTGGTATAGCTATCACCATGTTGCTTTTTTATTGATTTTTGCAACGATTTCTACGACAGTTTGGTCAACCATCACAGTATTTTGATTCTAAAACCGAAAATGACTTTATGTTATAGTGCGGATTGAAATTAGAGAGCACTTCTTCCAAAAAAATTGGCTCCCTTTCACTCTTTATTACTAAAAAAAATATAAACCTTCACATTCACTCTCACTCATCGATTCTCACTTCTCTTTGAATCCCAAATCATTCACATTCCACAGAAACACCCCAAAACCCTTCGCTCTCACTCTTTGAACCCCAAATCCTTCTATCTCTCTCATCACTTCTCACTTCTCTTTGAATCTCAAACTTTTGTCATCGCAAGGAATCACTTTATGACAAATCCAGGTCATGTGCATTGACAAACAATGAGGTGGGTGTTGATATACTTGAACAAGTCAGTGAATGACGATTTGAATTACACAAGGACAACTCAAGAGGAAGACGCCTTGGAGGGGTATGTGGATGCAAACTATTCAGGCAATGTGGACGCTAAAAAATCCTTATCAGATTTTGTGTTTGCTTTATTTGACGCAACTATTAGTTGAATGGCAAATCAACAATTCATTGTGGCTATATCTATAACTTAAGTGCAAGATGTAAAACCCCAATCCTCGAGAACATAATTATAACGATAAATCACGCATTTATCCTACATTGGAACTTTACTACTTCAACATACATCTCATATCAAATACTCATTATCAAAATTTCATCAACTTAATCATATCACAGCGGAATAAAATCATAATCAACATCAAACAATGTCATGTCTCGGTCATAACATACAAATCAACATAATATCTCAACAAAGTTTGATACTAAGATCACATGACATAACATAAACAAAACCCCAAGTCCTAATTAGAGCTCCTAAGCTAGACTTAGAAGCAGATAAACTTGAGCAGGCAAACGTCATCCTCGACATACTCACGAGTAAGCTACTCCTCAACCTGCAAGTCTACATCCACAAGGGTTGAACCCACGGATGAGGCGACACGAAATCACTAGAGGGTAAGATATATGATCAACATAAGAGAATAATAAATGCATGTATGTAAGGCAACCAACATCAACAATCATCACATATACATTTAAATAAATAAGTCTTGTTACATAACTCAACATACATATCACATTCATATTCAATTAAAATCTCAATCACAATCTTCAATCATATATCAAACACTCAAGATTCATCAAGTATCATCAATTCATTTACAATTCAATCACAATCACAAGCACTGATCAATTAAGCATTTACCACAAACGCACAAGTTCACGCCAAAACATTACCAAACACGACTCAAGTGCATGTAATGCGCCTAAAGACTCTAAATGCATGTGGTATCGGGTTTTGGATATCAGGGATATTTTACCGAGTGATCCCATCGTCGCTTAACATTGTCGCTTAACATAGTCGCTGGACTTGACTCATGGATGAATGCATGATCATATATTCGACTCACATCAAGTACACATAAGACTCGACAGCAACATCATCATCATTGTCATATATTCTCTCATATGATTAAATATCGTCGCTAATTAACATCGTCACTTATCATATAAACTTTCATATGATCAAACATCGTCACTTATCATATAAACTTTCATATGATCAAACATCGTTACTTAATACATAACATGTATCATCATTACTTAATCAAACATCGTCACTTAATACATAACATGTATCATCATCACACATCATTCAATATCATCACTAGCATCATCAATATCATCATTCATCTTCATTCTCATCAACCCTAACTCATTACTTGTTTACTAAGTCAATGGTTTCATCATAACTCAATTTCAAGACAATTCACAAGTCCAATTGTAATCAATTAACCTCTAAGTCTTCTTATACTTACATCCAAGTTAATCAATCATAAACATCTTCATTACACCCTTGCTAATCAAGTTTAAAGGTTTGGGAACCTTTTAGGGTCATTGGATACCTCAAAAAGTCATAAAATTAGGGTTTCAGAATTCAGGCAGGATGGCACGGTCGTGCCATATAGGCGCACGGTCGTGCCATTTGTGCAGGTTAGGGGTGACAGATTTTTCGTTCTGTTTTCGCAAAAATACCGTTTTTCCATATCATTTTTTATCCAATTCACACCAAACTCGTCCCAACACATTAAAGAAGACACACCCTATCACCTACCACTTAACATGGCTTAAAACAACTTAATCTTAATCACTTAAACTCCACTTAATCTGATTAAATCAAAGTTCGTCTCAAAAACCCGTTTTCTCCCAAAACAACTTAAAATCCCAAACAAAAGTTTACAACAACAATTAAAACTTTCTAATCATATCAACATGTTCTTAATCACTTAATTAACAACATGAATCAACTTAAAACTGATTATATCAACAATTCATCCAAACTCACCAACTTAAACAATTTTCACATAAACAACAACAACCACAATTCCAACTTAACCCAAACAACATAACTTCATGATTTCATAACCCAAACACATAATCATACTCATAATCAAATCAATTAAACATAAACAACACCAATTATCATGTTTCTCATCAATTTCACCAAACTTCACAAAGTTCATAAACAACATAATCAACCATGAGTTTTGATGAAGTAAGAGCATGAAATCAACAACTTAACATATACTTAATTTAGTCGTCAACAAAGAGCACAAAAATCAACACAATTAATTATAATTCATGCAATTAAGAGCTCCCAAACACCCAATTGTTTCTTAAATCCATATGTTAATCATAATCTCCCATCTTACCTTAATTTCTTCACTTCTTTTGCTACTTCTAGTGCAATCCTCTCCTTCCTCTTTGATTCTCTAGTTTTCCTCTTCACCAAGCCTCCTCTCTCTATCTCTCTCTCTTGCCTCTCAAAAAATTTGTGATATAATGTTAACCTAATTCACCACCACCACTAACTAGTGTATTTATAATAGGTTTCTAGGGTTACTCCCACTAATGGACTTAGTCACAATTAACTCACAATTATTTTCTCTACACCTTTACTTCACTTAAACCCCCTGTTACTTATACACCACTATTTCAAATTCTAAATTTCTAATACATTAAAAAAATGCCACTACCTCTCAAATTACCAAAATACCCTTCAACTCCCAAAATTTAATAAATCACCAAAATAAACGATTAAACACACAAAAACAATTAAAGAAATAAATCCTAAAAATCGGGATGTTACAACTCTACCCCCCTTAAAGAATTTTCGTCCTAAAAAATTACCTGAAGGAAACAACTCCGGGATAGACTCCTTCATCTTACTCTCCAACTCCCAAGTTATGCTCTCTCCCGTAGGACCTCCCCATATCACCTTCACCAAAACGATCTCTTTTCCTCGCAACTGCTTAACCTCCCGTCCTTCAATATTCAACGACATAGTCTCAACAGTCAAATTCTCTCTTATTTCCAAATCATCCATTTGGATCACATGCGACATGTCATACACATACTTCCTCAATTGAGACACATGAAACACATCATGAAGATTCGACAACGACGGCGGTAACGCAATCCGATATGCTACAGCTCCAACTCTCTCCACAATCTGATAAGGTCCAACAAAACGCGGCGTCAACTTCTTCGACTTCAAAGCTCTCCCAACGCCCGTAACTGGATTCACTCTAAAAAACACAAGATCTCTGGCTTGAAACTCAATATCCTTCCTCCTCTTATCATGGTAACTCTTCTGCTTACTATGAGATGCCTTCATCTTCTCCTGAACCATCTTAACATTCTCTGTAGTCTGCTGAACTACCTCCGGTCCAATCAAAGCACTCTCACTTGACTTAAACCAACACAACGGTGTTCTACATCTCATATCGTACACCGCTTCAAAAGGTGTCATACCAATACTCGAATGAAAATTGTTGTTGTAGGTAAACTCAATCAACGGTAAACATTCACTCCAACTTACACCTTGCTCCAAAACACAAGCTCTCAACAAATCTTCCAAAGACTAAATAATCCTCTCCGACTGACCATCAGTTTGAGGATGATAAGCAGAACTCAATCTCAACTTAGTCCCCAAAGCTTCTTGCAAAGTTCCCCAAAACTTTGATGTGAACCTCAGATCTCTATCTGACACATATGCTAGACGAAATCCCATGCAACTTCACAATCTGCTCAATGTAGATATCGGCCAACTTCTCCAAGGACATACTAATCTTAATAGGAATAAAATGCGCTGATTTTGTCAACCGATCAACAATCACCCAAATCGAATCGCAACCATTCGCAGTCTTCGGCAAACCACTCACAAAATCCATAGAAATGCTATCCCACTTCCATTCCAGCACAAACAACGGTTGCATCACTCCAGACGGCTTCTGATGTTCAACCTTGGACTTTTGACAAACCAAACAAGCATAAACAAACTCAGCGATATCCTTCTTCATTCTTGGCCACCAAAACAACTTCTTCAGATCTTGATACATCTTCGTCGCTCCAGGATGAATACTCAAACTACTCCGATGACCTTCTTCCAAAATCCTGCTCTTCTGCTCGGGTACATCCGGCACACAAACTCTACCACGAAATCTCAGAACTCCCTTCTCATCCAATCCAAAGTCTACTTCCTTGCCTTGGTTAACCAACACCAAAAGATCCACAAGCTGCAAATCCACTTTTTGACCCTCTTTGATCTCTTCAAGAATGTTACTTGTCAGCTTCAACATCCCTAACTTCACACCATTCGGAGTCAGCTCACTCACCAAACTTAGATCTCAAAATTGCTCAATCAACTCCAACTCTTTGTTGAAGCAGTATTTCAAACAACAAAAGTAAGTATTTTCAATTATCGTCTCCTCAGGGATTAGGTGCGTTACTTCGAACCGTTCAACAATCGTATTGTTTTGAGTTAAGGGTTTGGTCACTTGTTGACATAAAACTAATGGAATTAAATTGCGGGAATAAAACGACAAGTAATAGGGTATCAAAGCGTTGGAATTGGAGTTCATCAATCTTGCAAAGAATATAATCTATAAATCATGCATATGAATTTTAGCGTTTTAGCGAAAATATCACGTATCGCTCGACAACGTCATTGATTTCCCAAATGACGTCGTGAGATCATTCGTATCGTTTAATCGACGATTTCCCAATCAATCAAACGATCCGAAAGCATTACGATCCGAGACTTTGTGCGATTATCAAAACCCAAATCCATTTCTAGATTTTCTTATTTTGATAGAAGATTATTCTTAAACATAGATTCAAAAGTATTTGTCAATATCAATTGAATCAAGCATGAGATTGAAAAGCAAGAATAACTTCATAAACACATAAATTGCCAAAATCATATATTCACATAATCATGTATTACATCAAAGCTAGAAAGAATACCTCCAATCCCAACAAAGGGAAGTTAGTTGTCATTTTCATGACAACTATACAAAAGAGTAGAGAAAAGATGCAGATCATAACCCAAGTCTTGATTTCCCAAAGCCTTTGGTTGATTCCACAATTCAATCCTTTTGCTCCTTGAAGATCATAGCTTCTAGCCCTAAAACTAAGTCCTAAACTATTACTAAACTGAATTAGAAAGCAATCCCTAAAATGGAAATAGAGAATGATCCAGTTCTCTTTGAAAATAGAGCTAAAAATGCTTTTATAAAACTGAATTTTTGCACGCTCGCTACAAGCGATGAGCTGGTCGCTTGTAGCGATGAAGTTTTCTGGCCAATGGGAATGCTCCACGTCAGCATGGAACCTTAAACCGCCCTTGGTCGCTTGAAGCGACCGGTCCATCGCTTGTAGCGATGGACTCTTCAATTTCCCTGCCTAAGCTCGCTTGAAGCGTGGCATCTGGCGCTTGAAGCGATGAAGTCTCCAAATTCCCTGCCTATCCTCGCTTGTAGCGAGGAAGCGTGCGCTTCTAGCGATGGCTTTGATCAAAACTTCATAATCTTTGCTCAGCTCAGGTTCAAGCATAAATTTCCTGCATAAAAACATGGGGTAAGACTTAGGATCACAAGTTTGATATTTAAATGATAAATTAAGAGCTTATCCTATGGTAACTTGTGAAATAAGTAACATAAGTGCCTTAATTAAATGTGCTTTTTATCCACTTTCTGGCACTTAACACACTCCCCAACTTAAATCTTTGTTTGTCCTCAAACAAAGGACGCAACAAATAAGGAAACAAGCTTTAACCAAAGTTTTGAGCAAGAATGCAAAAGAATCAAAAGTTTGAAGCAAATAAGTGTCAGATGAATGATTCAAACGTGATTGCGCAAGCCAAAGTTAAGTTTCTCATTAAACGAGATACATACTATGAATATGAACTAGTTCTAAACACAAAGCATCTAATCACACAATTCTTAACAAGCAACATGTTTAAAATTGAACCAAACCTAACACACTTCTATATAAAGTATATGAACACATTGAAATCTATTGTGAGGGTATGAACACTCATCCAACAAACATGATAACATTCCAATCAAATTATGTGTCCATCTAATTATCATTTCTAAAAGCATAAAAGGCATTGATCATAAGGTCTTTAAGGGTTGTAATTGGGCTAGGTTACAAAAGAATTGTCATATGTGGGATATTGAATTCAAATGGCCAAGCAAGAGGAACATTCAATCTATTTACAAACTTCCTCCTTATTCCAATACAACTCTTGGTGAACTTCATATTTTTCTTTTCCTGATTGATCTTGACAACTTTTTCTTTGAATTATTGCAAACCTTTTCATTTTTCTCTTTTCTTTTTCTTGGTTTGCTTTTCTTTCTTTTTTCTTTTCTTTTTCTTTTTCTTGTTGTGAAGATCAATTATCAACATTCACCATTACATTGACATAAACACAACCTCCCTTTCTCCCCAACTTAGTTCAATGACACCCTAATCGAATGTTCCTTTGTCATTATGGCAAAGGTCAATAATAACGATGGATAAGGGTTCACAAGAAAACAAATATCAGAATTCAATAAAGAGTTAACTATGAACTGAATTTTTTTACAAACTCCGGCAATTTAAATAAGCAATTGAGCTTATGAAAATTGACAATTCATGGCTAACTATTCTGATTCAATAGGCTCAGAGGGGTTAACAGATACTCACTTCTCACAGGGTAGGTTTATTTGGTCAAGTGTTTCACTCAATTTCAAAAAAATTGCCTTGATCATTTCAATGCTTTTATACAATTTAAAACAACAATAGATTTGACATAAAATAACTGAGTTAAACATGATATGTTGGTCTCCTGCATATATATACAAAGGTTGAGGATTCCTCACATTTTGGCTAGTTCTAAATTGGTTCAAAACTAAACATATGCTTGCGTAAAACTGAATAGGTTAAACTTGTGTGTAAAGAACTTATTCACATTCAAGAATATACCTAGAAAAACAAGAAAACGAGTACCTTAGCTGCGCGCTTTAACACTCATTCTATCATTATCACTCAAATGATTCTAAGCTCAAGCACTGGCTTTTGAATCTTTCTTTACAAATTGTTGGGATAATTCAAAAATTTTAACCAAAATTAAATAACAAAGCATAAATAAAGCATAATATACACTAAACATGTAATAACCAAAATATAATAACATAAAAGCATCAAGTAACATCATCCATGGTACATAAACATAACCAAAACAACGTACATAGCATGAACAATGTTATAAAGTACAAAGCATAATAAATAAAACGAAAGGAATGATAGAACAAAAATCTGCAGCTTGCATCAAGATCAATCTGAATCCATGTCGTCTGAATCCATCAAGTCTGCAGCCACATGGTCAATGCTCCTAGTAGCCTCTGAGGAGTCATCGCTACAAGCGACCTAAACGTCGCTACAGCGACAGAGCTTGAAGCTCGTCGCTATAGCGATGAGATCCATCGCTGTAGCGACCATGACAGAAAACAGAAAAATTAATTTTTCAGTCTTTGCCACTATCCCTACATGCATAAATAGCTGTTAAAAACTAAAACACTATTTAAAAACAACAAACCTACAAAGTTGGGTTGCCTCCCAACAAGCGCTTGGTTAACGTCATTAGCTCGACGCCTTATTCGTTAGGGTGGCCAAAACGAGACGGAAAGCACATCAGCTTTAGTACTCCTTTGTTGTGGGAGGAATTCCATGAACTTGCAGAACAGCTGATGTGGAGTCCATAACCTCCCTATCCAGAATAAGTTGAGCAAGGAACATAAGTTATCTATTACCAACTCCAATTCGGCCTTGCTCACTTTCATCCCCTCATTTTCACAAGTTTCTTCCTTGTCAAGAAACTGTTCCGGCTTCTCAATATCCATCACTTCTTCACTATCAACAACACTGGCCTCTTCAGTATTTGACCTTTCTTGAGGAAGTTCATCTTTGTGTGGTATCTCTAATTCTTCCATTAATGTCCTTACACCACATCCTTCAAACATCGTCTCTTCCTCACTCTCATCAACATCATCTTCAACAATCTCTCCGAATTCCAAAACGGATTGATTGTTGGTCTGAACATCCATGACTCTTGGTAGAAAATTGAATTGAACTTGCAAAATCTCCAATTGGCATGACAAGGCTCTCAATCTATGGTTGGTATTTTGCATGTTGATCATGGATTGTTGCATGAACAAATTCAAAGTTTTTTCCGTTCTTGCCATTTGTTCGTCTTCAGACGGATATTGTTGATATTGTTGATAGGATTCATGCTCGTATGGATCATAGAAGTTGAAATAATCATGATGATCAGCCATGATTTGTTCCAATGTTGAGAATCTGAAACAAGTGTAACTAACAAGAAAATTTTCTTTGCTTTGCAAAGAGGGTTAATGCACAACAGTTGATAATGTACAAAAATATTAACAAGATATATACAAAAGCTCAAAACACTATCAATTATTGCGATGCTCAAAATAACTTAACACTAATCCCCGACAGCGGCGCCATTTTGTTGAAGCAGTATTTCAAACAACAAAAGTAAGTATTTTCAATTATCGTCTCCTCAGGGATTAGGTGCGTTACTTCGAACCGTTCAACAATCGGTATTGTTTTGAGTTAAGGGTTTGGTCACTTGTTGACATAAAACTAATGGAATTAAATTGCGGGAATAAAACGACAAGTAATAGGGTATCAAAGCGTTGGAATTGGAGTTCATCAATCTTGCAAAGAATATAATCTATAAATCATGCATATGAATTTTAGCGTTTTAGCGAAAATATCACGTATCGCTCGACAACGTCATTGATTTCCCAAATGACGTCGTGAGATCATTTGTATCGTTTAATCGACGATTTCCCAATCAATCAAACGATCCGAAAGCATTACGATTCGAAACTTTGTGCGATTATCAAAACCCAAATCCATTTCTAGATTTTCTTATTTTGATAGAAGATTATTCTTAAACATAGATTCAAAAGTATTTGTCAATATCAATTGAATCAAGCATGAGATTGAAAAGCAAGAATAACTTCATAAACACATAAATTGCCAAAATCATATATTCACATAATCATGTATTACATCAAAGCTAGAAAGAATACCTCCAATCCCAACAAAGGGAAGTTAGTTGTTCATTTTCATGCCAACTATACAAAAGAGTAGAGAAAAGATGCAGATCATAACCCAAGTCTTGATTTCCCAAAGCCTTTGGTTGATTCCACAATTCAATCCTTTTGCTCCTTGAAGATCATAGCTTCTAGCCCTAAAACTAAGTCCTAAACTATTACTAAACTGAATTAGAAAGCAATCCCTAAAATGGAAATAGAGAATGATCCAGTTCTCTTTGAAAATAGAGCTAAAAATGCTTTTATAAAACTGAATTTTTGCACGCTCGCTACAAGCGATGAGCTGGTCGCTTGTAGCGATGAAGTTTTCTGGCCAACGGGAATGCTCCACGTCAGCATGGAACCTTAAACCGCCCTTGGTCGCTTGAAGCGACCGGTCCATCGCTTGTAGCGATGGACTCTTCAATTTCCCTGCCTAAGCTCGCTTGAAGCGTGGCATCTGGCGCTTGAAGCGATGAAGTCTCCAAATTCCCTGCCTATCCTCGCTTGTAGCGAGGAAGCGTGCGCTTCTAGGGATGGCTTTGATCAAAACTTCATAATCTTTGCTCAGCTCAGGTTCAAGCATAAATTTCCTGCATAAAAACATGGGGTAAGACTTAGGATCACAAGTTTGATATTTAAATGATAAATTAAGAGCTTATCCTATGGTAACTTGTGAAATAAGTAACATAAGTGCCTTAATTAAATGTGCTTTTTATCCACTTTCTGGCACTTAACACACTCCCCAACTTAAATCTTTGTTTGTCCTCAAACAAAGGACGCAACAAATAAGGAAACAAGCTTTAACCAAAGTTTTGAGCAAGAATGCAAAAGAATCAAAAGTTTGAAGCAAATAAGTGTCAGATGAATGATTCAAACGTGATTGCGCAAGCCAAAGTTAAGTTTCTCATTAAACGAGATACATACTATGAATATGAACTAGTTCTAAACACAAAGCATCTAATCACACAATTCTTAACAAGCAACATGTTTAAAATTGAACCAAACCTAACACACTTCTATATAAAGTATATGAACACATTGAAATCTATTGTGAGGGTATGAACACTCATCCAACAAACATGATAACATTCCAATCAAATTATGTGTCCATCTAATTATCATTTCTAAAAGCATAAAAGGCATTGATCATAAGGTCTTTAAGGGTTGTAATTGGGCTAGGTTACAAAAGAATTGTCATATGTGGGATATTGAATTCAAATGGCCAAGCAAGAGGAACATTCAATCTATTTACAAACTTCCTCCTTATTCCAATACAACTCTTGGTGAACATCATATTTTTCTTTTCTTGATTGATCTTGACAACTTTTTCTTTGAATTATTGCAAACCTTTTCATTTTTCTCTTTTCTTTTTCTTGGTTTGCTTTTCTTTCTTTTTTCTTTTCTTTTTCTTTTTCTTGTTGTCAAGATCAATTATCAACATTCACCATTACATTGACATAAACACAACCTCCCTTTCTCCCCAACTTAGTTCAATGACACCCTAATCGAATGTTCCTTTGTCATTATGACAAAGGTCAATAATAACGATGGATAAGGGTTCACAAGAAAACAAATATCAGAATTCAATAAAGAGTTAACTATAAACTGAATTTTTTTACAAACTCCGGCAATTTAAATAAGCAATTGAGCTTATGAAAATTGACAGTTCATGGCTAACTATTCTGATTCAATAGGCTCAGAGGGGTTAACAGATACTCACTTCTCACAGGGTAGGTTTATTTGGTCAAGTGTTTCACTCAATTTCAAAAAAATTGCCTTGATCATTTCAATGCTTTTATACAATTTAAAACAACAATAGATTTGACATAAAATAACTGAGTTAAACATGATATGTTGGTCTCCTGCATATATATACAAAGGTTGAGGATTCCTCACATTTTGGCTAGTTCTAAATTGGTTCAAAACTAAACATATGCTTGCGTAAAACTGAATAGGTTAAACTTGTGTGTAAAGAACTTATTCACATTCAAGAATATACCTAGAAAAACAAGAAAACGAGTACCTTAGCTGCGCGCTTTAACACTCATTCTATCATTATCACTCAAATGATTCTAAGCTCAAGCACTGGCTTTTGAATCTTTCTTTCCAAATTGTTGGGATAATTCAAAAATTTTAACCAAAATTAAATAACAAAGCATAAATAAAGCATAATATACACTAAACATGTAATAACCAAAATATAATAACATAAAAGCATCAAGTAACATCATCCATGGTACATAAACATAACCAAAACAACGTACATAGCATGAACAATGTTATAAAGTACAAAGCATAATAAATAAAACGAAAGGAATGACAGAACAAAAATCTGCAGCTTGCATCAAGATCAATCTGAATCCATCAAGTCTGCAGCCACATGGTCAATGCTCCTAGTAGCCTCTGAGGAGTCATCGCTACAAGCGACCTAAACGTCGCTACAGCGACAGAGCTTGAAGCTCGTCGCTATAGCGATGAGATCCATCGCTGTAGCGACCATGACAGAAAACAGAAAAATTAATTTTTCAGTCTTTGCCACTATCCCTACATGCATAAATAGCTGTTAAAAACTAAAACACTATTTAAAAACAACAAACCTACAAAGTTGGGTTGCCTCCCAACAAGCGCTTGGTTAACGTCATTAGCTCGACGCCTTATTCGTTAGGGTGGCCAAAACGAGACGGAAAGCACATCAGCTTTAGTACTCCTTTGTTGTGGGAGGAATTCCATGAACTTGCAGAACAGCTGATGTGGAGTCCATAACCTCCCTATCCAGAATAAGTTGAGCAAGGAACATAAGTTATCTATTACCAACTCCAATTCGGCCTTGCTCACTTTCATCCCCTCATTTTCACAAGTTTCTTCCTTGTCAAGAAACTGTTCCGGCTTCTCAATATCCATCACTTCTTCACTATCAACAACACTGGCCTCTTCAGTATTTGACCTTTCTTGAGGAAGTTCATCTTTGTGTGGTATCTCTAATTCTTCCATTAATGTCCTTACACCACATCCTTCAAACATCGTCTCTTCCTCACTCTCATCAACATCATCTTCAACAATCTCTCCGAATTCCAAAACGGATTGATTGTTGGTCTGAACATCCATGACTCTTGGTAGAAAATTGAATTGAACTTGCAAAATCTCCAATTGGCATGACAAGGCTCTCAATCTATGGTTGGTATTTTGCATGTTGATCATGGATTGTTGCATGAACAAATTCAAAGTTTTTTCCGTTCTTGCCATTTGTTCGTCTTCAGACGGATATTGTTGATATTGTTGATAGGATTCATGCTCGTATGGATCATAGAAGTTGAAATAATCATGATGATCAGCCATGATTTGTTCCAATGTTGAGAATCTGAAACAAGTGTAACTAACAAGAAAATTTTCTTTGCTTTGCAAAGAGGGTTAATGCACAACAGTTGATAATGTACAAAAATATTAACAAGATATATACAAAAGCTCAAAACACTATCAATTATTGCGATGCTCAAAATAACTTAACACTAATCCCCGACAGCGGCGCCATTTTGTTGAAGCAGTATTTCAAACAACAAAAGTAAGTATTTTCAATTATCGTCTCCTCAGGGATTAGGTGCGTTACTTCGAACCGTTCAACAATCGGTATTGTTTTGAGTTAAGGGTTTGGTCACTTGTTGACATAAAACTAATGGAATTAAATTGCGGGAATAAAACGACAAGTAATAGGGTATCAAAGCGTTGGAATTGGAGTTCATCAATCTTGCAAAGAATATAATCTATAAATCATGCATATGAATTTTAGCGTTTTAGCGAAAATATCACGTATCGCTCGACAACGTCATTGATTTCCCAAATGACGTCGTGAGATCATTCGTATCGTTTAATCGACGATTTCCCAATCAATCAAACGATCCGAAAGCATTACGATCCGAAACTTTGTGCGATTATCAAAACCCAAATCCATTTCTAGATTTTCTTATTTTGATAGAAGATTATTCTTAAACATAGATTCAAAAGTATTTGTCAATATCAATTGAATCAAGCATGAGATTGAAAAGCAAGAATAACTTCATAAACACATAAATTGCCAAAATCATATATTCACATAATCATGTATTACATCAAAGCTAGAAAGAATACCTCCAATCCCAACAAAGGGAAGTTAGTTGTTCATTTTCATGACAACTATACAAAAGAGTAGAGAAAAGATGCAGATCATAACCCAAGTCTTGATTTCCCAAAGCCTTTGGTTGATTCCACAATTCAATCCTTTTGCTCCTTGAAGATCATAGCTTCTAGCCCTAAAACTAAGTCCTAAACTATTACTAAACTGAATTAGAAAGCAATCCCTAAAATGGAAATAGAGAATGATCCAGTTCTCTTTGAAAATAGAGCTAAAAATGCTTTTATAAAACTGAATTTTTGCACGCTCGCTACAAGCGATGAGCTGGTCGCTTGTAGCGATGAAGTTTTCTGGCCAATGGGAATGCTCCACGTCAGCATGGAACCTTAAACCGCCCTTGGTCGCTTGAAGCGACCGGTCCATCGCTTGTAGCGATGGACTCTTCAATTTCCCTGCCTAAGCTCGCTTGAAGCGTGGCATCTGGCGCTTGAAGCGATGAAGTCTCCAAATTCCCTGCCTATCCTCGCTTGTAGCGAGGAAGCGTGCGCTTCTAGCGATGGCTTTGATCAAAACTTCATAATCTTTGCTCAGCTCAGGTTCAAGCATAAATTTCCTGCATAAAAACATGGGGTAAGACTTAGGATCACAAGTTTGATATTTAAATGATAAATTAAGAGCTTATCCTATGGTAACTTGTGAAATAAGTAACATAAGTGCCTTAATTAAATGTGCTTTTTATCCACTTTCTGACACTTAACACACTCCCCAACTTAAATCTTTGTTTGTCCTCAAACAAAGGACGCAACAAATAAGGAAACAAGCTTTAACCAAAGTTTTGAGCAAGAATGCAAAAGAATCAAAAGTTTGAAGCAAATAAGTGTCAGATGAATGATTCAAACGTGATTGCGCAAGCTAAAGTTAAGTTTCTCATTAAACGAGATACATACTATGAATATGAACTAGTTCTAAACACAAAGCATCTAATCACACAATTCTTAACAAGCAACATGTTTAAAATTGAACCAAACCTAACACACTTCTATATAAAGTATATGAACACATTGAAATCTATTGTGAGGGTATGAACACTCATCCAACAAACATGATAACATTCCAATCAAATTATGTGTCCATCTAATTATCATTTCTAAAAGCATAAAAGGCATTGATCATAAGGTCTTTAAGGGTTGTAATTGGGCTAGGTTACAAAAGAATTGTCATATGTGGGATATTGAATTCAAATGGCCAAGCAAGAGGAACATTCAATCTATTTACAAACTTCCTCCTTATTCCAATACAACTCTTGGTGAACTTCATATTTTTCTTTTCCTGATTGATCTTGACAACTTTTTCTTTGAATTATTGCAAACCTTTTCATTTTTCTCTTTTCTTTTTCTTGGTTTGCTTTTCTTTCTTTTTTCTTTTCTTTTTCTTTTTCTTGTTGTGAAGATCAATTATCAACATTCACCATTACATTGACATAAACACAACCTCCCTTTCTCCCCAACTTAGTTCAATGACACCCTAATCGAATGTTCCTTTGTCATTATGGCAAAGGTCAATAATAACGATGGATAAGGGTTCACAAGAAAACAAATATCAGAATTCAATAAAGAGTTAACTATGAACTGAATTTTTTTACAAACTCTGGCAATTTAAATAAGCAATTGAGCTTATGAAAATTGACAGTTCATGGCTAACTATTCTGATTCAATAGGCTCAGAGGGGTTAACAGATACTCACTTCTCACAGGGTAGGTTTATTTGGTCAAGTGTTTCACTCAATTTCAAAAAAATTGCCTTGATCATTTCAATGCTTTTATACAATTTAAAACAACAATAGATTTGACATAAAATAACTGAGTTAAACATGATATGTTGGTCTCCTGCATATATATACAAAGGTTGAGGATTCCTCACATTTTGGCTAGTTCTAAATTGGTTCAAAACTAAACATATGCTTGCATAAAACTGAATAGGTTAAACTTGTTTGTAAAGAACTTATTCACATTCAAGAATATACCTAGAAAAACAAGAAAACGAGTACCTTAGCTGCGCGCTTTAACACTCATTATATCATTATCACTCAAATGATTCTAAGCTCAAGCACTGGCTTTTGAATCTTTCTTTCCAAATTGTTGGGATAATTCAAAAATTTTAACCAAAATTAAATAACAAAGCATAAATAAAGCATAATATACACTAAACATGTAATAACCAAAATATAATAACATAAAAGCATCAAGTAACATCATCCATGGTACATAAACATAACCAAAACAACGTACATAGCATGAACAATGTTATAAAGTACAAAGCATAATAAATAAAACGAAAGGAATGATAGAACAAAAATCTGCAGCTTGCATCAAGATCAATCTGAATCCATGTCGTCTGAATCCATCAAGTCTGCAGCCACATGGTCAATGCTCCTAGTAGCCTCTGAGGAGTCATCGCTACAAGCGACCTAAACGTCGCTACAACGACAGAGCTTGAAGCTCGTCGCTATAGCGATGAGATCCATCGCTGTAGCGACCATGACAGAAAACAGAAAAATTAATTTTTCAGTCTTTGCCACTATCCCTACATGCATAAATAGCTGTTAAAAACTAAAACGTACTATTTAAAAACAACAAACCTACAAAGTTGGGTTGCCTCCCAACAAGCGCTTGGTTAACGTCATTAGCTCGACGCCTTATTCGTTAGGGTGGCCAAAACGAGACGGAAAGCACATCAGCTTTAGTACTCCTTTGTTGTGGGAGGAATTCCATGAACTTGCAGAATAGCTGATGTGGAGTCCATAACCTCCCTATCCAGAATAAGTTGAGCAAGGAACATAAGTTATCTATTACCAACTCCAATTCGGCCTTGCTCACTTTCATCCCCTCATTTTCACAAGTTTCTTCCTTGTCAAGAAACTGTTCCGGCTTCTCAATATCCATCACTTCTTCACTATCAACAACACTGGCCTCTTCAGTATTTGACCTTTCTTGAGGAAGTTCATCTTTGTGTGGTATCTCTAATTCTTCCATTAATGTCCTTACACCACATCCTTCAAACATCGTCTCTTCCTCACTCTCATCAACATCATCTTCAACAATCTCTCAGAATTCCAAAACGGATTGATTGTTGGTCTGAACATCCATGACTCTTGGTAGAAAATTGAATTGAACTTGCAAAATCTCCAATTGGCATGACAAGGCTCTCAATCTATGGTTGGTATTTTGCATGTTGATCATGGATTGTTGCATGAACAAATTCAAAGTTTTTTCCGTTCTTGCCATTTGTTCGTCTTCAGACGGATATTGTTGATATTGTTGATAGGATTCATGCTCGTATGGATCATAGAAGTTGAAATAATCATGATGATCAGCCATGATTTGTTCCAATGTTGAGAATCTGAAACAAGTGTAACTAACAAGAAAATTTTCTTTGCTTTGCAAAGAGGGTTAATGCACAACAGTTGATAATGTACAAAAATATTAACAAGATATATACAAAAGCTCAAAACACTATCAATTATTGCGATGCTCAAAATAACTTAACACTAATCCCCGACAGCGGCGCCATTTTGTTGAAGCAGTATTTCAAACAACAAAAGTAAGTATTTTCAATTATCGTCTCCTCAGGGATTAGGTGCGTTACTTCGAACCGTTCAACAATCGGTATTGTTTTGAGTTAAGGGTTTGGTCACTTGTTGACATAAAACTAATGGAATTAAATTGCGGGAATAAAACGACAAGTAATAGGGTATCAAAGCGTTGGAATTGGAGTTCATCAATCTTGCAAAGAATATAATCTATAAATCATGCATATGAATTTTAGCGTTTTAGCGAAAATATCACGTATCGCTCGACAACGTCATTGATTTCCCAAATGACGTCGTGAGATCATTCGTATCGTTTAATCGACGATTTCCCAATCAATCAAACGATCCGAAAGCATTACGATCCGAAACTTTGTGCGATTATCAAAACCCAAATCCATTTCTAGATTTTCTTATTTTGATAGAAGATTATTCTTAAACATAGATTCAAAAGTATTTGTCAATATCAATTGAATCAAGCATGAGATTGAAAAGCAAGAATAACTTCATAAACACATAAATTGCCAAAATCATATATTCACATAATCATGTATTACATCAAAGCTAGAAAGAATACCTCCAATCCCAACAAAGGGAAGTTAGTTGTTCATTTTCATGACAACTATACAAAAGAGTAGAGAAAAGATGCAGATCATAACCCAAGTCTTGATTTCCCAAAGCCTTTGGTTGATTCCACAATTCAATCCTTTTGCTCCTTGAAGATCATAGCTTCTAGCCCTAAAACTAAGTCCTAAACTATTACTAAACTGAATTAGAAAGCAATCCCTAAAATGAAAATAGAGAATGATCCAGTTCTCTTTGAAAATAGAGCTAAAAATGCTTTTATAAAACTGAATTTTTGCACGCTCGCTACAAGCGATGAGCTGGTCGCTTGTAGCGATGAAGTTTTCTGGCCAATGGGAATGCTCCATGTCAGCATGGAACCTTAAACCGCCCTTGGTCGCTTGAAGCGACCGGTCCATCGCTTGTAGCGATGGACTCTTCAATTTCCCTGCCTAAGCTCGCTTGAAGCGTGGCATCTGGCGCTTGAAGCGATGAAGTCTCCAAATTCCCTGCCTATCCTCGCTTGTAGCGAGGAAGCGTGCGCTTCTAGCGATGGCTTTGATCAAAACTTCATAATCTTTGCTCAGCTCAGGTTCAAGCATAAATTTCCTGCATAAAAACATGGGGTAAGACTTAGGATCACAAGTTTGATATTTAAATGATAAATTAAGAGCTTATCCTATGGTAACTTGTGAAATAAGTAACATAAGTGCCTTAATTAAATGTGCTTTTTATCCACTTTCTGGCACTTAACACTCTTTCACCATAAGCGCCGACATGTGCAACGACTTCCTACTCAAAGCATTCGCTACCACATTCGCCTTACCGGGATGATAACTCAAATCGAAATCATAATCCTTCAAGAATTCCATCCAACGCCTCTGCCTCATATTCAACTCCTTCTGATCAAATATGTACTTCAAACTCTTACGATCACTGAATACCTTAAACTTCGAACCAAAGAGATAATGCCTCCAAATCTTAAGCGCAAACACCATTGCCGCTAATTCCAAATCATGGGTCGGATAATTCCTCTCATGAACTTTCAACTGCCTCAATGCATACGCCACCACTTGACCACTTTGCATAAGCACACCGCCTAAACCCATCTTCGATGTGTCACAATACACCACAAAATAATCCTTCGCGTTCGGCAAAATCAAAACAGGCGTAGTCGTCAACCTCTTCTTCAACTATTGGAAACTGTCTTCACACTTGGAATCCCACACAAAAGCTTGTCCCTTACAAGTCAACTGCGTCAACGGCAAAGCCAACCTAGAAAAACCTTCAATAAACCTCCGATAATAACCGGCCAAACCCAAAAAGCTTTTAATCTCAAAAATAGACTTCGGAGTCTCCCACTGCAACACCGCATCAACCTTCGACGGATCAACTGCTATTCCACCTCTAGAAATAACATGACCAAGAAAACTCACTTCTCGCAGCCAGAACTCACACTTCGACAACTTGGCATACAATTTCTTCTCTCTCAAAGTATGCAACACGATCCTCAAATGCTCTGCATGTTCATCTTCAGACTTCGAATATACCAAGATATCGTCTATAAACACCGCCGCAAACTGATCCAAATAAGCATGGAAAATTATATTCATGTATTCCATGAATACACCGGGTGCATTAGTCACACCAAAGGGCATCACAGAATACTCATAGTGTCCATACCTCGTTCGAAACGCAGTCTTAGGCACATCCTCCGACTTCATTCATATCTGGTGATTCCGGATCTCAAATCAATCTTACTAAACACCTGAGCACCAACCAACTGATCCATCAGATCATCTATCATTGAAAGAGGATATTTGTTCTTAATGGTCACCTTGTTCAACTGCCGATAATCCACACACAACCTCATGCTACCATCCTTCTTCTTGACCGACAACACTGGCACTCCCCACGGCGAAACACTCGGCCTGATGAACTTCTTCTCTAACAACTCCTCCAACTGTTTCTTCAGCTCACCCAGCTCAGAAGCAGACATCCGATACGGCGGCGCCGCTATAGGACTAGTTCCAGGTACAACATCAATCACAAACACTACTTCTCTCTCCGGCAGTAAGTTGGTAATGTCATCTGGAAAAATATCCGCAAACTTATTCACTACCGGCAAATCACCAACTTGAACTTCACTTCTAACCTTCAACGAAGCAAGCATAACAAACACTTGAGCCATTCCGTCCAATGACGCTTTTACTTGCCTTGCAGACAAAAACTTCCCTAAATCACGCTCCTCCGGCTTAGGAAAAGTCACACTCTTGGTTAAACAGTTAATGTTAACACCAAAAGTTAACAACCAATCCATTCCAAAAATCACATCCATATACTCCAAAGGTAAACAAACAAAATTCTGCTTAAAATCCACATCGCCAAAATCCACATGACAAGACCACTCTTAAACTTAACACACTAGAACCACCAACAAAACGAAACAAGTATCGACAGTATTCCACATACATGTCGCATACAACAGGATAATCACCAAGTGTTGGCCCGGACTAGACCGACCTGCTCTGATACCAAATTGTAAAGCCCCAATCCCGAGAACATAATTATAACGATAAATCACGCATTTATCCTACATTGGAACTTTACTACTTCAACATACATCTCATATCAAATACTCATTATAAAAATTTCATCAACTTAATCATATCGCAGCGGAATAAAATCATAATCAACATCAAACAATGTCATGTCTTGATCATAACATACAAATCAACATAATATCTCAACAAAGTTTGATCCTAAGATCACATGGCATAACATAAACAAAACCCCAAGTCCTAATCAGAGCTCCTAAGCTAGACTCCAAAGCAGATAAACTCGAGTAGGCAAACGCCATCCTCGACATACTCACGAGTAAGCTACTCCTCAACCTGCAAGTCTACATCCACAAGGGTTGAACCCACGGATGAGGCGACACGAAATCACTAGAGGGTAAGATATATGCTTAACATAAGAGAATAATAAACACATGTATGTAAGGCAACCAACATCAACAATCATCACATATACATTTAAATAAATAAGCCTCGTTACATAACTCAACATACATATCACATTCATATTCAATTAAAATCTCAATCACAATCTTCAATCATATATCAAACACTCAAGATTCATCAAGTATCATCAATTCATTTACAATTCAATCACAATCACTCATCAATTAAGCATTTACCACATAAACGCACAAGTTCACGCCAAAACATTACTAAACACGACTCAAGTGCATGTAATGCGCCTAAAGACTCTAAATGCATGTGGTACCGGGTTTTGGATATAGGAGATATTTTACCGAGTGATCCCATCGTCGCTGGACTTGACTCATGAATGAATGCATGATCATATATTCGATTCACATCAAGTACACATAAGACTCGACAACAACATCATCATCATTATCATATATTCTCTCATATGATTAAACATCGTCGCTTATTAACATCGTCACTTATCATATAAACTTTCATATGATCAAACATCGTCACTTAATACATAACATGTATCATCATCGCACATCATTCAATATCATCACTAGCATCATCAATATCATCATTCATCTTTATTCTCATCAACCCTAACTCATTACTTGTTTACTTAGTCAATGGTTTCATCATAACTCAATTTCAAGATAATTCACAAGTCCAATTGTAATCAAATAACCTCTAAGTCTTCTTATACTTACATCCAAGTTAATCAATCATAAACATCTTCATTACACTCTGGCTAATCAAGTTTAAAAGTTTGAGAACCATTTAGGGTCATTGGATATCTCAAAAAGTCATCAAATTAGGGTTTCGGAACTCAAGCAGGATGGCATGGTCGTGCCCTCCCATACAGCAAGATCATGCACAGTCGTGCCATTTGTGCAGGTCAGGGGTGACAAATTTTTCGTTCCATTTCTGCGAAAATACTGTTTTTCAATATCGTTTTTGATCCAATTCACACCAAATTCGTCCCAACACATTAAACAAGACACACCCTATCACCTACCACTTAACATGGCTCAAAACAACTTAATCTTAATCACTTAAACTCCACTTAATCGAATTAAATCAAAGTTCGTATCAAAAACCCGTTTTCTCCCAAAACAACTTAAAATCCCAAACAAAACTTTACAACAACAATTAAAACTTTCCAATCATATCAACATGTTCCTAATCACTTAATTAACAACATGAATCAACTTAAAACTGATTACATCAACAATTCATCCAAATTCACCAACTTAAGCAATTTTCACATAAACAACACCAACTACCACAATTCCAACTTAACCCAAACAACATAACTTCATGATTTCATAACCCAAACACATAATCAAATCAATTAAACATAAACAACCCCAATTATCATGTTTCTCATCAATTTCACCAAACTTCACAAAGTTCACAAACAACATAATCAACCATGAGTTTTGATGAAGTAAAAGCATGAAATCAACAACTTAACATATACTTAATTCAGTCGTCAACAAAGAGCACGACAATCAACACAATTAATCATAATTCATGAAATTAAGCTATAAGCTAAAAGCTCCCAAACACCCAATTGTTTCTTAAACCCATATGTTAACCATAATCTCCCCTCTTACCTTAATTTCTTCACTTCTCTTGCTACTTCTAGTGCAATCCTCTCCTTCCTCTTTGATTCTCTAGTTTTCCTCTTCACCAAACCTCCTCTCTCTATCTCTCTCTCTTGCCTCTCAAAATTTTTGTGATATAATGTTAACCTAATTCACCACCACCACTAACTAGTGTATTTATAATAGGTTTCTAGGGTTACTCCCACTAATGAGCTTAGTCACAATTAACTCACAATTATTTTCTCTACACTTTTACTTCACTTAATCCCCATATTACTTATACACCACTATTTCAAATTCTAAACTTCTAATATATTACAAAAATGCCACTACCTCTCAAATTACCAAAATACCCTTCAACTCCCAAAATTTAATAAATCACCAAAATAAACAATTAAGCACACAAAAACAATTAAATAAATAAATCATAAAAATCAGGCTGTTACACAAGACATTTCCCTTGTTGAAAGGGGTCGAGGAAGTCATATGGTTAGAAAATAGGATTGGTGAGTTAGGAATCACTCAAAGATACTGAAGATGCATTGTGATAGCCAAAATACCATCCATTTGACAAATCATCAAGTGTACCATGAGAGGACCAAACACATTGACATTCATTTTCATTTTGTCCGAGACTTGATTGAATCCAAGGAAATTGTTTGTTGAAAAAGATGCTTTGAAAGACAATCCAACAAATGTGTTCACCAAGTCACTACCTAGATCAAAGTTCAAGCATTGATTTGAATTGTTCAATTTTGTTAAAGAGTAACTCGTGGATGGAGAAAACAACAATCTAGGCAATGATAAATGAGTAGAAATTAGTGAATGTTCTTTGAGAACTTTTGGATATAATTTCTTGTAATATCTTTGTATCACCCATTTCCTCTACTCTCTTACCTTTTAAGTCTTTGATTATGTTTATGAATTTATTTTACACTTGGTTACTAGATCTATTGTTGTTGTTGCTGTTTGAGACCGTTCTGTTATTGGTTGCCTTTGATATTTATTTCACACATCTAAATTTATCGGTGTGATTTGAGTTCGAAGTCAAAACATCAACAACTACTCTTGAACTTTGGTATATTTGAAGTACATTTAAGTGCAGCTTAGATTTTATAAGGTTGCTAGATCATTTGATGCGTTGTGACGTGAGTTCGAATCTGTAATACTTCTCTTCTTTGCATTTAGGTTTTGCCACTAAACATTAATGCAAATCATAATATCTAGGAGGTTGTACATTTGTTTTAGACGTGCATGTGGTGACTGGTGAGTCAAAATGCTTTTTGTGTACGACAGACCTGTGGTTGTTGTATAAAAGAGACACAAATGTTGAAAAGGCAAACCCATTATTATCAAGAAAAAACCACCACTTTGTACAGTCAAATACCAAATGATCGAATACATCTTTTGTATGCAAGTATGTATCTTCAAAATCAAATAACCTTTCCTTCTGCAGGTTTCAATCGCCTTTATTTTTTTTCTCTTTCTTTTTTCCTCTTCCATGTCAAAACACTCAACAAAACACTTCAAGCCTCGTTATACATATACATATACATTATATTTTCACTCAAATCTTTCCAATCAGCAATAAAAAAAAGTGTGGAAAATCAAAATGAGAAGGAGCAAGCTCTTCCTAATTAGGTAGATATAATTAATCAGAAGAAAATCTTCTTAATTAATTAATAATTTATCTCATAATAGTGAAGAAGGAAAAGGAGAAAGCGAATTAGGTGTTCCCATATGTGATGAGTTTGGTACTAGTACTTGTTCTTCACCTCCAATTTGTCCTTCAACACTCTCCCAGCTGAAAATAAAGCTAGGACATTGTTGTTGAGTTTCCACCCATTCATTCAACTCTTCTTGTCTTTGCAATGACTCCAATGTCAATAACTCTCCTCCTTCCTCATCCATATTACAAGATTGCACTTGATCAATTGGCACCATGCTGTTTTCCACATTATTCTCTATCAATGGTGGCAGATTATAATTACTAGTATCATGAATTGTGGTAAAAGCTATTGCAGCTGGATGAGGAGGAAGTGCCTGAATTTGATGATGTTGATGATGATCATGGTGATTCAAGTTCCATGTGTCAGAACTTAAACCCACAGAATCATGATGGAATAGTACTTCTGGTCTTATTACATTGGTGTCTGTTGCTGTTGTTTCATGTAGTGAACTTGTGTCAAACATAAATAAAGGACATGTGGAAGAAAATAAGGTTTCTTTTGTTGTTACATTTTCTTGGTTGGTAAAGTAATCATCTAGTTGATTGGAACTGTAATTGAGCTGAGGATGATGATGATGATGATCAACACTTGGTGTTGATAAATTAGGAGCAGAAGAAGAAGACTTTCTAATTTTCTTTTTGATCCATGAATTCCAATAGTTTTTTATTTCGTTGTCTGTTCTACCAGGCAAGTGGCTTGCAATGTGAGCCCATCTGCATTGTATATATATGAAAGTAAATTAATAATTACTTAAGTATGCATAAATCATATATATATATATATCTTTGTAATTAAGATGCTCAAATAAAAATGAAACCGTGATTTATAAGCATACATTTAGAGAAAAACATGACTAGAATTTTGGTTGGTTGTGAAAAGAGATATATGCTAAACAAACACTGAAAACGGACGAGAATAAATTTGAACTGACAGAATTGCCATCTTAACTTCCCCAAAACTATAGCTACGGCCTACGAGGTTGATTGCTCCTTCAATGATACCAAGATTGCTTCATTAATAAATAATACATGTTCTTATGTTTAATTTTACAATATTGAGCTATATCATGTAGCTAGGCCTAGCTAGTATTCACAAATATAGTTCTTGTCCATTTCTACCTGCAGGTTTTATTTTACCTAATATTGATATGATGCTTTTTAATTTATTCCAGATTTCAAAGGGTTTCATACTTTCCAAAAATACATATTACGCAACATTTTGAAAAATAGAATTACTAGGAAAAGCAAGGGATACATGACAGTTGCAAATTAATATATAAAAAGCAAGAAGAGGAAGCAAGCGAATTAATCATGATTCAAACAAAATGCTTATAAATTGGTAGAGGAATCTATCTAGGTGGTGTGAATCAAAATAGTTCAAATTAACTAACCTGTTGCCAACAACACCATGAAGGCTTATAATTAACTTCTCCTCCTCAGGTGTAAACCTTCCTCTTCTAATATCAGGCCTTAAATAATTTATCCATCTCAACCTACAACTCTTACCACACCTTTGAAGCCCTGAAAAACAATATATATATAGAATAACTAATCAGAGAGAAATAATTTATTTTTTCATCACAAGAAAAGATGAAGATGAATGAATTTGTTTTTTCATTCGAAAAATAGAAAAAAAGGGCAGACCAGCTTTCTCAGGAACTTCACTCCAGCAGCCATAACCATGAGTAGTAATGTATCTAATGAGTTTCTCATCTTCTTCAGGTGACCAAAGCCCTCTCTTAACCTTCTGTTGATTGCAGCATGAATGGTGACCCATCTTTCTCTCTAGTTACTTCGTCTTCTTCTATAATTCCTGTCTCTTTTTCTTTAGTAAATTGTACCTTCTTCGATCATTCAGTACTCTTTTAATTTATTGTCAGCTTCATATATCAGTGTGTGCAAGTGCAATGCAATAGTTATCTCTCTCTTTCTATCTTTCCTTCTTTTAAAACTGAGGGAACTGAAGTCGACATTTACAACCTGCATGTAGGGCCCATATCTCCATCTAACCCTAAAGTGACGTTCCATCAACTTTATTCTAGCAATTTTCTACGTACATGTGTAGTATTACATAACAAAATTCTTCACACTTTACCATATATAACAAGTCCCTCCAAAGGCACATAAATCATAGTATACTTAACGAGAGGAAGCTGAAAAAAGAAAGACGACGGAGTATTGCTGCTGGTTGTTTCCTGTCTGCCAACTATATATTCAACAACGTCATGATACATCATCAGTACTAATTAACAAGTGGATATATTTATTTACTATAGCTACGTGAAAGAGATAGCTAGGAAGCAAGGATTAATTTTTAATTTATGCAAAAAGTATATTATTACTACACTTTCATCTACTTTTCATGAAATAATACATCATAATGACTCAAATACTTTGCACTTTTAATTTTTCATGCTGCTTCTTCTTCTTTTTTTTGGTACAATTTTCATGTTGCTTCTAATAGAGAGGAAATTATACCTTGACACCGAAATGTTGATGTCCAATATGATATCAATTAGTTTTTGTGTGTATTTTTAAAAGGAGAAATGATATTTATACAATGACAACTTTGTGTCTCATACTCACATTATATTTTTACTTTAAGCCCATTTGTTATAGTTTTTTTAAGAAATTTTTTTATTTTTTATTTTTAAAAAATAATCACTTTTAAGAGTATTACATCCGTTTGTTATGACTTTTTAAAAAATCGGAATCTAAATAAAATCTAAAAACAGTTTCAAATGAGAAGCTGCTAAGAGTAGCTTCTCAAAAATAGATTTTTTTAGAGGAGAGAGAAAATATGGTTCAAAAGATTAAACTAATTTTGTAACAAAAAATCCCTTTTATATAGTTGTATCCAAACAAACTAAATTATTTGTTTAAAAAAAAGTGATTTTTATTACGGTAAACAAAAGCAAAATAAATTCTGATTTTTCATAAAATCTCTAAATTATTTTATGTCAAAATCACTTTTATTTTAATTCGTAACAAACATGCTTATCTCTCTATTGCTTAATTTTGTAACAAAAAATCCCTTTTATATAGTTGTATCCAAACAAACTAAATTATTTGTTTAAAAAAAGTGATTTTTATTACGGTAAACAAAAGCAAAATAGATTCTGATTTTTCATAAAATCTCTTAAAAATAATCTCTAAATTATTTTAGGCTTAAATATGTTTTTAGTCCCTACAAAATTGCAAGCTTTTAAGTTTAGTCCCTACAAAAATTTTATTCACTTTTAGTCCCTATTTGCATTTTATAGGGACTATTTTGGAGGACTAAAAGTGTCCATTTTTTGTAAAAAGTTTTCAAATTAGGGACTATTCTTACAAACTACTAAATTATGGAGAACTAAAATTACTATTAAAATTTTATAGGGACTAAACTTGAAAACTTGTGATTTTGTAGGGACTAAAAACATATTTAACCCATTATTTTATGTCAAAATCACTTTTATTTTAATTCGTAACAAACATGCTTATCTCTCTATTACTTTGATTTTCGTATCCATACATGCTTTTCTTTGTAAAACTATGGTTGTCCCATAAGTTGTCATGCAAATGGTTGTTCAAATAACACACCTCTTTTAAAAGGACAAAACTTACGTGCATTTCATGTGTTTTTCGTATGGTTCTTTAACTAAAAATACATTTTTTTTTATAAAAAACTTTGAGAAGATTATGAATTTAAGAAAATCATGCATAATTTAATTAAGAATCATATAGAAAGCACATATGACACTCTCAAATACGATACTCTTGTCAAATCTTATGGAACCCTCCTTCATACATGGCTCACAAATATGATATTTTATTAATAAGGAACCCATATGACACTCTCATTGAAGATGCATTGAAACATTAATATTGATCAACTTATTTCAAGAGTAACTCCTCAAAGAGTTACTCCATTTTACAACTCATTATAAACATTTAATTTCACCAATCCAACTTGTAAATTAAAAGTTCATGTTGAGTGGATCAACAACCAAATTTTTGTAAAATTTAGACAATTGTAGCTATGTAATTGAATATTAGACATTTACTTGTATTTATAAAAAAAAACTAATTATACATTTGGTTGAAGTTATTAGATGAAGGGGTCAAATAGTTCATTCATTAATTGTTTTTATTCCTAAGAATGAAAATCCTCGGAGTTTGAACGATTTTAGACCGATTTCCCTAGCAGGTCGTATAGGTCCTTGCAAATAAATTGAAGACCTTCATGGGCAAGGTAATATCAAAAACTTGTTTGCTTTTGTGAAAAGTATACAAATCATGGATGACATATTGATTGCGAATAAAATTGTGGTTGACACAAAAATGAAAAGGAAGGAGGCTAGTCTGTTTAACAGTGATTTTGAGAAGGCATATATGATTTTGTGGAATGGAAATATTTGAAGACATTGATGCAGTTGATGAAATTTCTAGACAAATGGAGGCAATGGATATGATAGTGTTTGAATTCTGCATCATCGTCAGTCTTGGTTAATGGTATTCCAACTAAGGAGTCCTCTCTAAAGAGATGGCTGAGACAAGGATCGAGGTCCATTATCGCCTTCTCTATTTTATTGGCAACTGATGGGTTGAGTTGAGTGTAATGGTAAAAGCATCATGTTGGCTTAGTTATTCATTGGTTATAAAGTAGTGATAACTCAAATACAAATATTTCTCATATTTAATTTAGTGATGACACTTTATTTGTGATCATAAAATGTTAACCTAACATTTGAGCAATTAAAGTCATCCTTTTGTTATTCATGTTGATCTCTAGTTTGAGAGTAAACTTCCATAAATTCTTGTGGGGTTGAATGTCAACAATTCTTGGCTTAATGAAGCAGTTCCATTGTTATATTGTAAGTGTGTACAACACCCTTGAAATAATTGGGTTTTCTAATTGGTGATAATTAAAGGAGGCTCTCATTTACCAATGGGTGGAACCCTTGTTCTACGTAAATTCGTTCCTTCTGCTCTTCTAGTTTATTCTCTTTCCTTATTCAAGGCTCCTTCAGATACCATTTCTAAAATTGAACCTCTTTTAAAATATTTATTTAGGGCAATGAGGATACACATAAGGTACATTGGATTAAGTGGGATTTAGATGTTTGTAATAATAATTTATTTAATATTGTCCTTTAGGGTAAATGGTGAAGATGGTGTAAGAACGATAGAGAGGGGGTTTCAATTTAAGGTTTTATCTTGTAAATATTGTTTGGTGGATGGGGAGGTAAGTAGTGGATCTAGTAGAGATTCTATTTGATGAAGGGACAATCATCGTTTGGATGGGGGTTGTTGGTGAGGTCGGGGGTAATTTGTTTGTGGAGAGGTTCCTTAAAAAAACAGGATATGATAAAGATTTATATTTTTAGTTGGATTGTGTTTGGAAGGGGGACAATTGTGTGATAGATATGTGATGTTGGGTCAAAAGTAAGTATTTTTTATATCGTCTTCACAGGGACTAGTGTGATACCGTAAGCCATTCAACAATTGTTATCATTTTGAGTTCGAGTTTATAAGTTGTTTGTTATAAACTATTGGAATTTAAAAGCGGTAATAAAGACGACAAGTAATAGGGCGTAAAAGCGTTGAGATCGGAGTTCGTCAATCTAGCCTCGAATATATTCTAATGATCATGCACATGGATTCTAGCTTTTTAGCGAAATTATCATGTATCACTCGACAACATCATTCGTGTCCAAATGATGTCGTGAGATCGATCGTATCGTTTAATCGACGATTTCCCAATCTATTAAACGATCCGAAAACATTAAGTTCCTATACTTTGTGTGATTATCAAAACCAAATTCCATGTCTAGAATTTCTTATTTTGATAGAAGATTATTCTAACCACAGATTCAAAAGTATTTTTCAATAACATTTAAATCAAGCATAAGAATGAATAGCAAGAATAAAATCAATATCACATAAGGTGCTAGAATCATATATTTGCATAATCAAAAGATTACATCTAAGCTAGATAAAATACCTCCAATCCCAACAAAGGGGAGTTAGTTGATCACTATCATGACAACTATACAAAAGTGTAAAGAAAGATGAAGATCCAAAGCTAAGTCTTGATTTCCTAAAGAATCTTAGTTAATCCACACTCTCTCACTTTTGCTCCATGAAGAACATCACTTTTAGCCCTATTTTCTGTGTAAAACTATAACCTAAAAATATTACAACTTAACTAAACATTCAGCTTTTGAACCTATTTATAAATGTTCTGTTATTAAGGACTTTGCTCTGCGAAGTCATACTTCGCTTTGCGAAGTCCTTTCTTCACCACTGGGTTTCTGCCACCTCAGCCTTGAACAGTTCAAACCGCCCTACTTCGCTCTGCGAAGTAATACTTTGCTTTGCGAAGGTTTCTGCCACCTCAGCTTCTGGACTTTTGAATCTGGAGTTTCAGAACCTACTTCGCTCTGCGACGATACTTTGCTCTGTGAAATTGCTCAGACTCTGAAGCTCAGACGCTGACCTTCAGACGCTGACCTTCAGACACTGATCTTCAGAGTCTGATCTTCAGGTCCAAGGAAATAGCATGCACCTACAAAAATGGTTGGGATTAGGTCTAAAAAGCATGAAATGATATTTATATTTTCTTTCAGAGCTTTTACCAAGATAACTTGTAAAACAAGTAAGAAAAGTGCCTAAAATAAATATGCTTTATAACTAGTTTCTGGCACTTATCACACTCCCCAACTTAAATCTTTGTTTGTCCTCAAACAAAGGAATTTACAAATAAAGATACAAGCTTTAAACAACAGGTAAGACGCAAAACAACAAAGGCAAAGATTTAAACAAAATTTCAGATTGCATGATTTATTTGAGATTTGCTCGGGCAATTCTGATGCTCCCATTAATCTAAGATTACACTATGAATGTGAAATAATCCTAAACTCAAAATTTATATCACACAGTTCAAGTCATGAACACAGTTATAAGTGGACCGCACCTAACACACTTCTTTGAAAGTAAATGAAACAAATTGAAATCATGTCGTGAGGGTTTTGAACACACACCCGGTAAATCTGCTAGCATCCTGATTTAGTTATGTGTCCATCCAATTATCATCTCAAAAAGCACAAAAGCATAGATCAAAAGGTCTTTGAGGGTTGTAATTTGGCTTGGTTTCAAAAGAAATGGCATATGTGGGAAAAATAAATTCAATTGGCCAAGCATAGAGGAACATTCCTTCTATTTACACAACTTCCTCCAAATTCTCTTTATCAACCCTTGGTGATATACAAGTAGTACTTTGATCTTGACAACTTTTTCTATTTATTGTATTTTTCTCTTTTTCTTTTCTTTTTCTTGGTTCCTTTTCTTTTTCTTTTCTTTCTCTTTTTCTTGTTGTCAAAATCAATTTTCAAATTTCACCAATACTTGACATAAATGTAATACCTCCCTTTTCTCCCCAACTTATACAAAATGATACCCTAATTGAATGTTCCCTTATCAATAGGCAAGGGACAAATATACATTTTGGTTAAGGGTTCAAAATGAAGGTTAAAATATCAGAATCCAATAGTGATTTAACTATGAACTGGATTTTGAAAAACTTGGGCAAATTCATTAAGCATTGTGCTTATGAATATTGACAGTTCAAAGTTAAGGATTCTGATTCATTAGGCTCAAATGGGGTTATCAAATACCCACTTTCTCACTGGGTAGGCTTTTTGTGGTCAAGTGTTTCTTCTCATTTTCAAAAGAATGCCTTGATCATTTCTGTGCTTTCATACAGTTCAAAACAATTTTCAGATTTAACATAAAACAACCGAGTTAGACAAAAATACCGGTCTCCTGCATATATACATAGAACTTGAGGATTCCTCACATTTAGGTTTGTTCTAAGCGGTTCACAGAATAAACATATTAATGAAGAAAACTGTATGGTATAACCTTTGTACAAAGTAAACATTCACGATTCATGGTTTAATCCTAGAAAAACAGGAAACATGTACCTTGGCTTTGAGCAAATCAATCAATTTCTATCATTACCATACATCTGTTGCTGAATCATTCAGCTTTGGATCAATCAGCATTTGAGAAGCTTTTGTTTTTACTAATGATCCATGGCCAAAGCAGAATTTTTGAACATTGAAAGCATATTCATATAAATAACAGTCACTATAATTATAACTCAAAAGCCAAATAATAAAACAGTACTAATACAAATAACATTTAAACAGAGTACAAATATAAATAACTTAAACACCACAATTGTCTAGAAAGTACAAAGAAAACATAAAAACAAAAGTCAACAAAAGCTTTAAAAGGAAGCGACTCATGGAGTACGTGCATCGTCCTCCTCAGTGTCTTCACTTCCATCACCATCATCATCACCATCATCATCATCATCATCATCATCATCATGTCCTCCAGCAGCTGCACTACTGCCACCCCCTTCTGAGAAAAAAGGCATGTCCTCAGGATATGCAACATATGACCGAAAAGCCTCTGGAGTCATCAAATGCTGAGCAAGATCTGAAGGAAGTCCCCACTGCAGCTGCAATTTATACAAAGACTCCTGGATTCCCAGCTGACCTCTGTGATTTGCTTCCAGAGCATCCCATGTGTAGGTGGATCTAGCTCTGTCTGAAAACTGTGGGCCTTGTGGTGCAGGTGGGGCTTGGGGAGGTGGTTGTTGTGCTCTGGGTGCTCTCTTGCATGTGCAGTGCCTCCCAATATAATCATCAGTTATTGGATTTTTAATCGTTTCATGGATATGGGGAGGGATCACTATGCGTGCATCCCGGCAGAGACCCATAATTAGGCCCGAGAATGCAAGAGGGCACATTTTCTTAGCTGGTGGGTTAATTCCACTCTCCACCACTATTCTCAGCTCATGTGCGATCACCCTTGCGACATCCACTTGTTTGTTGGTGAGGATGTAGTAAAGCAAATGGGTGACATCTAATGTAGTGGAGGAGGTGTGGCTCTTGGGGCGGATGTTATGGACAATGAGATGAAATATGACTTGGGCAGGTGTGGTGAGATTGTTTTTGATGGCTTTGGTTGGTTGGCCGGAGGAGTTGAGCTCATAATATTTCCCAGGTTGGAAGATGGTTTGGGCAATTTGTTAGTGATTCCAATTTCCTCTGTTTTGGTGCCTATAGAAGGCACACAATTCATCGATATCCAGCTGGAGGGGGTTCCTAAGGTACTCATTAATGGCTTCACGATCGAATCTAATGACACGGCCGCGAACCATGGTCTGATAGGAGAACTGGTCCTCAGGGTCAGCAGGGATGACATTGGCGTAAAACTCCCTAATTATGTCATAGTTGAGGTTTAGGGGAGGGTTGGCCAAAATTCCCCAATTTCGGGAATTGATTAAGTGAGCGATCTCCCGGTATGTGCCATGCTCATTGATGATAAATTGCCTCTCGGCCCAAAATGTCATTTTGAGCAGGTCTGTGTACCTCTGTTGGTTGCGGATGCTTAGGAATCGAGACTCGTCATAGGCCTCTTGTGGCCTTGCACTAGACGAACCAGTCTCCACTCGCGGTCGTTTTCCAGCTGCTTTTGGTGCCATCTACAACAAAAGAAAATAACACAGAAAACATATATATATAGCAACATTAGGCAAGATTGAAATAAACAAAATGAATTGAAAAGAAGCAGAAAAATTTTGCCTGTCACGGTCGCTCTGCAAAGTTGAGGTCGCAGAGCAAAGTCTGAACGAAGGATTCTGGGTTTTCCAGAACCATGGTCGCACTGTGACCAAGAACTTTGCTCTGCGAACTAACCCAGAAAACGAAAATTTTCACAGAATCTAACTTTAAACCTTGAGATTTTTGGCTCTGTTTCATTTTAAACATTATGGGTGTTTGATAAGTGCTTAAAAGTAGTTATCTTTTGATATATTTTAAGGCACTTATGTTACTTGTTTTACAAGTTATTGTGCGCACCTCGTTTTTTTCCTCGGGAAAAAGACGCGCAAATCCTCCGAGGTCGTTCGCAAACGCTCGGAGGGCCTTTGTGAAGCCGCCACCAAAGTTTTTGTGTAAAGGGAACGTTGATAAACCCTTAAGTTTTTTTTTGTTGTAAAGGGAAACGATAATAAAACCCTTTTGACGATGAGGATAAGGATTAGGTCATCGCAACCATTGTCGGGTTCGGGAGTCGATTACGCAAGGGGAAGGTATTAGCACCCCTCACGTCCGTTGTACTCAACGGGAACCTTCTATTTGGTTAAAGCTTGAATTGTTTTTTTTAATACTTTGCGTGCATGCTCATTCATGTTAAAAACATAATAAAGGGGGGAAAAGAGATAAAAACAAACGAAAGAAAGAAAAAAAAAGTTTTTTTTTATTGTTGTGCTTGACAAGATGTCGATCTTGCTCCTACGTATCTCCCGGTAGTCGGAGAATTCAAAGCATACGTAGTTCTTTGGTAGAAAAACGTACATGTGTTGGTTGATTTTAAATGGACGATGTTTTAACCGAATTCTTGCGATTAAAACGTAGCTTGTATGCTCGCTCTTGGAGACTTATTAAGCGTTTGTTCGTGAATCACATTAGAATTGTTAAAAGGTACGTCCGTTAGGGTAAAGGGTTGAATTGGTCGCTATGGGACCAAGGGAGGTGCAATGGACTCATACAAGTCAAACATTGACCGAGTGGACTCCGAAGAGTCGAGGGGTTGAGTCTAATGGCCAACGGGGGACCAAAAGGTTTGGATTGACCACAAGGGGCCAAAATTTGGATTGGTTAGGGTTGTTCATATTGAAAAAAGGGAATGACGATTGTCCGAGCGACGAGACATACGTCACGCATTCGTACAATCGGGGCGATGGAGAGACATACGTCACACCATCCCTTTTTCATTCATGTTTTTGGGTTGAATCCTTTAGAAATCCCAAGGTATGTCAAAACATTTGGTTTGAAAACCCAAAATGGGAAGGTTTAGCAAATTTGCTAAAAAACGCGCAAGTTCGTCTCATTTTGCGAAAATGCGAACGTAAACGGTGTATGTTCATCTTTGAGTTTTGAACATCATGAACAATATTTATTGTTCAAGTTTGGATTGAAATGATGAACATAGCTTGTTTGTTCATGTGGTTTTGAAAGTTTGGGAACATAACTTGCTTTGCAAGTTATCCACAAAATGGTCATACGAACTTGTGATTTTGTCAAAATTATGCAAAATCCTTGTTATGGTTTGAAGAACATGGGTTTAAAAACTCTTAGGTTCTGAGCTCTGGGGCTAGAACCTCAAAAATTGGTCATTTTGACACAAAAACTCAGATTCTGAGTTCTGTCATGGTCGCACTGCGACCATGACTTCGCACTGCGAAGCATGCGAAATTTTGGGTTCAGAAGCTGTTTCTGAACTTTTGTTCAGAAACAACTTCTGAACACACTCAGGACCTTATAGGTGGGTGAAAAACTTTGAGTTTTTGGGATGAAAAAGGCTGGACAAACCAGTTTTGATGTTTTGAAAACCTTGGGATTTCTTTGAAATTCAAAAGGGGTTTTTTAGAATCAAATGGTTTTGAGCCAAAATAGCTATGCAAACACGATTGTAAATGCAAGATAAAGCCTTAGAAACTTACAGAACTCCTTAGCAAAGCTCCAGCTGCACTTGATTTGATTTGGTTGAAGGCTTTCACAAAGGTTTTGAATATTGGTGATGGTTTTGGAACTTTTGTAAAGCTTTGTGTGGATTGGTTTTTTTTCTGGTTGTTTGTGGAGGTTTGTAGGCTAAAATGAGTAGAGTTTCTGCTCTTGAAAATGCTGTGTTAACTGTGTTTGAATCCTTGGGCATTGCCTTCTATTTATAGGCCAAAACCAAATCTTTTTCATCATTACACAATCCCAAAATTCAGCTGATTTTGTGGCTAAGATCAAGCTGAATCCCTTTGCATTAAATGCTAATGGATAGAGGCAACCTTGCCTTGTACCAAGGGGCAAGATTCAGCCTGACTTCAGCCACAAATTCAACCAATTCTAGAAGGTAATGATGAAGAACAAAGCTGATTTGCAATTGGCTAATGCTTGGGGATCAATCCTTGCAATCTCAATGGTTGGTCAATAAAAACGTGCACTGTAATGTGCAGAGATTGAGGGATGAAAAAGGCTATAATTGGCTGGTGTGAGAGGGTGAAAAGCTGCTGCAAAAACAGAGTAGGCAATCATGGCTTTTCAAGTGAAAAATCCAGCTGGTTTGACTGGTTTTTGGGGGAGCAAGCAGGAGGAAAGTCCTCAAGCAGGTGGCTGGCAACCTTGTGGTGGTTAGCAGGTCACCTGGGAGGGACTAGAGCTGCCCAAGGGCAAGCCCACTTGCTTGTCACATGCTAGGTTGGAAGAAAAAGCTTCCAACCTTGGCATTAATGGCAAGTCCTTCAACTCTGGCTTTGCTTGGCCCAATTAGCCATGAATGCTACTTAAAATAATTATGGAAGTGATATGCAACAAATTCTGGAATTAAATCAAAGAAACCAAAAATCTGCAGAAAAATCGCAGACTTCGCAGTGCGAAGTGAGCTTCGCAGTGCGAAGTCCTCAATTTTGAAATGTTGACTTTTCTGTTGACTTTTGTTGACTTTTGACTTTTTCCCCTCTTTGATTTTTTTTGATTTTTTGTTTTAAAATGCGTAGGACAAAATTAGGGTACTACAGCTGCCCCTACTTAATTGTGTCTTCGCATAGAGTGCGTGAGTGCCGAGGGCATCTCATGAACTCTTTGCGAAGATCAATTAAGTAAAAAGAAGGACCCGAATTTTGTCCTTCGCGAAATGCAAATGCAATGGTTGGTAGGGGTTGATCGTATCCAGCCGCTAACACTGGAGGTAGATCCACTGGGGGATAAAGGTAATCTTATCTAGGCACTGTCACTAGAAGTCGATTCCTGAGGATGGTGATCTTCTCTAGGCACTGCTTCTAGAGGTGGAACGTCGAGGGAGGTGATCTACTCTAGGTACTGCTTCTAGAGGTCGAACATTGATGGAGGTGATCTATTCTAGGTACTGCTTCTAGAGGTCGATACCTAAGCTAGGTAATCCTATTCAGGCACTGCTTCTGAATGTTGATTCCTAACGAGCTGTGATCTTATTCAGCCGCTAACACTGAAGGTCGATACACTGGGGGAGGTGATCTACTCTAGGTACTGCTTCTAGAGGTCGATACCTAAGCTAGGTAATCTTATTCAGGCACTGCTTCTGAATGTCGATTCCTAACGAGCTGCGGTCTTACCCTAAATAGGTGCCCCTGGTTGAATGTTGATGGATGCTGGTGAATATGTGATACTCACTGGAGAATCCTTGTTGAGGATGCATGATTTATGAAATGAAATGCATGTGTATGAATGATTTGTATATGCATGCATGACATGATGCATGAATTATGTTATGCATGATGTGTGGGAGGTTGGTTGAGTGCCGAGCAAAGTCGATCTTGGTTGTGGTTGCGCCAATGACAATTGGGCTCTCTTTTTGTGTTTTGTTTGTTTTTTTTGGTTGGTCGGTTTGGAAGGACGAGGTCCTTTGCCTACATACCCAAATGGGATCAAAACCGGTGTAGTTCGAGCCTAAGCCCGAAAATTTGTGTGGGTTTGCCAATAATGATTGGACTTTTGTTTGGGGTTGAGACTCCCTGGGGAGTATCAATGAGGTTTGGCTCATGGGGATAAAGGATCATTTTGGAAGCATGATCGATATCCAGCCTTGTTTGGTGTTTGGATGTTTAGGGTGTTTACTGGGGATTTTTGTTCCGCTTGACCCTTGGGGGTTTTTGCGCTCCGCGTGCCACGAACTACGCACTTGCCTTTGCTAAGAAGCATAAGTCCTTTGGGCAATATTTTGGTGGGAATTACCGCAATTCTTCAGAATTCACGAAGATTCAAAATAAAGCAATGTTTGTTTGTTTTCTTTTCTCTTTTTTTTTTTGGAAGAAAATTCTTTTGTTTATTTCCCATGTTTTAAAGCATTTTCATCATGAATAAAACAAAATTTTATGCGCTACTGAGAACATAAAATAAAAGGAAATTTATTCAATGCAGATTTGACTTCTTGAATGGGTAAAAATACACAAAGTGAGAAGTGAGATAGAGAAAGACAAGAAAAAAGCAAAAAGAAAATGGTTGGTTTTGGCACAACACATGCTATTCCCTTATGACTTCGAGATTTTTGTTTGTTGGAAGATGCTGAGGAGACCGATTCTTCTCCTCTTGAATCTTGCCCGGAGCTTGGATGTTGCAGTCATTGCCTTTCCCTTTTTTGTTAACCCCTAACTTTTGCCTGGACCGCTCTTTCGAGTTTTCAATCCACCGGGGTGTATTTCCTTTTTTTGATGTCCTTAATTTTTGCCTAGACCGCCCTTTCAGGTTTTCAATCTAGCAGGACGCTCTCTATTGCCTAAACCGCCCTTTCAGGTTTTCGATTTAGCGAGCTTTTTTCTCTTTTTTTTTTCTTAGGCATAGTACCTCTTGACTGCATCAGAGTTTATTGAGAGTGGGAACTCTTCTCCGTCCATAGTGGTGATGATCAGGGCTCCGCCTGAGAAAGCTTTCTTTACCACGTACGGCCCATCATAGCTGGGAGTCCACTTCCCTCGGGGATCTTTGTGGATAGGTAATATCTTCTTGAGCACTAGGTCTCCTTCTTTGAACTCTCGAGGACGGACCTTCTTGTCGAATGCTCTCTTGAGCCTCCTTTGATAGAGTTGTCCGTGACATATTGCCGTCAGACGCTTCTCCTCTATGAGATTCAGTTGGTCGAACCTTGTTTGGACCCATTCAGCTTCTTCTAGCTTGGTTTCCATCAAGACCCTTAACGAAGGAATTTCCACCTCTACAGGGAGAACAGCTTCCATGCCGTATACTAAGGAGAAAGGGGTTGCCCCAGTTGAAGTGCGAATGGCTGTTCTGTAGCCATGTAGCGCAAAGGGAAGCATCTCATGCCAATCCTTATATGTTGTCACCATCTTTTGATGATCTTCTTTATGTTCTTATTGGCTGCTTCTACCGCACCGTTCATCTTTGGTCGGTAAGGGGAGGAATTATGGTGCTCAATCTTGAAATCTTTGCACAACTCCTTCATTGTCTTGTTGTTCAGGTTTGCCCCATTATCGGTGATGATTTTGTGGGGAGTACCATAACGGCAAATGATTTCCTTCTTGATGAATCGGGCTACCACTTGTTTGGTTACGTTTGCATACGAAGCTGCTTCTACCCATTTGGTGAAGTAGTCGATGGCAACGAGGATGAAGCGATGTCCATTTGATGCTTTGGGCTCGATCATTCCAATCATGTCTATGCCCCACATAGAGAAAGGCCAAGGTGAAGTCATGACGTTCAGTGGAGTTGGTGGTACATGCACCTTGTCGGCGTAAATCTGGCACTTGTGACAAGTCTTGGCATAGTGGAAACAATCAGCTTCCATGGTTAACCAATAGTAGCCCGCCCTTAAGATTTTCTTTGCCATTGCATGCCCATTAGCATGGGTTCCAAAAGATCCCTCGTGGATTTCTTTGATGAGCATGCCCGCTTCATGTTTATCCACACATCTGAGCAGGACCATGTCATAATTTCTTTTGTAGAGGGTATTTCCACTGAGGAAGAACTGGGATGCCAATCTTCTGAGGGTCCTCTTGTCGGTGTGCGAGACATTTTCTGGATACTCTTGCTCTTCGAGGTATCGCTTGATGTCATAGAACCAAGGTTTGTCGTCAAGTCCTTCTTCGACTGATGCACATACAACCGGTTTGTCTCTACGATCCATCCTTATGATTGGTGCTTCGTTGTAGGAATTTACTTGGTACATTGATGATAATGTAGCCAAAGCATCTGCTACCTGATTTTCTTCTCGAGGTATGTGGTGGAAGTTGATTTCATCAAAATGCTTGATCAATTCTACAACCCGGGCTTGGTAGGGAATTAAATTGGGATGTCTTGTTTCCCATTCTCCTTTGACTTGATAGATGACTAAGGCTGAGTCACCGTATACTTCAAGGTTTTTGATCCTTAGATCAATTGCTGCTTCGAGGCCCAGGATACATGCTTCATATTCTGCCATGTTATTGGTGCAGTCAAAGCACAACCTTGCTGTGAAGGGTTGGTATCCATTTCTTGGGGAGATTAAAACTGCTCCGATACCGTGCCCCATGGCATTTGAAGCGCCGTCGAAAGCGAGCTTCCATTGAGCTCCTGGTTCTGGCCCTTCATCATCGCTTGTGACTTCTTCGTCATTCAAAGCTACGACATCTTCGTCCGGGAAGTCGAATTGTATGGGCTGATAATCCTCCAATGGTTGGTGAGCAAGGTGCTCGGATAAAACACTCCCTTTGATGGCTTTTTGAGCAACATATTGGATGTCGTACTCAGACAGCAGCATTTGCCAACGGGCTATCTTCCCTGTGAGGGCAGGCTTTTCGAAGATGTACTTGATGGGATCCATCTTCGATATCAACCAAGTTGTATGGGTCAACATGTATTGCCTTAGACGTCGAGCAGCCCATGCTAAAGCGCAGCAAGTCTTTTCAAGTGAAGTATACCTTGTTTCACAGTCGGTAAACTTCTTGCTTAGGTAGTAGATGGCGTGCTCTTTTCTTCCCGTTTCATCTTGTTGTCCTAACACACAACCCATTGATCCTTCAAGTACGGTTAGGTATAAGATGAGGGGTTTACCCGGAACCGGAGGTATTAAAATTGGTGGTTCTTGCAGGTATTGTTTGATTTTGTCAAACGCTTCTTGGCAATCTTCATTCCAATGAACGGCTTGGTTTTTCCTTAGTAGTTTGAAGATTGGTTCGCAGGTAGCTGTCATGTGTGAGATGAACCTGGCGATGTAGTTCAATCTTCCTAAGAAACCCCGGACTTCTTTCTCGGTATTTGGCGCTGGCATTTCTTGGATGGCCTTCACCTTATCGGGATCCACTTCAATACCTCTTTGGCTGACAATGAAACCCAATAACTTCCCGGATCTAACGCCAAATGTGCACTTGTTAGGATTTAAGCGCAGCTTGAACTTTCTTAGGCGTTCGAAAAGCTTTTGTAGGTGGACTAGATGATCCTCCTCCGTTTGGGATTTGGCAATCATGTCGTCGACGTAGACCTCAATTTCCTTATGGATCATGTCGTGGAAAAGAGTCACCATTGCTCTTTGGTATGTTGCCCCGGCATTTGTTAATCCGAAAGGCATTACCTTATAGCAGAATGTCCCCCATGGGGTGATGAACGTAGTTTTCTCCATGTCTTCTGGAGCCATCTTGATTTGGTTATATCCCGAGAAGCCATCCATAAAGGAAAAGACTGAGAATTGGGCTGTGTTGTCCACCAATATGTCGATGTGTGGTAGCGGGAAATCATCCTTTGGGCTTGCTCTATTCAAGTCCCGATAATCCACACACATTCTCACCTTGCCATCCTTCTTCGGAACTGGCACAATGTTTGCAACCCATGTTGGATACTTGGTTACGGCTAAGAAGCCGGCATCGAATTGCTTTTTGACCTCCTCTCTGATCTTGAGAGCCATATCGGGTCGAGTTCTTCTCAATTTCTGCTTCACTGGCGGGCATTCCGGCTTGAGTGGCAGCTTGTGTACAACGATGTTAGGGTCTAAACCCGGCATGTCTTGATACGACCAAGCGAATACGTCCACGTACTCTTGCAGAAGCTTGATCAACTTTCCTTTCACATTCTCGTGCAGGGAGGCTCCTATCTTGACCTCTTTCTTATCCTCTTCGGTCCCCAAGTTGACCTTTTCAACTGATTCTTGGTGAGGTTGTATTACCCTATCCCCTTGATTTGCAAGTCTGGACAATTCTTCAGGCGGTTCATAATCGTCCTCTTCATCATCTTCCGTTTGATTAATCGGGAAATCGAAGTCATAAGGGTTTAAGGTAGTGTTGTTTTTGGAGGGTGGATTTGTAGATCTGCATGAGTATGATTTTTTTTTAGGCTTTTTGTAGAAAATTTTTTTTAAAACAAATGCAAAAAGAAAAAGACTCAAATGAACATAAAAAGAGTGTTTTTATTCATGATTGTAAATAACTTTTAAAACATGGGGGCCCCACACGACTAATCATTTGCCTTGGGCAGAGCTAAATGATTTTTTTTTTTAAAAAAACAAACAAACACGGTTTATTACTTGATCCTGGTAATGATCTCGGGAATTGCGATAGCCCTCCAATTGTTCAAAGCTTCATCCGAAGCGCAACGGTACACCAAATCAGGCACGTCTTCGTCTACGTCTTCGAGTAAAGCCACTTGATCTTCATGGATAAACCCCGCGCTGATGAATGTTTCCGAAATGGGGAGGATCCCTTGCTTTGAAGGCTTTGAGAAAGTTTCGGCTGATGGATGATACCCCAACCCGAAGCGATTTTTCTTCTCCGGTATGTCCACTAACTTGCCCCATCCGGAGGGTCGGCTTTCTTCTAGGGCCTCTCTTATCGCCCTCCATGATGACATGGCTGTCCTAGCCTCTTCCTTGGGCTTCGAGCTCAATGTCACGACATTCGCCACTTCCAAAGATTGGAATGGGACGTCCACAGCTTCTTCATCCGTTTCTATATAACGGAAAGATGAGAGATGGCTTACCATCATGTCCTCTTGCCCGGAAACTACAATCATTTGGTTATCAATGATGAACTTTAGCTTCTGGTGCAGGGTAGAGGTAATGGCTCCGGCTGCATGGATCCATGGTCGTCCGAGAAGACAACTGTATGTTGGATTAATATCCATGACTTGGAAGGTTATGGTGAAAACCTTAGGTCCGATTTGGACTGGTAAGTCGATCTCCCCTATAACGGCTCTTCTTGACCCATCGAAAGCTTTCACGACCAAGGCGCTGGGCTTCATTACGGTCCCTTCACATGATAGTTTGAGGAGGGTAGTCTTGGGCATGACATTCAATGATGACCCCGTGTCCACTAGCACTCTTGAGAGGATGTGGTCCATGCATTTCACGGAGATATGTAAGGCGCGGTTATGAATGTGCCCATCGTCGGGTAACTCATCGCCATTGAAACCCAAGTACCTACTTGAGGTAATATTTCCGACTATCCCGTCGAATTGGTCCTCCGGAATGTCCTTGGTGACATGTGCCTCACTGAGGATCCGCAGTAGTGCTTCTCGGTGTGCTTCCGAGCTGAGTAGTAAGGATAGCATGGAGATCTTGGAGGGAGTTTGACCTAGCTGGTCAATGATCTTGTACTCGCTCTTTTGGATTATCCTTAGGAACTCTTCGGCCTCTTTTTGCGGGATTGTCTTTTGAGAAGGCCCCGCTTGGTTCTCTTTTTCCTCCACGCTCTTTTCTTTGAGCGGTTCTCTTGGTAGTACGGCTGGCATCTTCCCGAGTTCTTTCGGAGCGAAGACTCTACCACTTCTGGTCATTCCTCCAACACCGGTAATGTTAGTGATGCTGGGCTCAATTTTGGCTAGTGGTTTTCCTTCCACATAGGCCACAGGTTGGTAATTCCATGGTACCCTCTTTGTGCTTTCAAAAGAGAAGGGTGCAGGTACGTGGAATGTTATGGGTTGTATTGGTATTGGTACCTCTCTCCTTTGGTATGGGATCTCGAGAGGTTTTGGGCCGTTAGACTCTAAGGTAGCAACGTCCGTGCCATCCTTTATATAACCAATTTGGATCCAACCTTGGTCCATTAACTCTTGAAGACAGCTCTTCAACTCTTCGCACTCATTCGGGTTGACCTTGCAGGCTTCACAGTTGGCGTGCATTTCCTCGAACAGTCCAAAGCCAGTTAAACGCTCCCTTATGGTCGACAGGGGAGTCTTAACATTGGATACCTTTTTGACTGGACCGAAGTCCTCTTGTTCCTCCACCGCATTCACAGAGGGACCCGTATGCCCCGGCAATGGGTTGTTCTTCACATTGGGGCTTTCCTCTTTGAAGGATAACAGCTTCTTGTCAATAAGATCCTGCACCTTGTGTTTGAAAACTCTACAGTTTTCGACATTGTGCCCCACGGATCCTGCGTGGAAATCACATTTGGCATTTGCGTCGTACCACTGTGGATATGGTGGCGACATTGGTGGTAGTAGTCTTGTCTCGACCATACCCTTTTGGATTAGGTATGGCAGGATTTGACCATAAGACATAGGTACAGGATCAAACTGCCTATTAAAATAACTGTTCCTTGAGCTCGCTTGATTCTTTGATGGGTACCCGCCTTGTTGTTGTTGCTGTTGATTTTGCTGCGGCAACACTACTGGTTGTCGAGGTGGATTTGCGGGAATTACTTGAGGTGAGTAACGCCCTTGAGCTGTTGCTGCTGCCACATAAGGATAGTGGTAGTGAGGCATTTGATTCGGTGGTGGGTAGGATGGTCCCATTAGAATGGCATTTGTCTCCCCCTCTTTCTTTTTGTGAAAGTTGCTGGGGGGCTTTCTAGCTCCACTTTGAGCTTCTGAAGAGCCTTGGATTTTTCCTCTCTTCACTCCGTCTTCTATTCTTTCACTGACCATGACTAGATCGGAGAAACCGGCAGACGTGCTTCCAATCATCTTGTCGTAATATGGACCTTGAAGTGTGCCCATAAAGGTGTCGACAAGTTCTCTCTCCAATAGTGGTGGTTGTACACGGGAAGCTAGTTCTCTCCACCGCTGAGCGTACTCCTTGAAGGACTCGTTGCTTCTTTGTAGGAGGTTTTGTAGTTGCATCCTATTTGGAGCCATGTCCAAATTATATTTGTATTGCTTTAGGAAGGCATCGGCTAGATCCTTCCAAGTTTGGACATGGGTACGCTCGAGCTGCATGTACCAATCCAAGGACGCTCCGCTTAAACTATCTTGAAACACATGCACCATGAGTTTCTCGTTCATTGCGTAGGCTGCCATCTTCCTACAGAACATCCTTAGATGGTTCCGAGGGCATTGAATTCCTTTGTATTTCTCGAAGTCCGGTGCTTTGAACTTCGGAGGAATTACCACATCGGGCACTAGGCACATATCCAAGGCATTGTGGGCACCATATGAGCTGAACCCTTCGACAGCTTTCAACCTTTCTTCCAAAACTCGATACATTTGGGTGGTATCATTGTCTTGGTGGGTGGTGTCGGGAGCGGCTTGCCTTAGCTGGCTATTTTCCACATCATGAGGAATTACTTCATGCTGAGTAGTGGAAGTTCCTTGAGGCCGACGCTCTTCATTCCTTACGGGGATTGTGAACGGTGGTGGAGGTGGTCCTTGACCCTCATTTTCAAATGGTGGGGTATAATTCACAGGTAAACCATAAGGAGGCCATTGCACATTGGATGCATCCGTTGTTGGGCGAGGGTGGCTTTCTCGTGCCGATAGAGCTTGCATTAGCTCTAGCATCTGATCCATCTTTCCCTTCATTCCATCAACCTCTTCTCTCAAAGCCGCTTGAGTTTGTTCCAAATTGTCCATGATCCTTTGTTTGTTAGCTCGTGTTCCGTACGAGTGTTGAATATCTGGTTCTTGGACCGAGGGCTTTCGGGGTTTTCGGGCTATGATTGCTTTGAACTGTTTTAATGGGCATGAATGAGTTTTTTTTTGAAAAAAATGCATGAAGATGCATGTGGATGTATGTATGCTTATGAGTATGCAAAATATGCGTTTTTTTTTTGCTTTATGGAGTTTAAAGGTGCACGATTAATATTAGCAAATTCGAAATATTAAAGACCGGGAAATTGATTATACTTCAAAATATATTTGATTAAATAACATTTGTTTACAAAGTGTAACTAATGCTATTACAAATCAAATAGCCGCTCGCTTCTCGGCTTTGCTCATCTCCTCCCTATAGAAATCTATGGTGTCCTTGCAGAACTTCATAAACTTCTGGATCTCCATAGGGATGACAAAGTAGGGCATGACCATCTCGGCCTCCGCTAGCTTCTTTGGAAGTTGGGTGATCACCAAATTTGAGAATGCAACCAATTTAGTGAAATCCTCACTTAATCGGGTGGCATCTTGCCATACATACTCAATCACTTCCTTGCGCTGGTCTAGCTTGACTCTTGCACTTCTAATTTCATCGTGTAGTTGTGCAATGTGGTCCCCATGAGCTCTTGCAATCTTGTCGAAGTACTCTTCGAATTTCTTGATGTCTTCTTCGAGATGATTGCACCTTAGCCTCCCTTGATGAGAGAGACTCTCATGTCTTTGCCGCTGGACGCGTTCGGCTTGAAGCTGCTCTTTGTAGTCTTTCACTACTTCTTGGAGCTGTTGATTTTTCTCTTGAAATTTCAACCTCCATTTCCGTTGAGCTTCGATGGCTAGTTCGCCAAACTTCTTGAGCTCTTGGTTGGAATGTAGAATTCTTTCCAACTCTTCGTCCTTGGCCACAAGGTTGGCATCCGCACTAACCAAGCCGCCACCTATCCAATCCCTTTTCCCTTCGGAGATTCTTAACCGTTTTTGGCATACTAGGAGAGAATGTGATACTTCATCACGATCTCTCTTCGTCCTAGTAATTTCTCCTAAAGCTTGGAGGTGCTTCAATTCTAAGTCTCCGTTTTTGTTTTGGAGTTCTTGAATTTTAGCCTTGAGGTCCTCCACTTCTTTATTGGGAATGATTGCAATAGGTTTAGGTGTAGGAGATTTTGGGGGGTTTACGACCACGAAGGGTAACTTGATTGCTTTGACCCTCTCCTTCACCCATTGAGTATAAAGGGGTTTGGCGACACAGTTTCTCTTGCCGACCCTTCCCTTGCGTACTTGGCTCCATGCTCCCCGGATTCTCTCTAGCAATGCCGGGTCTTGATCGCCTTCCCTTAAGTAGAAAGCTTCCAACAAAAGGTCATTAGGTTTATCCTCCATTGAAAAACCTAGTTGTCGGAGAGAGAGGACCGGATTGTAATTAATACATCCCTTAGTACCAATGAGGGGTACGTTGGGGAAGTCCCCGCAGCTGAGGATAATTTCCGGGTCCTCTAAGTTTGGTGAAAACCAATGGATGTCCTTCTCGGCGAGGGTTGTCATCCGTTGCGACCATTTGAGCTTGGCCCGGTTTTCCACAAAGTCTCGGTTTCTCGGCATGTGGGACATCATCCAAATTTGCACTACGGGAGTGCAACAAGTAATTTTGCGTCCCCTTGCTTGTTCATGCCTTGAGTAGAGGGTATGATAAAAATCCGCTAAGATTGTAGGAACTGGATTTTTAGTCATAAACACCTCTAGAGCCGGAAAGTCTACGAAATCATCCATGTTGGGGAATAAAACAATCCCGTAGACTAAGAGGGCTAAGATGGCGTTGAAGGCCATTACCTCTTTGTTGGCTAGTAAATCTCGAGCTTTGGCTTCCAAAAACCTTCTTGAAAAACCCTTAAGGTTCCCTCTAACTTCCAAGTTAGATGCCACTTCTTGGGTGTTGAGGTATAAGGATTCGGCGATGGCTTCAAATGTGGGATCCTTTCCCGGACCGAGATAGAGTTCATGACCTTTCATGCTACAACCCAAAATCTTCTCAAACTCTTCCAAAGTTGGCGCTAGTTGGAAGTCTTGAAATGTGAAGCACCGTAGAGGTGGGTCGAAGAATTGCGCCAAAGTGGTTAAGGCGGTTGAATCTATTCTCACGGGTAAAAGATCAAGGATTAGCCCATAGCTTGCCTCGAAGATGTTCTTGTGGACCGAAGAGAGCCTCTTGCTTAGAGCTAATAAACTTTCCACCCTGGGAGCTTTAATTTTGAAGGCGAGCGTATTCTTGTTCCCGGAATCCATATTTCTTTTTTGCTAATATTTGTTCGTTCTTTTTAAACTCCTATAAAGCAAAATGATGCGAAAATTACTTTCATGAATGCAAATGATATGCAAGGGTATGGTTTATGAAGGTTCGGAACTTCCCCCCATCCTCACATGTAGGCTCTAAGTTGTGAAATCTCCTAAGAAGAGGTCCTTAGAGTCATAGACCTCTCATGGAATTAGGGTTGTCTATGGACATACGTCGACATGACTTCAATTAATTCCACGTGAAAATCTCATCTAAGCGGGGTTGGACATCCCACCTCACGGACATACGTCAACGCGGGCTTCCGCACACAACCTCCTTCTAACTTAGTTTTTTTCTCAAGCTCGGGTAGAGAGCCTCACACGTCCGGCATTAACCCGAACAATGTGGAGTAACATCGCTCAAGTAACCCCCACATTTGATATATATGATATGAATATAAAGCAGATAAAGCAGATATAAACATAAAGCATAAATATAGCATGTATGAAATAAATAAATAAACATGGCACGCAAAGAAAATAAAACAATTGGCTTTAAACCAAATAGGTTAGGCTTGACTCGCTAGTGGGAACAGGGTCCCCAGTGAAGTCGCCAGCTGTGCGCACCTCGTTTTTTTCCTCGGGAAAAAGACGCGCAAATCCTCCGAGGTCGTTCGCAAACGCTCGGAGGGCCTTTGTGAAGCCGCCACCAAAGTTTTTGTGTAAAGGGAACGTTGATAAACCCTTAAGTTTTTTTTTTGTTGTAAAGGGAAACGATAATAAAACCCTTTTGACGATGAGGATAAGGATTAGGTCATCGCAACCATTGTCGGGTTCGGGAGTCGATTACGCAAGGGGAAGGTATTAGCACCCCTCACGTCCGTTGTACTCAACGGGAACCTTCTATTTGGTTAAAGCTTGAATTGTTTTTTTTTAATACTTTGCGTGCATGCTCATTCATGTTAAAAACATAATAAAGGGGGGAAAAGAGATAAAAACAAACGAAAGAAAGAAAAAAAAAGTTTTTTTTTATTGTTGTGCTTGACAAGATGTCGATCTTGCTCCTACGTATCTCCCGGTAGTCGGAGAATTCAAAGCATACGTAGTTCTTTGGTAGAAAAACGTACATGTGTTGGTTGATTTTAAATGGACGATGTTTTAACCGAATTCTTGCGATTAAAACGTAGCTTGTATGCTCGCTCTTGGAGACTTATTAAGCGTTTGTTCGTGAATCACATTAGAATTGTTAAAAGGTACGTCTGTTAGGGTAAAGGGTTGAATTGGTCGCTATGGGACCAAGGGAGGTGCAATGGACTCATACAAGTCAAACATTGACCGAGTGGACTCCGAAGAGTCGAGGGGTTGAGTCTAATGGCCAACGGGGGACCAAAAGGTTTGGATTGACCACAAGGGGCCAAGATTTGGATTGGTTAGGGTTGTTCATATTGAAAAAAGGGAATGACGATTGTCCGAGCGACGAGACATACGTCACGCATTCGTACAATCGGGGCGATGGAGAGACATACGTCACACCATCCCTTTTTCATTCATGTTTTTGGGTTGAATCCTTTAGAAATCCCAAGGTATGTCAAAACATTTGGTTTGAAAACCCAAAATGGGAAGGTTTAGCAAATTTGCTAAAAAACGCGCAAGTTCGTCTCATTTTGCGAAAATGCGAACGTAAACGGTGTATGTTCATCTTTGAGTTTTGAACATCATGAACAATATTTATTGTTCAAGTTTGGATTGAAATGATGAACATAGCTTGTTTGTTCATGTGGTTTTGAAAGTTTGGGAACATAACTTGCTTTGCAAGTTATCCACAAAATGGTCATACGAACTTGTGATTTTGTCAAAATTATGCAAAATCCTTGTTATGGTTTGAAGAACATGGGTTTAAAAACTCTTAGGTTCTGAGCTCTGGGGCTAGAACCTCAAAAATTGGTCATTTTGACACAAAAACTCAGATTCTGAGTTCTGTCATGGTCGCACTGCGACCATGACTTCGCACTGCGAAGCATGCGAAATTTTGGGTTCAGAAGCTGTTTCTGAACTTTTGTTCAGAAACAACTTCTGAACACACTCAGGACCTTATAGGTGGGTGAAAAACTTTGAGTTTTTGGGATGAAAAAGGCTGGACAAACCAGTTTTGATGTTTTGAAAACCTTGGGATTTCTTTGAAATTCAAAAGGGGTTTTTTAGAATCAAATGGTTTTGAGCCAAAATAGCTATGCAAACACGATTGTAAATGCAAGATAAAGCCTTAGAAACTTACAGAACTCCTTAGCAAAGCTCCAGCTGCACTTGATTTGATTTGGTTGAAGGCTTTCACAAAGGTTTTGAATATTGGTGATGGTTTTGGAACTTTTGTAAAGCTTTGTGTGGATTGGTTTTTTTTCTGGTTGTTTGTGGAGGTTTGTAGGCTAAAATGAGTAGAGTTTCTGCTCTTGAAAATGCTGTGTTAACTGTGTTTGAATCCTTGGGCATTGCCTTCTATTTATAGGCCAAAACCAAATCTTTTTCATCATTACACAATCCCAAAATTCAGCTGATTTTGTGGCTAAGATCAAGCTGAATCCCTTTGCATTAAATGCTAATGGATAGAGGCAACCTTGCCTTGTACCAAGGGGCAAGATTCAGCCTGACTTCAGCCACAAATTCAACCAATTCTAGAAGGTAATGATGAAGAACAAAGCTGATTTGCAATTGGCTAATGCTTGGGGATCAATCCTTGCAATCTCAATGGTTGGTCAATAAAAACGTGCACTGTAATGTGCAGAGATTGAGGGATGAAAAAGGCTATAATTGGCTGGTGTGAGAGGGTGAAAAGCTGCTGCAAAAACAGAGTAGGCAATCATGGCTTTTCAAGTGAAAAATCCAGCTGGTTTGACTGGTTTTTGGGGGAGCAAGCAGGAGGAAAGTCCTCAAGCAGGTGGCTGGCAACCTTGTGGTGGTTAGCAGGTCACCTGGGAGGGACTAGAGCTGCCCAAGGGCAAGCCCACTTGCTTGTCACATGCTAGGTTGGAAGAAAAAGCTTCCAACCTTGGCATTAATGGCAAGTCCTTCAACTCTGGCTTTGCTTGGCCCAATTAGCCATGAATGCTACTTAAAATAATTATGGAAGTGATATGCAACAAATTCTGGAATTAAATCAAAGAAACCAAAAATCTGCAGAAAAATCGCAGACTTCGCAGTGCGAAGTCCTCAATTTTGAAATGTTGACTTTTCTGTTGACTTTTGTTGACTTTTGACTTTTTCCCCTCTTTGATTTTTTTTGATTTTTTGTTTTAAAATGCGTAGGACAAAATTAGGGTACTACAGTTATCTTAGGATCAGCTCATATTTGTGGTTAAAATGCTAAATTTGTGATCCTATGTCTTACCACATTTAATTATGCAGGAATTTCATGCTTGGACCTGAATTGAGCAAAGAAATTGAAGTTTTGTTAAAGCCATCGCTACAAGCGAGGATAGGCAGGGAATTTCAGAGCTTCATCGCTACAAGCGATGGACCAGGCGCTTCAAGCGAGCTTAGGCAGGGAATTTTGAAGGTTCCATCGTTACAAGCGACAGATCTCGTCGCTGTAGCGACCAAGGGCGGTTTAATGTTATATGCTGACGTGGAGCTCCCCCATTGGCCAAGAAAACTTCATCGCTACAAGCGACCAGCTCATCGCTTGTAGCGAGCGTGTTAAAACTCAGTTTTATAAAAGCCTTTTTAGCTCATTTTTTGAGAGATAACTTTGAGAGTTTTTTCTTCCATTTAAGGATTGCTTTTTAATTCAGTTTAGTAATAGTTTAGGACTTAGTTTTTAGGGCTAGAAGCTATGATCTTCAAGGAGCAAAAGTGATTGGATTGTGGAATCAACCAAAGGCTTTGGGAAATCAAGACTTAGGCTATGATCTTCATCTTTTCTCTACTCTTTTGTATAGTTGTCATAAAAATGAACAACTAACTTCCCTTTGTTGGGATTTGAGGTATTCTTTCTAGCTTAGATGTAATCCATGATTATGTAAATATATGATTTTAGTAATTTATGTGTTTTTGAAGTTATTCTTAATTTTCATTCTCATGCTTGATTCAATTGTTATTGACAAATACTTTTGAATCTATGTTTAGAATAATCTTCTATCAAAATAAGAAAATCTAGAAATGGATTTGGGTTTTGATAATCGCACAAAGTTTCGGATCGTAATGCTTTCGGATCGTTTGATTGATTGGGAAATCGTCGATTAAACGATACGATCGATCTCACGATGTCATTTGGGAAATCAATGAGGTTGTCGAGCGATACGTGATATTTTCGCTAAAACGCTAAAATTCATATGCATGATTTATAGATTATATTCGATGCAAGATTGATGAACTCCGATTCCAATGCTTTGATACCCTATTACTTGTCGTTTTAATTCTGCTTTTACATTACTTTAGTTTATGCAACCAAGTAAAGAAACCCTTAACTCAAAACAATACCGATTGTTGAACGGTTCGAAGTAGCGCACCTAATCCCTGAGGAGACGATAATTGAAAATACTTACTTTTGTTACTCAACTAACAGTGTTCACATAGATGATTTAGAATCATAATGGGCATAAAATCACTTAACAAACCCGTTTATTTCGAAATTTACAAATGGGTACTTTTCAAAAGAAAGTGAGTAAAATCGAATTTTTTTTCATGAAAATTGTATGCTTATGATTCTATTTCATCTACCCAACATTGAATGTTTAAAATGAAACGAAATTTAACACAAAACTTAACCCTAAATTGGAAGTTTAAAATTAAACCCTAAGTCACATACAATCCTACCATTTTGAAGAAGAAATGAAAAAAAAGAGAAAACCCAGAAATCATACCTTGTGTGCTTGCGAAAATGGAAAGAATTTGAAGCTAATGACACAATATTAATGGGAAATGAAAGGATTTGTGTAAATGGGTATGTGAAAAAAAATTTAGGGTTGTTTTGGAGGAGAAGGATAAGGTTTTAGAGAGAGAAAAAGAAACTGTCAAGCTTTTGAAATGGTTTTGGGTAAGAGAAGTGAAAGGAGTGGATGGGGAATAAAGGATGGGTTAATGGTTTTGAAAACTGTACCTGACAGAATTCGAAAACTTCGCTTTGCTAAGGTACTTTGCTCTGCGAAGCTCAGACTCTGAAGCTTCGCAGTGCAAAGGGAAACTTTGCTCTGCGAACATGACATGTTCTGGTATTTTCAAAATTGCAACTTTTCAACAGATTTGTCATTTTTATCTTCACCTATGGTTTCTAAAAAACAGTAATAAAGCATAAATACTTACAAAATTGGGTTGCCTCCCAACAAGCGCTTGTTTTACGTCGTTAGCTCGACGCCTTTTTCGTTAGGGTGGCCAAAATGAGACGGACAACACATCCCCCTTTGTATTCCTTTTCTTTGGGAGGAATTCCATGAACTTGAAGTAGAGCTGATGTGGAGCCCATATCCTCCCTAACTTTTGTTTGCTGAACAAGGAACATATGTGGTCTCTTACACAATTAATTTCTGCCTTGCTCACTTTCATCCCCTTCTTTTCATAAATTTCTTCCTTGTTAAGAAATTGTTCCTTTTTCTCTATATCCATCACTTCTTCATTATCAACAGTTTTGGCCTCTTCAGAATCTGACCGCTCTTGAGGAATTTCTACTTCGTGTCGTATCTCTATTTCTTCTACTATTTTTCTTATACCACATCCTTCAAACATTATCTCTTCCTCAATTTCATCAACATCTTCTTCAACAATCTCTCCGAATTTAAGAGTGGATTGATTGTTGGTTTGAACATCCATGATTCTTGGTGGAAAATTTAATTGAACTTGCAAAATCTCCGATTGACTTGATAAAGCTCTCAATCTTTGGTTGGTATTTTGCATGTTGATCATGGATTGTTGTATGAACATATTCAAAATATTTTCCATTGTTAGCATTTGTTCATCTTCAGAAGGATATTGTAACGCCTAGAATTTAATTTTATTATTTTATTGAATTATAATGAATTAATATAATTTAATAGATTAAATAGAATTAAAATGGCATTAAGGGCATTATGGGAAATTAAGAAAGAGGGAAGTGGAATAGAAAAAAGAGGTATACGCGTGAAGAGGTTTCATTTTGTTGTGTTTTCACGTGAAACAGAGAAGAGAAAAGAGGAGAAGCAGAGCCAAGGAAGAAGGTGAAGAACTTGAGAAGAGGAAAAGCTGAAGGGGGCGATTTCTTCATAACAAGGTAAGGGTGGGACTAGCTTCTATAAATCTAAGTTTCATAATCCCTAAATTTTGATTTAACCTGTTGATGTTGGTGAATTTGGGAATTAGGGTTGTTTGATTATGATAAACTAATGATGGAATGTTAAATTGATGATTTCTATGTTGAGATGTTGATTTTGTTGTGATTCTATGGTGTTGTTACTGATTGGTGCCATGCTTATGCATAAATTGATGAAGTTTTGAATGTTCATAAACATGTGTCAGATGAATGAGAAGTTTGAATAATATAAGTTGCTTTTCCTGAGTTTTCTTATCTCTGCCCTGAATTTGAAACGAAAACTGGTATTGATCGGTACAGAATTGGTCTTAGGTGTAAACACAAAAGTTGTAGGTATGGATGTTAGTTTTCTAATGCCGTTGGTCTGACGTCAAAACGATATATAGAACTTGAGTTATGGTCAAATTACTGCACGTAGGTCACAGTGAATTTTTATGGACTTTCTGCACAACTTTTCCGAATTTGAAACGAAAACTGGTATTGATCGGTACAGAATTGGCCTTGGGTGTAAACATGAAGGTTTTAGATAATTTTGTTAGCTTTCCAGTGGCTTTGGTTTGACGTGAAAATGACTTTTAGTTTTTGAGTTATGATGAAAATACTCCAAGGAGGTCTTAGTGAAATTGTACGGTGACAGCATTCTCTGTTTCATGTTTTGCGTCTTTTTCACACGTCTCTGTTTTAAATTGGTCTTTGGTATAAACATGAAAGTTGTTGATAATTGTGATGATGATAATACACGATGATGATGTTAAACGATGATGATGATAACGATGATGATGTATATGATAATGAAGTTGTTGTTGACGTTGTATTTGTTGTAAATGTTGCATTGTCGAGTCCAGTACATATGCATTAAGTGATGGGGGTGTATGCCCGACATGTCTATTATGACATTATGAATTAAGTGATGGGGGTGTATGCCCGACATGTCTATATGACATTTACGATGGGGGTGTATGCCCGACATGTCCTATTATGACATATTTTGCGATGAATTGGTACCACATGCATGTTGCATACTTGAGTCAGTGATGTTGCATTGTTGAGTCGGTCGATGTTATTGTATTTGATGTTGCATTGAGAGGTGAGATTATGATGTGTATGTGTGATGTATGTATAAGATCTGATGGTGTTGTTTGATGATGTTTATGTGAAATGTTAAATTCATCTTTATGAATTATGTACTTATGTTTATTGAATGTGAATCTCACCCCTTCTGTTTGAATGTTGCCTCTACGTGGGTAACGTGCAGATAACCAGGAGTAATCGCTGAAGTGAGTTGATTCCTCGTGTCATTAGGAGTCGCTCTGATATGTAACGGGATGGGAAACTTTTTGATGAATTCATGTGCTATGTATTTTAATTTCAAACTGATGTTGAACCACATTTAGTGGAGTTTTAAACTACGTTGTTTTTGATGTGGCCTTGTGCCTAATGATGTTTAGATTTAATTATGAAGTTGAATTTCCGCTGCGATGGTTTGACGTTATTGAAAAGTCTGTTTTGAAATAAATAGCAAATTATCCTATTTATAAATTGTAAACGAAGTGCGACATCCCGTCAAGGTTGAAACTCTGATTTATTTTAAATGAAATTTTCAAGTTGGGAAAACGGGGTGTTACAATTGGTATCAGAGCAGGTCGGTCCGTCCGACTAATTAGATGAGTCTTGAGTCCCTTGTGTCGCGTGATAGCTAAATACTATCATTGTGATGTTGATGTTTGATTGTTGTCTGCTGTGTAGATTTTAGAATATGGCTGGAAGAGGACAAGGTGCTGCTATTGCTGCTGCGTTGCATGCCGTTGCTCAAGCTGTGGGGCAACATCCGAATGCTGGTGCTGGAGGTAATGATGGAGTGAGAATGCTGGACATGTTCCTGAAGAATCATCCGCCTACTTTCAAAGGGAGGTATGATCCTGATGGAGCACAGACTTGGCTAAAAGAGGTGGAAAGAATTTTCCGAGTCATGCCGTGCAGTGATGCTCAGATGGTGCGCTTTGGCACACACATGTTGGCAGAAGAAGCTGATGATTGGTGGGTGAGCCTTCAACCAATTCTTGCGAATGGGGGCGAGGTGGTGACTTGGGATGTGTTTAGGAGAGAGTTCCTGAACAGGTATTTTCCGGAGGATGTCCGTGGAAAGAAGGAGATCGAATTCCTTGAATTGAAGCAGGGTGATATGACGGTGACAGAGTATGCTGCGAAATTTGTGGAGCTGGCGAAATTTTACCCGCATTATACACCTGAGACAGCTGAGTTTTCGAAGTGTATCAAGTTTGAGAATGGTCTGCGTGCTGAGATTAAGCGGGCCATTGGTTACCAGAAGATCCGTCGGTTTTCTGAGTTGGTGAGTAGCTGCAGGATTTACGAAGAGGACACCAAAGCTCATTACAAAATTATGAATGAGCGGAGGGGAAAGAATCAACAGAACCGTCCTAAACCTTACAGTGCTCCAGCTGATAAGGGTAAGCAGAAGGTGAATGATGAGAGGAGACCCAAGAGGAAAGAAACTCCGACTGAGATTGTTTGCTACCAATGTGGTGAGAAGGGTCATAAGAGTACTACTTGCAATGTTGAAGTGAAAAGATGTTTCCGCTGTGGCAAGAAAGGGCATGTAGTTGCAGATTGTAAGTTTAATGACGTTGTCTGTTTCAACTGTAATGAGGAAGGTCATACTAGTACTCAGTGCAAGAAACCCAAGAAGCCTCAGAATAGTGGAAAGGTGTTTGCTCTAGCTGGTGCCCAGACAACTAATGAAGACCGTTTGATCAGAGGTACTTGTTTCATTAATGGTACTCCTTTAATTGCTATTATTGATACTGGTGCTACTCATTGTTTTATTGCTGCTGATTGTGCATCTAAGTTGGGTCTTGTGTTATCTAGTATGAATGGGGAAATGGTTGTCGAAACTCCATCTATGGGTTCGGTGACTACTTCGCTAGTGTGTCTGAGATGTCCATTGTCTATGTTTGGTCGAGATTTTGAAGTTGATTTGGTTTGTTTACCTTTGAGTGGAATGGATGTCATCCTTGGTATGAACTGGTTGGAGTATAACCGTGTTCATATTAACTGTTTTAATAAGTCGGTGCGTTTTTCTTCTGTTGAAGAAGATAGTGGAGTTGAGCTTTTGTCTACTAAGCAGCTGAAGCAGATGGCATGTGATGAAGTCCAGATGTTCTCCTTGATGGCATTTTTGTCCATTGAGAATCAAGAGAAGATTGATAAGTTGCCTGTGGTGTGTGAATTTCCAGAAGTTTTTCCCGATGAGATTCCTGATGTGCCGCTGGAGAGGGAAGTTGAATTTTCAATTGATCTTGTTCCGGGTACGAAGCCGGTGTCGATGGCACCTTACCGAATGTCGGCTTCCGAGCTAGCAGAGTTGAAGAAACAATTGGAAGACTTGTTGGATAAGAAGTTTGTAAGGCCGAGTGTTTCACCGTGGGGAGCACCTGTGTTATTGGTTAAGAAGAAAGATGGCAGCATGAGGTTGTGTGTTGATTATCGGCAGCTGAACAAAGTGACGATCAAGAATAGATATCCGCTCCCGAGGATTGATGATTTGATGGACCAGTTGGTGGGTGCTTGTGTTTTTAGCAAAATTGATTTGAGATCGGGTTATCATCAGATTAAAGTGAAGGATGAAGATGTTCAGAAGACGGCCTTTAGAACACGTTACGGACATTATGAATATTCGGTGATGCCGTTCGGTGTTACGAATGCGCCAGGAGTATTTATGGAATATATGAACCGTATTTTTCATAACTATTTGGATCAATTTGTGGTTGTTTTTATAGATGACATTTTGATATACTCCAAGACCGAGGAAGATCATGCGGAGCATTTGAAGATTGTGTTGCAAGTGTTGAAAGAGAAGAAGCTGTATGCCAAGTTATCAAAGTGTGAATTTTGGTTGAAAGAGGTGAGTTTTCTTGGCCACATTATTTCAGGTAGTGGTATTGCGGTTGACCCATCTAAAGTGGAAGCAGTATCACAATGGGAGACCCCTAAGTCGGTGACTGAGATTAGAAGTTTCCTTGGTTTGGCTGGATATTATCGCAGATTTATAGAAGGATTTTCGAGGATTGCACTTCCGTTGACGCAGTTGACTTGTAAAGGTAAAGCTTTTGTGTGGGATGTTCATTGTGAAACCAGTTTTAATGAATTGAAGCAGCGTTTGACGACGGCTCCAATCTTGATTTTGCCGAAGCCAGATGAGCCTTTTGTGGTGTATTGTGACGCGTCCAAGTTGGGATTAGGTGGTGTGCTTATGCAAGATGGTAAAGTAGTGGCTTATGCATCAAGACAGTTGAGAATTCATGAACGGAACTATCCTACGCATGATCTTGAGTTGGCCGCAGTGGTATTTGTGCTGAAGATTTGGAGACACTATTTATATGGTTCAAGATTTGAGGTGTTTAGTGATCATAAAAGTTTGAAGTATCTATTTGATCAGAAGGAGCTAAATATGAGGCAGCGAAGATGGCTTGAACTGTTGAAGGATTATGATTTTGGACTGAATTATCATCCAGGTAAAGCTAACGTTGTTGCTGATGCTTTGAGCAGGAAAACCTTGCATATGTCTGCTATGATGGTTAAAGAGTTTGAGTTGCTTGAACAATTCAGAGATATGAGTTTGGTTTGTGAATTGGCACCTCAGAGTGTGAAGTTGGGTATGTTGAAGATTAACAATGAATTTTTGAGTAATATCAGAGAAGCTCAGAAAGTAGATGTGAAGTTGGGGGATTTGATGAATGAGGCTGAGGGTAGTGATTTCAAAATTGATGATCAAGGAGTGTTGAGGTTTAGAGGCAGAATTTGTATACCTGATAACGATGAGATGAAGAAGATGATTCTTGAGGAAAGTCACAGAAGTAGCTTGAGTATTCATCCGGGAGCTACAAAAATGCATCATGATTTGAAGAAGCTGTTTTGGTGGTCTGGTTTGAAGCGAGATGTGGCTCAATTTGTGTATTCATGTTTGACTTGTCAGAAGTCGAAGGTTGAGCATCAGAAACCTGCTGGGTTGTTGACACCGTTGGATGTGCCAGAGTGGAAGTGGGATAGTATATCCATGGATTTTGTGACGAGTTTGCCGAATACTCAGAGAGGACATGATTCAATTTGGGTGATTGTGGATAGGTTGACGAAGTCTGCGCATTTCCTTCCGATAAATATTAGTTATCCTGTGTCGCAGTTGGCAGAGATTTACATTCGAGAGATTGTGAAGTTGCATGGTGTTCCGTCGAGTATTGTGTCAGACAGAGATCCAAGATTTACTTCTAGATTTTGGAAGAGTTTGCAGGAAGCATTGGGTTCTAAATTGAGGTTGAGCTCGGCTTATCATCCGCAAACAGATGGTCAGTCGGAAAGGACGATTCAATCACTCGAAGATTTGTTGAGAATATGTGTTCTTGAGCAGGGTGGAGCTTGGGATAGTCATCTACCGTTGATAGAGTTCACTTATAACAACAGTTACCATTCTAGCATTGGAATGGCACCTTTTGAGGCATTGTATGGTAGGAGGTGCAGAACTCCTTTGTGTTGGTTCGAGGCTGGTGAGAGTGCAATTGTGGGACCAGAAATTATTCAGCAAACTACTGAGAAGGTCAAATTGATACAAGAGAAGATGAAAGCATCGCAGAGTCGGCAGAAAAGTTATCATGATAAGCGAAGAAAAGACCTTGAGTTCCAAGAAGGTGATCATGTGTTTTTGAGAGTCACTCCGATGACTGGTGTTGGACGTGCATTGAAATCGAAGAAGCTGACTCCGAAGTTCATTGGTCCTTATCAGATATCAGAAAGGATAGGAACAGTTGCTTATAGAGTGGGATTACCACCGCATCTTTCAAATTTGCATGATGTGTTTCACGTGTCGCAACTTCGGAAGTATGTTGCAGATCCCTCTCATGTGATTCCGAGAGATGATGTGCAGGTTAGAGACAATCTTACGGTGGAGACATTACCACTGAGGATTGAAGGCCGTGAGATGAAGAAGTTGAGGGGCAAAGAGATTCCTCTCGTGAAAGTTGTTTGGGGAGGACCAACTGGTGAAAGCTTGACGTGGGAGCTGGAAAGCAAGATGTTGGAGTCTTATCCAGAGTTATTTGCATGAGGTACATTTTCGAGGACGAAAATTTTATAAGTTGGGGAGAGTTGTAACGCCTAGAATTTAATTTTATTATTTTATTGAATTATAATGAATTAATATAATTTAATAGATTAAATAGAATTAAAATGGCATTAAGGGCATTATGGGAAATTAAGAAAGAGGGAAGTGGAATAGAAAAAAGAGGTATACGCGTGAAGAGGTTTCATTTTGTTGTGTTTTCACGTGAAACAGAGAAGAGAAAAGAGGAGAAGCAGAGCCAAGGAAGAAGGTGAAGAACTTGAGAAGAGGAAAAGCTGAAGGGGGCGATTTCTTCATAACAAGGTAAGGGTGGGACTAGCTTCTATAAATCTAAGTTTCATAATCCCTAAATTTTGATTTAACCTGTTGATGTTGGTGAATTTGGGAATTAGGGTTGTTTGATTATGATAAACTAATGATGGAATGTTAAATTGATGATTTCTATGTTGAGATGTTGATTTTGTTGTGATTCTATGGTGTTGTTACTGATTGGTGCCATGCTTATGCATAAATTGATGAAGTTTTGAATGTTCATAAACATGTGTCAGATGAATGAGAAGTTTGAATAATATAAGTTGCTTTTCCTGAGTTTTCTTATCTCTGCCCTGAATTTGAAACGAAAACTGGTATTGATCGGTACAGAATTGGTCTTAGGTGTAAACACAAAAGTTGTAGGTATGGATGTTAGTTTTCTAATGCCGTTGGTCTGACGTCAAAACGATATATAGAACTTGAGTTATGGTCAAATTACTGCACGTAGGTCACAGTGAATTTTTATGGACTTTCTGCACAACTTTTCCGAATTTGAAACGAAAACTGGTATTGATCGGTACAGAATTGGCCTTGGGTGTAAACATGAAGGTTTTAGATAATTTTGTTAGCTTTCCAGTGGCTTTGGTTTGACGTGAAAATGACTTTTAGTTTTTGAGTTATGATGAAAATACTCCAAGGAGGTCTTAGTGAAATTGTACGGTGACAGCATTCTCTGTTTCATGTTTTGCGTCTTTTTCACACGTCTCTGTTTTAAATTGGTCTTTGGTATAAACATGAAAGTTGTTGATAATTGTGATGATGATAATACACGATGATGATGTTAAACGATGATGATGATAACGATGATGATGTATATGATAATGAAGTTGTTGTTGACGTTGTATTTGTTGTAAATGTTGCATTGTCGAGTCCAGTACATATGCATTAAGTGATGGGGGTGTATGCCCGACATGTCTATTATGACATTATGAATTAAGTGATGGGGGTGTATGCCCGACATGTCTATATGACATTTACGATGGGGGTGTATGCCCGACATGTCCTATTATGACATATTTTGCGATGAATTGGTACCACATGCATGTTGCATACTTGAGTCAGTGATGTTGCATTGTTGAGTCGGTCGATGTTATTGTATTTGATGTTGCATTGAGAGGTGAGATTATGATGTGTATGTGTGATGTATGTATAAGATCTGATGGTGTTGTTTGATGATGTTTATGTGAAATGTTAAATTCATCTTTATGAATTATGTACTTATGTTTATTGAATGTGAATCTCACCCCTTCTGTTTGAATGTTGCCTCTACGTGGGTAACGTGCAGATAACCAGGAGTAATCGCTGAAGTGAGTTGATTCCTCGTGTCATTAGGAGTCGCTCTGATATGTAACGGGATGGGAAACTTTTTGATGAATTCATGTGCTATGTATTTTAATTTCAAACTGATGTTGAACCACATTTAGTGGAGTTTTAAACTACGTTGTTTTTGATGTGGCCTTGTGCCTAATGATGTTTAGATTTAATTATGAAGTTGAATTTCCGCTGCGATGGTTTGACGTTATTGAAAAGTCTGTTTTGAAATAAATAGCAAATTATCCTATTTATAAATTGTAAACGAAGTGCGACATCCCGTCAAGGTTGAAACTCTGATTTATTTTAAATGAAATTTTCAAGTTGGGAAAACGGGGTGTTACAGATATTGTTGATACTGTTGATAGGATTCATACTCGAATGGAGTATAGAAGTTGAAATAATCATGATCAGCCATGATTTCGTTTATGTGGAGAATCTGAAACGAGTATAACTAACAAGAAATTTTTCTTTGTATAACAAAGAGGGTTAATGCAAACAAAATTTTACAATATACAAAAGAAAAGAAGAATATTCACAAGATATACACAGATACTTAAAACAATACAAATTGTTGCGATGCTTAAAATATCTAAACACCAGTCCCCGGCAACGGCACCATTTTGATGTTGAGTCAAAAGTAAGTATTTTTTATATCGTCTCCACAGGGACTAGTGTGATACCGTAAGCCATTCAACAATTGTTATCATTTTGAGTTCGGATTTATAAGTTGTTTGTTATAAACTATTGGAATTTAAAAGCGGTAATAAAGACGACAAGTAATAGGACGTAGAAGCGTTGAGATCGGAGTTCGTCAATCTAGCCTCGAATATATTCTAATGATCATGCATATGGATTCTAGCTTTTTAGCGAAATTATCACGTATCACTCGACAACATCATTCGTGTCCAAATGATGTCGTGAGATCAATCGTATCGTTTAATCGACGATTTCCCAATCTATTAAACGATCCGAAAGCATTAAGTTCCTATACTTTGTGTGATTATCAAAACCAAATTCCATGTCTAGAATTTCTTATTTTGATAGAAGATTATTCTAACCACAGATTCAAAAGTATTTTTCAATAACATTTAAATCAAGCATAAGAATGAATAGCAAGAATAAAATCAATATCACATAAGGTGCTAGAATCATATATTTGCATAATCAAAAGATTATATCTAAGCTAGATAAAGTACCTCCAATCCCAACAAAGGGGAGTTAGTTGATCACTATCATGACAACTATACAAAAGTGTAAAGAAAAATGAAGATCCAAAGCTAAGTCTTGATTTCCCAAAGAATCTTAGTTAATCCACACTCTCTCACTTTTGCTCCATGAAGAACAGCACTTTTAGCCCTATTTTCTGTCTAAAACTATAACCTAAAAATATTACAACTTAACTAAACATTTAGCTTTTGAACCTATTTATAAGTGTTCTGTTATTAAGGACTTTGCTCTGCGAAGTCATACTTCGCTTTGCGAAATCCTTTCTTCACCACTGGGTTTCTGCCACCTCAGCCTTGAACAGTTCAAACCGCCCTACTTCGCTCTGCGAAGTAATACTTTGCTCTGCGAAGGTTTCTGCCACCTCAGCTTCTGGACTTTTGAGTCTGGAGTTTCAGAACCTACTTCGCTCTGCGACGATACTTTGCTCTACGAAATTGCTCAGACTCTGAAGCTCAGACGCTGACCTTCAGACGCTGATCTTCAGATTCTGATCTTCAGGTCCAAGAAAATAGCATGTACCTACAAAAATGGTTGGGATTAGGTCTAAAAAGCATGAAATGATATTTATCTTTTCTTTCAGAGCTTTTACCAAGATAACTTGTAAAACAAGTAAGAAAAGTGCCTAAAATAAATATGTTTTATAACTAGTTTCTGGCACTTATCAATATGGTAGGTTGTTTGGGTTGGCGATGGATAAGTATGTTACTATGGAAAAATGCTTAATGTAGGGTGGATGGGGGAGTGTGCGAATAAGCTTGGAGGTGGAGGTTATTTCAATGGGAAGAAGCGTATGTGAGTGAATGTGTTTTGGTGTTATCTAACGTTTCATTGCAGGTTAATGTGAAAGACTCTTGAAATTAGAACTCGATTTCAAATAATGAGTATTCGGTCAAGGAAGCATATAAAGTCTTGTTGAAGAATTTTGAAGGAGACATATCCATTTCATGATCTAATTTGGAGCAAATTAGTTCCCTTGAAAGTATCACGGTTTGCATCGAGATTGTGGAATAATAGGTTACCGACTAAAGATAATTTTGTGAAATATGGCATTGCATTATTGAACAAAAATTTGTGTTCAAGTGGATGCGAGGCTGACAAAATTGTACAACATTTATTTTGTGAATGTTCATTTTTTAGCAAGGTTTGGCATTCTTTCCGAACAAAAATAAAAGGTTTGACATTCTTTATTGGGGTAGTTAGGGATTTTAGAGTGTCTTGGCTAATCCAATAGTTGATCATGCTCGTTAATTGACAATTTCTTTACAAGAAAGTAAAATGCATGTTAAATTTAATTTAATTTGATTATTTTGTGTTTGGTCAATTTCAACGATGATGAACTCTATTATATTCACGCAGAAAGTTTTTAACGCAGATATTTTGTTGGACACCTTCAAGTTATTATCGTGGTTATGACTTAATACAAATACAAGAGCTTTGCTTATGATGTTAGTTAGAGATTACTATTTTGTTTATTAATTCTTTATATAATATTATAAAGAAAAGATATTGTGTGTGGTTGATATGAAACAATTGAAAAAAAAGGAAATAATTTCATTTAAGAGAATCATTCCTGTATTAAAGAGTTGGGTTTCGGTTTGTGGGACATTTGTGTGATTTGCTTTTCATGTGTTTGCCCCTTTGTCATAGGTTGTGGAAGGCAAATGCTGGATGTTACGAATGGTATTGAGACGAAAACAACGAATTGCACTATTAATAATTTGTTATTACATTTTTGTTCATAATTGATTTTCTATTTTACCATATTACCCATGTATGGTTAGTTATTTATCCTGTCGTCTAATTTCGTCGTGCATTGCTTCGTCCTATATAACATGTCTCGTTGTGGAAACTCTTGTAATTCTCGCGTGTAGGCACTTCTTGTGCAAGCTTTTGTTAATATATTTCTTTTAGTTTTTCCAAACTATAATTTTTAGAAAAAAACGTAGAGTCGATCTACGAAATAAGAACTTTTAATTTAACATTGATAGTGTGAATCCATAAAAAAAACATTGATAGTGTGAACTATTGACAGTGTGCTCTAAAAAAATGGATATAACATTTTAATTAATTAAGGCATATTCTTGTTTACCCATCAATAAAAAATGAGTAATACTATCTATGCTGAATTGACTCAATCAAAACAATGTATTTATATAACATTAAAAATAATAGAAAACCAATAAATAACTTTGATTGGTGCCAATTCAACATGAGTTGTGTTACCCACTTTTTATTGATAGGTACCCAAGTTGTCGCCTTTAATTAAATCTTTATTTTATAATAACTTCTAGTAGAAGGACGTTGTGAGAAGGACACTCTTTCAAAAAAAAAAAACTGTGAGAAGGACGGACAAATCAGTTTGTTGTTTTATGATTTAAGCAAAAGCTCAAACTACTAATTATTTTGACTTGATTGTGTCTTCATTTAATTAAGAAGGAATAATTAATTCATGGCTTAAATATGTAAAAGGTCCCTGTAAGTTAGCGTGTTTTTGGTTTTCGTCCCTGTAAGTTTTTTTGTTGCGAAACAGCCCTTGTATCTTGTTAACTTTTTGGAATTGGTCCCTGCCGTCAGATTCCGTCAAAAAAAAGCCTAGCTGGCTAACAGACGCTTACATGTCAGTTGCTGAGATGGACAAACACGCTTATGTGGCATTAAAGCTGAATAGTGGTGTTATAAGAGGGACTAAAACCAAAAACGAATATTTACACAGGGACTAAAACAAAAAAAACGTAATCACCAAAATTTGAAATTAAAAACCCAATCTTTTCTTCATCTTCTTCCTTCACCTTTATCTCCTTACAATCTTTATCAACCTTCATCATCTTCATTAAAAAACTCAAATTTTTTTCTTTCAAAAATTTATAATTTCAACTTCAACAAAAACCACATAATCTAACCCTTAAATCTAAAATTAACACCACCACCATCTTCTAACCCACAATCAAAATTAACACCCATGTATTAAATCCATCACCTTCAACCACAAACTCAATTCAAAACTAACACCCATTTTTACCTCCAACCTTCATCAATGTCTCCCATCCTCCGCCGCTACTACACCATCCTCTCCCCAAACTCCACCAGTCCTCGTTCCATTTCTCTCCCATTTTCTTCCCCAAATTTTTTTTTCTTGTTAATAATTTTTATAGTATATGATTTGATTCTGTTTTGATTATTATTGATGCTTAACGACATTGAAGCTATAAGATCGTTGAAATTTTGGTGCTGATTTTGTTGAATTGTTGAGAAATTAGTGATGGCATGGTTTAGAGCTGGTGCCACTACAGCAAAACATGCTATCAAACGAACCCTTTAACAAAACAGATCTTCATCATATCTTATATCTAAGTCGAGAGTGTTACCTTCATCACAGGGTAGGAAATTTCATACAACTGCTTTTAAGCAGCAAACTGCACTGGTTCCGTTATCGCAGTTGACTGGTAGTACTTTAGATGGGACAAGTATTGTGTATTTGAAGGTTGAAGGTGAAAAAAATGGGTGTTAGTTTTGAGGCTAAATTATATAAGGCTTAAATATGTAAAAGGTCCCTGTAAACATGTAGTTGCAGGTTCTGGAGATGAAGGTGAAGGAAGAAGATGAAGAAAAGATTGAGTTTTTAATTTCAAATTTTGGTGATTACGTTTTTTGGTTTTAGTCCCTGTGTAAATATTCGTTTTTGGTTTTAGTCCCTCTTATAACACCAATATTCAGCTTTAATGCTACATAAGCGTGTTTGTCCATCTCAGCAACTGACACGTAAGCGTCTGTTAGTCAGCTAGGCTTTTTATTGACGGAATCTGACGGCAGGGACCAATTCCAAAAAGTTAACAAGATACAAGGGTTGTTTCGCAACAAAAAAACTTACAGGGACGAAAACCAAAAACACGCTAACTTACAGGGACCTTTTACATATTTAAGCCTTAATTCATTAATGTTGTTGTCATAACGTGTATTATAGTTAATGCCTTATATATGGCCTGTAAATTTCAGTTTAATTGGTTGATTACACAGGTTATGAGCTCAAATTAATTATTATATACCCAATAAAAGTTATAATCATTTTATTTTCTCTTTTGAATAATAATAAAAGTTAGTATTATAACTTATAATCATTGTTAAGCTTGATCTTATCACTTTCAATAATTTCAACACTAATAAGACCTGCACTTATTTTTCCGGACCCGTATGGACCACTAACACAGAAGATCGACGGGTGAGTGGTGACATAGAGAGGAAATGGGCATGTATGATGCTTAGATATATCAACGTGGTAGCACTCATTGACATTAAGGCAGGAATGTTACACTGTCACGCGTCACAATTGAATTAACCAATATCATATGATATTATGTCACTGAAGTGTAATCCATATCAATGTCTATATATGATTATTGATCATATGGAGAACTCCAATCAGATATATGTCTACGGTGAAAAGTGATTTTCATTTCCTCTTGCTTATTTTTTTTTGGATTAATTATTAGTAAATATATTTAACAGACGAGAGAGTGAAGCTACATAATAGAAAACCATGAAGTGAAACATGTAATCTTGAAAATAAGAGATTTTTACCATGAAGTGAAACATGTAATATCTTGAAAATAAGAGGCTTTTACACATTGGTGCAAATAAGATATTTTTACATTAAAACTACACTTTTTGGCTCATTCTTTGTATGCACAAGAGATTTTCTCTCACTAGCTTGTGTATCGAGTCATATCACATCTTATCTTATTATATAAAAGACATTTTTATTTTACAAATAGAAGATCGAAAACTACAACTTAATCAAGTTAAAACTCCAATGCGATCTCTAATGATATGTTTTGGTGGAAGATTTTTCAGAAAAAGAGAATGAAAATTTGATTTTTTTTTCTAGATTAAAATAATAAATAAAATATTTTTAAAAATGAATTAAGTACGATTTAAGTTTTACATGATCATGTCTTATCTTATTGTTTATATTTTTAAAAAATTTCAAATGTACACCAAAATATATATAAAAAAAAAAACTCTTCAAATTCTTCCCTTCCGATATGAGATTTGGGGCTTTTGAAATATACAATAGAAACAATTTAAATGTTTTATTAATTGTTATAAGTATGATTATGTGATGAAGGTAAGGGCATGTCAGGTGATAATCTCCTGAAGGTGATGGGGTCACATAAGCAGTACATTCAGGAAAGATGTACTGTCGGCTTAACCTAAAGTGTCATATTATCGTGTTTCAATGATGCTTCCATCGAAAAGCCCCATTAGTTATGGAGGTGAGATCATGTTGCTTTTACACAATGACATTGCCTCTTAAAGTAACCATGCATGAACTTCACTTATCTCCTGAATCTTAATATCGTCATCAAGATTTTGTAAATATTCATTAGTGAACTTGAAGATGATTTCTTTTTCTAGATAATCATTTAATGAAGACGACATGTCGCAAGTGCACATGAAGTTGATTACTTTATTTCATTTTTATTTCTAGCAACAGTTATTTTATTTGAAATTTCAGCAGCTTTTATTCCTTAAGACGTGATTAAATTTTTTATTTTGATTTACATGAAACTTTAATATTTTGATACAAATAATTAAGTTGATTATGTGGTGCACAAGTTAGGTAATATGCACAAGTTTGTTTATACATTTGGATTAATAAGTCCCACCAATTGATCAAATAAGATATCGTGACTTAATTATATATTAATCTAATGGTAAAATAATGTACATGATACAACACTATCTTATTTGTGCATCATATATAATTAGTCATAAATTTAATATTGGAAAAACTCAAGTTTCATGTTAAAAAGAGATGTCTTTAATGTGTTTATAAAACTTAACTGGTACCTCCTACTTCACAAGTTAGATTTGTAGGGGCATGTTAGACTCAATATAAAACATCTTATAATTAGAGTCAATCGATCGAGCTGTCCATTATTAATATTCACACACCAAGTTCAATAGTGGTGTGTTGTGGAGTCCATTTGAGCACCAAGAAGAAGAACAAGTCAATGATCAATGTGAGACTAACCACTTATATTTGAGCCTAACAATCTTTCCCTCAACGGACGGAATCCACATTCTGAAAACACTGCTAGGAAAACTAGCCAAATTAGGGTTTTCAATATAAGGATCCAATTCACCATGGTTCATTCTCACTTCCCCACTAAGCCGAAGCATGACTCTAATATCACTTGTTGGGCAATCTGGGAGGAGTGACGAGATCAACAAATGGCCAATGATCTAGGACTAACTAGAGACTTTGGCATCATATATCTTCACCCAAAATATTAAGCATTGTGTATATTAGTCACCTATCTTATATATCAAATATTTAACTTGTTCATAATTGATGTAGGACTAATCACTTACACTTAAACCCAACATATATATAGTGTTGGGCATGAAGATGTGTATTCCAACTACCAAGTCTCACATTGAATAGACACTAATATAATATCTTTCACCTTATAATCCAATTGTGTACGAGTTAATTTAGTCTGAGAATAAAATATACTATTTAACTTTAAAAAATAGTATATAAATTAACTTACTTATTTACTTATATATTATACAATTAATTATTCAGTTAAAACACGTAAATATAATGCTTGAAGAAATCATATCATTTGAAGAAATAGCGTGCTTGATTGCTTGTTGAAGAAAGATGCCTTGATTTGGGTAACTGGGTCCAGTTGTTTTGATTAGTTAAATCACATAACTATAGTAAAGTATTTGTTTAATATGACACTTCATGATTTCAAACGTTTGTATTAATACGTATATGCAATATATAGTTATAGGATACTGAAAGAGAAAGTTGATTGATGCGAGTGAACCACCAAGTTGATGTGCAAGAAAGAAAAAAATGGACATTTGCTTGTATGAATCGCAAGCTAAAACTTTGAAAGTAATATATACAAATTGATATTTAAAAAAGACATTTTAGAAGGAATTGTGAAAAGAGAAAATGATTTGTACTTAGCTTTAAGGAGGAGCAAGGAAGAGGAGATATGTGGGCCTGCTAGTTTGATTTTTAACCAGTGATCAGTGAGGAGAAAAAACTATAAGGACATTGCCATTATAAGCATGGTTGGTTAAGTTATTAAGTCATGGATGAAATGTCTCCACCATTGGTTCTTTCTCAATACAGTGTGATCCGCATGTTCCTCCCCCAATTCTTTTTAAATCATATTACATATTATATCCGTCTATACAATATAATATTTTGTCACTATATAATATCAATCAATATATAATGTCTACCTCCAATGTATCTAGCTTGATACATATTGATGAATGTTGAATGCATTTTTATTAGCCGATTATTTTATTGACATATTTTTCTCCTAGTGGAAAACATTTCATTTTAGGACTAATTAACAGAGCCCTCTTTCCTTCAAAGGAAAGCCCTCTATTCCCTGTTTGTTTACTGGAAGCAACAAAAGGCCGAAAAAGTCAAAAACTAAAGTATATTTTAATGATACATGAAAAATGTGCTAGCGTGTGAGATGAAATTAAGTGAAGGATCAACAAAAATTAAGTGGGCCTCTAGGAAAATGAGGAGAAATTGGATCATCTATAATCATATGATGGAAATGGTGTGAAAGCTACACGAAGATGTTTTGGTTTTGCCTATAGCATTGTTCTACTTGAGAGTATTTACCTCTTTTTTGTTGATAAGTATTTGCTTTTTGCTCTAGTATTGAGTGTTTTTTTTAAGGGTTAAATAAATGTTTCCTCTAAAAAAAATAGTGAATTTTTATTTTAGTCCCTAAAAATAAAAATGGCAAGTTTTCTTCCTTCCAAATTTTCTTGTTTAACTTTTGGTCCATAATGAAAGTTTTTGTTCATATTTATGTCAATGTTATGACCATTGTCATCATGGATAAAGGTGTGAAGCCAAAAGTGCAATTATGTTTTTTTTTTCTTCTTAATATAGGGGTTTTTGTTACATTTATAAAAAGGGACGAGGGAGTATATATATGGTTGTAGTTCAACTAAAAAAGTTTTAATTTAGTTTTTACAAGTGCCAAGAGTGCAATGAAGCATTTTTTTTAATATGGGGACTTGTGTTACATGTTCTTATAAAAAGAGAAGAGGGAGTATATGGCTGTTGTTCAACTAAAAAAGTTCTAATTTATTTTTTACGAGAAAAAAGTTCTAATTAAAACATTAAATTAAGGGTTAATACCTCAAATAACTCTTGTAATTTGGGTAAGATATGAAAATAGTCTCTGTAAAAAAAATGCACAAATTTCACACCTGTAATTTTGATTTTTTCATATTTAAACCTTTTATATGGACTATTTTTTTAGCCTTTTTAACCCTTTATGACATCTATTTTCAGACCTCGCCCAAATATTTTTTAACAAAGTTAAATGTAAGATATGAAGAATTCAAAATTACAAGAGAGAAATCTGCATATAATTTTTTTTACAGGAGCTATTTTTCAGACTTTATCCAAATTATAGAGGTTAATTTGAGGTATTAACCCTTAAATTAAATTTAGTAAAAAAATTAGAACATTAAACTAAAAATGTTCTAATTTATTACATATATCTTGCTCCCCATTTTTCCTTGCAGAGTGATCTCTTTTGAATAACAAAATTTAAGGGAATAACAAAATTTGTGAAACCTCAAAAAAACCCTAATTTTGTTAGACGTCTGTCAAATTTGTCCCTTCGTCTATTTTCACCGTTTGATCTTGTGACGTGGCCATTAATTACACATATGACAACTCCACGTGGACTGAAGGTTATACCACGTCATAGAAGGTATTTGACTAACATTTTTAATAAAATATTGTTTTATTTTATTTTTCGTAAAATCTGTGTAATTATTGAAATTGACAAATACCCCTCAAATTGAAGTACCTTATCCTTGATAGAAGAACTACTTAGGGGGTCGGTCAACTTGATGCGGGAGAGGCATGAGTGCAGTTCGATCTTGTGGTGTATTCGTTTGTAGTGAGTAGGGCCTCTTTCTCGTTGATCAGTTCGCCTCCGCTCTATTGAAAGGTCTCCATTCCTACGGCGGTTTTGTCAACGAACGCGTCTCGGGCCGGATTTACTAACCTAACCCTTAATTAAGGGGGCCTTGCCGTAGTTGGGTGCTCTGCATTAGTGTGATTGACGAAGGCTAGGCTAATAATATAATACCCAAAAGAAATGAAAAGAGATCGGGGTCGATAGTTGGCAAGGAACTTGATCCCTAAAACAAAAAAGGGGCAGGTATGTACAAATACCCCTCCTCAAGCTTACAATAAAAAGGAAAATTGGTCCCTACGTGAAGGACGCTTAAATACTTAAATACATCAATATCATAACTGAAAACATTGTCGTCCAATTTAGCAAAATACATCAAGTACTTAAATGTTTCATGTCTTGAGTATATCACATGTATGTTAGGTGATCTTCTCTCAGACTTTCCTTGTCCAGAGGTAGTAGTTAATATTACTGTATGTTGGTTGAGTAATTCCGCAAGAGTACATGAAATAATGGAAAAGTTGAGTGAAATATAATACAGCAATATAAAAGCATAGACAACTTTAGTTACATTACTGGTGTGCTCATGTAGAGTGTTTTGGTACCCTTAGAGGGAGGGACATTGTTTGTGCTATTATGATTACATTCAACTATGGGAATATTGCTTGTTTCATGTTATCTAAATTCCCTTCCAAGAATGATTTTTTAAAAATATAATTGGAATGCAATGTATATTCTCAATGATAAATACTATTATAATTCTAAAAATTCTGATCATTAAGAATGCGGAAATAGGTAACTGTAAAGTAAGCAACTGACATGGAAAATGATTTGTTAATTTTTCTTGATAAATAAATATATTGGCCGAGAAAATTTCAATATAATTAAACTTTTTGCCGTTCAAATATATGTATTGGCCAAGAGCTACCAGATTGGCCTGTTTGGTGGTTTATCAGTGTAAATGGATCCTTAATAGGTGTTCATAAAAAAAGTGGAAGTTGTAACAAAAATGGATCCCTAATAATGAACCTCTCTGGTTCTAAGATGTTTAAGTGCATATTAGCACAAAGCACATCATCTCACATTTGTGTAATGAGATAAAATCAAAGTATATTTGTTCATGAAAAAATGGAAGTTGTAACAAAAATGACGACATTATAAAAATGTTAGGGTCCGTTTGGTGCGCATGATATGATAGAGACATGAATAAGGATACGATATGATAGTGACATGATAACATTTATCTTATCACGTGTTTGGTGCACACTTGATAAAAAAGATAGCATTATTTTATCCTATCATGCGTTAAGTAATATGCATGCAAGTGTGAGTAAGAGCATTATAGTAACTTGATTCAGTCATAATTGTCGAAGTTTCTGACTGAAATAAATCAATAACCCTCTCATTTCTTGAGACCATCTCAGAGCAGAGAAATAATCTGCATTTCTGGAGAAGGTATTACCACAAACTGAAAATGAAGAGGCAACAAAGCTTATGAATTGGTCAATGAAATTTTCACCACATGCTCGTAATTAAATTATTGATCTCCTTATTGATCTTCACTGTTATAACCATCCACAAGTATTCTCTTCATATGATCAACTAGTTCTTGAATCTGCTCTCTTGAATGAAGGGGGTGAAGGATATATACAAGCAAAATAAAATAAGTACTTGATGTATTTTGCTAAATTAGATGACAATGTTTCCAATTATGATATTGATGTATTTAGGTATTTTGCTAAATTATGATTCAGACTTATTTTACTGTTGTACTGAAGTTGCATTAACACATTTAAGTGTCCTTCACGTAGGGACCAATTTGTCTTTTTATTGTAAACTTTAGGGGATTTGCATATAACTGTTACATTTGAAGGAGGTATTTGCCAATTTCAATAATCATACAGATTTTAGGAAGAAATAAAAAGCAATTTTTTAAAAAAATATTAGCCATTTACCCCCTGGGATGTGACATAACCTTCAGTCTATGTGTGCAGTTAACGGCCACATCACATAGTCAAACGGCAAAAATAGACGGATGGACAATTTGACAGTTGTTTAACAAAATCAATGGATTTATGAGGTTTCACAAATTTCAGGGGGGTAATTGTACGAAGTTAAAATTTAAGGGGGTGATTGATCATTTACTCAAATTTAAAGTTCGAAAGAAAACTTGTAACATTGAATGTATTCTTTCAAAATGTAAGTTGACATGAAACATTGTTGGTCACGAACCTTCGCATATGTATAATAGGAACTCAACAAAAAGGAGAAGCTTCCAGTTGAAAAGGTAAATAAGATGGTGGATGATCGAAATTAATGGCGTCAATGACAAAGAGTGGTAATGGTATATCTGAAAACACTTTAAAGCTCATTTCAGTAACGTTAGAGAAATGGGTACAGTAATTATGGAGTAAATGGGTACCTTAAACAAGTGGCAAACATACCTTAATGAGTCCCTATAACCGAGTAATTGTTTTTAGTAGTACAGATGATGTGATAGTTAACAGCATACAACGAGTTAACGACCTAACCATCTTTTAGTTGAAAATTTGAAGGCATTGACTTAGCATATACTCTTCACAATATGATGAATTGGAATAGTCCAGTTTGAGACTGCGATTGAATCGACCAATTGATGTTTGGTAATGTGCCGGGACATGCTTGACATTATTTCGATACAGTTTCCACAAAGCCAGCTGCTCATCCAGACATATGGATCTGACATACGATCATAACTGACTTCTAGGTGTTATTCCAGTGGATCTTATATCTAAGTCATGAATATGTGCTTTCACATGCCCTCAAGTTAGGCTACTTAGACTTCGCGAGCTCTAGGCCGCTGCTTAGTTCATTGAGCCATATGCCTACGGAGCATCCTGCACAATGTTTGGTAACACGGAATACTAATCATTCTTGTTCCTAGGCAACTCAACTATGATTTTTGCGGCGCAAGAAACGGAGAGGTGCTATTCTTCGGGTCATGTTTCCTGGTTTCTCCACTTTCTACATTCTTCTATGATTTCTCTTCCATGCTTGTGTTTTTCCTCTATATTGGCGCTGTCTTCACTACATGATCTTTCAGCTTACTAGAACCTTCATCTATATTTTCATATATCCCCTTACTCTTATGCTCAAACTTTTTCTGTTCAGTGTATATTTTTCTTTCTTCCCCTAATGGTTTAGTGAACCCAAGTATGTGGGTCAGAGGTTGAAAATGAAGGGCAAGGTTTAGGATTGGGTCACATGTATGATCCACTCATCTCCCTAGGCAAAATGCAAGAAAAAGACCGCTAGTCTTCTTTGGTACACTATCATGAACACTTACTTTAAAAATAAAATTACTTTATCCACCGTTTAAACCAACACAGTGATCCCTTTTAACACCAAAATATACTGCAACTAGAATGGTAGCAAATTCTGACATAAGCATTAAAGCAATGATTCACAACAACCAAAATGGTTACAAAATTTGACATAAGCATTAAAACAATGATTAGCAGCCCGGGCAATCTATAAGATTTTGTATAGACACAATGCAGTATACTAGTAGCCAATAACGCATGATCTACTAAAATTTACAGTAACTTCACGAATTATTATTATTCTTTCATGTACCTCATAATATTTCCAGATTCCACCGTCATTTCTTCATTAGAAGAACAACTGTGTGAGCCGCTATACTTCTATTTTCTCCAAGGCTGTCAACCTTTTCATGAGTTTTTGCCTTTATATTAACCACAGAAGCGTCAACTCCAAGCAGTGCAGATAAGTTGGCCTTGATAGCATCCTTGTGTGGGCTTAGTTTCGGCCTCTGAAGTATCAATGTTGCATCTAAATTTCCAATATCATAACCTGCCTCATGCATAAGTCTGACCTGTAATAAAATCATAACATGTTAGAAAATACCCTATAAAATATCAAGTATAGGTACAGCGTTATCTTTAATCATAATCCTAAGAAAACACTTTCAGCAACCAAATATAATTTGTACAGCCATCATAAGTCAAAAGAAAATCACAGAAAATGTTGTTTAATAACTGCTAAACACATGGTAAATGCAGGGTCCAAAATTAATACAATAAAAGAGGAGTCACTGTTAGGCCACAGTTTACTTATTCAATAACTAGCAAAAATTTTAACTAAAAAAAAAAAGCTAGCAAAGTTTTGTTTGGTTAAGAGACATTATCGATTACCCTGTTACACACTTGCCTGATAGAGCACAATCTCGCTTCTGAATACTGTTAGGTAATTTTTTCTTACTGTAATATCCTTGAACTCATTCTCTACTTTTTGGTCTGTATCAGCTTAAATTCATAGAACTTGTTAGAATAATAACTCATTTTTCAGATGTGAATTGCATTTGAATTGTTTAAAATAGGAAGTCACACTTCACATGCTAACTGTCTGTAGAGTGAATAAAAGCTTTTTCTTCGGAAATAACATATGTGAGGTGTGTCATGTGTGTATGATGAGGTGAGTACAAGAGCTGACGGTTGTTTGGGATAAGTAAATTTGTCCCCAGTTAAATAGCTGACCTTGTGAACCTATGTATGTTAGTTTGTGACACCAAATTAAATGGGTTTGATCAACAACTTTTCAAATCAACCCATATATCTACATAAAAAAAGTAAAACAAAATTTTTAAGTTACTTTTCAAGTGAAAATTAGCCCAAAAATGTTTTTACAAGGAAAAGTAAAACATGCACATTAGTAGGCAGACCGGCCTTTTGAATTCACATATGTATGCAAACTTCTTAAATATATGCATGTTTAAATATGGGATTAAGCAAACCAATCAGTTTAAATATGGGCCTATGCTGACTGGTGCGAGCTGGTATGCATACCCGCCTCTAAGGGTCTATTTGGTTCTAACCGAGGGGAATAAAAACATCACTCTTTATTGTTTGGTACAATAAGGAGAGATGAGGAATTTTAATGAAAGGAAAATGCAAATTTAGATTTTACACCATTTTAAAATTCCGTGTGGTATTTAATATAAGGTTAATTTAGTCTATTTAAAATGTTATAGTATTACGAGAGATTTTGCTCTCCTTCCTCTCTTCTCCCATCCCCTTTAAAAAAATTGAACACAGCTGATTCGTTTATATACATACAAGGTATATGATTGGTACATGAACAGTCTGCTTTTCTGCTCATCAAGCTAATCAGTAGCCTGTTAACTCATGTCATTATTTTCACTGTTAACCAAAGCGCTAATCTCTTCTAAGCCCTTACCCTGTTAACTCAGTAATAATTTCATGATTTCTTAAACTCGTACGTACCAAACTCGTTCAATAATAAAGTCATGTCATTTCATCCATGCACCATAAATTGGAAGAAATGACAAATAGAAGTAGCAGATGGAATGCATTTGATATCACATTTCATTCCATCTTATTCTAACAATCTGAACAATGACAATGTCTTTCCACTCCACTGTCCCTGATTGCAAGGCATACCTTCCTATCATGCTTATACTTTAGCAACCATTTAAGTTCTAACACTGCATAATAATAATTTGAAAGCAATATGCAATGTGTCCATGAACTATTCATTGTAACAGAACAAAAAAATCATTATGGTGAACATTTGGTAACCTATCAATATATTCCCAGGATAAAAACTAAATTCAAACAACATTAGAAAAAATGAAAACACAATTACACTAATCCCCAAATCATACTGTCTTTCAATTGAGAAAATAAAGCAGAAGGAAGATATGTATGTAGAATATTACTCACAGATTCATGGACAAACACCGAAGAATCACAACCCTTCCACTTAGGATCAGAATCAGGAAAAATCTGCCCTATATCAGGAAGACCTAAAGCCCCTAAAATTGCATCAACCACGCAGTGAAGCAGAACATCCCCTGTTCATATTTCATCATCATGTTCAAACTCAGAGAAAAAAAAAATGAAAAAATTCAGTAAATACTCAATTTGGTATAGAGTCTTTGGCACGACCTTGGGCCCATTTGGATTGACTTATTTTTTTAGCTTATCCAAAACAGCTTATGCAAATAAATAAGCTTTTATGTATTATTCATAAGCTTTTCAAGGTAGTTTATGAAAAAACAACTTATGAAAATACAATTTTTCGTTAGTGAGAACTTATGAATTAACATAACAACTTATTTATTTGCATAAACTATTTTTCATACGCTAAAAAATAAGCTATGAAGCACGGACATAGACCCGGACACAGGACACAAACTATTTTTCATAAACTAAAAAATAAGCTATGAAGCATGGACATAGACACGGACACGGGACAAGACACCGACACCGATAATAATTTGAGAAAATGACATAATTTAGTGTAATATATGTTCCGGTGTCGGACACCGACGCATGTCTGGCACCGGGACACGCCTAATTTGTGGAGTGTCCGTGTTTCATAGTAAATAAGCCAATCCAAACAAACTGCCCCTAATCACAAACTTACAATGGATAGCTTACACCGTATAATTTTCAAAACACTACAAATTTAATTCACCAGCTTATCCACCATCAGCTAGCTTATCTGTTATAAGTCCATCCACTATCAACTAACTTATCCACTATCCACTACTTTCTACCAAACAGAGTCATAGTCCCTAAATATTTCGAAATTACAAAAAGAGCACAGAGTGTATCTCTCTTTAATAATTTTATGGACTAAATTGACTAGCAGAAAATATTAACTAACTAAGTAACTAACAAAAAAGACTCATTTATGTATGTTGTTGTAATTTTTATACATTGAACAACAATTGTGACAGTGTCTCACACATTTAAGAATCAAAATGACTATTTACTGGAAAGAAGTGTAAAAGATTATAAAAATGAAAAGGGGGTGGTTAGGTAGAATTAGTACCATCAGAATGAGCCTCGCAACCTCTATCATGAGGTATATTAATTCCACCAATAATTAAGGGGTAACCAGGTTCCAATCGATGAAGGTCAAAACCATGGCCAACCCGAAAAGGAAGAACCTTTGAAGGAGTAGCGGAGATTGGAGATTTATCGATTTCAATTGAGGTTGTGGGTGTGGGTGTTGCAGCTCCTGAAGCTGAAACAAACAGTGATGGTGATGATTTGAGATGGAGGGTATGGTGTTTGAGAGGAAAGGAACCAGAGAAGGGAATTGAATGAGAAGATTTGATGGGTGTTGTGAATGGGAAGGAGTAAGAAGATGCTGTTAGAGAAGATGAAGACATGGTTGGTTGTTGAAGTTAAGGAGATTGCTGTTGTCAAAAAATGGTGAATTTCAGTTTTAAGACACAGAATTGGTATATTCTCTAAATTTTTGTGTGTACACTGAATTTGTATTTTAGTCCAAAAGTTCAAATTTAAATCACCATGTACCAAAACAAAAAATTAAATCATCCACAAAAAATGTTTAATAGATACCCAATTTTCTTTATACATTTAACATGTGGTTAACTGAATCCAAAATTATGTTTAATTCAGTTGAATATATGATTAATTTAGAACACATTAGAAAATAATCACGAAGTTGAATTTAGAACACATTAGAAAATAATCACGAATTTGAATTAACAACAATTTTCATCATAAATTGAATTAATCTTTTTTTGTTGATAGATAAAATGACAAGAGTCATTGGAAACTCATGTATAAGTGGAGAAGATGAGTTCGAACCTCGATTATGCCGTACGACTTAACAATTTCGACATTGTTGTCGGTTGAACGAATACTAGTAATCATTTACTCGATTGAATTAATTACATTTTTTTAACAAAGCATTGTAGATGTAGGAAAAAAAATGAATCACATAAAAAATCACTTGTTTAGCTTCACAATAAATATGAGTTAAGGAAAAATATTCAACTAATGGAAGATGTCAATGATCCGATTAGGGGTGTCAATGGGGATTTGTCGGTGCAGATCATCGCGGAGATTGCCAAGTACCCTTGTCCCGAGAATTCTTTGATTCCGACCAAAATACTACAATGCCCTTTATTTTTAAGTATAATTTTGATTTTATATCTTGGTTTTTGGTGTTTTCATATGATTTTTTTAAAAAAAAACTAAAAATATATAAACTTAGAAAGAGAGAACAGAACCGACAACCCTTGAACCAGGGCAGCTCTCAATGCTCTTGCCTCTCACTTCATCTCTTTCAACTCTCTCAACATCTCATCTTTATTATGGGGTGGAGGGATTTGATGGGGATCCACGGGGGTGTGGATGGGGAAAATAATCCCCTCGTGGTGGGGATCGGGGACGAGGAACAAACTAGGGTGCGAAGAACGGGGAAGTATCCACCGCCCCACCCCATTGACATCCCTAGATTCGATGATTCGGTATAAAACATGGGGGCCTAGCCCTACATCCATCCAAGACCAAACTCACAATAAGGAGAGAAAATATTATAGGTTTTGTAAGATTTAAGTTTGGCCTATTCTCAAAAAGTCTGGATTTGAGTCTAACTTTTTTGAAAGTCTGGTATGACTTGTTAGCCAACTTAAAAGTTTTTTTTGTAAGAACATGTCTCGATAAGTAATTTGACAAATGTTTCAACATCTTATTTACTTATTTATGTATTTTTTATCTCATCGCTAACATATCACATCTATCATATCACTTTCTCTATTTCTTTCTCTCTCATTGTGTTTTCTTTTTGAGAGATTCTCTCTCATTATTTTGTTGCTGGGGTGTTTGGGTGTTCATCAAATATTTTTCAAATGGATTATAGCAAACTTCATCATACATATCCCGCATGATTAGAAATGATTAATGAACGACATTGTCAAAAGTTCAACTTCAGGTCTTTAAATGTTTGAATTTTTATGTACAATGTAGGCAATGGGATTTTAACCTAAGATCTCATGCATGCAATGCAAACCTCGCATCACTAGAACAATTCTAGTGGCTTAAATTTATTTATTTTTCTTTTCAAAGGTCTCATTAAAGACTTATTTTATTGAAGTTTATAAATATCAATATTAATTAAGCATTGCAATAATTAGTATCCACGTTCCCTTTTCCACAAGTAAACATACAAGTTCATCTATAAAAGAAAACGACTCCTGTGATTTCATTATTCTATAATAACATGTAATAACAACTCATAGAAGTGAGATTATAACTTTTAATAACGACAATAGTAAAGTCCTTTGAAGTATGAACTTAATGTTCCATTCAAATTATTTAACTAGTTCATTTGTAATAACTTTAGACGTGATATTTTCTTGACATGAATATGGAGGGGATAAATTATTAGCATCAGCCATGCAGTACTAATCAGTTTCCTTAGCCTTGGCATGACCAATTCAAGAAAATTGAAGAGTCTCGGTTTCACCAAGCAAAGCCGCAACAGAACCAACAAAAGCAGCATTCATATAGGTGGTAGGTTCTGCATGAGAGTAATCAGATCTTGCATCATTGTATTGGTCATTAGAATTCGGGCCTCCAACAATAGCACCCACATGAATATTAGGATTTGGATTAGATGAAGAGAAATAGTTCTGGCCATCATTGCACCCCACTTTGGCAGGTTGAGCTATGATTGAAGGGATGGAAGAACCTCTGTGATGTAATTGTTTTGGATATTTACTCCCATATCCCACCATATATGACATCTTCATGGGATTGTTTCCTAATATATAGTCCACCTATGTGACGTACACATTCAAATTATAGTTATGCATCAAAATTAAGAAATCAGTAAATGAGCTCATATTTGAGAAGCAAAATTAGATTAGTATATAAACCTGTGATTTTGCAAAGGCTCTAATTTCAGAGGGGGAGAAATGGGCAGAGCCACACTGAATTCCATCAATATGATTTTTATTTAAGATTTTGGAGAAAATGAATAGCACCATGGTTGAAGTTGTGGTATATTGCAAATTACTACTATCTCTAATATACAGAAGCCCACCTGAGTTAACAAAAAATAATACGCTAATTAAGCTAATTCCATCATATGTTTATTGAAATAAGATTGACTATTTGTATATATATATGTAATATTACTTTGCAGTCATTAAATATAAATGATTCAGGTATACATATATACCTGGAGTTGTTCTAATCTGTAGAGAGCTACTTCCTGGCATCAATGCACATATAAATGATTCACCATCAGTCTTAGTCTTGGCTAACTCCTTCTTCCCGCCATAGAATTCCTTGAGAAAAGAAGAAAGAGAAACAATTAGAATTAATGAGTTAAGTTTTTTCCTTTGAACTAATGTTTACTAAAAGAATACAGTTTGGCTATATGGTAGTTAATGGTCATTAGCTATAAAAATAAATACATGTGTTAGTAATGTTTGAGCTCCAACAAATTTGTTATCCCAGCTGAATTCAGACACTGCTTGACTCCAACCTTGGTTACTTGTGATGTAAGTCAAGTACTTGCTTTCCCCACTAGCCTTGTATAGCCAAGAAGCAGCCCATAATAGTTCATCCTTTTCATACACAATTCAAAATCACAACCATAAATGAATTATTAGTCTTTAAATGTTTTCATTTTTACAAGTGGTAATTTCTTACCTGATAACCAGAGTACGAGCAGTAAAATGGGCAAGAACCTGAGTAAGAGCCTCTATATTTGTCAGCAAAATCAAACAACTGCAAACCATATTTAATTATTAGTAAATTTTGTTCAATTTAATACATAAAAACTCTTCAATGCAAATCTCACATGTTTCTTAAGGCTGTTTAATTATACAAAATCGAAATGGAAATATCAACTCTTGATCAATGGATTATAGAGCCAATTGATCATCGTGATTCATTAATGAGAATAAAACATGTTAGTTGAATTGCTTACAGATTTTGCCTGGCTTAATAGCTTGGATGAATAATTGATATCTGTTTTCTTAAAGACAATTGAAGCAGCAGAAAGAGCGGCAGCAGCCTCAGCTGCAGCCTCAGTTCCAGGGGAATTTGAATCAATCTTGTAAGTTGTTCTTGGTGTATCCATGTCTTCTGGACGCTCCCAGCAATTATGATCTGCGTTTCCATCTCCCACCTAGCAATCACACCAATATGTGATTATAAACTAATCAGCATGCAACACAACGCACACATATATGTATACATTATATATCTAAATGTGACATGCAATAATAAGTAATAATTACGTACTTAGTTATCATATGATATATGGAATCAAACCTGTGTAAAGAGCGTGGTTGGGGAAGTGTGAGCTTTAAGTATGAAATCTGCACCCCAACGAATAGCACTGCGGAGATAATCAAGCTGGTTCACCGAAGAAATCTCACTTTCATATTCGACAGCAGTCCAGCTCAACAAGCTCACTGTAAATGACATCGGCCATCCAAACTTCACATTATCACCCGCGTCGTAGTATCCTCCAACCATATCCACCTGCCAAAGATATATAATACACATGATTGTTCATAAAGAATTTATATCAAAAAACACTCACATATATAGAGCATTGTATAAAGTTATATTGAGCCTAGTGCAAAATTGTGGTTAAATTTTATGCCATGTCATGTGTATATTTATATACATTTTGAGTCTTGCCATCAGAGAGAGCCGAGTCTCCTCTCCACTTCACTCGTTGGTCCTTAGGCAACTTCCCTGAGCGTTGTCCTTCAAAAAACAAGATAGCTTTGCCAAGAGCATCTGCATAGTCATAATTAGCTGAGGAATTTGTACTAATGAATTCATCATCCATTATGGCTAATAATCCATTCCAACTACCCATGGCAAATAACAAGATCAAACCATTGATCAACAAACTGCACCCCATGATGGTTCTATTAAGTTTCTAACTCTGCATGATATTCAACTAAACTTTCTGGTATTTATAGTAGAAAAAAAATATGGCAGTTGCCTAACTATGCCTAACTACCATTACCTCAAATAGGATAGGAATGTACAAAGTAGTGGATGTGTATGAGAAAGATTATAAAATATGGAATGGGGGTAACTTGACGTGTACATATAACAATTAAAGTCATAGTAAATGAGTCATGGAGATGGTATACGTTTATATTAATCACGAAGAAATGAACAATAGCCATTCCCCTTGAACGTCACATGTGTGTATATTGTTTTACGTGCTAGTGATGTTTTGTGACTACTATGATTAACTTCCTTTTTCTATGAATATCAACTTTTTATTCAGAAAAGTGTTGCGATAGATTTTGATATTTAAATAGTCATTGTTGGGTCCTGTAGTTGTTGTTTTAAGATTGTTTATATACACTAGAAAACTAACAAATTTTATTATTTTTTATACAAGTATTTGTCTTTTTCTCCATAATACTCTTTATTATATTTATTATCTTATTTTTTATATTTTCCTCGGTGCAACAATAAGTAGGTGAGATTAATTTTGATACACTCTCAATCAATCACAACTCACACTTTATATGACTTTCTATTGCAATCCAATAGTTGTGATCAACTTTTAGTTTAAAAAATTATTTACAATGTCAATGTATATGAATTAAATCCTAAATAGTTAACTGTATTATTAACAAAGCAATAATTAATGTTATATTGAACTTTCAAAATGATAAATATATATAATATAAACAAAATTCTTCAATAAAAATGACAGTTAAAAGGTTGTGCAAAATTGAATTTTGAATTCCTTAATATGTGTGTTTGAGACGTATTAGCAAGACCCGTTTTTTTAATACAACGCTGGCTTTTTATTTTGTAACTATACTATTGTTTATTGAGTACAAATTATATATAATCGGACTGTACAATTTTCTTAGCTATGTACTTCCCCAAATAATCATATCCATGAAAGTATAGGGCTTCAATTTCAGCTCTCCTGCCGCTCTCAACCATCAAAGTGACCTCTTCCTTGTAATTCTCCTGTTAAGCACCATTTAGTTAATTTATGGAAAAACACTCTTCAGTTGAAGAAAATATTCAGAAAGTATAAGGGATGCACATTACTTTTTACATATGATTCTTATATAGATTGGTTCTTGTGCAGGACCAATATTATAGATACACAATTCTTGTGCAAACTTGTTTCTTGTCTAAGCATCTAATTTAAGAATGCATAACTCATGTAGAATCTAGCATAAGGTATAAAATCATAACTAACAGCTATTAAGCCAAAATGGTTCATACAAGAATTGGAGCAGCATAATATGTTGCTGAAAGTGACAAGTGAAAATAACTAATCAGGCCTGAAGAATGAGGATAGTAAGGGCTGCATTCAGAGGTTCTGAATGGTTTACCGGTAAGATTCTCGAGGACATCAAGCTTTGAGCAATTTGTAGGTCCTTTGTCTTCAATGGAACGAAAGATTGATCAGGCAGCATGGGTAGATCATGCCCCCGTAGTCCTAACCACTTGACATTGCAAGCTAGATAATGCAAATAAAAAATTCCTCAAGGTTAAGTTTCATTCAAGCATATTAATTCGGTGCTTTATTCCAACATATTAGAGCTTGTGAGAGTGCTTTGTGATATAATGATCTTGTAAGATTACCGTATCTGTATGATTCTAGGCCCATTCCTACACTTCCAAATTTGAAGGTGCATAGTATAGCTAATCCAGCTGGATTCCTGTATATGATGAAGTTTAAATGTGAGAAAGAAGTTAAGATCCAAATTATGAACATTTTTAACAAGATTGGAGAAAGTAGTGTTTTTTTCTATATTAAATTACACAATAAAGTTGTAATTCAGAACAAAGGCAAGCTACCGTACCAATCCACCAAAGCTAAAATTGGCAAGTCTGGAAATGTTCGACTGATTCGATGAAGAAGAAATCTGCATTTAGATTTCAGTTTTAGACATTAAAGCACCCATCAGAAGGGTAATACTACGATATATGATATGGTATATCATCAAATGTGATGAGAGCAGAACTTCTAAAAGCTTCACATCAGAACTTTTATGTTATTTAATTCTGTATACTGCAGACTAGTAGTGTGCAGAGTACCTTGTGGCAATATCTGGGTAACCTTTAGCCGTGATAAGAATGCTTGGAATTTGATTAAAAAACCTATCTTCAGCAAGCCGTTGAAATATTGCATGCTAAACATAAGCAAGGGTTATTGTATCAAAACGTATCTTCTTTGTTAGGGAAAATGTGGAACATTTCAAATTAGCATGATGTAATTGCCCACTGAAATATCACCTCAAACAAACTCACCTTTTCCACAATTATAATGTAACGTGCATCTGCATTTAGAATCAATTTATCTAACAAATTCAAGTCACCAGAAATTGCATGTCCAGAAGATCCACACACAGAGCAATCAACAGCCTCTTTGCCCGGTTCCTATACATGGAAATTTGGAAACTCAAAGAGACGAAAAATTTATTTTTGCAGAATTGCATCATACAGAACATGTCTCTACTCCATATACAACGGCCTTGTTTAGATGAACAATTTAATTAAGTGCATATACCATAAGCATTTATCATATAAGTGCTTATAAGTGTTTATACCGTAGATTAACTCTAATAAACCGATCCAAACCTGTCCCAAGAGATAGCAATATCCTAGAATGAAGGCTTCACAAAATACCTGCAAAATCAGACACCCAGCGATGAGTCCTCGACTAGATGCCATGATTCCAAGACTGTATCTGCTGCACCGAAGCAACGCTACAAGATCTGTTTGGCGCATATTAAAATTCAGTTTTTCAAAAAGACCAAGACATAAAATCATATTTAAAACAAGAAAGACAGTGATGAACTGATTATAGATAACCTTGGATTGTCCTATTGACATCCTTTTGAGAAGGAAACAGATGTTGTGAATCACACAGCAGTTTGTAGAAGAGTTCCCTCTGTGTGACACGCTTTTCCTGAAGCAATATCTGATAGCACATTTCCATCACCTTCCACACTACATGTGAGAAATTTCCAACTCAGAAACACAAAAATTATTGGTAGAATAAATAAGAAAAAAAAAAAAGTTATAGTTTTTATTACCCCTAACAAAGGCTTTTGCTGCATTAGGTCTCATAAGAGACCTAGTAGATACAGAATTGGAGAGAAAAACATATGATAATTCGGTCAACAGGCCATGATTCAGTCGACTGTTGCTCGATTTTCTTTGAATCTGTTCATTTTTTAGGAGTAATAAGCTACAATCAGGAATGTGTGTATGTGGATAGAAAAACAAGCCAATAAAAATAAAGGTGAAATAAATCAAAATCAAAATGCTACTTGCAAATTTCAAACTCTTGATTAGAACTTATAAACCTCAGTCTAAAATGATGATTTAACAAATCATTACAATTGGCTTTTGCTGCCTTAGGTCTCATAAGAGACCAGTGTGTTTGGATTGTCTTATTTGAGCTTATCTACTGGTGTAAGCACTTGTAGACTGTTTGGAAGAACTTATGAAAACAGCTTATGACATATTCATAAGTTGTTTTTAGCTTATTTTCATTAGTTCTCCACGATAGCTTATGAAAACAACTTATAGCATATACGAAAAACAATTTAACTTTGTTTTATATCTTGTTATAGAAATAGTTTATAGCTATACATAAGCGCTTATGCTATAAGCTGCTAACTAAGTTGTTTATCCAATTTTCTGTCTAGTTGGAGAGAAAAACATATGATAATCTGGTCAACAAGCCATGGTTCACTTGACTGCTGCTCAATTTTCTATGAATCTATTCAGTTTTATAAGAGTAATAAGCTACAATCAGGAACTCGGGTGCATGTGTTGATAGCATAACAAAGCAATGAAAATGAACGTGAAATAATTAAAAAAGAAAACGCTACTTTCAAATTCAAAAATCCAAACCGATTAGAACTTATTAACCTAGAACAGTAAATTCGAAAATAAAAAAGAAAATGCTACATGCAAATTCCAAAATCAAAACCGTTAATTGGAATGAATTAACCTAAAACAGTTGAATTAACAAATAATTGCAATCGAAGATATGAATATGAAGATAATGAGAATACCAGAGGCAAATCAGAGATAGCAGGGTTTGAGGCATTCAATATTTTGAGGAAACTGAGAACTGAAACTTCAATTCTCGCTCGAACCTGCATGAATTGAAATGAAATTGAAAGAGAAATTAGAAAGAGGATTGAATGATGATGAAAGTGTGAAAGCGTGTTTGTTATTACCTGAGAAGGAGGAACGATATCGGCGTAACAAAGCTCTTGATCGGTGAAAAACTTTAGGGACGAATTTCGAAGATCTTCCATTAGAGAGAGTGAAATGAAATGGTTTTTCGAATTTTTTATTGCAGTGTGATTTGGCGCGCAAATCGTTTTCTGGTGAAATATAACTGCATGTTGATACATAAACGACTGTCGTTTTTTTTCTTTCAACAACAAAAAAATTAATAAACGCGGTCGTTTTGTTGATGACTTTTTTTCTTTTCAAGCTGCATTTGAAATATTCACACAACTATCTCACTTGCATCCCCATGTCTATTTTCTTCCAAGTTGAAACTTTTATCCTCAAATTTTTTTTTTTTATCCTCAAATATATTCATTTATCTATTTGAAGAAAAATCAGAATAGAATTTGGTGCTCCAAGTGACTTCACGCACTACGTGATTGTTCGATCATGATCATACGATTTACTACATCTCAAGATGATTTTTTTTTAATGAAGATCTCAAGAAGATTTTTATTTTCTTTAAAATTTAAAATTATCGAGCTTGAAATATGAACCATCCAATCACAATTGGACAGTCACTTAATCATTGATTGTCAGCAATCTTGGTCCTAAAATGTCAACAGTTTGACGAGAAAAACAGTGCATGGAGAAAAGCATCAAATGTGATGCATTCGTTTACAGTCGTGTGGTCATACTACAAAGCATTCTCCTGTTTCTTAGATATCATACATGAACACTCAACATTTACTAATTTATCAAACAATACAAACAACATCACATTCTATTGAAAACTCGTCTCACATTGAAAATAAATAAGATCTAGAAAAAAATTATATAATCACATTATATTGAGTGTGTGTTTGGTTGGGCGGCGGACAAAATTGATTTTGATAGAATTAATTTTGATTAAAAGTGAGTTAGATGTGAATTGATTTATGTTTGGATACACTCATTTAAAAGTGATTCTTATGAATTAATGTTGTTTGGATAGGTTGAATCAAAATTGTTTTTAAGTCCATAATTACCAAAATAGCTCCCAACTTAAATTACATTACTATTATATTTAAATGTGATTATTTTCCTTCATAATAATTTTATTAAGTAAAACGTTTAAACCAAAAAAAAATTATTAAGTAATAAATAAAAAATTTATATGTTTATAAACCGTTTTCTTTACATTAGTTAGTTTCTTTTTTCATTAAATTATGTTAACTTTTTTTAACAATAAAAAAAATCCTCTCAGCAAAAGAAGAAAAGCAAATCATCGCCAAAAAATTAAAATAAAAAATAATAATAGAAAGCCTATGATAGAAATTTAATGGGCCAGTGAGTTAAACCTAAATAGGAGCCTAAGTACCATCTTCTTCAACCTATCGTCAGTCTTGGCACAACAACAGTAAAGCGGCGGATCTTAAAAAATTAGAAAGCAAGTTACAAAGAAGGCAAGGGTAATATAGGAAGATAAACATGTCACATATCTTTAAAATTCAAAATCGATTCAATCCCACCGCAAAAGCTTCATATTGTAGCTTCAGCTGGAATCACATTTTGGGAGTAAAATTGATTTTCACTCAAACAACCCAAACATCTTAAAAAGCAAAAAATCACGTCTGAGAGTGTCAAACGTGTGTTTTCAATGCTCAAACGCGTTACCAAACACACACGGAAAACAACATCACATTTACTAGTTTAAGATGAGGAGACGCTTCACATGTCAATTCAAGTAATTGGGTCACAATTCACAAATCAATTACTATGTGCAACGAGGTGATTTAAGCTCAATTTAACACCTACTCCCTTAGTTATTTTTTAAATGTCGGTTTATTGGAAAAAATTTGTTCCTTTTTATTTGTCATTTTTCATATTTTATGGTAGACAAATAAGTGAGTTAAGGTGATAAATAGTTAAAGGTAATATTATGAAAGCTAAGGAATTATTTGTGAAAAGTAGCAAAAATTAATAGTTTCATTGGTTTGAGTATCAAATCGTGTTGGGTGCTCTATCAAACCGTATCCATTTGTATCTATCATGTCCTCTATCATATAATTCATACACCACAAAACCTAATAATAGTGTTGGGTGCGAGAAGTGTATTAGAAAAAATTTAAATATCACCTTAAAAAGGATAGTACATTAAAAGAGTTTATAGAAAGATATCATTCATCTTAAAATGGTTTTTGGGTAAATCATTAGTGTCTCTTTGTAGCTTCTACAAGTGGATCATTGAACCCTCTCTTTGCATTATGAGAAAGATCCCTATTTTCCTTGTTCTTTTTGGTTCTGGAGTATCGTTTTGGTATGATTGTGGTTTTTTTATCTTTTTCTTGCCTAATTAGTTTATGTTAACCCTCTATTATGGGTTGTTTGACTTTTGTTGTGATCCTTTCTTTGTCTTTACTTGTATTTTTTGTTTCTTTTTCTTGTTATGTTCTTCTTTATAGTGGGATTGATGGGCTGTAGGGGTGATGGATTTTCTAGGGAAAATTGCTTTATACACTTCAAAGAAAGTTAAAACAAACCAGTAATTTACGTTTTTAACTTCATCGGCAGTTAATTGCCGATGGGAAGGATCCGGCGGCAGCTAACTGCCGATGTGAAGGAAACTAACGGCAGTTAGCTGTCGTTGCCATGTTTTGCCTATATTTTCTAAAACTTCACATTTTTCGGCAGTTAACTGCCGTTTCACATCTCTACTCCATCGACACTTAACTACCGTGGAGCATGAACACACATTGACTTATTTATATTCCATTATTTTCTTTTCTTTTTCTATTCTTTTCTATATATATTTATAAATCAAAATTGCTTTTTAGAGTATAATTTTAATATAAAAGTATAATAAATAAAAATGCAATAAAAAATCAAATTATTTATATATATAATAATAAAAGAAAATATAATTTCTGTTATTTTTAAGAGTATAATTTTCAAATTATTATTATCATTTTTATTTATTATTTTTTTTGTTGTTTTTAACTTTTTCATTTTAATCACATGTCATTTTATCGTTTTTGTTCACATTAAGATGAAAAAAATGTGAAGTTTTAGAAAATATAGGCAAAACATGGCAACGACAGCTAACTGTCACTGGTTTCTTTCCCATCGACAGTTAACTGCCGATGGGATTAAAAACGTAAATTACTGATGTGTTTTAGCTTTTTTTTAAAGTGTATAAATCAATATTCTTTCCTAGGAGCTAGCTTGTGGTCGATCGCCAATATACGGTGGCCACTCTTTATGTAATTTTGTTTGTGTCGCAAAGTGCGGTGTTTCTTACACCCGCTTGTTGCTTAATAATATTTTCCATTTAAAAAAAATGCGATTGAGTATCTTTGTACTCATTTTTCAATTTTAATATATTCAATTCATCAATAAAAAAATCATCGTACAAAAGGATTCTATAATAATGAATTATGCCGAACCAAAAATCTACATTGGTGTCGGATTCTATCCATCGAACCATCACTAAATTATCTAGACATCAAATCAGTGTTACAGTTGTTAATTTTAGTCCAACCAGATAGACCTGTGTTTTAGAATAGACTACACTCCTTAATTAGTGTCTGATTGACTTGGTCTGTTTGGCTCAATTGGGTCAGGCTGAGTCGAACAACTTCTTTATATATTTGACATCGTTTGACCTGACTTTTTTACAATTCAAAAGCCACTTTAAAACAAAGTTAAAATTAAAGGTTTTAAGAAAGAAGTTAAAGTTATTTTGTTACTTTATTATTTTTTTAGTTTTAAAGCTATTTTTAAGTTAAAAGTTGTTTGACAAAATATTGTACAAATATATAATAAATAAATAAAATGTTAAAATATTTTTTGAAGGGAAAAAATGTTTAAAATATTTTTTTAGTAACTACTTAATAGATATTGTGTCTGGCCTACCTTCTCCTTAAATTTGTAGAGAAGTAGAAAAAAAGTCGGGTCAAACGGTACCTTTGACCCCTATAATAAAGTTAGAACAAACTGTCACACACGGCACACATACGTAGAAATGCTAGACATGGTTAAGTTTTACATTAGCTTTTAATTCCGGATCATGCTAACTTGTATTCTAAGAGCATCCACAACGGAGACACTCATTTTTGGATACTTAAATGAGTCTTATATGTACACATCACTCATTTATAATTTTTTAACAGTAGTGTCTAATAAGCACTCAATTCCTCCAACCCAGCATCTCACACAAATTTCTTAAATGAGACTCACTAATTAACTATCAATAACTTTATATCACTACATATCAATTTTTTAATATTATAAAAGTGTGAGCCCCACTTAAGATTGGAGGTCTTAAGTGAGATCTCGGGTCTTATAAGACCCCAACAATTTTTCTCCCCAATAGGGGTACCTATTTGGTATCAAGTCTTAAATGTTTAAGATTCTCCCATTAGAGATGATCTAAGATAAGTGTTAACGAATTTACAAATAATAATTATGTCTTGCAAAAAAAAAATAACTTTTTGAAAATATAATGTACAATTTCAAATATAAAGTTTATACTTTTTTTACATTAACAAATGTTCTAAGACCACGTATTAGCATTTTTCTTTAATTTATAATAAACAACATTACAATCTTTTGAAGTATGAACCTAATGTTCTTAACAAATTATTTAACTACTTCACTTGTAATAGTTTTACACATCAGATTTTCTTCTTCTTTTTTTTTGACAGAATACACATGAGATTTTCTTAACATGGATAATTCATAAGTAGCATCAATTATGCAGTACTAGTCAATTTCCTTAGCCTTCACATAATCAACTTTGAAAAACTACATAGTCGCGGTTTTAATTTCGCCAATCAAAGCTGCGACAGAACCTATGAAAGCAGCATTCATATAAGTGGTAGGTTCAGAATGAGAATAATCAGATCTTGCATCACTAAATTTGTCATTAAAATCAGGGCCTCCAACAATAGCACCCACATGAATATTAGGATTAGGATTAGAGGAATAGAAATAATCTGTGTAACCATCACTGCAACCCACTTTAGCTGGGTGAACTTTGATTGAAGGAATGGAAGAACCTCTGTGATGTAATTGCTTTGGATATTTACTTCCATATCCCATCATGTATGACATCTTCATGGGATTGTTTCCTAGTATATAGTCCACCTGTGTTATGCACACATTAAATTTTTAGTTATGTACCCAAATTAAGAAATCAATAAATGAGCTAATGTTTGAGAAGCAAAATCAGATTAGTGTACAAAATACCTGTGATTTTGCAAAGGCTTTAATTTCAGAGGAGGTGAAATTGGTAGAGCCACAATGAATTCCATCAATATGATTTTTGTTTAGGATTTTGGAGAAAATGAATAGTACCATGGTTGAGGTCGTGGTGTATTGCAAATTACTACTATCTCTAGTATACAAAAGTCCACCTGAGTTAATAATAAATCAAATGCTAATTCAGCTCGTTCCATCAATAATGAATTAGTGTTGATTGAAATAAGATTGACTATTTATGCTATATTTTTTTTTCTTAACTATTTATGTTATATATGTAGTGTTACTTTGACCTATAAGTAAATATATACCAGGAGTTGTTTTAATCTGTAGAGAGTAACTTCCTGTCATCAATGCACATATAAATGATTCACCATCACTATGAATCTTTGCTAAGTCCTTCTTCCCACCATAGAATTCCTAGTAAAAAAACAAGTAACGTTATTCTTTTCTTGGAACTAATGTTTACTAAAAATATATCAGATTGTTATATGGTATAGTTAACTGGTCATTAAATATAAAGACCTGTGTTAGTAATGTTTGAACTCCAACAAATTTGTTATCCCAGCTGAACTCAGACGCTGCCTGATTCCAACCTTGATTATCTGTAATGTACTTCAAGTACTTGCTTTCTCCACTGGCCTTGTATAACCAAGCACCAGCCCATAACAGTTCATCCTTTTGGTACACGATTCAAAAATAACAACCATAAATGAATAATACTAACAAATGATTAGTTTGTAAATATTCTCTTTTCCACAAGCTGCAATTTCTTACTTGGTAACCAGAGTACGAGCAGTAGAATGGACAAGAACCTGTGTAGGTGCCTCTATACTTGTCAGCAAAATCAAACAACTACAAAACATATGTTATTCCTATTAAATGTTTGTTTAACTAAATATCTAAAAGTGTTTTAGTTATATATAATCAAAGTGGAAATATCAAATCTTGATCTATGGATCATATATAGAGCCAATTGATCAATTAATAAACTATATGACACTTGAATTTCTCACAGATTTTGAATGTCTTAACAACTTCGACGAATATTCCGTGTCTTTTTTCTTAAAGACAATTGAAGCAGCTGAAAGTGCAGCAGCAGCCTCAGCTGCAGCCTCAGTTCCAGGGGAATTAGCATCAATCTTGTAAAGTGTTCTTGGAGTATCCATGTCTTCTGGACGCTCCCAACATTGATGATCTGCGTTTCCTTCTCCAACCTAGCAATCACAACAATTTTTGTTAATTATAAAGCAAATGTTTAACCGGAAACACAGGGTATATGTACCATACACATCTAAATGTGTCATGCACTAATAAGTACTTTATCATATGATAGAGTATGTTTAGACCGACTTATTTGAGTTTATCTACTAACATAAGCACTTGTGAGACTGTTTAACATAACTTATGCAAAAACTTATGACATTTTCATAAGCTATTTTCAGCTTATTTTCATAGACTCTCCAAGATAGCTTGTGAAAATAACTTATACGAAAACAATTGAACTTCAATCTATCTTTTGTTATAGAATAGGCTAATATGCTTAATACTATAAACTGCAAATTAAGTTGTTTATCCGTACAGGGCATAGAAACATGCCTGTGTGAAGAGCGTGGTTGGAGAAGTGTGAGATTGAAGTATGAAATTTGTACCCCAACGAATAGCACGGCGGAGATAATCAATCTGGTTAACTAAAGAAATCTCACTTTCATATTCAACAGCAGCCCAACTCAGTAAGCTGACTGTAAATGACATCGGCCATCCAAACTTCACATTATCACCCGCGTCGTAGTATCCTCCAACCAAATCCACCTGCCAAAGATATATAATACACATGATTGTTCATAAAGAATTTATATCAAAAAACACTCACATATATAGAGCATTGTATAAAGTTATATTGAGCCTAGTGCAAAATTGTGGTTAAATTTTATGCCATGTCATGTGTATATTTATATACATTTTGAGTCTTGCCATCAGAGAGAGCCGAGTCTCCCCTCCACTTCACTCGTTGGTCCTTAGGCAACTTCCCTGAGCGTTGTCCTTCAAAAAACAAGATGGCTTTGCCAAGAGCATCTGCATAGTCGTGACAAGATGAGGAACTTTTACTAATTAATTCCTCATCCATTATGGCTAATAGACCATTATTCTTACTACTCATGGCAAACCACAAGATCAAACCACTTATCAACAAACAGAACCCCATGATGGCCATCTTAAGTCCTAAGTAACTCTACTGGATATATATATATTCCGCTAAACATGCTTGTATTTATAAGGGGAGAAAATATAGTCATTGCCTAAATTCTACTTAAGTATCAATTCCAATATGATAGGAATTTACAAAAGTAGATGTGTATAAGAAATATTTATGAAGTGTGTGGAATGGGGGAGAACTTTACGTGTACTAGTCATTATGGCACTATATGCATATATAACAATTAAAGTCAGAATAAATGACTCATGAAGATGACATTTCTATTAATCATGAAGAAATTATTAATACTCCCTTTAACCTCATATGTACGTGATAGCCCTTAAAAAAAAGATTAGTTTGACGTGTTAGAGATTCTTTCTGACTACTATTATATGTTTGATGATGCCACCAAATTTATAATAGTAATGAGTATTACTGTTTAATTAATTGAAAAAACAAATTTGTATGTTGGTGTATGGTGGTAAAATCGCTTTCTCTTAGTCTTACCTCATGCGCATCTTTTCATCACATTTTAATACTCCTTCCGTCAAAAAAAAGTTTTGTCCCTTAATATAAGATCATATACAAATTTCTATATGCATTGATTACTCTTTTTTCAAATATACTTATTATTAATACTACCAATTTGTCTTGGTATATGAAAAGTTAACATTAAATATATATTTAATTAAGGGTAATATAGTAATAATCACACACATTTGAGACAACTTTATTATTTCAACAACTTTTCTTAATATCCGTGATTTTTGTAAACTATTCGTATAAAAAGGTACGGAGGGAGTAATAAACAATAACTTGACTCTTGCGGTTATGTCACTAAATATAGTAGATACATACAATTGATAACATTTGGAGAAATTTTAAACATGTAAAGATAAAACACTCTTGATACAATATTCATATCCTATAAAATATTTTTTTAGTGGAGGGTACCATCCATGGGCCATGGCACATCTACGCCCCTATAGAAGCTTTCCACCAATTAAATTATGATTAATGAATAACTTTTTATTTATTACATATGTGATTATCAATTTTCAGTTTTATATATGTGTGTGGTTTTTCCTGAGCTACTTTTAAAAAATTGTGGGTAATTTATTTAACACAATGAAAATTAGTCACGTAAGTAAATTTTAAGTGGAGTAAACATTAGCTTGTGAATATCACTTGTAAATTTATTTATCGTTAACATGTTAATCCATAATTAGAATATGGGTTGGTTGTCCCCGTGAGCTTAACTCAGTTAGTAGGGACAATGCAAAATATATGCAGGGGTAAGGGTTCGAATTCTGAACCAATGTTTTCAAAATCGGACCAGATCGGTCGGTTCAGCCAGTTGGACCTGAAAACGGACCAAGCACCGGTCCGGACAGCCTTAAAGAACCGTTAGTATGCAGACCGTGTAAAAAAACCGGGAGAACCGATGTAAACCGGTGAACTGGTCCCGGTTTTACTTGATCGGCCGGTCTATTTATTTTGTTTATTAACCATTGAAATTCCAATGTTTTTCTTTTTTCTAGTTTTCAGCCTTAAAACCTGTGACCCCCAAATTATATTTGTGTTTAAAGGCTAATCACGTTTATGTATATAAAGGGAAAATCAATAATTGACAATAATGAATGACTAATTTTGTGGAACCATTACCCATTATTTGCTGTCGTTGCTTATTTTTTACTCCAAGATTAGTTGCTTATTTTTTACTCCAAGATTAATTGAGATATAATTTGCTATAAATTGGATCAGCAACAAAAATAATTGCTATTAATTGAGATTACAAAAGTAAGGTTTAAATCGATTTGGTCAACTAATGTCAAATACGGTTGAATTGATTTGATCAATTATGTCAATATTCCTATAATTATCATACTCTTTTGAATGAGAATTTTTTTCTCTCTTACTGAAATTGAATGAGAAATTCTTATTTAAACGTAAAACATGATCATCATAACATAACTTGTGGTACATTGAAATTGATTTGCTATTATTTTGATTTGTTGTTGTACACGACTATTTTGAATGATGATTTTATTTCATGTATTTGTTATGGGTATGACACTTTTTAATGTGTTTGTCATGGATGTTTTTGTGCATTGGGTATGGATTTATGCATTTTTTATTTTATTTGGTATGTCCTTAAATTAATTACTTATAAAAATTAGTATTTATTTTTTTATTTAGTCTTCGGTTCAACCGGTTCAAACGGTTGGACCAATTGGACAATGAATCAGAGGTCACACCAGTTCAACCTTCGGTCCTGTTTTTAAAACATTGCTCCGGATATTCCACTTATTCACCTTAAAGGTGAATTTTTAGCCGTCAGACTACTTGACAAAAAAAAAAGGCTTAAATATGTAAAAGGTCCATGTAAGTTAGCGTGTTTTTTGTTTTTGTCCCTGTAAGTTTTTTTGTTGCGAAACAACCCTTGTATCTTGTTAACTTTTTGGAATTGGTCCCTGCCGTCAGATTCCGTAAAAAAAAAGCCTAGCTGGCTAACGGACGCTTACGTGTCAGTTGCTGAGATGGACAAACACGCTTATGTGGTGTAACACCCTAACCCTTAACCGCCGATTATTAACTTTAATAGAAACAAAACGTTAAGGACATAGGAAGTTACAACATGATGAAAACGCATTTTCATAAAACAACCACAGATCAAAATATATTTGATTCACAATCAGCAGCGGAAAAACAACCAACACAGCTTATAACCAAGCATGCATATATATACACAAAAATATATACATAAGATTTTCAAAAGAGGCAATTCAACCACATAGACTATTGCCAAATCTATACATAAACGTTCAGATACCCAAAATGGTGTTACAAATATCAGAGCCCTAGACTCTAACTAGGATACAACACCTAGTACCAAAAATGTAAGGATAGCTAAGCTATGCCCTCACCACTACAAAAGCTCCTAGACAGCAAAGGGCTATTCCTCAACGATAGCCTCGCCAACCTGATAATCTGGATCCCCAAAGATCCAGCAAATAACACAAAACAGAGAGTGTTAGTATCACAGCCAATAAACAAGTATAATAACACATTATTATACATAACCAAAACACAACACGTAATTGACAACGCACAAAACATCATCAAATACAATTACCACTCACAACCATTATGCACACATAATATCACTTAACAACCATTATGCACACATAATTCCTAAATGAACACTAATGTCACAAAGGATGCATGCCTCAAAATGCATTCACTAATGCATGTGGTACCAAATCATTTCGGATAAACTTATATCCTTATCAAGCACTCTTGATAACCAAGCACTCTTGGATTTCATATCCGCACTCGGATATCATCGAATAACCCGCACACGGGTATCATACAATCATGAAATGCATGATAATTCAACAAACTCAAACACTAAATTATCAGCACTCTGATAACTATCACAACAACAACAAACACAAACACAACCACTAAATTATCAGCACTCTGATAATTATCACAACATCAACAACAACAAAATACACAAACACTAGGCTCTCATGGCCAAAATCATAAAACACAACATGTATATACTCAAACATGTTCAACCATCTCAAATAAACCAAGCAATCATACCAAAATCTCAAACACATAAGGGTTTCAAAGGAAAACCCACACACTTTGATAACCCATACACAAGCTAGGATTTTACTCAAACTTTTCTTGAACAATTAATCTTTAGAAAGCATTAAGAATGAATTAAAATGGTGAGCAAGGTTTCCAAAACATATATTGAGAATGCAGTAGCAAAAAGCCATCCCCGCGCGCACCAGGACCTCCAGAACAATTCAACGAAGTTGGCCTGTTCAGGGTTGGTCGCTACAAGCGAGCTCTTGGTCGCTACAAGCGAGCCTGGTCGCTACAAGCGCCAGTGTGGTCGCTACAAGCGCAGATAGGCAGGGAATTATCCTGTCTGGTCGCTACAAGCGAGCCTGGTCGCTACAAGCGACCGTATCAGTACACAGTCATGTAAAAATGTGATTTTTCCACCATTTTAGCCCATTCAAGGTTACCCAACTTCCAGAACATGTTAAAAACAACTTTCCATCATAAAACATCCTTTAAAAACAATCACAAGCAAAGATTGCATCTAGCATAGAAATTAGGGTTTAAAACACTAAACTTTTCATAACTTTTCTTATGAATTCACAACACAATAACTCTCAATCAAACATACTAGCATCATCACTTAGCATTCAAGCCAGTAAAACATAATCATTAACAACTTTTAAACCATAAAAACTTCTATCAAAACCTATACAAAGTGAATGAGAAGTTTGGGATGGAGAAATAGACATTCTCCCCTTCTCTTAATCACTTGTAATCAAGTAATACTAACTCTCTTACCTTGAAATCAAAGTTCTCTAGCAACTCAAGCTTCCAATCACTTGCCCTAGCTTTTCTCTCTTACTCTTCTTCTCCTCTTCCACGTTTTCTTCCTCTTCAAAAGCAATGAATAGTGTTTCAAAAAGTTTTGTGATAATCTCTTATAATCCAATCCAATTAATCTTGGCCATCCATCCTTACTAACTCTCAAGGACTCATCCTAGCCTTTCAATCCAATCCAAGTTTACTACTATCATATCCACTTGATCATTACTAATACTCATAAACCCCAAAAGCCCAATACTATTCATCCTCTTGGCCCAAAACCTTAGAAACTCGATTACGAACTTATCTTCGCGCTAAATAATTATTCCTCGATTACTAGAAAATATATTTAAATGCAAATCCATAAAATAAAATATATAAAAATATAATATACGAAAATAGGGTCGTTACATGTGGCATTAAAGCTGAATAGTGCTGTTATAAGAGGGACTAAAACCAAAAACGAATATTTACATAGGGACTAAAACCAAAAAACGTAATCACCAAAATTTGAAATTAAAAACTCAATCTTTTCACCTTCTTCATCTCTCTGTTCTTTCTTTCTTCTTCATACCTTCCTTGCCCAGCTTCTCATATATTGTGCCCTAAGAGGAAAAACCCACTTCCTTCAAACAATGTCTTCTCATTCCATATCTCAATCATCAACAAATTCTTTGAATTATTACCAATAATGTTTAATCCAAATTAAGACTTTTGCTGTCAGGTTGGGCATGAGTTCCTTCAGATGAGCATTTAATTTACTTGTATCCAGCTTGCCAAAAATGAAGCATGATCATTATTACCCTAAGTATTAGCAGTTAACAATAAAACTAGGCAACCAAAACTTAAAAAGAAAAATCACATGTAAGGTACCGCAATTCCTCCTCCTAAGCTAAAAAACAGACAAAAAAGTAGAAAGATATGTAAGTTCAAACACCTTCAATTTCTTGTGGCCTTCTGCAGTCACATTTTCTACTTTTAACTTGCAACAACCAACTGTATCCGCTTCTTCATCATCTTGAGGAAATGTAAATGAGAAACAACTATATTTGATTTGCAAAAACTGAGTTAATTTTCAGACAATAAAGGCAATGAAAAGAAATAGGAAATGTGCATGATTGGATCCAGTCCTTTCATAAAAAGAAATGTTCTTTTATCTCCTTTTAAATGTAAATTGCAGTTATTGCTACGAGTGGCAATAGAAAATCAACTGAGTGCAAACCCCTCAAGCACATTCAGAAAAAATGATAAATATATTGCCCTCCTGCTTTTCACAGCTCTTTTAAACTATAGACAATTTAACTTAATGATTGAGATATGGAATTAGAAGACATTGTTTGAAGGAAGTGGATTTTTCCTCTTAGGGCACAATATATGAGAAGCTGGGCAAGGAGGGTATGAAGAAGAAAGAAAGAACAGAGAGATGAAGAAGGTGAAAAGATTGGGTTTTTAATTTCAAATTTTTGTGATTACGTTTTTTGGTTTTAGTCCTGTGTAAATATTCGTTTTTGGTTTTAGTCCCTCTTATATCATCACTATTCAGCTTTAATGCCACATAAGCGTGTTTGTCCATCTCAGCAACTGACACGTAAGCGTCCGGTAGCCAGCTAGGCTTTTTTTACGGAATCTGACGGCAGGGACCAATTCCAAAAAGTTAACAAGATACAAGGGTTGTTTCGCAACAAAAAAAGATACAGGGACGAAAACCAAAAACACGCGAACTTACAGGGACGATTTACATATTTAAGCCAAAAAAAAATATGAGTTGGTTAGAAAAGGATAAGGACTTGTTAGAATAGAATAAGAAATGGTTAGAAAAATCAGTTGCTTAGTTAAAGTTTGTTAGCTAACAAGTATGTCTATAATTAAATAAGTTGAAAGTCACCACTTTCATTCACTAATGAATTTGTTACAACACAGCATATTTTCTCTCTGATTTTCATCATCAATCTTTCATCCACCATTCTTTATCTGTTTTACTTGCACCGCAAGAAATTGAATGTTGCGATAACACTTATGTGATTAGTTTTCATTAAGTGTTGGATAACTTAGCCACAATTATTCATTGCCTAGGCGCTACACACACATAGAATTCATATGCATAGTTTTACACCATCAATTCCATCGCAATAGTCGGATTAGTAGATAAACTATCTTAAACTTCATTAAATATTGATTTGTGATTGATCGACGGTGTAATTTTGTTACTGTGCAACATAGATTCAAAATTAGTTTCTAAAAAAATGTTCAATTGCTACATTGGATGCATACAGTTTATTGTGTTCGTGCATAACATTTCACAACTGCTCTCTCTCTATCTGACTCTTATATATCACCCTCCAGGACATCATCATGCAATTTTGTAGATAAAGTCTCTAAGTATGACAAAATTAAAGTGTCAATAAAAAAACAATTAGAAATGTGAAATAATCACATTGTTATTAAATATATTCATATTTTCACATTTTTTAATATGATTTTGACATAACCTATTAAAGATATGTACATCGAAGATCAGGGCATTTATGTTTTACGTACCGATATGAAAGTACCTGCAGCAAGCACCGTAAATCATTTTTGAAACGAACCTCGAAAATTAATTGAATTGAATTGAACTTGTTTGGTGATTACTATTCCAATCCACCATAAAATCACATGCATGAATCAAATAAACATCTTCAGAAAAATTTTGCTGCGACATTTGAATGAACATTGTTGGCTTGATCATTTCCCGCATGGGCCACACCACGTCCATCGGCGACAAATATGGAAAGATTTGACTTTCTTACACAGTTAAAAAGGACAAAACCCTTGTACGTGGTTTACTTTTAACATAAAGAGAAAGAAAAAGGGGATGAATTCAAGACTTCACTGATGTTAAAATGTAAAATATGTGAGCGGTAAGAAAATGGCAAAACATGCCGAAAATCCAGGCAGAACGTTTTGGTTTAAGTCCGAACTCGTGCATGAGTTTTCAATAGTTATTATCATTTTATATATCTATAAAAAAAAAATACATCAATAATATAATTTCAATCAGTGGTTTAGATTTTCTTATTTATATATTAAACTTTAGATCTGGACCGTCGAATTTCAATCTAAAAACTACAAGATTTCATGATTGTATGAAATGGGTCCGTTGTTAATACCCTCGCGCATAGACAATTGATTTTTAGAGTCAATTCAACTATCCAACATAACTTTCTGAAAATTGCTTTTTTCGAATTGATTTTGTTCATTCCCACCCAAACTACCAAAAATATCTCCAACGTGAGTTAACTCACTCTTTGTATCTCCGACGTGACTTAACCCACGTGAAAAGTCAACATGACTTAACTCACGTGAAAAGTCAACGTGAGTTAACTCAAGTTGCGATGCATTTCTGTTTTAGGCCATCCCCAGCACCTCCACACTTCAAACACAAACTTCTTTCTCCCTTAAACCCCAAAACACCCAAAAGTGCGATTTTTTGGTGCAAAAGCTTGAGCTCAAATCATTGGAAAACGTCCGAAAGCAGGTTTCTACGCTCATCAAACGTCAAAAATAAGGTAATGTATCGTCTAACCTACTTAGATTTAGTTGGTTTTTCTGCTATGTTCGTCAGTTTTGGGTGGCATAAATGTGGCGTGAGTTAAGTCACGTTGAGTGTCCAACGTGAGTTAACTCACACTGAAAGCCAACATGACTTAACTTGCGTGGGTGCCCATAATTTGATTTTTGACGCCATGTTTTTTTCTTTCTTTCTTAGGCTTGTTGCATAATTTATTTATAATTTTTTTCGTTGTTATTTTTTATTCAATAGATATAATGATGGTTGAAAATGTGGTGGTTGATGGCGTTGAGTCGAAACCGGCCATCATTGAAGCTTCGGTTGAAGCGAAACCTACCGGTGTTTCCAAGCTTCGTGATAACGAAGTAAACACCACCTCATTTTTTTGCACAAATGATAGATGGCGAGAGCGAGATGATTTGCTAGATTGGGATCGTCGACAAGCGGCAAGGTTTGGATTTACTATATCTATAGATAACTCCATTATTAAACATCCAATGTTGACGTTGCAATGTGAAAGGAGTGGTGTATACAAACCACCAAAGAGAAGAAGAAATTGAAGCTTGAAGGCATGGGCTCAAGGAAATGTGATTGTCCGTTTAGAATGCGTGGTTACTTTGAGAGTAGACTAAGAGAACAGGAGAAGAAAAAAGTTGTTGACATGACAAAGTGTTTGGCGTTGCCTAGGAATATTCTCATGGATTTGAAGGAAAAAAATAAAGAAAGTGTGACGAATATAAAACAAGTGTACAATGCACGGGCTAGATAGCGAAATTCTATAAGAGATTACAAGACGGAGATGCAATACTTGGTTGAGAAGTTGGAAGAACATAAATATGTCTATTTCACAAGAATAAATCGTGAGGAAACCACTCTTGAAGACATATTTTTTGCTCATCCAAAGTCTATTAATAGCATTTCTAGAAGGCACAATGTTGTCTCCACCTCCAAGAAAGTATTAACCAAGGGAGCAAAGAAAAGGATGAGGTTACACCAAAAGAGTCATCTACGGGTCGAATCCTATCTATGTGGGAGCGTGTTGATTTTCAATTTCCCGATAGCCAATCATCACAAACTAAGTCATCATTTACAAAGAGGAAAAGTGTACGTATTGGCAATTCATCGCGCTCAACGGCTTCAACGCCTACTATACACCCGAATCTGAATTTACCATACATTACACAAATGTCAAAGATCATGAGACCTTACATTGAAAATATTGTGAATGTTAAAGGGGATGGTAATTGTGGATATTGGGTTATAGCTTAACACATGGGTGTGGATGAAGAAAATCACATATTGGTTCGTAGTACACTTATTCATGAGTTGAAAACTAATAAGAGTGACTATTTGCCGATATTTGGTTCGGAGGAGCGTTTTGAATATATCATGAATGGTTTACACCCTCCAACATATAGTGGTGGAATTGCATACATAGATAAGTGGTTGATTACCGGACATGGGTCACATTGTTGCAACTTATTACAATAGAGTTGTTGTGCAGTTGATAAGTTCCGAAAGAGTTATATGTGAGGCTTTTTTCCCGATCCGAGGTGCTCACCACTTAACCCACATGCTTACATCATGTGGCTAGGCTTAATTCCAAACCACTTTATTTATGCTAGGCTTAATTCCAAACAACTTAACCCACGTGCCCACATCATATGGCTAGGTTTTAAATCCACATATGGGAATGAAACACTCTTAAATTTCATAATGAATAGTTTTACCACGCATTAATGTTCTCACCGACCCGAAGGATTGCAATTCTTCTCTGCTTAAAGAATTATTCTCTATAATTGTACACAAAATATCTGATTACTCGGTTAAACAATAATTTGGATTTTTTTTATTAAATAATAAAGTCTAAAACCACTTGTAAATTGATAATTAAATCTAAAACCAGTTTATTTTTTGTCAAGTAATTTAGTAGCTAGAAATTCACCTTTTGAGGTGAACAAGTGAATGTTTGATGTTCGAACCCTGACTCCTGCATATATTATGTAATTCATTACAAGATCTAAATTCAGATCTAGCTAATAAAAAAATTGTTTCACATAGATAAAAATACCGTTCATATTTTTCAAACTTTAGTGCAACATGTCTGGCTTTTCGCTAGTGTGTATGATAACGTTTACGACATAAATTAAACTCAAAAAGATAAAAATAAAGTGAATTAAAAGTAATATATATAGTAATGATGATAGGGATAAAAACTACTCCACTAAAAGTAAAGAAAATAGAAGGATCTAGAAAGCGTGGAGATTTGATTTTGGAGAATATATAAATACAATACAAGAACAAAGTACTTCAAAATATCACGAAGAAAGGGTTTTGAAGAATGGCTCAAGAACTCGAGAACAAAGCCAAAGAAGCTTTCTTCGACGACGATTTTTCACTCGCCGTTGATCTCTACTCTCAAGCTATCGAAATCGATCCCACCAACGCTAATCTCTTCGCCGATCGAGCACAATCTCATATCAAACTCAACGCTTTCACTGAAGCTGTTTCCGATGCTAATAAGGCCATTCAATTGAACCCTAATTTGTCTAAAGCTTATCTTCGTAAAGGGTATGCATTCATAAAAATTATTTATTTTTTAATATTTATGTTTTTAGGGTTGTTTTTGGGATTGAATTCTGTTGTATTTGTAGGACTGCTTGTATTAATCTTGAAGAATATCATACTGCTAAGATTGCACTTGAAAAGGGGGCTTCTTTTGCACCTGATGATTCCAGATTCACCAATTTGATTCAACAATGTCAACGCTTCATTGCTGCTGGTATGAATTACAACTTTTTTATGTGAAATTTGATTATTGATTTTTCTAAATTTTATTTGGAATTGTATGTTAATTTGTTGTGACTGATTAGTGAAATTGGTTGAATTTCTTTAATTGCTGAAGGAAAATAAATTAAGAAACTTGTTTTTTGTTTTATTTAAATTGCAGTTGTAGACACAGTTTCATTCGGTTTTTAGGGTTTCATTCGGTTTCGAGGTTTTTAGGGTTTCATTGACTGCAATTGCTGCCATATTTACTCCTGCAATTTTTTAATATCTAGGATTGTGATGTATCTACAATTGCAATTTAAAACCTTGATTAGTTATTAGATAGCTGGGAAGTGATCATGGCACCTTGAAATTTACTCGTTGGACCGTGTGTTGATTAAAGAATGAGTAGTGATGGAGTTAGGATTCTATGAGCTGAAATGCTAACTTGTTTATGTGATCGGTTTTTAGCGCACTGTAGATAATTTGTAAAAAGGTTTTTTGATAGCCTTTGATGACTAGCAAATTTTTGCAATTGCTAAATTGTGCTGCTTAGTAGGTTATTAGATAGTTGTGAAGTAATCACAACGCCTCAAAGTTCGCTCATTAGACTGTGTGTTGCTTAATGAATGAGAATGCAAAAATGCCAACTTGTTTATATGATCTGATATTAGAGAACTGTATTTAATTTGTGAAAAGGTTTTTTCATCGCCTTTGATAACTAGATAATTTTTGTCAAGGCTAAGTTCGTCTGCTTATGCTTTCTTGTCAATTTTTCTTTTGCTAATATTGTGTTTTAGATTTTCGGACTGATTTCTTTCCACATTTTTGTTTGACGCCTGCATGATATGCGAGTCTGATTTTTCTTATTTTTTTTTCAGAGGAATCAGAAAGTCTTACGAGCACCCTACCACCAAATGAACCCAAATCATCTGCTGTGTCTGTTGATGATACCCATATGTGTGATAAGAGTGATGAAACATCCAAAGAACCTCAAAGAGACAGTCCCCCATCCCAAACAAATGCAGTTGCACCAGCCAGACCAAAATACAGGTTGTCTGAATTTTATTTCTTCTGTTCATGCTGCTAGTTCTTAATTCATTAAATTTTGTAGGAAAAGATAAGTGTAATTTAACTTATATCATGGCTGCCATTTCGTAGTCTGTCATAAGTTCTGTGAGACGACATGTTTCGGGCTTTTCCGCTTGCATGTTTTTTATTTAAAAAGTATTTTCTTGCATGATACCTTATTATTGTATAGCCATAATACGTGATGTTTTGAGTAAGCGTACTTTGGGGCCAAAAAACTTTTAATCATAAGTTTTTTAGGGAGACTGAAGGAAAAAAAGGGAGTAGTTAACCAGTTACTATTTCCTTAAAGAATGGATTCAACAAACATGCTTGGCTACATTTTGTTGGCGTGGCTGACAGCATTGTTAAACTTCCATTGACTTGTGATCTTTTCAGTTTGTCTATTTCTTTTGAATTTATGTATTTATCTTTGAATATAGACTGAAATTACTGGCTCAATGATCTGGTTATTTATTGATTGATGATGTTTGAGCAGGCATGAATATTACCAGAAGCCAGAAGAAGTGGTTGTGACAATATTTGCAAAAGGGATACCAGCAGAAAATTTTGTTGTGGACTTTGGTGAACAAACTGTATGCTTTTTAACGGATGCTATTTGATTCTCCCCTTTACCTGGATATTGAAAACTTACTAACTCTAAGTACATTAACAATGCAGCTGAGTGTTACCATTGATGTTCCTGGCCAAGATGCCTACCATTACCAACCTCGATTGTTTGGAAAGGTAACTGATGTTATATCAAGAGTTCACTTCTGTGTTTGCAAACAGTAACACTCGAATCAAAAGTTCACTTAATTAATATTGCTGTTTTTTGGAAACACAAACAGTAACACTCTTGAATTGACTATTTTGACTGTAGCTGTGTTTGCAAACAGTAACACTTGAATCACGAGTTCACTTAATTAATATTGCTCTGTGCTTTGAAACGCAAACAGTAACACTTAAATTGACTATTTTGACTGTAGATTTGCAAGTAACTTAAACCTTTTTTCTTTGAGTAAAACAGATAATACCTGATAAGTGCAAAGCTGTGGTTTTGTCAACCAAAATTGAAATACGTCTGGCAAAAGCTGAAGCAATTCATTGGACATCTCTGGAATATAGCAAGGATGTGCTTCCCCAAAAGATAATCGTGCCTTCAGGTGAGTTCATTACTTGGGTAATTTTTAGTTTGCGGTATCAATCTATGAAGTACAAACACTCCTCGGACACGACACCGACACATGATTACACTGAGTTATGTAATTTTCTCAAATTTTTATCGGTGTCGATGTGTCGTGTCCGGTGTTGGTGTCTGTGTCCGTGCTTCATAGGTATCAATTACAGAATGGTTCCTTTTGCCATGGTTTTCGTAATTGCTAAATGAATAAATAGGATATGATCTTAATTGCAATATGCATATCTGCAGTTCAATCTGAAAGGCCTGCATATCCGTCATCAAAGTCAAGGACTAAGGATTGGGATAAGTTGGAAGCTGAAGTGAAAAAAGAGGTTTTGCATCTATGCCCTGTTTATGTTTTTATTTATTTAGGGGTTTTGGAGGGGATGATTTAGGTTTAGTTATGATTTTGGTCCACCTGATTTCATAAAAGCTCCATTAGATTATTGTAGTTCTGTATAAGGCAATTAATTTATTTTATGTTCTTGTTTTTCAAAAAAATAATTATGTATATAAATTGGTTAGGTGTTGCAATGTCTTGGTTGAAAACTGTAGGACATTGTTAAATTTGGAACTCGAGAGGCGAAAATTGTATTTAGGTGAAAACTAGACAATTTTAAATGGTAACCTATTTAGTACTGTTTTAACCAAAATTTTGAATACATGAACCAATTGTATGTTAATTTCATCTCGTGAAACAATGAACATAATCCTTGTTTAAATAATATTGACATTGTGGTGCTCTGCCTTTCAGGAGAAAGAAGAAAAGCTTGATGGTGATGCGGCTTTGAATAAATTGTTCCGTGATATTTACCAAAATGCAGATGAGGACATGAGGAGAGCGATGAGCAAGTCTTTTGTAAGATATTCACTTGATGCTTGTTTTAAATTATACTAGTATTGGTTCCTAAACTTGTGCATATATAATTTTCTTTGTGACCACTAACATTTTATATATTTGCCTTGAATTGTGCGACATCGCAGCTGGAGTCAAATGGAACAGTGCTTTCAACTGATTGGAAAGAAGTGGGATCAAAGAAGGTGGAAGGAAGTCCTCCGGAAGGCATGGAAGTGAAGAAATGGGAGTATTGATTCACCACTCAATTACTGCTTATGCTTTTGAGAGTTAAAATTCATTTTGCTTTTGTTTTTTGCATAGCCATCTGACTCTTGTTATTAGGTTCTATTTGTTTTTTGTATGATATGTTATTTTTCTGGGAGAATTGACTAATTTGCATTTACTGGGGAAAGTGGATTTTATTTTCTTGGTGTATGTTGATTTTAGCTATATCGGTTAACTTCTGATGATACCCAGACTTTTAGTTTTTATTTTTTGGAGTGTTATTTGTGAAACACTTTGGAAATACCAAGTATGGTGATCAATTGTATGATATGTTACTTTTATGGGAGAATTGACTAATTTGCATTTGCTGAGGAATTGGATTTTATTTTCTTGGTGTATTGATTTTACTTATCGGTTAACTTCTGATGATACCGAGAATTTTAGTTTTTATTTTTTGGTTGTGAAACACTTTGGAAATCCTAAGTATGGTGATCAACTTGTTGGTACATTCGGAGTGTATATCTGGTAACAACTAATTCACAATGGCGCCACATTGGTCAATTTTTTTCTTAGGGTAGTTGGTATATTTAATTATTTAAGGAATGGAGTATTTTAAAATGAGTATCATAAAGTTTAGTAGACTCTTTAAAAAAATAAATAAATAATAAAATTTAGTAGATAAACTGTTCACTTGTAACTATTAAGATGAAAGAGAAGTGAGAAAAAACAGAAATGAATGTTAAATGACTGGTATGAAAATTTTAATTGGAAAAAAAAAACATAATACAAACCATTTTTGGAATAGCCAAGTTAGAAATAATTTAAATTTTTTTATTAATTCCTATTAAATAATTTAAATGGATTTTTTTATCCAACGTTAGTCACATTTTTTAACTTTAGTTTTCTTTTTTTTTTCAATTGTTTCACTTTTTTAGTCAACGTTAGTCACATTTTTTACCTTATTTTTTTTAACTTTAGTTTTCTTTTTTTCAATTGTTTCATTTTTTTTCTTTTAATTTTTTGTATAAGAATAATTCAAATATGATTGGCTATGATGCATAATTTTTTGTATCAACCAATCCAAATAAGCATGGAGACACTAGGAGAACTCCTCTCTGTTTATTTCCACTAAAAATAAAGAAAACCGTTACAAGTCAAGCCAAAAAAAAAGAAGAGAATATGTAGAGACAAAGCAAAAAAAAAAAGTATCACAAGAGGTCTTAAATCATTTGGTTAAGTTAACATTAAACCAATATAATGCAATATGATCTCATTTCCTTAACCAAATGCAATATGAAAATTAATATTTTAATTCATATTTTAATATTTTTAGGGTGAGCGATTATAATTTCCTTGATTTCCTTTTTCATGCGTCCATAATTTCCTTGATTTTTTTTTCATGCGTCCATGTTTTAATTCTCCAGGATCACCAAAGATATTTGTTTGAAATTGTCATAATTTTCTTCTCTTTTCATGCGTCTCTCAATATTTATCATTTAATTGTGCTTATTTTACCAAATTCCCCTGTGAACAATACTATAAATTAGACCTTTGACTTCACAATTTTTTTACATCACAGTCTCACTGTCTTTCTCTCTGTTTAGTTTTTTTTCTATTGTTCTCAACATAATTTGTTTATGGGTTTGAATGTAAAATTAGAGTTGGACACTGGCTATTAGTATTGATTTATTTTCTTCAATAATTGATGTATCTTATATATGAGTTTTGTTCTTCCTATTATCTTCATCCTTTCTACAATAGCGATGCTTTTTTCTTTGCATAAATGAATATCTATAGTTCGATGAGATATTAACAGACTTGATTATTCAATAGTCATAGACATCCGTTTCTAGCACATTTTTATTTAGTTGACATATTCAATATTAACAAACTTGTTGAAAATCGTGTAATGCTATAAAAAAATCTTTACATGTAAAGAAATTAGTTGTTAATAGTTTTAAATTTGTGAGAATATAAAAAAAAATTATTAACAACTAATATATTCAAAGAAAACCTCATAAACATGTAAAGAAAACCCCATAATAAAAAAAACAAATTTTAATGGAATAGTTTTATTTTTTTTGGCATATTAAAAAAATAAAATATGACTCCTTTTTTGGCTAATTAAAAAAAAAACCCGTAAACATGTAAAGAAAATCCCATAATCAATCATAATAGTTTTATTTTTTTGGCATATAAAATATGACTCCTTTTTTGGCTAATTAAAAAATACCCCATAAACATGTAAAGAAAACCCCATAATCAATCGTACAACTATAATTCTCAATTTATTAACATTGGAAATTTTAATTTATGATTTCAATTTTAAATAAATACGTAGATAAAAAGTTATTTAATTTATTTAAATATGAGAGTTATATTTAAAACATGTAAAGCCAAAAAAAAGGAAGAAAACATGCAGAGACAAAGTAAAAAAAGAAGTATCACAAGAGCTCTTAAATCATTTGGTCAAACATATTTCTTTCAAATTAGCATTAAACCATTTAAATTCAATATAATCTTAATATAAATAATATTAATGTGATACAAACATTCTAAACAAGTCATCAAATTTTAATATTTTGACTAACCATTATTTAATGAGAATATTCTCTTTAATGAATAATTAAGTCTTCACAATATACAACATCATCTCATTATTTTCTTGTTAAGATTGCGACAAAAACAGGTTTTAAACTTTTTTTTAGTTTTTTTTACAAAAAAGTAACAAGATCGGGTCCAACCACTTAAATTGGTTGAACTGTCGAATTCATCATATACCTCTCTTAGGCCTAATGTATGATTTTAGAATAAGCTTAATGTTATGGATAATATTTTTTTATATTATTATATGATTAAAGGAGAAGTTCACATGATATATCAATACTCAACATCATTTCATTATTTTTTTTGTCAAGAAAAATTGCGACAAAAACAGGTTTTAAACTTTTTTTTTTTATAAAAAAGTAGCAAGATCCAGTCCAACCAGTTAAATTGGTTGAACTGACGAATTTATCACATACCTCCCTTAGGTCTAACGTGTGATTTTAGAATAGGCCTAATGTTATGATAAAAATAATTTTTAAATAAAAAAATAATTAATTATCGAGATAATACAGTAGTACTATATATTCCAGTTTTCATTACAAATTAAGTTTATAAATTATTCGAATTTGTATAACAGTACTCATATATTAAAGTTTTTTTATGATTAATATATTAAAGTTTTGAAATATTTGGATCTATAAAAACATATAGAAATTTACCATAATTGACTTTGTTGACATTGAAACGAATAAGGAAAATTAATGTGCATTAAAAAAGAGAATATGAAAGTAAATTAAAAGAGCATTTAAAATGCATTAAAAATTTGTGTTGATTTTGATGAGATAGTTATCCAACCATCATGTTAAAAATAACGGGATTTGTACCCTATATAGTTTTGATTTTTTTGTGTATCGTTGATATAATTATTATCATTTTTTATATTTTTAGAAACGGTAATATTACCAAAGTACCCTGCAAAATATATGTTGATGTTATTCTTCAATTGTATTAAATTCCACAAGTTTATGATTTGATATATTTGAAAATATAAATTAAAATAATTATTTATTTCATTTTATAAATTATAATGGATATCAAATTTCAAATGATTCACTAATATTTTTTTTTCATTTGAACTAAATGATTCACTAATCCTTAAAACCCATCCTTAATAATAAGTTAGGAAAAAACAAGCACTTAAAATTTATTACTAATTAAATGCACTATTTTCCTACAATAATAATTTTTTTGATTCTTTACAATTTTTCTTTCTTTTGAAGTTTGAACTTGGAAAACTCAAATTAATGGTCCTTTAATTTACTAAATGTTTTTACATTCTCATAAATGAGAATTTAAAATATGAATGTATCAGTTTTTTTGTTACCATATTATTAGTATGGTGTTTTCATCGCTACTTAATAGCGACTAATATCTGTCGTTGAATTAGTGTGACACACAAAGATGGTTTCTCCTCTCCTAGCTAAATTTTGTCCATACGAACCCCTAACGATTTGCAACATATGAGTCTTTTAAATAAATTTTTGTTACCATGTTATTGTAATATAAATTTTTTAATAAATTTTAGTTTATAAGAGTTTAAATTTCATCTATCATAAGTGTGAAGTTTTTTACATTGTAAGTTCATGACAACCAATCATATACATATACATATGCATAAGTGTGTGATATTAAAAATGAATATAATAAAAGGTAAATAGTTATAATAATCTAACAATTGTGGTTGAATGATAGTCAATACATGTGAATTAGATTATTTTTACAATTGCATTTATCTACTGATTTGTTCTTAGACTTACTCTACCATAATTATGTTTTTCTGATGTTCCACAATTAGGTTGTGTACTTCTCTTATGTGTCTTTTTTATTTTCAACAAGTTTTATTTTATGATTTTTTTGGCCAATGATTTTGTACATTTCAAATTGTTTATTTATTAATTATTTTTTTATTAAATATTATCAAGTCACTACTTTTCGTGTAATATCACGTTATTTTCGGTAACCTATTTATGTTTTTTATAAGCTACAAATATATAACAAAAAAAAAATAACCGAAGTCTATGTGCACATAAATCTAGCCCAAAAAAAAAGATAGAAAAACAACTAAATTAAATAGTCATGAAATAAAAATCAATTATAAAGCAAATATTTTCATTCATCACACACTCATCCATTCTAAAACACAATCAAACTAACTTCATTTCTTTCTTTTCTTATTTTACAAACAAAAAGAACTTCTTTTCTTTCAAATAAAAAAAAAACTTAAATTTTTCATTAATCTATCAAAAATATTTATTCAAAGTCCTATTTCTCATTGTTTCTTTCAATAAAACCTAACCTCCGCTATTATACTAATATTTTTCTCTTGAAGGTAAATGAAATTAATGTAAATAGTTATTATCCCAACACAAGATGTGCATGTAGTCGAAACCAAGAAAAATCACACACATGTACCACAAAGCCAAATTGGCTAAACAAGATGAAAAATCGCTAAGTGGTCATTCCAAGACAAACTAATGGAATTACCCATCAAGCATGCAAATCAACTGATAAATTACAAAACGTAGCTTTAATCTATTATACTAATGTTGAGAAGCATCTTAGGACCAATCATGATTTTGTCACAATTTTGATTTTCAGTGATTGATCTATGACCGTTTTTAGAGGAATAAACAGTCAATTTAGTCCCTAAACTATCACTCTCTCACGAATTTGATCTGTAAACTATTAAAATGAACTAAGTAATCCTTAAAATCATAGTTTAAAAAATTTATGGTGTTCTTTATATGGTCCACTGATAAGGGACTTAATATAGACCTCACCTTAAAATCCACCTATAACTATGCATTGAATTTTTTAGTCATTTTCTTTCTGGACTTAGGGACAACTTCAGTAAAACATTGATTATTTAAACCATTTGTTTTGGAGAAAAATAACAAATGCATTTTTTTATCAGCATGCGAAGTGACAAGTACCACTGAAACTCACACGCAACTGTGTGGTTCCAGTTCAAACCCAAGTGAAAGTATCCGACCTAACAATATATCAACATTGTCACTTGACTTAGGGCTTACAAACATAATATATATATATAAAGGGCTTATTGTTTTCTAAGAAATACGTAGACGTTCTCAGTTTCTTTTTCAATAATTCTAAACAATTTGTTAAATCTTATGATGTTTTTTATATGCTCCACTAGTGATGGAATTAATAAAACCATCATCTTGAAAGTATGCATTGAATTTATTGTCATTTTAATTTATGGACTTAGAGACAACTTCAATAAAACAATGAATACTTAAACCAATTATTTTGAAGAGGAAAAAAAACCCGTAACACATGTATGTTTATCTCGTCGGTGGACGAAGTGACAAGTACCTAATTACTCACACACATATATGGATAGTTTCAGTTTAAACCAGGGTGAAAATGTCTAACCTAACAATATATCGTCATTATCACTTGAGCTAGGTCTTACCAACATAACACATATATTTTATAAAGGCTTAATTGTTTTTTAACCATTTTGTCCCAAAAACATATATAAAAATAAATATTTTAACATGAAACATTTTATTATGAATGTGATAATATATATTCCAAATCTTATTCAACATAAAACATGTTATTTTTAGAGGTGTTTGGTTGAAGAGATTATATGCTTACTATGACTCAAGAATAAATATTTCAAAATTTTTAGATATTTTTTTAATAAAATGATATAAAAAATAGTTAAAAAAATATGATTTAAATGAGACAAATATTTTTTTCGAATCACAATATGTATGCGCGAAAAGAAGTGCACACATTTTTTCTGATTAATAAGTATGAACGATCACCAAACGACCAATCTCCTCTTTATAATTAGTATGTATCAACGACCATCAAATGAACTAAAATACAAATAAACGTCTGTAGCGCGAAGCCAAAGCCTTTTCGAGCCAAAGAGTCTGAAACCAATATGAAGGAAGGAACTCAACACTTGCAACAATGAACTGAACAACAAAACCATCACAACAACACGAACTAAATCGTCCAGATAGTGAAGCTTACAATCTTAGCAAATGAAGACAATTGAAGATGGGTTATGAAGCAATCTGCACTGACCAAAACCCAGTTTCAGAAAACAAATGATAGTCATAACTGAAAAAGGGTAAATTGAATAAATTGAACTAACAGAAGTGTCGCAAGCAACACCTATAATGACGAAGAATAATAATGAACTCATATGCAAGAAACACCACACGTATCAATGTCAAAACCAACCCAAACGCGAGATACACCACACCTAGAAACCTGAACAAATTGAAGGACTATAACACAATATGTGCTCACACAAAAATACAGCGTGAGCCAGCCAATGAACAAATATGTGTTTAAAGAGCCATTGGGAGCAAAAAATTATGCTGTCAGTGATGAAGCACTTTCGTAGCATCATGCGGCGTTGAGCGACCCCATTTAGGGTTTGATGATAACACGTTACACAACCTTGAGAGCCGATCACACCACCACGAAGCTGTGGTTACATTAATAACAACTGATTTGGATTTTGGATTGAGAGGGTGGTAGTGGGTGGCGGTGAAGTGTGAATGAGTAAATTAACTTTCAATTTAATTAAAATTAATATTTTTTATTAAATTTGTATAAATACGTTAACTTCCCGTGCTTGGCACGGGCATCACACTAGTATACTATATTTGAAGCATAAGCCGTCTACATTTCTGTTTTTGCTGTTTTTTTTATACCCAAAACAATTTCTGTTTTTGCTTTTTTTATACCGAAAACAACTCAACTGATATTAGGATAAATCTCAAAAACATTGTGACTAAACCTAGAACAGACCGCCTTAGCAATAATATGAGCAACCATGTTTGTCTGCAGACAAATAAACTTCACCTTAAAAGTTAGAATGTAAATATAACATAAAAATAATAGATGAAACTATAACATTAACCTCCTTGTCTGCGAGATGAAATATGATTTGTCAAAGTAAACGAATCTGTCTTAAAAATCACATGCGTCCATCCTTCTCCGTAAAGAACAATCAATTGAGAGGAAGACCATGCGGTTTGAGCGAGCAAGAATTAGTTGAATGATACAGTTTTTCCCAAATTTTGTTTGGGTACTTACCTATATTTAGATAGAAATACTTTGTAGTTTTTCTGTGATTTGGATCAGAGGGATTGAGGATTGTTTGTGGAATCGAGTAGTTTTGAGTAGATTGTTACATATCGGAGCTATTTTAGATGTGTTATACACATATATGATACTCCTTGCGTGTATAAGCAAAAAAAAGTAAATATATTTTATAAAAAAAGGTAAATATATATATATATATATATATATATATATTAATTATAATTAATTTTTTGATATATTAAATATAATAATATTCATCATACTATTATTTTTCTTTATTTAATATTTTAAGCAGTTTGTTTCATGAGAAGTTCATTTTAGAATGTTAGTATTGCATGAGAAAATTGGTTAGAAAGTGGAGCCAAGGCTTGAGACGGAGTGCCCATTAAAAAACCACCATTACACGTGATATTCCCATAAGGTCAGCTATATTACTCCTCAAGAAAAGGATCCTACGGCTACAAGGAAAGAATAGGCATTGCTGACGGTTACGCCTCGAGTCGTGAAGGACTCTTTTTACATTACATGACATTGCCTCACAATGATACAATGAGAAAGGGTAAGTGATTTTGATTCAATTAAAATCAGAGAATGTATAAAGTTAAATGTTGTGCATTAATATTTGTTTTTTTTTTTTTCAAGTAACCTAGTAACCGGAGCTCGCACATTTTAAATGTGGAGAAGTGGGGTGTTCGAGGTAACGGTGTTCGAACTTGCCACTGACGACAGGATAAAAAGATAAATGTCAGCTGCTCGGGATGTAGCCGAACTTGCCACTGACGACAGGATAAAAAGAAGTCAGGATAAAAAGATAAATGTCAGCTGCTCGGGATGTAGCCGAACTTGCCACTGACGACAGGATAAAAAGATAAATGATATGCACAAGCTGTTCGTTAAAGAACTGCCACTTGGCATAAAGAGGGTGACATTTTTGGACCAGACACACTGGGGATGACACTTGGGGAAAAGGAAGGTTAAAAAAAAATTGTTCATGATTGATTGGTGTGAAAAGATAGTTAAAGCAAGACTCAGGGTGGTTAATGCAACCATGTATTGAATGATGTTATGTGCATGTTGTGTATGCATGAATGTATGAATGTATGTAAGACAATACGACTTGTATGACTGTATGGCGGATTGACTTGTGGGATAGTATAATTGATGGACTTGATGAGACAAGACTGGACTGGTAAGATGGAAAGTGGACCGACGACTGATAAGTGCCAAAATTGACTTAAATAGTATATTTATTTTAGGCACTTATGTAACTTATTTCACAAGTTATTTTAGGATAAGCTCGTATTTATGGTTAAAAATGCTATATTTGAGTTCCTATGTCTTACCCCATGTTTTTATTGTAGGAAATTCATGATTGATCATGCTGAGCAAAGAAATGAAGTTTGTTTTGAACTCATCGCTACAAGCGCACGCATCCTCGCTACAAGCGAGGATAGGCAGGGATTTTGAAGCCTTCATCGCTTCAAGCGCCAGATGCCACGCTACAAGCGAAGATAGGCAGGGATTTTTAGAGGTTCATCGCTTCAAGCGATGGACTGGTCGCTTCAAGCGACCAAGGGCGGTTTAAGGCCCCATGCTGACGTGGAGGATCCCTATTGGCCAACAAGCTTCCTCGCTACAAGCGACCAACTCATCGCTTGTAGCGAGCGTGCAAAAATCCAGTTTTATAAAGCATTTTTGGCTCATTTTCTGAGAGATCCAGTGGGAGAACTTTGATACTTTTTCTTCCAATTTGTTAGGATTGCTTTAGTAGTAGTTTAGGACTTAGTAATTAGGGCTAAAGCTTTGATCTTCAAAGATCAAGAGTGATTGGGTAGTGGAAATCAATCAAGACTTTGGGAAATCAAGACTTGGTTTGTATCTTCACCTTTTCTCTTCACTTTTGCATAGTTGCCATGAAAATGAGCAACTAACATCCCTTTGTTGGGATTAGAGGTAATCTTTCTAGCTTTGATTGTAATGAATGATTATGTGAATATATGGTTTAGCAATTTATATGTTTATGAAGTTATTCTTGCTTTTCATTCTCATGATTGATTCAAATGTTATTGACAAATACTTTTGAATCTATGTTTAAGAATAATCTTCTATCAAAATAAGAAAATCTAGAAATGGATTTGGGTTTTGATAATCGCACAAAGTTTCGGATCGTAATGCTTTCGGATCGTTTGATTGATTGGGAAATCGTCGATTAAACGATACGATCGATTTCACGATGTCATTTGGGAAATCAATGATATTGTAGAGCGATACGTGATATTTACGCTAAAACGCTAAATTCATATGCATGATTTGTTTATTACATTCTTTGCAAGATTGATGAACTTTAATCTCAACGCCTTTATTCCCTAATTCTTTGTCGTTTTAATTCCCGCATTTAAATTCTGTTAGTTTATGAAACCAATCGTACAAACCCTTAACTCAAAACAATACTGATTGTTGAACGGTTCGAAGTAAGGCACCAATCCCTGAGGAGACGATAATTGAAAATACTTACTTTTGTTGTTTGAAATACTGCTTCAACAAAATGGCGCCGTTGCCGGGGATTAGTGTTAACTTATTCTGAACATCGCAATAATTGATAGTGTTTTGAGCTTTTGTATATACCTTGTTAATATTCTTTCATTTCTTTTGTATATATAAACTGTTTGGCATTAACCCTCTTTGTTATGCAAAGAAAAGTTTCTTGTTAGTTAATTTTGTTTCAGATTCTCATTGAAAGAAATCATGGCTGATCATCATGATTATTTCAACTATTATGATCCATACGAGTATGAAGCTTATCAACAATATCAACAATATCCGTCTGAAGATGAACAAATGTTAAGAACTGAGAATATTCTGAACGCGTTCATGCAACAATCCATGATCAACATGCAAAACACCAACCATAGATTAAGAGCTTTGTCATGCCAATTGGAGGTTTTGCAAGTTCAAATGAATTATCTACCAAGAATCGTGGATGTTCAGACCGACAATCAATCCACTTTGGAATGTGGAGAGATTGTTGAAGATGATGTTGATGAGAGTGAGGAAGAACCAATGTTTAAAGGATGTGGTATAGAGCTATTAGTGGAAGAATTAGAGATACCACGCAAAGATGAAGCTCCTCAAGAAAGGTCAGATACTGAAGAGGCCAGTGTTGTTGATAGTGAAGAAAGTATGGAGATTGAGAACCCGGAACCGTTTCTTAACAAGGAACAAACTTCCAAGGATGAGGGGATGAAAGTGAGTAAGGTGGAACTTGAACGAGTACAAGATTGCTTATGTTCCTTGCTCAGCTTACTCTGGATAGGGAGGTTATGGACTCCACATCAGCGGTTCTTCAAGTTCATGGAATTCCTCCCACTTCAAAGGGATACTAAAGCTGGTGTGATCTCCGTCTCATTCTTACCACCCTAACGAAAAAGGCGTCGAGCTAACGACGTAAAACAAGCGCTTGTTGGGAGGCAACCCAACTGTTTAGGTTTGTTTTAATTAGTATTTTGATTTTTAACATTCATCCATGCATGTTGGGAAAGTGGCTAAAACTCAAAAATTTATTTTTCTGTTTCCTGTCATGGTCGCTACAGCGACCAACTCATCGCTGTAGCGATGGAATTTACACTACGTCGCTGTAGCGACGCACTTGTCGCTTGTAGCGACAGTTTTTGCACTTGCGCTTGTAGCGCCAAGCCACGCTTGTAGCGATGGGCTTTTTGCCTGTCGCTGTAGCGACGAATCGCGCGCTTGTAGCGAGCGTATCAGAAAACAGTTTTATAATACCCAGGCCAGTCCTGTCGCTTCAGCCACCCCCAACCACTTTCATTAAATACATTATCCTTTTTAACTTTCATTTTCGCACCTTTTCACTTCTGTAAACATCCACTTCAATTTCTGCATTTGTCTCTTCACATTTTGCACAATCCTGCACTTTGATTTCAGAATCTGTGTATAATCTCACTCAACAACTTCCAGGTATGTTTATCGTCCTTTTCTGTCACTGATTAGAAGCTCTATACTGTGTTTTGGTGCTTGCATGCTGATTTCGTAATTCTAGGGTTTAGGGTTTACGAAATTGGAACTTAAATCATGCCATTTTGTATACCCATTGTTATGCCTAGCTTAAGTTGTTATAAATGAACGAAAATCACTTGATAAACTGCCTTGTAATCCTTTTGTTCATAGGATTTCTATTTTGAAAAAAAAAACCCTTTGTAAAAATTTCAAATAAATTAGGGTTTTTAAGGATTTAGGAAGTTTAAGTGATTGTTTCTCATTTATTTTAGCTTTAATGTTAATTTCGCATGCTACAACCAAGTTTAAATCAAGAAAAACATGAAATTTGAAAAAGGGTCCCCTCGCTAGAACAGCGCTTGTAGCGCAGGAACCAGACTTTTTCTGGGTTTCGTCGCTACAGCGACCAAGCTGTCGCTTGTAGCGAGCGAACCCAGAATTTGTTTTATTAGTGTTTTGATTGAAATGTGACTTGTGTCCTACCTGACTTTCATCTGTTTTGATCAATTGTGTAGGAATGGCACCTAAAACATCTTCAAAACGTCAAAAGAACGTTGAAAGTTCCTCGTCACGACCAAGGGTCAACCTGCCACCACATGATGCAGCTCGTTTCCTCAGCTGGAGGAATCAAGAGAGATACGAGGAACTGAGGACAAGAAGAATCTGGTCAGAGAAAAGGTTCGAGATTTCTGAAGAAGGGGAATATGGCGGCTTAGCAGCCATGATAAAAGAGAGGAAGTGGGGAATTTTATGCACACCACCGAGGAGGATCAACTATGAAATCGTGCGCGAGTTTTACGCGAACGCGATCCCCGCCGATCCGTCTGATGAGTTTACCTGGACGACCTACGTGCGTGGGCGCACCGTCACATTCGACCGCATGTCCATCAACGCATATCTGGGCAAGCCTTTGGAGCTGGTTGATGATGAAGAAGATAATCCGATTGCACCCACTGCACTTTGTGATTTCGGTGAACGTCAGAGGAGTGGTGACTGGGATCACGACAGCATCGCACAGGACATCTTCCAGCAGGGGAAGAGTTATGACGTGAGTAGGGCTTCAGGTAAGCCTTTCCGAGCACTCCGTGAGGACATGACCACTGAGGCTCAGGTAATCCTTACCCTTATTCTTTATAACATCCGCCCTAAGTCTCACACCTCCTCCACCACTTTAGATGTGACCCCCCTTGTTCACTTTATCCTCACTCAGCGTCAGGTTGACGTTGCTAGACTGATAGCTAATGAGATGAGGATAGTTGCTGAGAGTAGACTATTACCCCCGGGCAAACCTAAATGCCCTTTGACTTTTCCCGGGTTGATCATGGGTTTATGTAGGAGAGCTAGAGTTCACATGCCATCACAAGTTGATGAGGAAATTAAAAATCCTATTGATGATAGATACATCAATAGGTACTGCTCTACACCTGCACCTGTTGCCCCACCACCACCTCCTCACACCTCAGCTGGACCGTCATCCTCAGCAGGACCTTCTCATATGCCACCACCACCACCTCAGACTACTAGCCACCCTAGCCACCCGACCATTCCACCTTTGGACTTCTCGAGTTGGGATTCTGCTACTGTGGGTTCTCTTCTGTTGGCGCAGAATGCGTCAAATCACCGGGCACTTACTACGCTCCAGAGCCATCTGCACGACAGTGGCCAGAGCCCGTGGACACCTGCATTCTTCTATGAGCACATTGCTTGGCCTGGGGACAGGCCATTCTTTCCAGGAGGGGCAGCTGCAGCTGACGCTGGTGATCAGCAGGATGCTGGTGACGATGGTGATGACGACGCTGAGATTGATGATGATCTGGGTGATGATTCTTCAGCTGCTACAAATTCTATTGATCGCAGGGTAGCTGACTTGATAGACTCTGAGGACGACATGGCCACAGATTCAGACTGATGATGCAGGCTGCAGATCTTGATTTGTTTCTCTTTCGTTTTATTTATTCAGCTTTGTACTTTAACATTTTTATTTATGCTGTGTACTTTGATTATGTTTCTTTTGGACCATGGATGATGTACCTTTTATGTTTATGTTATTTATATTTGGTATTACATGTTAGTAGTTATATTTTATTTATGCTTTAGTGTTTATTTATGGTAAATTTTTTTTGAAATGATCCCAACAAATTTTGAAAGAAAGATTCAAAAATTCAAAAGCCAATGCTTGAACTGTGAATCATCTGAGTGATAATGATAGAATGAGTGTTAAAGCGCGCAGCTAAGGTACTCGTTTTCTTGTTTTTCTAGGTATATTCGTGAATGTGAATAAGTTCTTTACACGCACAAGTTAATTTATTCAGTTTTTAAGCAAGCATGTGTTTAGTTTTGAACCAATGTAGAACTAGCCAAAAATGTGAGGAATCCTCAACCAATGTATATATGCAGGAGACCAATACCATGTTTAACTCAGTTAGATTATGTTAAATCTGTTGTTGTTTTAATTTGTATAAGAGCATTGAAATGATCAAGGCAATTTTTTGAAATTGAGAGAAATACTTGACCAAATGAACCTACCCTGTGAGATGTGTGAGTATCTGTTAACCCAGCTGAGCCTAATGGAATCAGAATTGTTAACTGTGGACTGTCAATTTAATAAGCTCATCTGCTTATTTAAATTGCCGGAGTTTGTAAAAAAATTCAGTCACAGTTAACTCTTTATTAAATTCTGATTGTGGTTTTCTTTTGAACCCTTATCCATCGTTTTTATTGACCTTTGCCATAATAACAAAGGAACATTCGATTAGGGTATCATTGGAACAAGTTGGGGAGAAGGGAAGGTTTTATTTAAGTCAATGTATGGGTGAATGTATTATTTGATCTTGACAACAAGAAAAAGAAAAGAAAAAAAAAAAAAAAAGAAAGAAAAGCAAACCAAGAAAAAGAAAAGAGAAAAATGAAAAGGTTTGCAAGATTTCAAAGAAAAAGTTGTCAAGAATCAATCAAGAATAGAAAAGAATGAAATTCACCAAGTGTTGTATTGGAGAAAGAAGGAAGTTGTAATTAGGTTGAATGTTTCCTTTTGCTTGGCCATTTGAATTCAAATATCCCACATATGACAATTCTTTTGTAGCCTAGCCCAATTACAACCCTTAAAGACTTTTTGATCAATGCCTTTTATGCTCTTAGAAATGATAATTAGATAGACACATAATTTGATTGTATGTTATCATGATTGTTGGATGAGTGTTCATAACCCTTACAAATGATTTCAATTGTTCATATACTTTATTTAGAAGTGTGTTAGGTTTGGTTCAATTTTAAACAAGTTGCTTGCTTAGGATTGTATGATTTGATGTTTTGTGTTTAGAACTAGTTCACATTCATAGCATGTATCTCGTTTTGTGAGAAACTTAACCTTAGTTTGCGCAATTATGTTAAATCATTCATCTGTCACTTATTTGTTTCAAACTTCTGATTCTTTTGCATTCTTGCTCGAAGCCATGATTAAAGCTTGTTTCCTTATTTGTTGTGTCCTTTGTTTGAGGACAAACAAAGATTCAAGTTGGGGAGTGTGATAAGTGCCAAAATTGACTTAAATAGTATATTTATTTTAGGCACTTATGTAACTTATTTCACAAGTTATTTTAGGATAAGCTCGTATTTATGGTTAAAAATGCTATATTTGAGTTCCTATGTCTTACCCCATGTTTTTATTGCAGGAAATTCATGATTGATCATGCTGAGCAAAGAAATGAAGTTTGTTTTGAACTCATCGCTACAAGCGCACGCATCCTCGCTACAAGCGAGGATAGGCAGGGATTTTGAAGCCTTCATCGCTTCAAGCGCCAGATGCCACGCTACAAGCGAAGATAGGCAGGGATTTTTAGAGGTTCATCGCTTCAAGCGATGGACTGGTCGCTTCAAGCGACCAAGGGCGGTTTAAGGCCCCATGCTGACGTGGAGGATCCCTATTGGCCAACAAGCTTCCTCGCTACAAGCGACCAACTCATCGCTTGTAGCGAGCGTGCAAAAATCCAGTTTTATAAAGCATTTTTGGCTCATTTTCTGAGAGATCCAGTGGGAGAACTTTGATACTTTTTCTTCCAATTTGTTAGGATTGCTTTAGTAGTAGTTTAGGACTTAGTAATTAGGGCTAAAGCTTTGATCTTCAAAGATCAAGAGTGATTGGGTAGTGGAAATCAATCAAGACTTTGGGAAATCAAGACTTGGTTTGTATCTTCACCTTTTCTCTTCACTTTTGCATAGTTGCCATGAAAATGAGCAACTAACATCCCTTTGTTGGGATTAGAGGTAATCTTTCTAGCTTTGATTGTAATGAATGATTATGTGAATATATGGTTTAGCAATTTATATGTTTATGAAGTTATTCTTGCTTTTCATTCTCATGATTGATTCAAATGTTATTGACAAATACTTTTGAATCTATGTTTAAGAATAATCTTCTATCAAAATAAGAAAATCTAGAAATGGATTTGGGTTTTGATAATCGCACAAAGTTTCGGATCGTAATGCTTTCGGATCGTTTGATTGATTGGGAAATCGTCGATTAAACGATACGATCGATTTCACGATGTCATTTGGGAAATCAATGATATTGTAGAGCGATACGTGATATTTACGCTAAAACGCTAAATTCATATGCATGATTTGTTTATTACATTCTTTGCAAGATTGATGAACTTTAATCTCAACGCCTTTATTCCCTAATTCTTTGTCGTTTTAATTCCCGCATTTAAATTCTGTTAGTTTATGAAACCAATCGTACAAACCCTTAACTCAAAACAATACTGATTGTTGAACGGTTCGAAGTAAGGCACCAATCCCTGAGGAGACGATAATTGAAAATACTTACTTTTGTTGTTTGAAATACTGCTTCAACAAAATGGCGCCGTTGCCGGGGATTAGTGTTAACTTATTCTGAACATCGCAATAATTGATAGTGTTTTGAGCTTTTGTATATACCTTGTTAATATTCTTTCATTTCTTTTGTATATATAAACTGTTTGGCATTAACCCTCTTTGTTATGCAAAGAAAAGTTTCTTGTTAGTTAATTTTGTTTCAGATTCTCATTGAAAGAAATCATGGCTGATCATCATGATTATTTCAACTATTATGATCCATACGAGTATGAAGCTTATCAACAATATCAACAATATCCGTCTGAAGATGAACAAATGTTAAGAACTGAGAATATTCTGAACGCGTTCATGCAACAATCCATGATCAACATGCAAAACACCAACCATAGATTAAGAGCTTTGTCATGCCAATTGGAGGTTTTGCAAGTTCAAATGAATTATCTACCAAGAATCGTGGATGTTCAGACCGACAATCAATCCACTTTGGAATGTGGAGAGATTGTTGAAGATGATGTTGATGAGAGTGAGGAAGAACCAATGTTTAAAGGATGTGGTATAGAGCTATTAGTGGAAGAATTAGAGATACCACGCAAAGATGAAGCTCCTCAAGAAAGGTCAGATACTGAAGAGGCCAGTGTTGTTGATAGTGAAGAAAGTATGGAGATTGAGAACCCGGAACCGTTTCTTAACAAGGAACAAACTTCCAAGGATGAGGGGATGAAAGTGAGTAAGGTGGAACTTGAACGAGTACAAGATTGCTTATGTTCCTTGCTCAGCTTACTCTGGATAGGGAGGTTATGGACTCCACATCAGCGGTTCTTCAAGTTCATGGAATTCCTCCCACTTCAAAGGGATACTAAAGCTGGTGTGATCTCCGTCTCATTCTTACCACCCTAACGAAAAAGGCGTCGAGCTAACGACGTAAAACAAGCGCTTGTTGGGAGGCAACCCAACTGTTTAGGTTTGTTTTAATTAGTATTTTGATTTTTAACATTCATCCATGCATGTTGGGAAAGTGGCTAAAACTCAAAAATTTATTTTTCTGTTTCCTGTCATGGTCGCTACAGCGACCAACTCATCGCTGTAGCGATGGAATTTACACTACGTCGCTGTAGCGACGCACTTGTCGCTTGTAGCGACAGTTTTTGCACTTGCGCTTGTAGCGCCAAGCCACGCTTGTAGCGATGGGCTTTTTGCCTGTCGCTGTAGCGACGAATCGCGCGCTTGTAGCGAGCGTATCAGAAAACAGTTTTATAATACCCAGGCCAGTCCTGTCGCTTCAGCCACCCCCAACCACTTTCATTAAATACATTATCCTTTTTAACTTTCATTTTCGCACCTTTTCACTTCTGTAAACATCCACTTCAATTTCTGCATTTGTCTCTTCACATTTTGCACAATCCTGCACTTTGATTTCAGAATCTGTGTATAATCTCACTCAACAACTTCCAGGTATGTTTATCGTCCTTTTCTGTCACTGATTAGAAGCTCTATACTGTGTTTTGGTGCTTGCATGCTGATTTCGTAATTCTAGGGTTTAGGGTTTACGAAATTGGAACTTAAATCATGCCATTTTGTATACCCATTGTTATGCCTAGCTTAAGTTGTTATAAATGAACGAAAATCACTTGATAAACTGCCTTGTAATCCTTTTGTTCATAGGATTTCTATTTTGAAAAAAAAAACCCTTTGTAAAAATTTCAAATAAATTAGGGTTTTTAAGGATTTAGGAAGTTTAAGTGATTGTTTCTCATTTATTTTAGCTTTAATGTTAATTTCGCATGCTACAACCAAGTTTAAATCAAGAAAAACATGAAATTTGAAAAAGGGTCCCCTCGCTAGAACAGCGCTTGTAGCGCAGGAACCAGACTTTTTCTGGGTTTCGTCGCTACAGCGACCAAGCTGTCGCTTGTAGCGAGCGAACCCAGAATTTGTTTTATTAGTGTTTTGATTGAAATGTGACTTGTGTCCTACCTGACTTTCATCTGTTTTGATCAATTGTGTAGGAATGGCACCTAAAACATCTTCAAAACGTCAAAAGAACGTTGAAAGTTCCTCGTCACGACCAAGGGTCAACCTGCCACCACATGATGCAGCTCGTTTCCTCAGCTGGAGGAATCAAGAGAGATACGAGGAACTGAGGACAAGAAGAATCTGGTCAGAGAAAAGGTTCGAGATTTCTGAAGAAGGGGAATATGGCGGCTTAGCAGCCATGATAAAAGAGAGGAAGTGGGGAATTTTATGCACACCACCGAGGAGGATCAACTATGAAATCGTGCGCGAGTTTTACGCGAACGCGATCCCCGCCGATCCGTCTGATGAGTTTACCTGGACGACCTACGTGCGTGGGCGCACCGTCACATTCGACCGCATGTCCATCAACGCATATCTGGGCAAGCCTTTGGAGCTGGTTGATGATGAAGAAGATAATCCGATTGCACCCACTGCACTTTGTGATTTCGGTGAACGTCAGAGGAGTGGTGACTGGGATCACGACAGCATCGCACAGGACATCTTCCAGCAGGGGAAGAGTTATGACGTGAGTAGGGCTTCAGGTAAGCCTTTCCGAGCACTCCGTGAGGACATGACCACTGAGGCTCAGGTAATCCTTACCCTTATTCTTTATAACATCCGCCCTAAGTCTCACACCTCCTCCACCACTTTAGATGTGACCCCCCTTGTTCACTTTATCCTCACTCAGCGTCAGGTTGACGTTGCTAGACTGATAGCTAATGAGATGAGGATAGTTGCTGAGAGTAGACTATTACCCCCGGGCAAACCTAAATGCCCTTTGACTTTTCCCGGGTTGATCATGGGTTTATGTAGGAGAGCTAGAGTTCACATGCCATCACAAGTTGATGAGGAAATTAAAAATCCTATTGATGATAGATACATCAATAGGTACTGCTCTACACCTGCACCTGTTGCCCCACCACCACCTCCTCACACCTCAGCTGGACCGTCATCCTCAGCAGGACCTTCTCATATGCCACCACCACCACCTCAGACTACTAGCCACCCTAGCCACCCGACCATTCCACCTTTGGACTTCTCGAGTTGGGATTCTGCTACTGTGGGTTCTCTTCTGTTGGCGCAGAATGCGTCAAATCACCGGGCACTTACTACGCTCCAGAGCCATCTGCACGACAGTGGCCAGAGCCCGTGGACACCTGCATTCTTCTATGAGCACATTGCTTGGCCTGGGGACAGGCCATTCTTTCCAGGAGGGGCAGCTGCAGCTGACGCTGGTGATCAGCAGGATGCTGGTGACGATGGTGATGACGACGCTGAGATTGATGATGATCTGGGTGATGATTCTTCAGCTGCTACAAATTCTATTGATCGCAGGGTAGCTGACTTGATAGACTCTGAGGACGACATGGCCACAGATTCAGACTGATGATGCAGGCTGCAGATCTTGATTTGTTTCTCTTTCGTTTTATTTATTCAGCTTTGTACTTTAACATTTTTATTTATGCTGTGTACTTTGATTATGTTTCTTTTGGACCATGGATGATGTACCTTTTATGTTTATGTTATTTATATTTGGTATTACATGTTAGTAGTTATATTTTATTTATGCTTTAGTGTTTATTTATGGTAAATTTTTTTTGAAATGATCCCAACAAATTTTGAAAGAAAGATTCAAAAATTCAAAAGCCAATGCTTGAACTGTGAATCATCTGAGTGATAATGATAGAATGAGTGTTAAAGCGCGCAGCTAAGGTACTCGTTTTCTTGTTTTTCTAGGTATATTCGTGAATGTGAATAAGTTCTTTACACGCACAAGTTAATTTATTCAGTTTTTAAGCAAGCATGTGTTTAGTTTTGAACCAATGTAGAACTAGCCAAAAATGTGAGGAATCCTCAACCAATGTATATATGCAGGAGACCAATACCATGTTTAACTCAGTTAGATTATGTTAAATCTGTTGTTGTTTTAATTTGTATAAGAGCATTGAAATGATCAAGGCAATTTTTTGAAATTGAGAGAAATACTTGACCAAATGAACCTACCCTGTGAGATGTGTGAGTATCTGTTAACCCAGCTGAGCCTAATGGAATCAGAATTGTTAACTGTGGACTGTCAATTTAATAAGCTCATCTGCTTATTTAAATTGCCGGAGTTTGTAAAAAAATTCAGTCACAGTTAACTCTTTATTAAATTCTGATTGTGGTTTTCTTTTGAACCCTTATCCATCGTTTTTATTGACCTTTGCCATAATAACAAAGGAACATTCGATTAGGGTATCATTGGAACAAGTTGGGGAGAAGGGAAGGTTTTATTTAAGTCAATGTATGGGTGAATGTATTATTTGATCTTGACAACAAGAAAAAGAAAAGAAAAAAAAAAAAAAAGAAAGAAAAGCAAACCAAGAAAAAGAAAAGAGAAAAATGAAAAGGTTTGCAAGATTTCAAAGAAAAAGTTGTCAAGAATCAATCAAGAATAGAAAAGAATGAAATTCACCAAGTGTTGTATTGGAGAAATGAAATTTCTGGCTTAGCAATAATGAGAGTTAAACTGGTTCTGATTAAACTGGTTCTGAATAAAAATTAGCAGATTCAGAACTAAAACAGAGTATGAACAAGACACAGTTCAGGAGCAGAAATAAAGTGCAGAAAATAAAAAGAACACACAAGGTTTGTTAACCCAGTTCGGAGTAAACACCTCCTACTCTGGGGGATACCAATCCAGGAAGGAAATCCACTATTGGAATTAATCCTTAAGACTCAGACACTGACACCCCAGTTCCTATCCTAAGCAATCAACTTCCACCTAGTCAGACTTCTACCCATGCATGAGTATTAGAGACCACTAACTTCCTATTCAAGTAATAACCCAGTTACTTGAACAATCCTTGAACTAAACCCAGTTCTGAAAACTACCCTGTTTTTGAAGAACACACTTCAAAACAAAAACTTCATTCTTGCTTAAAAGCTTTGAATGAATTACAACTCAATTAAACCTAAACCAACTCAAAACATATGAGTGGTGCACTAAGACTCTATTTCTGAATTTTCTCTCTAATTTCTTGTCTCTTGAATAGCAGCAAAGCACTCCTTATATAGCCTTCAGCAAATAACATTAATCTGAATTAAATCTTCTAAAACAGATATGTTTCTGAATTATGCAAGGCTTGAAAAGGAAACATATAAATCTTCAATGTATCTGCAAAAGATTCCTTCAGGAAATACGATCTTCATAAAATATGAGCCAATCTTCTGAATTAGATTTGTTTATGAATTATGAATGATCCAATAAGGAAACAAATAAACCTGCAATGTATCTTTATAAAGATTCTGCAGAAAAATACGAACTTCATAAAACTGAACCAAATCTTCATAAAATCTTCACCAAATCAACCAGCAATCTAGAAGCAATATGCGAAGATAAATCCTTGATAAATCTCGCCAAGATTCGCGCCAAAATATCTTGTAAAAATGCAGCTTCTGAAGAAGTCAACAAAAGTCAACGCGGGCATCAGACTCACATTTCAGCTTCTGAAGTGCTACAGTGCGTCTGAAGGTGCATTCAGCTTATGAAGGATTTTTCAGCTTCTGAACAGCTTCAAATCAAGTTTCTTGCAACTGAAGACTTGTTCTAAATAAGGAGATGCATCTATTCAACACATTGGATTTGCCAAAACATGCAGCCAACTACAAAATACTCAACAAGAAAGAAGGAAGTTGTAATTAGGTTGAATGTTTCCTTTTGCTTGGCCATTTGAATTCAAATATCCCACATATGACAATTCTTTTGTAGCCTAGCCCAATTACAACCCTTAAAGACTTTTTGATCAATGCCTTTTATGCTCTTAGAAATGATAATTAGATAGACACATAATTTGATTGTATGTTATCATGATTGTTGGATGAGTGTTCATAACCCTTACAAATGATTTCAATTGTTCATATACTTTATTTAGAAGTGTGTTAGGTTTGGTTCAATTTTAAACAAGTTGCTTGCTTAGGATTGTATGATTTGATGTTTTGTGTTTAGAACTAGTTCACATTCATAGCATGTATCTCGTTTTGTGAGAAACTTAACCTTAGTTTGCGCAATTATGTTAAATCATTCATCTGTCACTTATTTGTTTCAAACTTCTGATTCTTTTGCATTCTTGCTCGAAGCCATGATTAAAGCTTGTTTCCTTATTTGTTGTGTCCTTTGTTTGAGGACAAACAAAGATTCAAGTTGGGGAGTGTGATAAGTGCCAAAATTGACTTAAATAGTATATTTATTTTAGGCACTTATGTAACTTATTTCACAAGTTATTTTAGGATAAGCTCGTATTTATGGTTAAAAATGCTATATTTGAGTTCCTATGTCTTACCCCATGTTTTTATTGCAGGAAATTCATGATTGATCATGCTGAGCAAAGAAATGAAGTTTGTTTTGAACTCATCGCTACAAGCGCACGCATCCTCGCTACAAGCGAGGATAGGCAGGGATTTTGAAGCCTTCATCGCTTCAAGCGCCAGATGCCACGCTACAAGCGAAGATAGGCAGGGATTTTTAGAGGTTCATCGCTTCAAGCGATGGACTGGTCGCTTCAAGCGACCAAGGGCGGTTTAAGGCCCCATGCTGACGTGGAGGATCCCTATTGGCCAACAAGCTTCCTCGCTACAAGCGACCAACTCATCGCTTGTAGCGAGCGTGCAAAAATCCAGTTTTATAAAGCATTTTTGGCTCATTTTCTGAGAGATCCAGTGGGAGAACTTTGATACTTTTTCTTCCAATTTGTTAGGATTGCTTTAGTAGTAGTTTAGGACTTAGTAATTAGGGCTAAAGCTTTGATCTTCAAAGATCAAGAGTGATTGGGTAGTGGAAATCAATCAAGACTTTGGGAAATCAAGACTTGGTTTGTATCTTCACCTTTTCTCTTCACTTTTGCATAGTTGCCATGAAAATGAGCAACTAACATCCCTTTGTTGGGATTAGAGGTAATCTTTCTAGCTTTGATTGTAATGAATGATTATGTGAATATATGGTTTAGCAATTTATATGTTTATGAAGTTATTCTTGCTTTTCATTCTCATGATTGATTCAAATGTTATTGACAAATACTTTTGAATCTATGTTTAAGAATAATCTTCTATCAAAATAAGAAAATCTAGAAATGGATTTGGGTTTTGATAATCGCACAAAGTTTCGGATCGTAATGCTTTCGGATCGTTTGATTGATTGGGAAATCGTCGATTAAACGATACGATCGATTTCACGATGTCATTTGGGAAATCAATGATATTGTAGAGCGATACGTGATATTTACGCTAAAACGCTAAATTCATATGCATGATTTGTTTATTACATTCTTTGCAAGATTGATGAACTTTAATCTCAACGCCTTTATTCCCTAATTCTTTGTCGTTTTAATTCCCGCATTTAAATTCTGTTAGTTTATGAAACCAATCGTACAAACCCTTAACTCAAAACAATACTGATTGTTGAACGGTTCGAAGTAAGGCACCAATCCCTGAGGAGACGATAATTGAAAATACTTACTTTTGTTGTTTGAAATACTGCTTCAACAAAATGGCGCCGTTGCCGGGGATTAGTGTTAACTTATTCTGAACATCGCAATAATTGATAGTGTTTTGAGCTTTTGTATATACCTTGTTAATATTCTTTCATTTCTTTTGTATATATAAACTGTTTGGCATTAACCCTCTTTGTTATGCAAAGAAAAGTTTCTTGTTAGTTAATTTTGTTTCAGATTCTCATTGAAAGAAATCATGGCTGATCATCATGATTATTTCAACTATTATGATCCATACGAGTATGAAGCTTATCAACAATATCAACAATATCCGTCTGAAGATGAACAAATGTTAAGAACTGAGAATATTCTGAACGCGTTCATGCAACAATCCATGATCAACATGCAAAACACCAACCATAGATTAAGAGCTTTGTCATGCCAATTGGAGGTTTTGCAAGTTCAAATGAATTATCTACCAAGAATCGTGGATGTTCAGACCGACAATCAATCCACTTTGGAATGTGGAGAGATTGTTGAAGATGATGTTGATGAGAGTGAGGAAGAACCAATGTTTAAAGGATGTGGTATAGAGCTATTAGTGGAAGAATTAGAGATACCACGCAAAGATGAAGCTCCTCAAGAAAGGTCAGATACTGAAGAGGCCAGTGTTGTTGATAGTGAAGAAAGTATGGAGATTGAGAACCCGGAACCGTTTCTTAACAAGGAACAAACTTCCAAGGATGAGGGGATGAAAGTGAGTAAGGTGGAACTTGAACGAGTACAAGATTGCTTATGTTCCTTGCTCAGCTTACTCTGGATAGGGAGGTTATGGACTCCACATCAGCGGTTCTTCAAGTTCATGGAATTCCTCCCACTTCAAAGGGATACTAAAGCTGGTGTGATCTCCGTCTCATTCTTACCACCCTAACGAAAAAGGCGTCGAGCTAACGACGTAAAACAAGCGCTTGTTGGGAGGCAACCCAACTGTTTAGGTTTGTTTTAATTAGTATTTTGATTTTTAACATTCATCCATGCATGTTGGGAAAGTGGCTAAAACTCAAAAATTTATTTTTCTGTTTCCTGTCATGGTCGCTACCGTTTACATTGAACACAATAACCGCTATTCTCCATAACAACTTGGAATTCCACCGTTTAGATGCTTCAGATTCAGAGTCTCTTTGACTGCTAATGTGCCCCAAGTGAGTCATGGCCAACCTGATGCAGTTACTTTGTCTTTTGATCCTTAATTTTTGCATAGATTGCCCTTTCGGGTTTTCGACCTATCAGGATGATCATTTTTCTGTTTTATGTCTCTAATTTTTGCCTAGACCCCTTTCAGGTTTTCGGTCCACCGAGACGCTCATTTTTGCCTAAGCCGCCCTTTCTGGTTTTCGACTTACCGAGCTGTTCTTTTATTTTTTAGACAAAGTATTTCTTGATTGCATCGGCATTCACAGGACGGGGAAGCTCATCACCATCCACAGTCGTAAGAGTCATTGCACCACCGGAGAAAGCTCTCTTGACGACATATGAGCCTTCATAGTTAGGCGTCCATTTGCCCCTGGAATCGGGTTGAAAGGATAAAATCTTTTTGAGCACAAGGTCTCCTTCTCGAAATTCACGGGGACGAACTTCCTCATCAACCGATTGTTCCATCCTTTTTGGTATAATTGTAAGAGAAGGGGGTTGCTCCTGCTGATGTTCGCACCGAAGTATGATACTCATGCAAAATAAAAGGGAGCATCTCATGCCAATCCTTGTAGGTGACCACCATTTTCTGCCCTATCTTCATGATGTATTTTTTCTCTTTTTGGTTTCTTTTTTTTTTTGCAGCTTTAATGGCACCATTCATCTGGGATTCGACCAGGAATAATGTAATGGCAGTTCTCCTGAACCCAAGTTAATCCTTTCATATACTAATAACCGCGAGATCTCATCGGGAATCTCTTCGTCCTCTTCCTCTTCAGCTTCGTAGATAGGGAAATCAAAGTTGGGAGAGACAATAGGGTTACAGTGTTCAACGGGTTTATTGATGTTCAGTCTACATATGATTGATGATTGATTTTAGAAAATGAGTAAAAAACGCAGACCTTTTGAAATTGATTGAAAATAAAAATATTTTTTTGGGTTTTTTGTGTTACCATTTTCCAGGAAAAACAGTAAAATAAAAATAAAAGTCGCGAAAGAAACGATAATTTTTCATTGATAGTAGTAACTTGAAAACAAAATTAGAGCCCTACATGATTTCACTTTCGTATTGGGCGAAACGAAAGGATTTTTTGAAAAGACAAGACAACGAAAACACATTACTTGGAACCATGAGTAACTGAGAGAATGTCAACAGCGACCCAATTGCGGCAAATCCTTCCTTGTGTTTGCATGACCACACCCATTTTCTCTGTTTTGTTTGCACGAGTATTGTAGGTGCGAGTCGGTTTGTAATGAAAGCGTCGGGCCACTTTCTTTGACTGCGGCAGATTGACCTTTTGTGATGAAACAAAGGATGAGACTCGGTTTGGGAAACTATGAATGCGATATGATGCATGATTATGCTTATGCAAAAAGAAAGATTTGTTATCGGAGAACTTTGTTGAAGTAATTGTAAACATCATAGTTGAACATTCTTTTGAGCATTAAAACATTACAAACAGTTCCCTTTTTAGAAACCAAGCCAAGGGACCAATTCAAAAGTCCTTTAGTGGAAGCTAGATTTTAACAGGAAAATTTTTCTTCCTTAAATTCAACAAATCAGGGCTCTTGAAGGTGTACTTCCTAGTGCTCCTCTATGATGTTTAAAAAACTTGTTTAAGTCCTTCGATAATTGGATGAAAAAAATGTTTATGAATGAATGCATGCATGCATGGTTATGCTAAAGAACGGAGAAAACATGGTGAGGTTAAGTCCATAAGGTTGGAGTCAAGGGTAAACACGCCATTTGGTAAGGACTATGGTTTCAAATGTACCTGTATCACGGGTTCTACCAAGTTCCCAAAGTCATTGACCACTTCCGAATATTGTCGGATTACGGGACTACTCCCAGTCCAACGACGTTCGTAGGAAAGTCTCGTTTGAGTGTAGTATCGCGTATCAACCAATTCAAGACTACTCTTGATTAGCCACCGCACTACGTCCTAAAAGGCCAAGATGGGTTAAAGGTAACTAAAGGTCCTCAACTTCATAGGTCACTTGAAAATAACAATGCCGAACACGACTACTCATGTCAACATAGTAATACTTCCAAGATTCCTCCATTGAGTGGGGTTATCACATGTGCCACATCCGAAACTCACTCTCGGAAAGACACTTTGATTATACCACCATCCTATCTTATGTTTCCCTCAAGTCCGGGTGCAGGACTTATCTCACCACTCACGCAAAAGAAAAGAAACACATAGACACGTATTTACATTTTTATTTTTTATTTAAGCAAGTTATAGCACAAAATAATTAAATAAATTCAAGTTAGGCTCAACCCTCTTAGGGAATCCCCAGTGAAGTCGCCATTTCTGTCGCGGTGATTTTCGGAGATCAAACTATTGATTAGCGTTGACTCACTAATTTTAATTCACGACTGAACTTTTAATTTTTTAAATGAAAAGTGGAAAAAAGTTCTAAATTACCACATTTTTAAAGATTAGGGTTCGGGGGTTGGTTACGTTTAGGGAAGGTGTTAGCACCCTAAACGTTCGTAGTACTCTACGAGAACCTCTTGATTTTATTTATTTATTTTGGCTATAACTTGCTTATTTTTTTTTTAGAGACAAAATTAAAGTAATGAGAAAAGAAAATGTTTTATTTTTTTATTTTTTATGATTTGGAAGGACAGAGTCCTCTGCCTACGTACCCGTGAGGGATCAAAACCTCGTAGTTCGGGGTAAAAATGACGGTTGATTTGTTTGGTGTTTTTTATTAGTTTTAAAAAAGTTTTAAAGATAAAATAAAGGCCAAGTGGCAAAATAAAATTGGTTTGTGTTTTTTAATTTTGAAAATGATTAAAGTGTTATTAAAGTGGATTAATGGTTATTTAAAGAAAATAAAAGAGAAAAATGGGCACTTGATTGAAAATCAAGGTTTGTTTATGAAAAGATTTTTTGTGATTTTTGATTATTTGCATTTTTTTGTTTTTTTTTTGTTTTTAATTAACTAAGACTAAAAAATGTAACTAAAAGCTAAACGCGAGGAATTTCCGTGGTGACGTTGGATCACCACGAAACCCTTTTGAAATCAGACTAACCTAATATTTTTGTATTTTTCGTAAAGCAAAATAAATAAAAAAGAAATAAAAGACATAAAGCGGAATAAATAAAGTGAGTGTCAGTGCAAATTCTCATTTATATTTACATTGCTCCTAAATACATTCTAATAAAAATGAAAATGACAAAATAAATAATAAAAGTAAAATTGCTAATATAATAAAATAAATATGCTGAAAAAAGGCAAAAGATGCAAAACAAAGAAATAAACATGTCACATAAAAGTAAAAGAATGCATGAGATGTTGAATTATAAAGCATTAAAATGAATAAAGTGAAAAAAATGCATGATAATTAACCTAAAGAAAACTACAAAATCGAGAAAATAAAATAAAGTAAAAAGAATGAAGAAAATGCAAAAGATAAAAAGAACAATAAGATGAAATGCATGAGGAATAAATAAAGGATGAGAAATGCAACAAATAAAAAGAAAATGCAAGAAAAAGAAATAAAACTAATAAATAAAAATAAGAGGAAAAGAGGGGTGCAGTGAGCAGGAAAGGGTTGTAAAGAGGCGGTGCGGTTTTGCGTACTGGTTGTTTGGTTGTGGGTTTGGCCGTGTGTGTGGCTTTATGTGGTTGTGGTATGTGGTGGTTCAGATTAGTGTTAGTGGTTTGTAGGTGGTTAGGGAGGAGGTTCGGATTGATTGTGGTGGTGGTGGAGGTGGCCGAGTTTGTGGTTTTGATTATGGATGATGATTGATTTTGGTTTTGAGATATGGTTTTTGTGGTTTCGATTTGCTGGGGTTGTGATTAATTTTTGATTTGGAAATAATTGTGGCTTGTGTACTGATGAGTTTTTTCTCCTCCTTGGTTGCCGGAGCGTGTGCCTTTATATACACATTGGGGTGGACTTTTGACAATAAGGAGACAAGGATTAAATCCCCATCAAATGAGATTAAAACCATTAAATCACATATGTCAAAGTCATTAAATCAAACATTTGACCTTGACCTTTGACCTTGGATTTTGGATAGATTTGATTAGCAATAAAGACCAAAAAAATAACCATTAAGAATAAAAATAAAAACAAAATAGAATAAATGAAAAATAAAATAAAAATAGAAAAAATCCAAAAATTAAATAATTAAAAAAGAAAAAAGATAAAAAAAAACTAAAGTAAAATAAAATAATAATAAAACTGAAAAAAGGTCGCCTTCGGAACCCTAAACGAGGTATTTTAAAATACCTCTCTGCCGAAATTTCGTCTGAAACGACTAAAAATTCTGAACCAAAAGGACGAGTAAAAAAGAAATTTTAGGTCAAAAATCGGGGTATGACAGAGTATATAACACAAGATTTGTCATCATGTCTTATGTTTTTTTTTAATTGTGAGACGGAGGGACGGAGTAATAGTTAGAGAGCATTTTAGAAAGGTTTGCTTAGACTTAATTTATACTTCCTTTGTCCTCTTGAGTTTTTTTTTTTAATAAGATCACTTTAAAATGTTCAATTGCATTAAATATCTTTAGCAACATACCTCTAATTATATTAGATCTTTTCTTGCAATCTATTAATAAATACTCAGAAAATATTCAATATTCTCTCTCTTAAAAGATAAAATTGTCAAACAATATCAATTTTCAATAATTTAACATCACAACAAACATTCTTAAATTTGAGTATAATTCTCGTGATTTACCCGAGGGATTCTATATTTAAAGTCGGAGGTCGTAACACACTTATATAGTATTTTAGATATGCACTAGTTGAGATATCCGTGCTACAACACGGGTAGCGCGGTTGCGCCGCGCGGCGTGGTGTGTTATTGTGTGTTAGTGTTATACATAGTAATGGAAAATATTACTATAATAAATATAAAATCATAAAACACATTTAATTTGCTTAAAAAAATAAAAATAAATACTTATTTTAATTTGTCTATTTGATATGTGAAAATCTGAACAAATATTCGAACTGGACCCATTTGAATTTGATATGCTTATATTCCCGGGTATCATAATGTTGTTCCATTTTTATGTTGATAATACTAAAAAAAAACAATAATTTTAACTTATTGTCTACTAGCATACATTTGTTTGTGTATGAGTTTTATAATAAATTCAAATTATCTTTAAAAAATAATTTATTAAGAAAAATACATAACATACAATTAAAATTAACTAAATTATATCATTTTTTTGTAGGTGTTGGTGTGTTACATAAATTATTTTTTTAAAAAAAAAACTAACTAGCATTTCTATAAATTCTTTGATTATTTTACATGCAAAAACCTCTTAAAATACTCGAATTGTGCCCATTGCGAATCACATGTGCTTATATTTGTGGGTATAATAATATTATTCCTATTTTTATTTTGACAATATGAAAAGACAATAATTTTAACCATTTATCTAGTAGCAAACATTTGTTGTGTATGAGTTTTACAATAAATTCAAATTATCTTTAAAAAATACTAATTTATTAAGAAAATTATATTACATACAATTAAAATTAAGTAAATTATATGAATTTTTTAAGGTGCTGGTGTGTTACATGAATTATTTAAAAAAACTATCTAATGATAATATAGCATTTCTATAAATTCTTTGATTATTTTACATACAAAAACCTCTTAAAATACTCAAATTGTGCCCATTATGAATTTTACGTGCTTATATTTGCGGGTATCATAATATTATTCCCATTTTTATATTGACAATTTGAAAACACAATAATTTTTGCCAGTTATCTAGTAACAAACATTTGTTGTGTATGAGTTTTATAATAAATTCAAATTATCTTAAAAAAATACTAACTTATTAAGAGAAATATATTACTTACAATTAAAAGTAAATTATATGAATTTTTTTAAGGTGTTAGTGTGTTACATGAATTATGTAAAAAAACTTTCTAATGATAATATAACATTTTTATAAATTCTTTGATTATTTTACATACAAAAACCTCTTAAAATACTCGAACGGTGCCCATTGCGAATCTTATGTGCTTATATTTGCGGATATCATAATATTATTCCGATTTTTATATTGACGATATGAAAAGAAAATAATTTTAACCAATTATCTAGTAGCAATCATTTGTTCATGTATGAGTTTTACAATAAATTCAAATTATCTTAAAAAATATACTAATTTATTAAGGAAAATATATAACATACAATTAAAATTCAGTAAATTATAAGAATTTTTTTAAGGTGTTAAGGTGTTACATGAATTATTTTTAAAAAAAAAATAACTAACAATATTACAGAATTTCTATAAATACTTTGATTATTTTACATGCAAAAACCTATTAAAATACTCGAACAATATCGTTTGTGAATCTTACGTGCCTGTATTTGCGGGTATCTTAATATTATTCCCATTTTTATATTGACAATATGAAAAGACAATAATTTAACCAATTATCTAGTAGCAAACATTTGTTCACGTATGCTTTTTATAATAAATTTAAATTATCTTAAAAAAATACTAATTTATTAAAAAAAATATATTACATACAATTAAAATTAACTAAATTATATGAATTTGTTTAAGGTGTTTGTGTGTTACATGAATTATTTTTTAAAAAAATTAACTAACAATAATATAGCATTTCTATAAATTCTTTGATTATTTTACATGCAAAAACTTCTTAAAATACTCGAATTGTGCCCATTGTGAATCTTACGTGTTTATATTTGTGGGTATCATAACATTATTCCTATTTTTATATTGATAATATTAAAAGACAATAATTTTAACCAATTATCTAGTAGCAAACATTTATTCGTGTATGAGTTTTATAATAAATTCAAATTATCTTAAAGAAAAATACTAATTTATTAAGAAAAACATATAACATACAATTAAAATAATTAAATTATATGGATTTCTTTAAGGTGTTAGTGTATTACATGAATTATTTTTAAAAAAACTAACTAACAATAATCTAGCATTTCTATAAATTCTTTGATTATTTTACATGCAAAAACTTTTGAAAATACTCGAACTGTGCCCACAGTGAATCTTACGTGCTTATATTTGCGGGTATCATAATATTATTCCCATTTTTATATTGACAATTTGAAAACACAATAATTTTAACCAATTATCTTGAAGCAAACATTTGTTCGTGTATGAGTTTTATGATAAATTCAAATTATCTTTAAAAAAACTAATTTATTAAAAAAATGCATTACATACAATTAAAATTAAGTAAATTATATGAATTTTTTAAGGTGTAGTGTGTTACATGAATTATTTTAAAAAAAACTAAGTAACTACTATTCATTCTACGTATATTTTTACTTTTTTTCTCAAATTCAATATTCATTCTAACTATTATTCAATTATTGAATGAGAAAAATGAGTATTCAATTTTTCCTATAGACATAACTCAGTTGGTATAAAAGTCGCATTATACATGCAAGATCCGAAATTTGAAATCCAAATGTTTCACTTATTCTTCTCAAATGATGAATTTATAGCCTTTTCATTATTTTTAGACATTAGACTAATTGAAAATTGATGAAAAATAAATATTCAATTACACATGTGCCATTATTTTTTCTCATTTACTACACCTAAGTCACTATCTACCACAAAATCTGCAGAGATAATATTTTGTCATTATCACATTCAAGAAGATTTTTTTATTTCTCATTTGATTATTAATTATTAATTGCAAAAGTAAATAGGAAAGTGAGAGATCACTTTCAACATTTCTTTTCTCTCTCTCAATACGTCAATCCCACCCATTTTTCTTCTCCAACTCCACCCCCAAAATCCACACGGCGAGCCACCCCACTGTACTTTTCGATCACCTTTTTGCAAACAAAATTAATATTTTTTATCCTCTCAACCTTTCTCATCTTGTTTTATATGTAATTTATTTTTTCTTTTTTGTATTTTTAATGTGGGATCTGTTTGTATTTTTTATATAAAAAAACACTATGAAGAATTATGTGGATCTGTAGTTATTTTATGGTCTTTTTGAAGATGGTTTTTGTTTGTGAACTAAAAGAAACTCGTGAGTGTTTTTTTTTTCAGTTGGATTTTTGAATTCTTTAGTATTGATAAATAAATAAAAAGAAGACTCTTCATTTTTAGAAGTATATCTTGTAATTCTTGAATTAGATTAATTTGATTTTGAATTCAAAAATTGGCAAACATAAAGTAGAATAACATTTTTATGTTTTTTTTGTTGATTAATGCAAAAAAAAATTATGCTTGAATAAAAATAAAAATATGTTATATCTTTCAAAAAGAAAAGGTGATGCTATCTATTTTAAAGGTACTTTTGCGTGTTACCTGCAATGGATTTGAAGGAACTTTATTTTCTTATTTTTTACTATAGTTGGATTTAGTCAAAAGAGGATTTAAAAATAATAGAAAGCTAACCCTTGTATTAGCAAAATCAAGTTAAAAACTATATACGAAGAATAACAACGTAGGAGTGAGCTAACTCGGTAAAGAATTTTTAAAGCAAAAGTAATGAAGTTGAAAGATGAAGTATTTTTAATTTGTATATGAAAATGATGAAGTTGAAAGAAAAATGAAAGTCGAAAGTGATACCTTGATTTATAGTGTATGGAGTTAATGAAGAAATTATACTTTGATGAATTTTCTGAAGAAAAAAACCACATTTGTTAGTAAAACTAAATTTGAAAACGAGTAGAGAAAATGATGAGAGAATATGAAAATGAATACATAGATCGTAAGAAAAAGATGAGAGAAGAGTGATATTGAGATAGAAAGAGACGATTATATAAAGCTTGTTTGAAATTTGAAATGAATAGAGAAGGAAATCAAATAGTATAAAATAAGAAGAGTAAACGTTCATTTTGGTCCCTGAATGTATCTCGCTTTCAAACACATCCCTGAATCAATAAAATGAACCAAAAAATCCCTCAATGTCTGCTACGTTAGTCATACACGTCCAAAACGTGGACGTTAACATTGTTGATCTAGCCGTTAGACTTGCCATATCAGCTACAATTGTGGAATGGAACGCTGGCAGGGACTAAATTGGAGGGTGATTAGAAAGTTTGAAAGTAAAATCAGTTCCCAATTTTTGTTCCCAATTTCGTCCCTCTTCATCTTCATATCTCCCTCATTATGTTCCCAATTTTAAACTCTAAAATCAGTTCCTCTCTCAATTTCTCTTCCTGCATTTTCGAATCCTTACCCAAATTGAGATTGAACATGATGGGAGGTGGGGCGACGCACAGGAACAACAACAATAGCAGCAAATCACCCTCTGGTTCATGGAGTATGTCATCTTCTTCAAGAATAGATACAAATCGATCCACTATTCATGTACCTGATTTCATTGTGACTTGAGGACAACAATGTTTAGAGCAAACACCCTAAAGAACACAGGGAGACTATTCTACACATGTCCATTTAACAAGGTATATTCCAAAGAAAAAAGTCCTCTGAAATTGTATCAACACATTCTTTTCCTTTGTTTTTTTTTACTGATTTCTCCATTTATGGAATTGCAGAAAGATCCTCGAAATTGTGAGTATTTTATATGGCTTGATGACTGGGAGGCAATTCTTGCATCAGAAGCAGTTGCAAATGGAGAGGAGAAAAATTCAAGTAGAAATGATGGGAGACAGGTTGGAGATAGGAGAGAGGAGAGGTTGGTAAGAGATCTGCAACCGATGAAAAATGGAAGACAATACTCAACTCTAAAATGGAACATTTAGCTGTTGATTTAAGGATGTTGAAGTACTTAGTCTTTGCATCTATTATCATGCAATTCTTCAACATGATAATGCAAAAGAAGTGAAATAAGGATGTTGAAGTACTTAGTATTTGCATCTATTATTATGCAACTCTTAAACATGATAATGCAAAAGATGTGAAATAAGATGAACAATGTATTTTGCTTTAGTTTTTGTAGTTTCAATAGTGCGTAAGACCTTGTATAATGAATGATTATGAATCATCGTCTCTAATTGATGTAACACTATATTATGAAATGAAATGAAGGTTTGGTTTTTTTGGGTATCAATTGTATAAATTGATTTAGTTTTTATAATGCCAACATTAATGAATTTTTATGAATATAGTCGGAATGAATTCATCAACATAAAATAATGCAAAAGATGCTAGTCATAATCATAACAGTGGATTATATTCTTCAACATGATAATGAAATAAGAGGAACAATGTATGTAGCCATTGTTATAGACATTACATAACCAAAATGAAGATAGCTTACATAACTAGCATTGCCTAATATCTTGTTTTGAAAGTTATCTCAAAGACCCTAAACCAAAATACTAATTCAAGATTCATCAAAATATACTACATGTCCAAACCAAAAAACCATTTTGACATGATCCAAAATACATAAGGAGCAACAAACAATGATGACACAAACTATCTTCTCCTTTCAAAAAGAGGTTCCACAAATCCAAAGTCTTCAAGGGTGCCTAGGATGTTGATAACTTGCATTTCTTGGTGGCACAAACATTGAGGGAGTAGGTCCATTCACCCTTTGTCTTAGGTGAAGCCCAGGTGTTGGGATGAAAGTCATATTTGATGTTGAACTTGAACCTCTAATTGGTGGAGCTCTAACCGTAGTTTGTCCACCAAATGGCAACACATTTCCAGCTACAAATGGTGAAGCTTGTGGTCCTTCAGGGATATGCATTTCCTATATAAGTTAAATAAACACTATCAATCAAAAAACATACACAGGGTCAAGCAAATGGATGAAGTTTGGCTTGAGTAAAAATTCAATGTTAAAAATTCAATGTTTGCATTTCCAAGATCAATCATAAATCATAAAACATACCCAAGATCAAGCAAATGATTGAGTAAAAATTCAATGTTAATACCTGAGAATCAGGTTGTGGTTGTGAGTCAGGCAAATCCATCTCAATTGCACCATCATCATCAGTTGATGTCCAACCTCTAGGCCTCATTGGGACACCATAGTTACTACACCCTTTGCTATTGTGACCTTGGATACCACACCTTGCACAAGTTATTGGAGGGTACTTTCTCTTAAGTTTGCTTGAACTAGCACCATCTTCATTTCCATCTTTCCTTCTCAGCTTCTTAGGTCTCCCTGTGCGCCTTCTAATTGGTGGGGGAACTGGTTTGTTATATTCAGTTACTTCCCAAAATTCATGTCCTTGGAGTGGCTGAATGAAATAATTATAAGCTGCTTTATAAGCTCCTATGGTTAACCATCCATGGCAGTAATCTTCTGGTTTTTGATTTTTATATGTTATGGCAGCAACAACATGGGCACATGGCATACCTAATAAAAGTGTTTAAATTAACATTTTTAAATTAACAATAAGAGTGTTTAAATTAACATTTTTAAATTAACAATAAGAGTGTTTAAATTAACAGTAGTCAAGTAAGAAACATAATAAGTTGAATATCTATAGTGGGTTACCTGTCAATTGCCAAAACCTACAAGTGCAGGTACGAGTGTTTAAATTAACATCCATCTTTTCTTGCCAATTTTGTACCTCAAATCTGTAATCATCACTGTCCCCACACCAGATTGGTGTCCATTTGTTACTTTCAAGCTTTTCTTTATCCAATCTTGATTGTTGCATTGGACACAATGGGCCAGGACGACTTTCTAGTTTCAACTTGTTTGTAGCCATTGTCTTCATGATGTAGCACCTAATCTCTTCAGCCATTGTAAGAATAGGATGCCCTCTAAACTTCAATATCTTAGCATTAAAAACCTCACATGTGTTGTTGGTAATGTTGTCCACTTTAGGCCATTCACTGAAATGAGATTTTGTCCATGATGTTACAGGACATTTGTTCAGATACTCCCATGCCTTAACAGACTTTCTCTTAACCCTTTCCATATGTAAGTTGAACTGTGCAGGTGTAGTTGCTTTTGCACAAGTCCATGCAGCTCCCCTAAGCTCTTTGTCCTTCCATTGTTTTGTGACATTTCTCCAAAGATGCATAGCACAATACCTGTGATGAACACCAGGCATAACCTCTTGCACAGCTGGTATTAAACCCTAACACATAAAAACATACAGTCAGCAAATTTAAATAATAACACGTGGTTCTCTAAAGTTACCACTTACTGTCAAATGCATCCCTATAAGTTTACCCAAAATATCAAAACAGTTCATATTGCATTAAGTACGTACCTTTTGCAAGTCACTCATAAAATTCCATCCATGTTCCTTGAAATCCCCTAAGTCTTGATGAAGCAATGTCAGAAACCACTTCCAGTTGTCCTTATTTTCAACATCAACTATTGCATATGCAATAACAAAAATCTGGTTATTGGCATCTTGTCCCACTGCTGAAAGCAACTGCCCACCATAATATCCTTTCAAAAAACACCCATCAAGCCCAATAAAGGGTCTACAACCAGCCTTAAAACCTTTTCTACAACCATCCAAGCATATGTAAATCCTTTGAAACTGAGGAGGGGAATTAGAGATAGGTATCACATCTATCTTGCATGTTGATTGAGGATTGCTCCTTAATATCTCATGACCATAATCCCATACCCTACCATATTGCTCTTTCAGACTGCCTTCCACCAATTCTCTAGCCTCTTTAATGGCCCTAAATAACTGAGTCATTGATATGTATATCATACTCCCTCTTCAAGTAATCAAAACACTCAGTATATGTGATACTTGGTTGAATCCTTATTTGATGTTGGAGCTTGCTTACAACCCACTTTCTATTTGCTTGCTTGTTCTTGAAACCTCTGCAACATGTATGTTCAGTATAGAAAGTCTTCACTTGAAAGCTTTGATTGACCTTGCTCCATGAACAATATATTTCCCATTTGCATTCATCATGGAAACACTTAGCTCTTGCTCTTTCTTTGTCATTCTTAACCCACTTTATGTTCCTTCCATAAAAGATGTTATAATATTTGACAGCATCCTTGAAAGTCATCAACTTATCAAACTCCATGCCAACTTCCAAATGTACTTGACCAAATTGTGCAGATGGATTAAACTGAGGGAATACATCTCTCCCATTCCTCTCTTCATCACTACTAATTGGACTCTTTAATTCTTCAGATTGGTATGAGTTAACATCATTTTCACTGGCTACAGGATTAGGCTCATGAGGAACATTTTCTGCCACAGACTCAGGCTCATTAGCATCATTTGCTGCCACATGCTCAGCTGCCACATGCTCAGGCTCATTAACATCCTCTTCATTAGCAACAACAGCATCATAATAATCAAACTCAACATCATATCCTTCCTCAACTTCATAATCATCCTCAGCATCGTATTCATCATCCTCAGTGTGTGTGTGTGTTAGAAGGTAAATACATTGAATCCTCTGAGTCATCAGCACCAGACATAAGATCATTTGTAGCTGCATTTAAATCAGGTATCTCTTCAGGCACAACATGTTGATCTTGACAATCTTCTTTCTCAAGCACACCATTTTCTTCAGGAACAACATGTTGGTCTGGACAATCTTCTTTCTCAGTTTCATCAACAACATCGTCACCTCCAGTGAGCAATTTTATTTCATCAACAATGATAGGATCATCCACATCGTGCTCATAATACAAGTGAACTTCATTGTTGGATCTGATGGCAATGTTCACCATCCCAATTACATCATTGTCACTCACCACTTCAAACAATCCAGTTCTGAACCCTAACTCAGAATCCAAACACCAGATGTGTGAAATCTTAAAATAGCGAGCACAACTCTTAACAAGATCAGCAAGCATAAAACGATGGATGTAATCAATACATATGTCTTCCCACACACAAAAAGACCCTCCAACATAGTCCAAATCATCATCAGAAGCGATGAAATGTCCACCATGATGCAAAATCAATGTTGCCTTTGGTTCCATCTGATCAAAACATAACCATAAATACCATTAAAACCTACCACCATTAGACAACCACGTTTACACACAAATCAAACCCTAAGTGTTTTTTTATGAAAAAACCAAGATTCTATAAATGTTGTGTGCAATAAAGTAAAACAAAAAATTAACTAAGCTATGTATAGAAATATTAACACAATATTATGCACATTATTCATGTTTTACAAGTTTATACACAAAACAACAACAACAACATCAAAAGAGCTTAAAGGTGATGTTTTTCTTACCTTAAACAAACAGAAGCACGATTTGTTCACCGGAGGAGAGGGACGGTCGCAAGCTGAAGCATGCAGGAATGGCGTGATCGGTTGGAAAATGTTTAGGGCAGCTTAAACGCTTCAGACAAGTACAAGCTTTTGAGGGGGAAAATGACTTTGTTTTCCTTTTATAGTGGAGTTCTAGAATGTTTCATTTAGTTTCATTTAGGTCATGTCTGTTTATATTCTCATTTGGACGCCCAGCCAGGTAAGCAGCTGAAGTGGAAAAAAGAGAGGCCATATCAGCAATGTTAACGTCCAGTTAACGTTTTGGACGTGTATGACTAACGTAGCAAACATTGAGGGATTTTTTGGTTCGTTTTATTGATTCAGGGATATGTCTGAAAGCGAGATACACTTTCAGGGACCAAAATGAGTGTTTACTCACAAACAATTTGTTTGTTGGTTTTTACAAGGTAGGCTAACTTAAAGTTGGATAATAGGGTGTGATAGAACTATTCAGGCAGAAAAGTTGAATTTCCTCCTACGAAATACCGATTCTATCCTTTATGAACTTTAAGTTTGACATAGGGGTATTATAAGTCTAAAATAACAAAAGAATTGTGAGACATTTCTGACAGTTGAAATACCCATTTTAACCTTGAAAAGTAGTAAAAATGTGAAGTTAAAAAAACTGGATAGAGGGGCAGTAATGTTATTTTGGTAGCCATTTGTTTTTGTTTTTGTATATAGATATAGACAGATAGATATAGATATAGAAGATATAGATATAGATAGTTGATAGATAGTTGATTGATTCCCTGCTTACGAACAGACACTTGAAAAGAAGAGAAGCATACAAAAGAACGAAATATGCACACTATAAACAAACACCAAGAAAAAAGAATAACCGTTAAAATTATAATAAATTAGGTAATAGGTGAATACAAGATGAAATTACAGTTCCTATTTTTTCAAATAAACCATTTTCTAATTGAATATACAACCATATACAGGCACACATTGACTGTCATTATCGTTTTTCCGCTAAACTGCTTTCACTTGCTATGTCTTCACCTTGATAAATCAATTCCCCGTATTGAGGTGTAAATAAGATTTCTTTTCCCTTTCAATTCCGTGGTTAACAAACGTTAATGTCAGTTATGATCAAAATACCTGAATGATACATGTCCTTGTGTTTTCCCCATCTACTGCCGATTATATTTACAACCAGACAATGATGTTGAGCTCTCTAATATTTAATATCTATCTATATTCCAAGCATGTGCAAGTAAAAGCTTCCAAATATGTCACGGTCTCGAAGGATTCTGAGCATTTCGATTGTTAGCAATGAGCACATCCAGAGGAGATGTTGGTCGGCCTGGTTGTGGACCTTGTGGTCTTGAACTTTGAACTAGATGTGATGATGGCATAATCAATCGCTGCCTAACATCTTCGGTAAGTTGCTGACCTGAAAGACTTCCACGCATTCGCGAAGTAGGACGCCAATTCTGATCTGGTTGTGAATTGAACAATTCATCAGTACTAGAAACTGCCTGTACTGGTGGTCCTCTTTGCTCTCCTGTCAACCCCCCGAAACTGTCAGCTGTAAAATATGTGGCTGCTACACAAGTTTGATTTTGAGATGAAATGGATTGGGACTGTCTGGGAGCCAGGGCAGTAGCAATAGCCCTAGCTTGTTGGCTATATACATTAGCTCCAGCTGTCCAAACAATCCCATCTTGAGAATTACCTTGTCTGGCAACATGTGATGAGGCCATAACCCTGGCCTGTTGGCTACTTGCTGTAGCTCCAGCAGCATAAGCTTGTGAACCCCCTTGCTGGATGTGAGATCGTTGAGCATTTGATGGTCGCATTGGTTGGTGTGCATGGGCATTCAGAGTTTGCTGAGGGTGTGAATTTCTGAGGTCATTCAGCATATCTGTTCTGTGTGGTGGGTTATGCAATTGACTTGGTGCTCGGTTATGAGTAGCAGCTGACATATTAACTGGTAGTACTCGGTTATGAGTTGGGGCTGACATATTAACTGTTGGCACTCGGTTCTGAGTTCAATGAAAAGTAAAACTTAAGTACAAGAGTCATAAACAGCAAGAAACACACAATAAAAGCTCTAAAGATTTCCAGATTAATAAATGAACACATTAGAGGCATAAAAATTATCAACCAGTTCACCAAGTAGCAGGAGAACAAGGACTGGAAAGAAAATAAGACTCTCACATTCTCATCTTTAGTGGATCCCTTTACATCTTGATCTTGTATAATTTCTTTGAAAAGTTAGACAGACTAATGCCAATGTTTCCTCCTTTCACAAAACCAAAAAAATTGTCTTCCCACTGCCTTTTAGTTAAAAGAATATTTAAACTGTTTCAATCCCAAAACCATATTTCAAACAGGATTCAAGTTCAGTCACTTTCTTATTATATGAGCAGTTATGATGTTTTCTTTTCAAGGAACAAAGATATAAAAAATAGAAAGTTGCCACTTTAGATGCAAATTGAACAGACTATGCATCCTCAAAACTCTCACCCAATACAAGGATTGACAACAGAGCAATAATAAATCGAACCTGTGTTGCTGCTGAGACAGGAGGCACATTCAACGCGGATCGAGAAAAAAGTTGCTGTCTTTCTGCATCACTCAGAATGGCATTGTAAGGATCCGCAGAGGCAGGGTTGGACAAAGAAACATGAGGAGTAGCAGATGGATTGCTGGTTATCAAGGAATCCAAATTAGTTGCTGGATTTTGCTGTGGTCCTAATGTCTGAGATTGGACTGGGAGGGCCTGAATAGCTGAAGGAGTCCTATGAATAAGTCTCGCTGCCGAGGATGACCTCCCATACTCGTTTGAATTCATATAATTCATCAGCGTCAAATTATTCTGTCCTAAAAACTGGTTATGCATGGCAGAAGTAACGGCAGGAACATTGTCATGACCCTCTGCTTCTTGATTAAATACAGGAGAAATAGCATCAGCCAGTTCAGGAATCTCAACAGCTGTAGGGGTACCAGACCCACCGTTGGCAATATAAAGACCAGCCCAAAAGTCATCCTCTATTTGAACGCCGGTAGGAGCAGAAGCCTGAAAAGGCTTTCTATCTGCAGTTTCATACGTGCACATTATGTCCAAATCATTATCATTGTTGGTGAGGTCCACAATATTGGAAACGGTATCAGGGGGGCAAGTAGATTCTTGTTGTTCGGTCCGTTCCATTTCACAATCGTAGGCCTTATTCTGTATCTTATTCACGTCATGATCATTTTCTGAGCCTGCCTTCCACGATCCATCAGCTTCAAAAACCACTTCCACAATGTTCTCACCAACTTTTTCCAGGACCTTTATTTAGAGAGGAAAATAAAGGTTAATTTTTCTTTTCAACCTTTCTTTCATCCCTACAGTCAACTTGGTTTGCTATTAAAAATTGGTAAAGTTGGAATTATGGTACTCCCTCCGTCCCTAACCTTTGGTCCTTTAAGCTTTTATTTTTGTCCCAAAACTTCGGGTTTTTTACGAAACCAAGATACAATTAATGATGCTTTTCCTTTTGTACCCTTTACAAAAAGCATTAAATGAATTTTACTTTTACAAAATGAGTTAAGGGTAAAAGGGTCTAAACTTATCTAACTTCATTATTTCTTAATATGTATGTTCAAACCTAAAAGGACCAAAGAATAGGGCTGGAGGGAGTAAGAGATTGGCATGAAAAATAAATTACTAAACCATACATTCCCAATTGTAAGTTGATAGCAAATTGACTCTAGGAGAGAGAAGATCTATGAAGCCCCAATACCTGACACGATACGGATACGATACGATACCGATACGAGAAATTTTTCAAAATTTCAGATACGATACGGCCTCGATTATTAAAAATTAATATTAAAATTAATAGTATAAGTGCACAATGTATAAACATGACTAAAAATGATAATAAACAAACATTCACATTAATGAAAATGATCAAAACAAGTGACAATTACATATTTTTTCCCAAACATCATTAGTACTATAAAAAAAGAACACGGTTGTCTAATGTTGACTACTTAATAGTTAACACTAATTGAGATTGAAAACAAACAATTTTTTCCCAATTAGAGAGATGAACAAAAGAAGAGAAGAAGATATTAAATGGAGAAGAACAGAAGAAACATAGCATTAGAGAGAAGAGAACCAGAGTAGAATTCAATCGGTGGTAATTGTTAGAAGAGGGAATAGATATCGCTCTGTGGTGACGAGAAACCCTATTTTTTTGGGGTTAGAAGAGACAATATGTTTTTGATAGCGCTGCCAGTCTTTATGTAGTTTTATTTCTTATTCCTTTGTTATTCTTTTTTTAAAAGGAAATATGTAAGACAAAAGTATTAGTGGTGGAGTATAAGCTAACTGTATCAGAGTGTAAGTTAGTTGTATCCGACACGTATCGTTCATTTTTTTTCAAAAAAATAAATATTAATTGCCCGATACTTCTCTTATATGCGTATCGGAACATATCGGTATCGGATACGTGTCGGACACGATTCTTCACCATTTTTGGAGTATCGGGGCTTCACATGAAGATAAACAAAACGTAATTTCACTGAAAGATTTAAAGAACTAAATCAACTTGCCTCAATCATGTTTCTGTCAAGACGAATTTCTGTATAGCAGACATTCCGATTGCAATGGGGGCAGCGCCAGGATGGCCTCTTAACATTTATTTTAATGAAGTTGTCAAAGTCGAAGCACTACAGAAAAGAGAACATAAATGTAAGGTAGAGGGGAGAAAACAGCCAGGGAATATATTAATACACATTAGCCCAGCCAACCACATACACAGAACCACATCATAAGATTTTCCCTTTATCATAAATATTATTCAGCAAACATTTAGGTAACATTCAGTGCGGTCAACTGCGGATCACGGATAATAGCACTTTGTTGAAATTTCGCCACACAACAGTGTTATAGTGCCTCTATAGACGCTAATTAAGACTATTTTGTACTGAATACGTATCGTGGAACAATAGCGATTTGTTAAAATTTGGCTGTGCAATAGTGCCGCTATTTAACAACACTGGTAACTTACTTTTTAACTTAAATAAGGTGAAAAACAGACTTCTAAGCCGCATTTATCATTAACGATAAGTAACAAGTATATAATTAATCGGCAACCACCCCAGCATTCTCCATATTATGTGATGCTAATACAGCAATTACTCACCTGAAAATGTTTGCATGAATGCCCTTTAACAGGAGTCTTGATACGTGTACGGCTGTTTTGTAAAGATGAGAACACAGGATATCGATTTTAATTAAAAAAAGTTTTTTTGAAAAAACCATCAAAAGTAAAAATTCCAACTTGAAGGATAACTAAACAGATGATCTTGGCATAAAGTCTGCAAAGTAGAGTAAAGCATTCTGGTGAAAGAATACAACAAGCTACAAGATAAATATAAAAAAGCCTGCAGAAAAATCATACTTGCTAGACAAAGAAAACTTTAAAAGATTATTGAGAATAGTTAATGCTAAAAATTTCATACTAAAAGTTGCTGGTTGCCATAAACAGCAATTACCAACTCATAAGTTGGATAAGCTTGCTGCTCACAGAAGGCATGCAAAGAGAGTTCATGAACTAATACCAATTACCAAGCAAGGAGAATACACACAAGCACAAGAGAAACATAACAGATAAAAAGTATTCTAAAACTGTATATTTGAAAAGATTTTGCTCACTGTCTAACAAAAAGGTAGCAGTGCCAAAAAAGAAGGGCAGGGTCAAATAGTAATACATTAAAATAAAGTACGGGGTAAAAAATATTAGGCTTTTGAGATAAGATTAGAAAAGATTAACTGACCAGAGGGTTCTGGAAGACTAAACACATAAAATATTCATTAGGAAATTAGAGAAGGGGAGTAAACGGAAAAGTTCTCAAAAATATTTAATAATTTAGACTTATTAATAAACTGCACAGTCAATTAAGAAATTAGACCTAGATGCCACATGACCATTGTTCATCAGCATCTAACCCTATTCCACCAGTGTAGTAAGTATCCTATGAACTCCACCAGTGTAGTTATCCTATTTCCCTGTTTACAACTTCCCAGTACCCACTATCTTTCTATATATCTCGGTTTCTCTATCTCTCTGTTTTCTGCTATCTTTCGTTGTTCCTCTGCTCTGTGGCAGACAAAAAAGAAGAGATACCGTGATATCACATGGGATCATTGTTGTGCTGTTGAACCTAATAATAGGCTCAATGTCAAATGCAAATATTGCAATCATCCTTGTTGGGGTGGTACTTTTTTAAGGATGAAATGTCATCCTGCTGGGACAAATAAGAATGTTATTCATTGTACTTCTGTTCCGGATGAAGTTAAAGAGATGTTTAAGGATGCTTTATGTTATTTACTTTTGTTTATGACTTGAGTTTTGAAGTATCTTGAAGTTTATATATGATATTTGAAGTATTTTGGAGTTTACATATGATATTTTAAGTCATATTTTTTTTGTTAATGTATCTTACGATACACGATTCAAAAAAGTGGTTGAACGATACACGGTACGTATCCCGATTTGACTACCATGAACTGCACTAATTCGAAGTAACAAAATAACACTGACCGAATAAACTATTATAATTCAAACTAGAAATCAGCTGAAAGAGGATACCACATTAAGAAATACTAAGAAATTATAAGTCTATATTATAATTAAAAAATATTTAATAATTTAGACTTATTAATAAACTGGCAGTCAAGTAAGTAATTAGAACTAGATACCACATGGTCATTGTTCATCAGCATCTAACCCTATTCCAGCACAGAAAGGCCTTAAGAAAGGAGAATAACTAAGACATGAACTCCACTAGTTCAAAATTACAAAAATATCACTGACTGAATAAACTATTATAATTCAAACTAGAAATCAGCTGAAAAAGGATTTTGACTTCTGACTTTCTACAATGAACAAACAAAATTAAAGTGGTTCTAAAGAAAATTTCAACACAAACATAGCCAAATGACTCTAAAAACTAAACTGCATTTATAACAAAACGTTATTAGACCATTGACAAGAGAATTTTCAACATCTACAAAAGGATAAAACCGTGAATAACTACCTCCCTCATTGTTCAAGTTCAAAGTTAGTCAGGGGCATATTCTCTGATAGTCCAGACCCAGAAAGAATAAGACTGAAATGGAACTCAAATGAGAACCACCTATGATACTACTATGCTCAATCTGAAGTCTAAAGATGAGAAAGCTAGCAACAGATAAAAAGAGGAAGAAAAAAGTGATCAATATTGTGAACAGAGAAGGTTAAAGCATACCTTATCGGACAATTAAGAGAGATTCGTGATTCTCCCTCGATAATATCTGAATCTATATACATAAAGATGGAAAATGATAAAAATGAACGATAAAAAAAAAACAAAATACAACAATGATTATAAATGATTGGCTAATAAGAAAAAGTAAAAAACAATTTCAGGAAAAAACTTAGGTGCATTTCCTTAGGTGTACCTATGGTTCTTAACTTACCTACCTATGATTTTCTCAAAGTTTGTTATAACCACAAAATGTGTATTTTATGTTGAGAACCATACAAAAAGCACATAAGGAAATGCACCTAAGTGTTGTTGTCCTAAATTTACAAATTATACCTGCATTAACAGATACAGCAGGCTGAACATAATCCGGTGGAAGAACTGGATGCGCAGGCAAGGATGCAACACTCATATACGCAACAAGTATAATATAATGCCCTTCGCAATGATAATGGTACAGTGCAGTTAGATGCATACATTGAAAACAGGACAACTGGGTGGAAATAAAAAATTTTAAATGCTCACCATTGAACTGACCCACAGCTTGAAGAAGATTTGTCCCAAATTTAAGGATACTAGTCACACTGGTGGGCATCTGTGGTCCAGGATCCTGAGAAACAAAATGGCATATGTATAGCAAACTGGTGTTACACCCTTAAAACAGTGTATACTAAATAATTTGTAATGTGTATTCAAACAAAGAAACAGACCATTCGAAAGTTGGTCCTTGTATCAATTCCTTTTCCATTCAGGAGAAAGCTACAAAGATGCAAAAATACTCACAGTCAGCATCCATGTACAACCCTTGCACACAATTAAAATAAAGTTAAAAGAAAACATACTTCACTTGCTGAGGGCTGATGAGGCATGCAGACGTCTCAATGTTATCAATTTGGGCCACCAATAACCACTGCAAGTTAAAATATGTGGATTGTTCAAATAACAAATATTTTAAATGTATATTGACAAAAAATGCTGTAAATATGTAAAGAGTTATTTTGGGGTAGAACATAGTTTTTACTTTTTTTTTCTTTTTTACAGAGTTGTCAATTGCGGATTGTGAAAAATTGCGATTTATTCAAATTTCGCTACACAACAATGCTATAGCGCCGCTATTTGACAACCTTTTGTAATAAATAAATATGTATTCCAAAACAATAGCAAGCAATTTGTTCATATTCCACTATGCTATAGCGTTGTAGTCGCTATTTAACAATGTTTTCTATAAATGTCACCATAATAGCCTGTAATAATTAGGACAAGATTTTTTCGTCAGTTACCATCTACAAGTATGTCTATATATTGGTATATACTAACATGATGTTTGGTCCAAGTAGAACTCGACTAACATCCTTTAAGCAAAGTTTTGGGTTCGAGCCTTGTGGATTGAAAAATTGTGGTTGAGAGGGGAATCCGCATTAAAGGTGGCCAACATGGTTCTCCGATGAAGATAAATCATTGGCAAATCAATAGGCACTTCATGCCTATAACATGGTTACCAAAAATATCTATAAAATGGTATTAGTTTTGAACATTCAAATCATCGAATAATATTCATATTTTTCTGTCATTCAAGTTTTTTCTTATAATTTGCAATAAGGAAAACTCAGCCACAAATGCTAGCTCATGGTGACAAGGACTACATTTGTCATTTATGTGATTGATGTCGGATCTCTATCTTTTTGAAAAATTATGTGATTTCTACTATATTTGAAGAAGTTTTCATAAAAATCATTTCCAGAAATATAAAGCAAAAGTCATTTTTTTAAAACTATAACAAACAGGGCCCTATGTGAGGAGTTTGTCACATGTACAAAGTTTAACAAAACAAATCAATCCAGGGAATTCTTACAATTTTTTTATCTGATTGAACATTATTCTTTGTGATATGGAAGTCAACAGCAGAAGCACCATAACCAGGCTGCAATGCAGGTCAAATGATATTAAATATGTTCTCGATATGAAATATGACTAGATTTGACAATCGCAATTTAACTATCTAAAAGAACCACCTTGGCTTCGATTGACACGATTATTGGACCCAATTCCATATTAGGATAGTACCTGCAAGGCAGTCAACGTATAGACAAATAATTACTGTTACATATCAGAAATAGTGAGAGATAAAAGCAATCAGTAATAGTTGCAAGCTACATAAAAACAACACATTTTTTCTTGTAGGTCTTCTGGTTTATCCTAGTTTCTTGTACTTAACATCAGTAATAGTTGCAAGTTACAAAAAAGCACTTAGCAAAATATTATTGTTCAGTTCAAAAATAAGATAAAAGATGTAGAAGATATCTAGAGGAAGTTTCAAGGATCCCTACCTTTGCATTATAGTTGATACTGCAGGATGGAAAGAATTAGGTTCGGCAATAGCATTTCCCAGCGTGCAGTAGGTTTTTCCTATCTACATTTTGAAAGATGATTGTGACAAAATGGCACATAGAAAAAATAGTAATGATGATAATAAGTAACATATAAGCAAACCTTGTCGGCAATATTTAAAAGTTCTTTGGAATCATTCTCCTGGAACCATCCAATTTCACAGGCATTCTATAATAACAAACAGTGTCAGTAGTAAATTCACATCTTAAGAAATGTTGTGATACATAACTCCAGATTCTAGACAAATACATAATAAATATATAAAGCAAATCTCGTATAAATCTCAAGCTATCACCATATGGCATAGTGGTATAACACAAATTTAATTTGTGATATGAAGTGAAATTCATTCAAGAATTAAAAAAACAATCAGATTCGGAAAAATTTCATGAAATCAATAACTTAAACAAATGCTCCAAAATCATTCTTGGCACAGTGCAAGAGTTCCCTTGGTGGGTTACGTTTTATGAAAATTAATTGCCAAGTTATCCTTAGTCAACAGTGACAGACTGCCGGTAGGCAATTTTTCTTTAAATAAAAAAGATCATCAAAACCTTTCATAAGACATGGCTAATGGAAATTCATCAACGCCAAGAAACAAACTTACCTTCACAGAGATCATCAAAACCATCACAGCTGCTTGTGAATGTTCATCGGTCTTTCTTTGATACATTTGTGTCGAAGAGGAAAAGTAAATGCCAAAAACCTATTGACATAGAAATTAATAAAATAAATATGACAAAACTTCTTCCTCACCCCGCCCCCTAAAAAAAAGGAAAAGCAATAAAAAGGAATCCACATTGTGCGGTGAAAATTACCTGTTTCATCAAAATAGGTAATTCATTAGCTTTCAGCGGAACTTCCCCGTTTGCAAGTGCATAATCGATCCCTCTGCATATCAATCAAAGTAAATCATTAACAAATGCAGTGTATGCACATGTATGTTAGCAGTTAATTAATAAAAAAAATACACACATAGTGATTTCACACAAATTTAAATAGTAAAAACCTAATTTGGCATTGTTTCATTGACGGTAAAACTTAGACTAAAAACTAATTTGTTCCCTCATAATTTCAACTGAGTCTCTAACTAAAACTAGTGCCCACATTATTTTCATACTGGCGACAAATTAGTCTCTCTGATAATTTGGACTCATTACAATAAAGGGATTCAAATTTAATGTTAAATCGAGTAGTGACAAAACAGTGAGTTAAAATTTTCGGTGCATAGAAACTTGAATGCAACATCACCTACGTTAAACCTAGGTTTAACCCAAAACTAAAACACAAGCACATTCAAAACCTAAAAGAAAAAGAAAGTGAAGAGTGAAAAATACCTGGAGAGGGAGAGACATAGGTTAAAAAATTCGAAAGCATCGCTACGGTTGCCTGGTACAAAGTGTGTAGCCAAACGCTCCAGAACTTTAGTGATTCTGTACAAATTGACTAGCGACGGCGATACTGGGTTTCCGGTCGCAGTCATTGCACCTGATTCAGGTAGCGTCGACAACGGCGACGAAGTGTTCGTTTCCATAGTGGTGTGGTCCTAGAGTGTTCTTACAGTAAAAAAAAAAACGCTGAACTGCGGTGGTCAATGGTCAAATATATATGTGTGGGGAGAATAAGTTGGGTTGGGCTAAATTTCGTAAGATTTAATGCATGTAGCCAATTTTATCCACAAATACTCGTGGCACGGGTTTTTTAAGTATGAGTTCGCTTTTTGGAGTCAATTTTTAATTTTATTTTAAATTTTTGTATTTAAGTAAATAATTTGATATATGTAAAAATAGATTAATGAACTAATGAGTGGGTGGATTAAAATTAATGTGGATAGGTCATGTTGTGGGTCCTCCTCTATTGGGTCAATATGAGGTGTTTTTAGGGACCATAGTTAGGGATGTGCATTTTAACTGGTTCACATGAACCATAACTGAAAATTCAGTGAACCAATTTAAAAAACCCAAACCATTATTTACAAAAACCAACCCAGTCCATTTTAAAAATTAAAAAATAGTTTGGTTCACTCTTTCTCAAAATCGGTTAATATTCATTATCTGCATTGCATATTTTCAGAAATTGGTTTGTGCCTTCTTCACTGAGATTTTAATACACCATCAATTCAATTTTACAAACCCTTCTTCAAAAATTGGTGATTTCTTCAAAAATCATTGTTTCTTCCTCACAGAATCACCATCCCCGCTACATCCTCCACCATCATCGTCATCATTTCCACCGCGAGAATATGACCATCTCTCAACAATGTTGCTTTCGTCTCTGTTGCCTTCTCTTTTCGCTGATCTTCGGCACAGTGGTGTTGGACGCAGAAACTCCGTTTTCATGTCGAGTTGATTTATGAACCATGTGGAAGTGAGGAAAAGATTGAAGAATTGAAAGGAGTTTGAATTTGATGAAGAAATGAAAGCATTGAGTTACTAGGAACATAGAAGATTGAAGAAAATTATGAGCAATTTGATGGAAAGAATGACATAGAGGTTAAATCGAAGCATAATCTGAATCAGAATGGAGGAATCCTATGATAGTGAATCAAATTTGAGGAAGAAGAGAAGAAAAATTTAGCTAAAAAATCGTGAACTGATTTTCATTATAAACTGGATCTTAACCGGTTATGAACCGAACCCGGACTGATTTTGAAAAAATAAACGATTTTTACTTAAACAGGTTTTGGATCTGAACCAAACCACAAAATGGATTTAGTTTGGTTTGGTTTAGTAACCATGAACACCCCTAACCACAGTGGCTCCTTCCTTGGGGGCTTTGTGCAGAACTTAGGTCATGCTTCGGTGTTTGTTATGGAGCTCTCCGCAGCCATGTTCACTATTGAAAAGGCAGTGTTATTACAACATACTAATGTCTGGTTAGAGAGTAATTCATTGTTGTTGGTTAGGGCCTTCAACGAAAATGGTAGGTCTCGTGGATTGTCCGCACCCGTTGGAACAATTGTAAGAAATTGGCTAAGCAAATAAACACTATATGTACTCATATTCCTAGGGAGGGGAATCAGGTGGTTGACGTCTTGGATTACCTAGCTTTACATCTCAATCGTGGAATGATTCTCCTTTATTTTTAGGCACTTTGCTTTTTAGAGATTGTTCTAAATTGTCAGATTCTAGAATCACCTACTTGTAATTTTGTTGTACTCGGTTCAGGCCTCTCCTGTCGTTTATTGATTTGGTGCTTTATAAAATAAAAAAAAAACTAATAAGTCAACGAGATTAAACTCCATTTTAATATTTAACACGATTTTAGAGAATTTGACATGTAATATCTTATGTTATTTTTTATTTCTAGCAATACATTTAAATATGTGAAAATTAATGTAGACTAAAAAACTTAAATTAATCAAAAGTTAACGAATATAAAATTTTATTTAAAGCATAAATTTTAATATAATAGTAATAGTTATAAAATTATTATTTACCCTTAAAAAAATGAAAATATTATTCAACATAGACTCATGTCAACTGGTTGGACTCATTCACATCCTTAGTCATTGACTTATATGAATGGATGGAAATTGAACTAACATCTATTAGATGCCAAAATTAAATAAAAATTGGTTTTGTGATGTAATTGTTGGATGTAATTTTTAACTTTTACCATTCGATCTCAAATTAATAATCGACATTGTTTTATAATTAAATCTCATATCGATTGTGATTGGGAAAAAATATTAAAAAAGAAAAAGAAAAAGAGTAAGGTTATTTCAAGCATCAAGTTCAGATCACATGAAGCAAAACGCCAAACAGATTGACACAATAAAATAAAACTAGAGTTGATGATTGAATGATTGACCTATACATGGGTAAGCCGTAAGGTTTGGAAACCGAAAAACGCCAAACTAAGAATGTGTAACTAACTTAATTATAATAACACCCTATCAAAATTAATTAAAAGAAAGAAAATAAATAAACCTTGCTATTAATTAAGAATATCAACCAACCAAACAATTGAGTTTAAGTTGTTCTTCAAAAATAAAAATAAAAAATGAGTTCAAGTCAAGTGGTTAATAAGTTAGACTAATTATTGAGAGGACTTGGATAAAATAATTCTTAATCAGACTTTACGTACATCTTGCTCAAACTCGAGTTATCATGTCATTTTCCTCTTAGAATCAGAGCATTAACAACAACAAATAAAATTATGACTATCAATCCCTCTTAAATTGATCAATTTGGTATATCCAACGCACATGAATAAACTTGTTGGAACTCAAGAGTGAAAATTAGAAGTTGGAAGAATATATATCAAGTCTCACGTCAGATAGAACTAATATTGTGTGAATAGAAGAAAAAAAAAATGAAAGTCCCACGTTGATAGAACACACAAGGGTGGCACCATTGGGACACCCACCATTGTGAATGGAGAGAGATTACTAAAAATATATTATCACACGCGACGTTGCCGTGCGGTCGGGTTGGGCTTGAGCTTGAGCCAAAAGATATTTATTTTCTATTATCACCCGAAAATGATAAATTAATTTGATCATTATTTTATAGTGCTTTCATAACAAACATGTTTTGTGTTTCTCCGATTCAACTAACTATCCCGATATTTCCAGTATTATCTCACGCGCTCTAAGCTTATCCGATCTGTTTTCTTACTCGAGTTCTTTTCTCTAGATCAGTTGTGAATTATCCTTATAAAAGGAGAGCTCGCATACTTCATTACCGAACAAGGCTTGCGATTTATCTAACATTTTTACTCTCTCCTCCCCTCGACTTGTCCGTTCATTCGGAGTGGTATAAGTAGGACATAATATTCATGTTTGAGGCTGTTCGGTGGTAATTCTTTCACCTCCCAAATAATAGATTTCGTCAAATCCTTCGTCTTCATCTTCATCTAGTTATGTAACTGAAAAAACACCAAGTTCCCTCAAATACTGCATCGTCGTTTCTTGTTTTACAAATCACCGCATCATGTACCAGCCCGTACGCAAGGAACGAAGTAACAACAAATGTTTCGTGTTCATTTTCACAACATTTGTTTTCTGTTGTGCAATTTTATTAATTTCTGCATCAATATTACGAGTGAAGAATCCAGAGGTGACGTTAAGATCAACTACATTGAATCAAATTGGTTATAGCGCTAATTCACCATCTCCTTTCTTCAACGCAACAATCATCACATATCTCAGTATTTGGAACCCGAATTACGGTGGAGTATTCAGTTATGAGTATAGCAATATTAAAGTGTTATATTCTGGTGTTAAAGTGGGTGTTACGAAAATTCCTAATGACAAAGTGAGCCAAAGAAAAACCAAACACATCAACGTTACGGTGAATGTGAAGTTTCCTAAGTTAATAGTTGATGGGAATGGAAATTTTTCTAGTGACATTAATTCAGGTATGTTGAATCTTACAAGTTATATGAAATTTAGAGGTATGGTCCAATTGATGAAGATTTTTCACAAGAGAAAGACAATAGAAATGGCTTGCATTATGAATCTCAACTTGACGTCACATGCAATTCAGGGTATTCATTGTTGATATGAATTTGTGTTTATAATAACATTGATAATCTGCTTGATCTTCGTGTTCTTTTTTTTTCGGCTTTACTTTCATTGTTTTCTTGGTTGCTACACCTGCATAAATTTAAGAGAAATGTTATTTGGTTAATACTGGTGCACTAAGGCTTTTGTATTATCCGAAAAGGAATTAATATTAAAATTTTGCTAATTTTTGCCATTGAGTACCGGAAATATTTAAATATTTCAATGTTCTTCATTCAAAAGAAAAAAATTTCGGTGACTCTAGCGTTGATTTAACAATATTAGTCTCTAAATTTTTCCCAACTCTTCATGTTTCCCTTAATCCAAATTAAAGGTCACTGAATAAGTTTTCCAAGGAGCTAGTAATGTAGTACTACAAGACTTAATTGGACTTAAAACGAGGGAGTTATGCTTTTTTAAGTGAAAGCAAGGTCATGAATTGGTAACAACAACTTCACTAAAATTTAAAGGCTTCTTTTTCACATTGAAGGCTAACGAATTTGACGATTTTGTCTGAACAGTAATTAAGGTGACATTTCACATTGGAAAGGGTAATCATTTTCCACCATGAGACAGTTGATTTTTACGGTGAGATTAAAGAGAAATATTGATCTTGCTGTAGTATACTCACATTATATATATTTTTTTTTCACACTATCTTCCCTTACCATTATCTCTCCTCTCTCTCACCCACCACTTGAAGCAACTCATCCACCACCACCAACCTCACTATCACAATAACACTTAATTACTTACCAATGGCTTCTAATTGAAAACCAAAAAAATAAATGAAAACATTAATCATCATCAAACTCAAATATCCAAGTCATAAAACTTATAACAACTACATTTCACTCAAAGGTTCAAATTTTTTATACTAGTGTTGTTCTAGATCTAATAAGTTGAAATGTTTTTTCTTCAACAAAAAAAAAAGCAGGTTTATCGAAAATCGATTTTGCAAATTTTTTAAAACTAAATTATTCATCAACAATCTCTTGTGATACCGCTGTCAATTCCGTTCAGAAAATTTCTGATCAATATCATGCCAAGATTTTCCCTTCCAAAAATCATGAGTTCATTAATATATGATTTTTTTTACATAAATTAATTCTTGAGTTATTTATAGAAGGCTAAAAATGTGATTTTGGTCCTGCAAATATGACTCATTTTGGTTTTGGTCCCTGCAAATTTTTTTTAAAAAAAAACGTCCTTGCAAAATTTTTTGTTTTTTAAAATAGTCTCTGTACCCATTTTCTTGCTGATTTGGCACCATTCGTCCTATGTGTCACTTGATGACTGTGTATAAGCAGTACACGTGGCATTTAATTGAAATTCAATTTTTAAATCTGAAATTGTTTTTTATTTTAATTATAATTTTTTATTTTAATTAACCTTTTATTCTATATTTTTGTCACAGATGCAATTATCTTCTCCAAATCCAGCAACATACAAGGAAAAATCCACAAACAAACACATATCAGTGAAAAATCAACCCAAATTTAAATTCAATCATCTTCTCCAAATTCAATCAATCTCAAATTCCTCAATTTTAGTGAATAACCCATCAACTCACATTTCTCAAACCCAGATCAATTCCAAAAGAAATTCAAATCTACACCTCCAGTCTCAGTGAGAAATTCCTCAATCTCAGTAAAAATTCCATCATCTCAGTAAAAATTCCACAATCTACATTTCATTTGATACACTCATGGTTGGCCCTACCGCTCAACCGTCGGAACAACCTTCTTTTGATTTATATTTCGTTAGCTACGCCAGCGAGTTCAACAACATCCCTCCCTCATCATCATGAAAACCATCGCCCTCCTCCTTCTTCATCATCATCACCATCGTTCCTCTCCATCCTTCCATCCTTCAAAATCAGTTTCACCAATTAACAACAATAACCTTTAAACACTTAGGACTGAACTTTCCTTCAACATCCTTAATCATTTGTAATTCAACCAAAACCAATCAAAATTAGATGCAATTCAAACCACAATTCGTGACATGAAACAATTTAAGAAAACAATTCTTAGAATTAGAAAATAGTGAAAAGTAGATCTTATAAATTTATAAAATACAAAACAGATCTGATGTTTGGTTGGGGATCTGATGTTTGGTTCGTAGGAACCATGAGAGAAGTTGAAACGAAGTGATTTGAATGCCTACTCGTAGAAACTTCTCGACCATCGACATAGACCTCGATTTGGTGGCTGGTGGTAGTGACGAGAGGGGAGGGAAGAGACGATGGTGAAGAAAGGATGAAGAAGAAAGGTGTGGTGCAGTGTGCTGTGGGGGGGGGGGATGACTTGGGTTTTTAGAGAGAGAAAATGACATTACATATGAAAGAACTCACAAATTGAACTTTATTGTTGAAGAACAGTTTGAGAAGAACATATTGGTTTTTAAAATCAATTTATTGAAATTATGAAATCAGTTTAAGTATTATCTATTATTGATAAAATGTTGTTAAAATCATGAAATGCCACATGTTTTCCATGTGTACTGCTTACACACAGTCATCAAGTGACACATAGGACGAATGGTGCCAAATCAGCAAGAAAATGAGTTTAGGGACTATTTTAAAAAACAAAAAAAAATTGCAAGGACATTTTAAAAAAAAAAATTGCAGGGACTAAAACCAAAATGAGCCATATTTGCATGGACCTAAAACACATTTTAGCCTTTATTGAAATTAACATGGAGTTGTTAATTAATGGCATGAAATTTTCGGTCAATATCATGCCAAGATTTCAAAGAATAAAATATAGTGTGGGTAGAATTCTTTGGGTTGTTATCATGGATGAGAGATTGAAGACAAGGAAAAAAATATAGTGTGGATAGACTATAGTAAGATCAGTGTTACTCTTTCCCATATAAAATGCCACCAATAATTATAGCTCTCGTTCTTTGCTTTATGTGGAAACTGAAATCAGCCAACTTGAGGTGGAGTTTAGCATGGAAAAGAAGAGTTGTTTCCCACCATGGGAAAGGAGATTTTGACCGTTAGATCAACAAAGTACACTGGTCTTCTCATAATCTCTCATCAGTAGATTTTTTTTTTTACAACTTTCTTCAACCTCTTCTTTCTTTTTCTCAGTAAAGTCATGTTTAACAACTTTCTCTCTTAAAACATTCATTTCTCGGAATTTCTTCTATTCGCATCTGGTGGCGTTTACAATGGGAAAGCTTTCTGCTTTCCCACCATGGGAAAGCCTTTTCCAATGGTTAGATGGTTGAGGAACACAATTTTTATGGTGGACTGTCTACACCAAATTTTTTTCCTTTCTCTTTTACACTCTTATATTTTTGTTTAGATCTGGAATACACGATTTTTATCATAGACTGCCTACACCATATTTTTTTCTTTTATCTTTTACACTCTTATATTTTTGTTTAGATCTGGAATTTTTTTCTTTTCTTGATCTGGAAACAATTGGTCGGATTTTCTCGCTCGCGCGCGCGCGCCCTTATTTTAAGAGTGACTTAGAAGTTGAATTTTTTTACAATTTTTTGCAGGCATGTTTAGGACATAAAAACAACATCGCCCACAAAAAAACGAGAATTTTCCGACAAGGGACAAATTAAATATGAATTTTTTATGCGCCAAAAACTCAAGAACGCGAAACAACAAAACATGCATCTAGAAAATGAATTTTGAGCTGGTTTTTTGCAGATCCTCTATATGTATTTTTATAGAGGTGTCTGCAAAAAACCAGCTCAAAATTCGTTTTAGAGGTGCATGTTTTGTTGTTTCGCGTTCTTGAGTTTTTGGCGCGTAAAAAATTCATATTTAATCCGTCCCTTGTCGGAAAATTCTCGTTTTTTGTGGGCGATGTAGTTTTTAAGTCCTAAACATGCCTGCAAAAAATCGTGAAAAAATTCAACTTCTAAGTCACTCTTATAATACGGGCGCGCGCGCACGCGGATGCGCGCGAGCGAGAAAATCCGACCAATTGTTTCCAGATCAAGGAAAGAAAAAAATTCCAGATCTAAACAAAAATATAAGAGTGTAAAAGAGAAAAGAAAAAAATATGGTGTAGGCAGTCTATGATAAAAATCGTGTATTCCAAATCTAAACAAAAATATAAGAGTGTAAAAGAGAAAGGAAAAAAATTTGATGTAGACAATCCACCATAAAAATTGTCTTCCTCAACCATCTAACCATTGAAAAAGGTTTTCCCATGGTGGGAAAGCTTTCTGCTTTCCCATTGTAAACTCAAATCAAAATCAAACCAATTAGAATATTCTCATCGTCTATTTGTGAAATGAAAGCTATGTTGAGCACAATCCAACAAACCCTAACTTCGGCTGTGAAAGTTACTCAGAAAATAATCTTACATTGGTCCTGCATATAATACAAGTGATATTTATCTTTTAGAATAGAATAGAATGACGTTGGATTTTTCACAGGAATGCAAACCGAAGTGATTTATCATATATACTTATATTTCTAATAATAATCAATGCGGTGTTAACTGGTTCTTATCCAATACGACAAGAAAATAGAACAGAAAATAAATGATTTTAGATACTAAAATGTTCAGTTGGAAAATAAATGGAACTTTGTCTTTCACAGTAAATCCAATCCCTAACTTTGGTGGTGAAAGTGGTGGTGGGTTTATGGGCGACGTCAAGATCCACTCCAATCCATCGCTGGCGAGTGAATCTTTGGTATTATCGTCGGAAACAATTGGCGGGATTTCGGTGTTGGAGCGAAGAAGGAAGGATTGCCGGAGCAGAGGAGTAACCGGAGCATGAATTGGAGGTTTTGCTAATAAACTGGTCGGAGATGGAGTTCGGTGAAGATTGAATTTCTGGGGACGATGATGACGTTGTTCGGATATTGACCTTTCCATATTTTTTTATTGATAAATTAAAAAAAAATCCAGATCAAGGAAAGAAAAAATTTCAGATCTAAACAAAAATATAAGAGTGTAAAAGAGAAAGAAAAAAATATGGTGTAGACAGTCCATGATAAAATTAATACTCCTCTTTAATCTAATGATTGAAAAAAACTTTCTCATGGTGAAAAACAACTCTCCTTTCCCATGCCGAATACAGTAGCATGCAGAAGACAAAGATGTCAAGTGGGAATAAAATTCGAAAATTAACAAAAATTGGAAATTAAGTCCAGTGAAATCCACTATAATTGCAAAACTTCCTAAAAGAAAGAAAGAATAAAAAACTCATATAAATTTATTAGTCCAAATATAAAGCAAGAAAAAGCACCTCAAAATAAATATACATGATGTACCATAGTAGCATTCCTTCAAAAAAAAATGTACTATAGTAGCATTAAAAAGCGTATATAAATTCTTATGACAATCTCAAACGTTATGAACAAATCATACCTCATCCACTTAACTTTCATGTATACTCTTGTAAAGATCTTTCAAAAAAAAAATGTGTACTCTGTAAAGACAAAATTAGCTATTAATAGTCCCTTTTTTCCCTCTTCATTAGTGTCGGGTTCGATTCCTCTAGGTGCTAATTTTGGTGGTCTAGTCTATATATAACTTTGATTTGACTTTAAATGGGTCGGCACAAGTGGACGGTGTAATTAGACCCCTTCCTTAGACTGAATACCAAGTTTTTTTAAGAAAAATATACCACTCTTAACACAATCATACATGCTTAGACTGGACATTTAGAGCGCATTTGATATTCTATTAATAATAGGTGATCCAATGAATATTAGATGTACTACTATATTAGAATTTCGTTTCGCCTAACGCAATCATACAAAATTGATTTACAAGGTGAAAACTTTTCACGACTTATATAGACATTTTCAAATCATATCTAATGGTTGTGTCAAAAAAGGAGAAATAGCAAAATAAATTGTACTTTTTACAATGAATAGTGAAGCACTAGTATGTATGTGCTAGTATTATACATAAATAGCATATTGATTGATATACATAATTTCGATACTTTTTTTTTGAAGTGATAGTTTCGATATTTAATTATTTGCTTATTCTCACTTTCAAATTTCAACATGTATGAATTTTTAGTTGCCAAAAAATTTCACCATGCACTATTACTTATTATACGAATATAACCAACCGTATCCTTAGTACAATGCCTATGTTGAAAATGTTCTGGCTTAATATTGGAGATATCTTGCATCAATCATCGGAGTTAGGGTGGACAAAAATAATCACGAACCGAACCGCTTAACCGAACCAAATCGAATTGAAATTAACTAAATCATTTAAGTGGTTTGCGAACCGAACCAATAATTTAATAACAATTATTGAACCATAACCGAACTGTTTTGAACCGAACCAAACAATTAGCAAAGCACAAACTTCATATATTAATAATGAAGTTTTATTTTGCCTTTCATCATGCATTATCATTGGAATTTGTTGATGTTTTTGTTGATATTAGTAAAATACAACTAATTAAAACCATAAGAAATTAATAGCTAGTGTGATTTAATTCTTAAAAAGGCTTAATACATTTGGTCATAGTTTAAATACAATTAATAAAAAGTCTTAATATATTTTTGAGAGGATAAATTTTTTTTAACACTTGTCGCACGATTACAATTTATAAAAAAAAAAAACAATTTGATTTGGAAAAAGATAAGAAAATACATTTTTGTTCAAAATATTATTTTTTGTTCGGTTTGTAGACAACAAAACGATTAACCGAATCATAACTTTGGTTCAGTTCGGTTCCTCGCAAAGCTCAAACGGTTTTGTTCAATTTTCCAAACCGTTAAAATGGTTTGGCTCGGTTCAGTTCAGTTTTCTTCAAAAACCGAACCATGCCCACCCTAATCAGTGTCAATAACCACACAACACCCACAACAACCAGTGTGTCCAGTAGAATTCAAGATGTGTTTAAATACCAAGTTATCCATCTTAGAAAGGGAAACATAAGCAATTCAACTATCAAAAGTCAAATTGTGTCCTCATCTTCTCCATCCCCATCACTTATCTTCAAACGTGCTTCAATTTGAATTCTCTATGAAGTAACATGTTCTGGATCTATTACAATTAATCTTGTTTCCATCATATCATTATATTAATATAAGTTGTCACCTTTTAAAACAAACAAATATGAGACAAAGATAATTAATTGAATGTCCACAAGAGATTGGAGTGAGATCATGAATGGGTTTTCAACTGGGTCCAAACTCTAAATAATGCCCAAAAAACCAACATGATTATCAATCATCTCATGTAAATTTGTAGGGCCAACTTCCCTTAGAAGAGGTATCTTGGCGTCCAAGTCCAAATGTGACACAAAGAGACAAATTTAATATCCTAAGTTGTCTCCGGCACAAAGTATCAGTGCACTAAAATTAATTATTAAAAGATAAACAACACAACTTCACCAATTCCAATATCTGCTTAAAGAGATGATATTTATAAACTATTTTTTGGACAAATTTTTATTTCCTCTTTTTTTTGGATAAAAACAAAAGCCAGAAATAAGATAAAAAAGAAAATACAGTGCTAAAGAGTGCCCCATACTCTTATAACATTGGTTAAACATTCAAAACAAGTAAATTTTTATAAAAAATAGTGTAATCATTATTTGATAAAAAAATAACATCTTATATTTTTAAGATAAAATTTATATTTATAAATTTTTTAACTAATACTGCATTTCAGAGATACTAGTTAGAAAGACCAGAAAAAATAAAAAGACAACGTGGATATCAAAGAATTGTTCAATAATAAATATCATTTCTTATCTGCTTATCCATCACAAATGTGATGACACAGAACAGCCTAAGACCCAAAGCAGCATGCATTGCAGGATGTGAAAGGAAAGCTCTTGCATTTTTCCACTACAATGTGAAATTCCATGTCAACCCTCCTCAGTCAAATACACTTTTTTCTCTCTTTATCCATCCAAAAAGAAAATCACACTTTCACTGCTCATGTTCCTATCTTTCTTTCCCACTTCTCTGACCACGTTTTCCCCTTTCTCTCGATTATAACTATGATACTCCATATTATTATTAAAAGGTTCCAACTTTATCAAATCAACCCCAATTATTATTAATTGAACAATTTTTTCCTCATTATCTTGGTTTCTTTCTACCAACACCTTGACCAACTAATAAAGTGTTAAAAAGCCGATTTTAAACGGATAGATCATTAAATTAAAACACCAACTATTTAGTCCAAATTATGAAATTAATGAATGGAATTGAAGGCTGCAACCAAAGCTTTTTCCTCATGTGGTTGGTTACGTACTATTGCGTCTTGGCTAGCTAGCTACATTAAATTAAATTTAAGGTTGAATATGGTTCGGTTTGAAATGAAAACTGAACCAAACCAAACCATACTGTTTGTTAAATTCAAAATAATTAAACTGAACCGAACTGTTTGTATTTCAAACCGAACTGAAATATTTTGAATTGAACCGAACTATTTTCGAACCAAACCAAATTGTAATTATTGGTACGACTAAAAAAATATAAAAAAACAAACACAATTAAATTTTAGAACTTTTAAAACCTAATCTGTTTCGAACAAAATCGAACTATTCTGAACCAAACTGTATCAGTTCAGTTTTAAAACCGTTAGTAATTGTTCAGTTTTTTTGTTCAGTTTGGTTAAATTCAACAGTTTGGTTCAGTTTTTTTGGTTTTTTTCACCTCTAATTAAATTAGTACAATACATTTTACATACAGAAAAAGATGTGATTCTTCCTTGACTTTATCGGAAAGAAGAGCTTTACAGTTTTACACTACCAAGGTAAACAAAAAAAGAGGCATTCAACAAGAGAAAGAGATTTTCCTTTGTCTCAACAGTTCTACTCATGCTACTGTACATACATTACTGTCTGCATGCACAGTGCAAAATCTAAATCTAAAATATTATAAATATAAAATCATTTTTCAATTTTCTTCCTTCTTCAACCTGAAAGTCTCTTGTCACCAGATTTCCTTGACAATTCTGGTGAAATCTCCCGCAATGGTAGTTGAGAAGAAGATTCACACTCTATTTCAACAAAAAAATCAAATCAAAACTCTTTTAAAACAATTTACACCAAAAAAAAAATCAATTAAATTTTTAAAGAGTAAATTGATGGTTTATTCACCTCTGGATGCATTGAAGGATCTCTTGCAGTGTAAAATAGCTCCTTGAATTCCATCTTGCTGCTGCAAAAGCGAATCATCACGGCGTTTCGACGACACTAACACCGGCGGAGAATCCGCCACTGCCGACGACGCAGAACGGCTCTTCCCTAAATGTTTGTAAACAACTCTAAGCCCTGCCGGAATATGATTACCCTGTTTTTGACTCTGACTCTTACCATTGTTTTCTTCATTTTCAGCTACGCTTTCACCTTCTTTCGCTATTTCTGCTTCAACCTTTTCACCATGGCTGTACCTACGAGAAACCCTTATGTAAAGAGGTTTCACCATTTTCAAATACTTGTGCATAACTACTTCCTTAGAGAAACGCTTCTCTTCCAAAGGTGATAACGATGATTCATGTTCAATTTTCTTGTTTGTATGAGATTTGTTGTTTTTGGAACTATTGTTATTGTCTCTGGTGAAAAGCGACCCAATAGGAACTTCTTCAACTTTGAATTTGATTCTCTCCGGTTTGTGTTGCTTCTTTTCAAGAACAGAATCGGTTTTTGGTTTTTTGAGACCAGACATGAAGACACGAAACTTGGTTGCTGATTTTAACAATGAAGCAGTGAATTGAGGTTTTGAGTTTGGTTCTGAATCTGAACTGTTGTTGTTGTTGTTGAGAACGAAGGAAGAAGGTTTCAACTGAACAAGATTTCCTTTGAAGAATAAATCCTCTGAAGGTGACAGTGAAAGATTTGCATCACTTCTTTCATTGTTTGAAGGAGAAAGTGTTATCTTAAACTCACTCGCAGTCTCACCACCATCTTCATCATCGGAATCTTCTTCTTCTTCTTCTTCATCTTGTTGTTGGTTGTTATTGTTGGATTCTTCAGAACCATCTTCTTCTTCTTCTTCTTCTTCTTCAGGTGCAGTAAACTCTAAGTCAAAGAAAGGACCTTCATCATCATTGTCGTCGCTGCTTTCAGCTGTGGTGAGGATGGTGGTGGTGTTGAAGGTGGTGGTGGTGGAGTCAGAAGAAGGTGAGAGACCAACTACAGCACCACCACCTCGCCAGTATTTGAGCAAGCTAAAAGCTTCCATTGTTGGGAGAGCCAGTATAGTAAAGCGAGAAGAAAATACAGTGAAATTTTTTGGGCAGTGGTGAGAAGAAAGAGAAAATTGTGAATGTATTTATGGATGGATTGGTGAATGCAATAGTGAAGGGTGTGTGTGTGTGTGAGTGTGACAGAAGAAAATTTATTGAAATTTGAATAATGTTGAATAATACTACATACAGAGTAGTACAGTGTGTTTGTCAGTATGCTTGGTTGCAGGGTAGTCATGTGAAAGCGGTCAGATAAATACGGAGAGAGTAAATATTGGAGGACAGAGGAGAGTGAGTACTGACTACTGAGTAGAGTAGAGTAGAGTAGAGTAGAGTAGCTTTCAATTTCATTATTGAATTCAATAACCGTAACAAATTGGTCCGGTTTTTCCGTACCAATTAAGTCTTTTAATTTATTTAACCGTAACAATTTGGTGTATTTTAGATCTTAAAAATGTAAGTTATTTAGGACCTAAAAGTTACAATTATATAACTTAAAGGATCTAAGCGTTACAAAAAATACTTAAAGGACCAACTTGTTACAATTAAATAACTTAAAGAACGTAAGTGGTACGAAAAAAACTTAAAGGACTAATTTGTTACAATTAAATAACTTAAAGGACTTCTGGTGTAATTTAGCCTAATTTATTTATAGAGGGTCTAAAATAAAAATCAAAATGCATTTGTAAGCATATAAATTGAGCAATTTATTTCATTGAAAAAAGTTATAAAACAAGATACCGGAGTATTTGATCTTTATTTATTCATCTACTAACAAAAAACTAAAAATGTTGAAATCAACTTTAATTTCTACAATACCCCAAATTAATCAACATTTCTCAACACCTACGGTGTGTGGTACCAAGAGAGAAAAAAAAAATTTCAGACATTTGTCTGAATTGTCCGACACGGTTCGTATGAGTGTTGTATAGGTGTCGGACACCGGCCTAGGAGTGTCGAAGTAAAGAAAAAAACAATTTTATTTAGGACGCCAGTCTTGGTTGTCAGACACGTGTCGTACAAGTGTCATAGAAGTGTTGGACACCGACACGTGTCGGGCACTGTGAGTGCTTCATAGATGAGCGCACCGTCTTAATTTGGCGCATTAAGCTAGGGTTTCATGTCAACTCACTTTAGCGGTGTGTATATACTCCGATCTCATATATAAACAAAAAAAAGTTAAACAAAATAGATGTAGTTGGTTTAAATTTTTACTAATATACATCAATTTCATTTGATTTTTTTTTTGTTTATATTTAGGGAGAATACTAAAGAATGTCAAAGAAACCAAATAAGTTTTATAAAAAAAAGTTGTATAATTATTAGAGTTTAATGGTGGTGGATCGACAGTCTAAAACAATTTGTCACACACAACCAATCAGAACATTTAGAATTGCCACATCAATTAATGTTTTAAATTTATATGACAATTCTGAATGTTTTGATTAGTTGTGTGTGTAAAGTTGTTTTAGAGTGTCGACTCACCACTATTAAACTTTAACTATTAAATGTAACAACTTATATTTTTAAAGTAGAATCTAAAAGTGTTAAATATGTTATATGTATAAAGATCTGTAAAAGTTAGTTACACTTTAGTTACTCTAGTTAGTTAATTAGTTAGACCAGTTAGTTCATATTATTGATTATATAAGCCTTACTGTATAGTACTTGATGTAATCAATAATTCTCTCATATTCCCTGTATCATTTCTCAACTATAAATATCCTTATGTTGTCTTTGGTTTGGAACCATTTTCCACCAAATACACCTTGTATTTGCATTGTTATTTCAATATAGTTTTCTTGTTTGTACTTTTTGTATTCTCTTTATTTTATTTAGCTAAGTTCATCCGTACGATGAATGAGTAGTTTTACTAAGTTTTTGAGTCATAAAAACGTTCCTTAAACTCTGTTTCTTTCTTTTACTTAGTAAATGCATTTACTTAATTTAACCTTATTGCTTTTGAAATTAAATTATGGTGTGGCTGTTAGAACTTGATAAGCCAGGTTAGATTTATTTAAGCACAACAAAATTCAATAATCATTTGCCGATGTTATCAACAAATGAACGAGAGTTGAAGTTCATAACGAGAATATGGAAAGATCTTAAACGCCCTAACTCACTAAAATTTTAGGCAACCTTCCGATAAATGAAACTAAAGGTAGGTAAAAGGTTAAACAAAAGGTTTGAATCACGAGAATACCCTAAGACTTTTTAGGATGTAAAAATTGATATTCGGGCTTAATGATCCTTGTCAATGAGGCTAGCCTTGAGAATATGTAATCTTGTTGGTGAGACAATTCTTTATTACTAGAGATATAGTAAATGAAACAATAGAGAATATTCCATCCTTATGTATGTATTTATGAGGTTAAAGGAAGAAATATAGTAAATGAAACAATAGAGAATATTTCATCCTTAGGCATGTATTTATGAGGTTAAAGGAAGAAATATGATTTGAATCATTCGTTATAACGATGAACACGGATGATTCCGAGGCAATTTTCAACATTGCATATTTTAAAAACAAACATCAAATCATTTTTCAATCATCCTGCATCCTCTATAAAAATACAAAAAAATATATATTTTCTTTATTTGCATACTTAGGAAAGAAAACGGTACCTTGAGATTCACAGGTTTCTCTGAGATCAATATTTTATTACGACGATAAAATCAGACACTTGTGGTGATTTCACTTGCGCTAAACCACTTACAACAAATACCTTTTATCTTTGTTAATTTTCAATCCAGTACTTATGTCACAATTAACTTTGGAGGGCAGCCAACGACGAATAAAACTTATAACTCAACTAATATTAAATTTGTACTGGTACATATGATTCCACCAAACGAGTGAATTGAGGCGTTCATAAACTTAAAACAAATCAAGTTTGAGCTGAAAAGAAAGTTATCAAACTCAAATCGAATTTTGAGTTAAACTAATTCATATCAAATCAAGATGAACTAAGACGAGTTCGATTCAACTCCACTCGTTTTAAAGTCTATATAACACCTTAGCTTATACTCCCTCCGTCCCAAATTGTATGACGTTTTGGGCATTTCACACGTATTAAGAAATATAATTAATTTTGTGTGGGAAAGAGATATTATGAGTTGTTTTACAAAATTGTCCTTAATAAATGATATGGGAAAGATAAATTAAAGAATTGAAAAAATATAGAGTAATAAATAGTTAAGGATATAATAGGAAAAATAACATTAATGTTTCATTGGTATTGTAAAGCGACATATAATTTGGGACAAATTTTTTTTTCTAAAACGACATACAATTTAGGACGGAGGGAGTACATAAGAAATCATGTAAGTGAGCCAAAAGCAACCACGAAGAAATATTCCACCTTTAATTCAAAACTACGAGGATTTCAGAACCCTCACATCGTATGTGGTGCCAACCAACTATAACAGAGGTAATACTCCACCTATGGTTAATGTGGAATAAATTGATTCTTTTCCAAAGTTATTTATTATCATTATTATTTGAAATTCAATATTTATTTATATCTTAAAGACTGACTTCTGATGGGTTTAATTTGATTGTCTCCTTGCGGGACCGCTTTTAAAAGAGAGCTAATTAAGAAACAATTCAAAACTAAATATAAAAGCAAAGAAACGAATATTATATCATACTAGTAAAAGACCATTAAAACACGAGTCACGTAATATTGCGATAATTATATAAAAAAGAATTAGATTTTTAATATTGTAGAATGTTTATAGATATTAAATGAAAATTGTGAGTATTAATGTAATGTTTCTGTTAAATATTTTTCTTGTATATATACAAAAATTTGTTTTTTTAAAGATTATACAAAAATTTGTTAAATAGTTGAGTAACAACAGATATGAATTTTATTTGCTTATATATGCGAAAACAAATATTTATATAGATATATGAGAATATTGATATGATAAAATTTTAAAAACTCATGACTATTTTTAATATCAAAATTAATGTAGTGTTTCTATTAAATAACTTTTTATTTTATATGCAAATGACTGTTCAATGTTTGCACCGCACCCGTTGCAAATTTTATGTATTTATATCTGCATTAACAAAATTTTATATACATATATGATAAAGATGATATGATAAATTTTTGAAAACTCACGACTATTTTCAAAATCAAAATTAATGTAGTGTTTCTATTAAATAACTTTTTATTTTATATGCAAACGACTGTTCAATGTTTGCACCGCACCCGTTGCAGATTTTATGTACTTATATTGCATAAACAAATTTTTATATACATATATGAGAAAAATGATATGATAAATTTTTGAAAACTCACGACTATTTTCAAAATCAAAATTAATGTAGTGTTTCTATTAAATAACTTTTTATTTTATATGCAAAAGACTGTTCAATTTTTGCACCACACTCGTCGTAGATTTTATCTACTTATATATGCATAAACAAATTTTTATATACATATATGAGAAAGTCGATATGATAAAAATTTGGAAACTCATGACTATATTCAAAATATCAACATTAATGTAGTGTGTCTATTAAAAAAAGTATTTTATATTTAAAACACAGTTAAATATTTAAACCGCACTTGTTGAGGATTTTATATGCTTGTCTATGCAGAAGAATTTTTATATACCGATATGTGATAGTCAATATGATAAAATTTTGAAAACTCGTGACTATTTTCAAAATATCAACATTAATGCAATGTTTCTATTAATTAATTTTTATTTTATATGCAAAATACCGTTCAATGTTTGCACTGCTCCATTTGCAGATTTTAAATGTTTATATCTGCAGAAACAAATTTTATATACGTATATGAGAAAGTCGATATGTTAAAATTTTGGAAACTCGTGATTATTTTTAAAATATCAACATTAATGTAGTGTTTCTATTAAATAAATTTTTATTTTATATTTAAAACACCTTTATATATTTAAACCGCACTTGTTGAGGATTTTATATGCTTATATACGCAGAAGAAATGGTTTATGTACCGATATGTGATAGTCGATATGATAAAATTTTGAAAACTCATGACTATTTTCAAATAATCAACATTAATGCAATGTTTCTATTAATTAAATTTTTATTTTATATGCAAAACACCGTTCAATGTTTGCATCATTCTCGTTGGAGATTTTAAATGTTTATATCTGCATAAACAAATTTTATATACATATATGAGAAAGTCGATATGACAAAATATTGAAAACTCATGATTATTTTCTATATATAAACATCAATGTAGTGTTTCTATTAAATAAATTTTTACTTTATATGCAAAACATTATTCAATGTTTGCTGGACGAACATAAAATTAAGGAGATCATGAGCTTTAATAAGGACGATTATGAAATTTTGTTGGACTTTGATTTTTATATATTGTTAGTAGATAGTTATTCGTAGAAATTGGTTACACTTGTGATTATCTGTAATTAATTTTTTAAAAAACAAATAAATTAGTCTCATAGTTATCCGTGGAAATTAGTTACACTTGTGATTATCCGTAGTTAATTTTTTAAAAAACAAATAAATTAAATTTTGCAAAATGACTGTTATGCACATAAAATTAAGGAGATAACAAGTTTTAATAAGGATGATTATGAAATTTTACTGGACTTCAATTTTTATATATTGTTAGTAGAATATATAGTTATATGTAGAAATTGGTTGCACTTGTGATTATCTGTAATTAATTTTTTAAAAAACAAATAAATTAGTTTCATAGTTATCCGTGGAAATTAGTTACACTTGTGATTATCTGTAATTAATTTTTTAAAAAACAAATAAATTAAATTTTGAAAAATGACTGTTATGTACATAAAATTAAGGAGATCGTAAGTTTTAATAAGGACGATTATGAAATTTTATTGGACTTCAATTTTTATATATTGTTAGTAGAATAGATAGTTATCCGTAGAAATTGGTTACACTTGCGATTATATGTAATAAATTTTTTAAAAAACAAATAAATTAGTTTCATAGTTATCCGTGGAAATTAGTTACACTTGTGATTTTCTGTAATTAATTTTTTTAAAAACAAATAAATTAGTTTCATAGTTATCCGTGGAAATTAGTTACACTTGTGATTATTCGTAGTTAATTTTTTAAAAAATAAATAAATTAAATTTTGCAAAATGACTGTTATGCACATAAAATTAAGGAAATTATAAATTTTAATAAAGACAATTATGAAATTTTACTGGACTTCAATTTTTATATATTGTCAGTAGATACTAGTATATTGTTAGTAGACGTCAGTAGATTTCTTTCTTTCTACTCAATTTTGTATCGAAATATAAAAGCAAAGGAAAATGAACTTTTCTTCCTATTTTTCTTCTGATATTCCTTCCTTCAAAACAATCCAAAAATCTACTCAATTTACTTTCTCTCTTATTATTTTTCTTCACACTACTTTTTTTTATCTTATTCCTTGTCGCATGCATCCAAATATAAGGGCTAAGGAGATTTCATGTGAATTTCAGCTTGATTCCCTACCAACTACAGTCTGATGCCTGGACCATCTGCCCCTTTTTTTCATTTCAGTTTTGCCATTGATTTCCTTATTTGGTATTAAAGGTTATATTAGTCCAAACGAGAAAAGGCATTCCTAAAAGGGATATAATGCCACTCTCTTAACATGGGATAACAAACAAGAAAAAGTTCAATGCCACTTGACTAATGGAAAAATAAGTAGTCTTTATCTAATCTATTGTCTAAAAAACCAAAAAAGATAAATTTGTATGAAAATATAATATATTTATTATATTGACAAATATTTAATTTATATTTTCAAGACAAAATTTTCTTTTATCAATTCGTTGACCAATGCTCTTAAGACACATTAGATTCATTAAGTAATTAGAGTTACTGAATTAGGCCGTAAAAAATTAGTTATTGAAAAAGGATTTGTTTAGATTTCAGCTTCTTCTTTTTTTGACAGACTTGACATTTAACGTACTCACATGTTTGGGAATGAGTACATAAATGGTTGAAGAATTTGATCTACCCTAACAAAGTTCACCACGTCTATTTTAGCTCTAACAAAAGACTAGTGTCTAATAAAGCTTTTTCTTCCCTTAAACTTTAGACTTTTCAAAGGAAAGAAAAGTAGTTCAGTACATTTTATTTCTCAGGCTATTTGCCACTATCAGCTTGTCTTCTGCACTCAATTTGTAACCAAAAAAGGTTTTGGATAATAGTGATATGTATGTGGTCCAAGATTTAAAAGTCTTTCAACTATTTGTAGAAATTATCTAATTATAATTGAGTTATATATTAAATAGTCTATGTCAAGACCGTCATGTGATGCTTTTGCACCATAATTTTTGCTTTATTACTCAACTCATAAGAAAATGATGACGATAATCACATCCACTAAACTTCTTTTTAGGATAAAAGTTCACCCCATTCATTCATCCATTCATCATCTTGTCTCTTTTGGCTTCGTTTTTGGGAATCTGTTATTGTCTCTAACATTAACATTTTTTTAACAGGTGCTACAGAGTTTGGGAATCGTCAGAAATAATCTTTTAGTAGCAAATGACTTATAGGGCAAATATATACAAAACATTATTTTGCATTGTAGCTTTGAATTTGAACTTATAATCTTACGAACAAATTATAAAATGAAATAGAAAATGGATAAGTGTAGTAGTGAACAATTTTTTTTTGGAATTTTCCCATAACACTTTAATATTGAATAATTGCTAGCTTACGCCAATAATATTGAATAGCAGACCTATTTTTCATATTCTGTACATAGTAGGAACTGCTATTTCTTCTTTAAAAGGCTTATTGCTATGTAATAATAATAGGTATAGTACAACACAAGCTACACTATTAATTACATTTACAACATTGTTATTTATGCAATACCTGTGCTCAAGTATGAAGCCGGAAACTATACACACGTATAATTATATACTACATCACTGGCAAATACTGATTGTCATTTGGAAATCTCTTCAGTGGAAAATGCCTATAAGAGACACTCACAAAGTCCAACCATCGGTAATTTTCATAGGAAGTAAGATAATTGCTCTTTCTTTCTTGAACCACCTTCTCCATACAGGTCATTCCACTGCCTCAACTCATTCATTCCAGCCCCCTCAGCTGCGAAGCTTGCGGCAACCTGAGTTCCAACATAAGACAAATTGAATTAGGAAAGGAACCACGGATATGCGACCTAGTTCGGAGAGCAATTCCCATTGGGAGTTTCGGTGTTTTTAAGCTTAACTAACTATTATTTGTTGTGTTTCGTCATTGTAACATGTTTATGTGGTAGACATGATTGTTTAAAGACTGCCTTTGCATAAAGAACCTTTGCTTAAATGTAAAAATATGGATTAACTCCATCAAGTCTCAACACTTGGAGTAAAAAATGATAAAGTCGTGGGAGTTGCACTATTAGATTAAAATGTGATTGAAATCTTAAAAGCAACATGGCATAATAAGATCCACCTAATGGTGAGATAAGAACAAAAAATGAATCATATCATCAGAGATGCTCAAATGCGGATTAAAGAAAAAGAATCCTACAGGATTACTATAATAAAACACTGCTTTTCCGGTTATAAAGTAATCTTACCTGACTCTTTGCCACTTTGAAGTCCTGCATATTCAAAGGCCTAAGGGTAATAACTCTTTCCTGCTCAACTTCCTCTTCCCCATCCCGAGCAGCTTGGCTATTTTGTCCTTCAGCATCTTTCTTCTTTTTCTGCTGCCGAAAACAAATATAGCAATCAGCATAATAATCATAGGATAATAGGATCATAGTAAATCTTTAGAGAAATTGCCAAGTTACCGAATCCTTTTGTATCTCTTGCTGAATTAGCTCTCTAACAGGCCTATAAGCGGCGGTTGTGCATAAGTTCTGCATTTAACAATTAATGGAAATGGAAAATGCATTAAGGCATCAGAAACTCAACATAACAAAAGCATTTGTAGGCTGTAACATGATAGTTAAGTTACGGCCATGGGAAAATAATAATAGAGAAAAACCTTTAAATCACTTCCACTATATCCTTCGGTCATAGTTGCGAGTTCCTTAAAATCAAGTCCCCCGTCCACTTTCTCTTTAGCCAAAAGGGTCCTCAATATATTTTCTCTGTTCTCTGCAGACGGTAGCCCAACCATAATCCTGGTAATCAAAGATGAACGATATAGTGATTAAACATGCTTAAAATACTATTGAATTTCAGGGTATTCTGATTGTTGTTTACACACACAAACATGCCATCAAAGCAATATATTACAAATTTTGATTTTTTATGTGCCCCTTGCCCCACCACAAAAAAAAAAGTATGAATGCTAACAGTACACACTATTAGACACTCTTTTTCAACATAATCTATGTCATTGATTGAAAAACTTAAGGGTTTTGAAAACAGGTCCACATGAATTTGAACTAACAGCAAAGATTGTGTTGAAAAGTATGGTACAAAGTGTATTGCTAGCACTCTTCAGGTACCAAGAAAGAGCATAAAAAATTCATTGTACAAGTAGAACTAGTAGAGGTACCTTCTTTCAAATCGTCTAATAATTGCTTCATCCAGGTCAAAGGGCCTATTGGTTGCAGCGAGGACAAGGATACGATCCTCTGATTTTGAGGTAAGTCCATCCCAATTGGTCATGAACTCATTCTTTATTTTCCGCATGGCTTCATGTTCCCCAACTCTTGTCCGCTGCCCAAGCATACTGTCAACCTCATCGACAAATATAATAGTTGGGGAGACCTTGGCTGCCAGTGTGAATAAAGCTCGGACGTTCTTCTCGTCTTCACCAAACCATTTAGAAGTGATGGTAGACATGGATACATTAATGAAACTTGCTCCAGCCTCGTTTGCAATGGCCTTTGCCAGCATTGTCTTTCCTGTTCCAGGTGGCCCAAATAGCAATATTCCTCTACAAGGCTTTAGAAGGCCTCCTTCAAAAAGGTCTGGCCTTCGAAGGGGAAGCATTACTAGTTCTTGAAGCGAATCTTTAGTCTCGTCTAAAGCCCCAATATCAGAGAATGTTACCCCAATTTCATTTGCTGGTATTACTTCAGGTCTTATTCGCTTCTCAAACTCATTATCAGGGACTTCCTGCAAGTGAAGAGATTGTGTTGTGTTTGAATAAGCCACTTGCGGCATGATTTCAATACTATTAAAATTAAATTGTAATATATCTAACGATTTAAAAACAGAGAAGGCTTACAGCTTTGGATGCAGGAACTGAATTTTCACCATCAGTTTTGCCCACCGAATTATCAGTCTTTACAGCAGGAGCAGGACTTTCAGTCTTTCCTTCTGGTTTCACAGCAGCTCCTTCCTCTTTCTTCTTTATTCGGGATGATACATACAGAGACAAAGGACACACAGATCATATCAGTACCTGGTAGATATTATTCACAACTAAATACAATCGCGACAAGCACTGCAAACCTCAGATGTTACTGCTTGAGCTTCTAACTTCAATGAATCTCTGTCACTGAATTTTCCGGCCTGGAATATTCCCAGAGCATGGGACAAACTGTTTCGAAATACAATTAAGTAAGTATATAAAAGTTAGATTGTTCATGCAGCAAAATTTGCCGGTCTAACCTGTTGCATGGAATGATCAGTTTCCCATTTCTGTATTCAGGCTCTTTGTTATTCATTAAATGATAAGAAATTGCTGACACGATAATCTCTTCTATATAGTTACTGAGAACCACTGTGTCTGCTACACAGATGGAATCCAGGTCATGACAATCAAGATCATTGGCTGCTAACACTTCCATGATATGGTTCTTGTTATCTTGAATCTGTATCCTCTTCATATCCTCTTCAAATTGAGACTTCCAGCTGACAAGACGAGATTCATCTTCTGGTGGTTTGATTTCTATGTTGTAAGGGAAGAGGGAAGTAAGCGTCTCATCTACTTCTTTGCAGTCATTACCAGAATCCAAAACCCGTGAACCAATAATCAAAATTGGTCCAGATAATTTCGTTAACATTGTCTGGAATAGTTTATATATCCTTTGTGATCTACACAACAACTTATCAGCATCCCGCAGATATAGAACAATGGGATAGGTCTTTGACACATAAACTAGAACCTGCAAGTGAATTTTCCAATCATCAAATCAACGTCTTTTGTTGAGATGTATAGCCTTACAATCCAAAACATGTTTATGTGCTGATGCTGAAATCTGTCATACTATCAAAAGTGACAATACCTTGTAAAGAGTCTGTATAAGAATCTTTTCATCAAAAGGCCAGCCGGTTATGTGTTTCCCAGGAGCTGAAGGAATATTGAAGGATACAAGGAATCAGAAGCGAGAACAATGTCCAAAAATATGAATGATGACAGTTTGGTCACCATGAATATGAATTTGACTTTACTTTGTACATTTGTACTAGCTCTCATTCAAAAAGAATATGAATCTATAACATATGTGCTAAACCAATGCTATAACAATCAAATTGTAATGCCACATTTGAAATCGTCATTTTGATGTATGTGTAAATAAACTAAAGTATTTGGGTACAGTTTAGAATGCTATTCAAGAAAGCATGATGAAAATGTATCCTTCTTCACAAATTTATGCTGCAGGCATTTACAGCATTCTTAAATCAGGTTCCCATACCAAACAATACATAACCAGCAGATGGTAACAGCAAGTAAACCAAACAAAAACTCAATCCTAATTGATCTTTTAAAATACTTTATTGAAGTAACCTGAGTTTGTAAGATTGCTTTGCAAACCAACGCTGCTAATATTTGCAGAGGCTGATGCATTTCTACGCAGCTTAGGAGGAATATAAGATCCTTCAGTCTCCCTACATAAACAAGGGAATTTTTTTAAATATTATACAAATAAACTTGAAGGAAAATAAATGTATTTTCATAGTTAACTGATGAGTATCTTGTATTCTTACATTCGTCGGAGGTCTGTGCCACTGCTTTGCCTGTGGATTTTGCCTGCAACTAAAAGCTTCAGGTCAGGGATATGATTTTGTAAGCTGTTTAATAAGAAAATGCGTATCAGGTTGAATGCTTATGTACTAATGAAGAGTGAAGTAATCAAGATATATAAGAATTTAATAAACGTGAAGAACCAAAATTAAAGCTACTTGCACCCATCTACCCTATCTAGAATCTAGAACCTGAAAATTTATGCAACATGACTTCACCATGTAGAAATTATCATCAATACAAGTTTTTACTATAAAACTTAGTAAAAAAACCCAAACAAGGTTGAACAATCGTGTATTACAATATTAATGGAGAATATTCACATCGATTTGTACCTTGATTCTCTTCTCTTTGTGGAAAGAGTGAAAATGAACCAAATAGGTCAGATAACCGCGCCAAAGCTGTCTCTGAGGTAGACCTTGTGAAGGACTGCAATCAGAAACATTGGTAAACGAACACCGGAAGCCAGAATATTAGGTCAGGAAAGAAAACCATGCAAATCTATGATGTTAAGTAAAAGCGATAGAAGGTAAAATAGGAAAAGCTTACAGTTTCGCAGTTGGAAGAACCATATCTACTTTGAATCTGCAAAGATGACAAACCAGCCATTATGTACATAACAAACACGAGAAATTTTCTAATGACACAATTTTTTTTTCCAACTCACCTTCAATGAAAAGTCAGTTACATCAAACAGAAGCAATTTGGCCTCAAAGTAGTGAGTTAAAGCCTTGGCAAGCACTTGCTGGTAAAGTTCTGCAAGATATGAATGGAAGAACTTTTGTATTAGCTACAATAAATCAATAGAAACATAAAAGCTTATCAATCCGATCTTCGTCATAAAATATATAGAAGATTCAGACTAACCGGCTGGCCCTGAGAGCAGAATAGTCCGGCTTGCAGGAGCAAGATTCCTTGTATATTTAGAAACCTCTGCATGCTTTAAATGGACATAAGCAGCACTTGTAAGCAACACCCGTGTCTGGTCACTGTCATGACAAATACAATGAGAAGGATCTTATCAGAACCAAGATAGAATCGTGTTAATAAAATCAATTAGGATAAAAAATTCTGATTTGCCATATGTGTTTATGTCCATCTTTTTCTTACATTTTATCTTTACAAATTTACACACATTTGAAAAATAAACACAGAAATCAAATGACACGGTATTGAACATCAAAATTATGATGTCAAAAAATCATTTCTGGTCTGGTCCGTACCCATACCTATGCAACATAGTTTCTGGTTTCCTTTATACGAATTAATATGAATACGAAGGTATACCATACAAGAACCATGTCATTAAGAAAAACAGTAAATGAGAATGAGATGTGTGTTATTATTACAAATTCGCATGCACGTAACATGGCAAAATAGGAAAGAAAAAAAAGGAGAATACCTGAGATAATAAGGGAAATTATCAAAGGTGACATTGCTTTCTCTGCCATCAACAACAAGACGAAGCATTTCGTATTCAATCTTGTCAGGAGTGAGGGCATTGGAGGAGGAGGAGAAAGTATTAGGTTTAAACATGGTTTGTCCAGAAGCCAAACCAAGGCCAACTCCAACACCAACGCTAAGCGCTGCTGATATCAACATTCCTTTCTGTTCCATTTTTAATTTACTTTCAGAAAATTAACCGTAAAAACTGACTGAATTTGTATCCAATAAGTGAATGATGAAAATTTAGAGAGATATGGAAGAAGGATCCATCATATCCTTTGATTTCATGGTAAGTTGTTGATTTCTGGAAATGGTGATCTTATGAGAGTTCCCGCTTTTTCTGGTGCGGTCTTTATTCTCTTCTCTTCTCTTCTTCAAGTTTAAAGGATGGAGACTAGTGCTGACTCATGCATGCATTCTTACGTGTCTCTCTCTTGACGGTTTCTTTTTTTGGTTTGGCAGTTTTTTGCTCCCTCACACATTTTTTTTCCCATAACTCAAGTGGATAAGAAAATTTTCAAAATGCACGCCGTTTTCTTTTTCAAAAATTTATTTCTTGGGATTCATATTAACATATCTTTTTAGTAATTGTGAAAAACATTTTTTTTAGTTTTTTTTTTTAAATGGGATGAGATATCATTTGTGTACGATGCATAACCTATTTATTTGAACAAAATAAAACCATAATGATTGGCAAAGTTCTTCAAAATGCTGTATGTTAAAGGCTGAATCCAAATACATGATATACCTTTTAGCCAACACACTTTATTTATCAAATCTTTTTGTGACTTAAAAAAATCCATACCATAGTAAAGAGAGCATAAGAAATATCTTTTTTTTTTTTTTATAAATAAGAAATATATAGTTAAAAATTGTTTAGAGACAATATTTACCAAAAATTTACATTTTTCATGAAAACTTTTAGCCTCGCTCCCACGATAATGTTGTCTGAAAACATATTTCAGATAATATTTTTGGAAAAGTTAATTAAAAGAATTTACTTTGTTATCCAATCAAATCTCACAATACAATAATTTTGAGATATATTAAAAATTAATATAATAACACTAGTAAATATATTCCTTAAAAAAAAACTAGTAAATACATGTCATCTATCCATGAATATAAGCACATATTGCATTGTTTTTTTTATTAAGATATTGGATATTGCGTTCTTATTAAAAAATATTGTCGTGTAGTTAATTTATCCATTTTGCGTATATGTGTATCTAAAATATCCTTCACATATGTTATGATTAACTTTGATTTGTCCCTTAAAAAAATAATAATCTTGGTTTGTTCATTTTCTAAGACACTAGTATCATTTGAGAGTATGTAGTAATTTAAAATGTGAGTAATATTTAGAGACATTCTTTTTTGTTTACATTATCCATAGTTTCATACGTATCTATTAAACTTCTTTTTTAAAAATGTTATTTTTGTAAAATACTAAGAGGGTGTTTGGAACAGAAGTAGAACTAAAATTTTCGTGTCCCCATCACCCCATGTATTCTTGCCGTGAAAATAAGGAAACTACAATTTGTAGCTTTACATTTGACACACGTTTGGTGCCATGTAAACGCAAAAAAAAAAAAAAAAAAGTTGCTAACCGAGACACTATAAAATGGTTTCTAAACTCATTTAGTTATCACTTACCCAACCAAGGTGCGCCAAGACCAACAACTTATAAGTTTGTAATTATGGTTATTAATTTTAAGCAACGGGACAACGATTCGTGATGGACATAAATAGTGAAATTAGGAACGATCAATACGTATTACAAGGATAGCAGATGCCATAATTCAAGCAGTAGAAATAAAATTGTCTCGCAGGAAGAGCAAACTACCATGCAATGCAAGGCCCTAGCAAATAGCAAGCAAAGAAGCCAAAGAAAAATAGTTCGTCAAAGTGAGAGCTGGTAAGTGAAGAGTGCTAAATGCGAATCAATCCATGTTAGTAAAACATGCCCGAGTCTTCTGCCTGCGAACCCAGTAAAACAGGCGATGTATGGTCAACTTAATTATTTGCGACGTTTGTTGGTTATCAAATCAGGGCTGCCTTTCCTCATCATGGCTACAAACTCCTCATAGTTAATTCTTCCATCCTGCAAGAGATTTGGGATGTGCAATTAACAACTAAACAATAACACACAAACATCTACAATTTTCTATTATGGATAACTATCAAGGAGAACGAGAATGTGACCCGAAACAAAGGAAAAAGTAAAGGAAAGAAAGCAGGTACATTGTCTGAATCAACTTCGTCGATTATCTCCTTTATTGTTTTCTCATCACCCATGTTGTACTTTTTAAGGGCAGATTCCAACTCTTCTTTTGTAATGTACCTATGAAAACAGGAGCAAGAAAAAGACCAAAATGTTATTCAACAGCTAAGGTAATACAGGTGTGTTAATAAAAATGTGAATGAAAAAGTAGAAAGAAGACCAAGATCCTCTCATGTTACTAACTAACTATCCTGAAAAGGTTATGTCTGTGGTGAGAAAGGCACAAGAATAGTAAGACCAGCCTTTACTTATGTGGGATTCATTAATTTTAGTTGTGTCCTTTTCTCATTCATATAGCAGGACCCTCTCACGTTCAAATTCATTTATAATAAGAAAGGACTCTGATAAAAAAATTCCTAGAAAGGGATTACCCGCTTTTGTCGTTGTCAAAATACTCAAAAGCTTTGTATAGGTGGTCCTCTCTTTCCATTCTATTTAAGTGCATGGTAGCTGTTATAAATTCAATATAATCAATGGTTCCATTTCCGTCAACATCAGCCTGCGAATTAGATATGTAATATGAGGGGGGGAAAAATCATCAGTGAAATCAAGAGAAGTGGTAAACTTGAAATCACAATATTAAACACCTCTAAATATAGTATTCAACTATCTTCCTAGCACTCTAATACACATATGATTCTACGATATTAACGGGAAAATATGGGTATTCTATAAATGCAGCACATCGAGCCTCGCCCATTGAGTTAATTACAAGAACAAATCAGGATTTGGATACAAATAATCATCAAGAAGGAGATGAACTTGCAGAGGATACTTTTATCCATTACATGTGACATATGCAGAGAGTTAGCTACGAAAATTAAATTCCAGTGATTAAGTCACAAAAGTATAACTCTGCAAGTACTACTAGTATAGAAGGGCAAGAGTGTGTGTATGGCAGTGTGCGAGTCTCTGTCACTAAATATACACAGTAACCTATAATCAAACATTAAGTTATTGGCTCAGAAATACAAGTTGTAATTAATTGTAACGGATAAGTAACGGTGTAAAAAAAATCTTACCGCTTCCATCAACTGCCTTACTTCAGACTCCGAAATCTTAGTACCTAGTTTGGGGAGACCAGCTTTCAACTCTTCAAAAGTGATTGTTCCACTGTTATCTGTGTCCATGGATTTAAACATTTCCTTCAAGCCTATAATTTCTTCTTCAGAAAGATTTTCAGCAATAACCTGCAAAAGATATAAGAATTTTCACATATTATTCGTCCGGTTCATTTTTGAATCTCTTCTCCCTATTTATTACTTTTTTTAAGCATTATTTACTTAATTCTTAATTTGTCATTTTCTATTAATATATACCATTTTCAATCCTTAAGGATTTAAATATAACCATAATTCTAGATATTTTACTAAAAGCTTGATTATGAGACCTTGATTTATATAACAAAAATGATGGTAAAGGATTATTTACCTTTAGAGCTACTTTCTTTAGTTTGTTCATTGCCCTGAATTGTTTCATTCTGGTTAAAACAGCAATATCGAGAGGCTTATCGGATGCTCCATCTTCTTTCATCCAAGGATGATCTGGAGTGTATATATAACATTTAATTATGTTTAGTTGACTCAAACAAGAGAATTTTCATAATACAGCTCAAATGGTCCAGGCTAGAGAAGAGGGAAAAAAGAACAGGCCTAGAGAAACCATGAAGTGTATGTGAGCATGTAACTGTAAAATAAACACATTATCACTCATACTCCTAGAGCAAGTGAATTTAACCAAGTAGCAGCATAATCCAATCATATGACTACAAAATCGAAAGTAAGCAAGGCAAGGCAAAGGTAGTTATAACTTTCTTGTCCCGGTAAAGCTTTCCCATCATTTTCACAAAACAAACTCATGCATACTACTCATTCAGAGAAAATAGAAAAATGCAATAAGGGGGTTGTGGTGAGAGGAAAAAACGAGAGTACAACGTAGATGAAGTCAAGCAGAGAGAAAATATCAAGTCAAATAATTAGAAGAAACAATGCATTTGTCTAGGAAATAGTTGTGCAACATCCACAAATTTTACAATAAAGAAATATGACACTTGTCAGAGATGCATATGTCGTCACCTACCATTTCTTTTATTCTGGAACGGGGGGCGGGGTGGGGGAAATCAAAGTGTGTATGTGAATGTCCATCTTCTCTTTAACCTATTCAATGAGACACGCCACTTACTTATTCTCAGCAATATCATGGATCAATCAAGTGAGAAGTGACGGCTTCTTTCAAAATTAATATCCTTTTTCCTGCCAGTTATTCGGACTCACTTTCACTTTACTATACATCCTAAAGTTCATATCTCTCTCAAAGATATGGTTAGAGACCAGCAATGCCTAGCTGATCCTCAGAGGCAACATGATTCAAGTAAAATACAAACCCTTATGGTGTAAAACAAAACAATTTGCATTTACAAGAAAAGTAAAACTTACCAAGTACTTCAGCAGCTGAAATTCGTTCTTTGGGGTCAGCTCGCAACATCTTCTTGATTAGATCTTTAGCACTACTTGATATTTTAGGCCAAGGATCAGATGCGAAATCAAGATGTCCACGAAGAATAGCATCAAAGATACCCTGTTCATTTTCTTCACATAAAGTAGAAGACGAAAGTCTGAGAAAGATCAGAAAGGTACCATATACTAAAGTGTAATCAAGATACGGTGTTATGAATTCAGCAGTTTTTTGATAAAGAGAAGAAAGAACCAAGAGCAAAAGAGAATAAGGAAAAGAAGAGAACACAAGGTTTATCGAGCTTCGGGGAAATTGTCTCCTACGTCCTCACTGAGTTGCTTTTTATTACAGATTGTTTCAAATATAGTTTACAAGAAGTCGCCCTGGAGCACGAGCTCACTCACTTGCACTCACATTTTTGTTGATCTAGAATCACTCAATCTAATCGTGCTTTAAAAGCATCAGGGTTAGACTTATATAAGCAGCTCTCCCAATCCGGTATATGTAGTTACAACAGTTGTTCCAACCTCCGTGTAACTAAAATAATCAGAAAGATATAACAGATTAAGATTTACCACATAGGCTTATCCTAACTAACTAAGCAATTGATGATCCACCAGAAAGGTATTATCAAAACAATTGAGACATGAAAACCAAAGTTGCACATTAATGCACAAACACCTTATCCAACTAAATTGAAGTTCAAAATCACTTATAGAAAGCTCACTTAGTAAACAAATGAATCTACATGTCTTCATGCAGCTACACAATAGTATGCATGAGACTGAGTATTCAAAAACAATAAAGAAAGGAAGTATACCTGCCCAGAAGGGAGGAACACCAGAGAGGAGAATGTACAAAATAATCCCAGCACTCCAAATATCAGCTTCGGGTCCATAACTTCTACGTAACACCTCAGGAGCAACATAATATGCACTCCCAACAAGATCTTTGAATACATCTTCTGTTCTCAAAAAATGTTTCAAAGAAAATATTAACATCAGGAAAATGGAACTAACAAATTAACTAAGCCTATGTTTGGAATGTCTTATTTCACTTGTGATGCCGCTGGATAGCTAATTAAACAACCTATAGTTTATTAATATAAAAGAGAAATGCTTGTTGGTGTGAATAATGGTTAAACGAAATTCGGACAAACACCCACCACCCCATGCATCCCACAAAATCGGAGTGTTGTTATTATTTTTATTAAAAAAATTAATTTTAACCCCAACCATCGTGTATTCCGGAACATGGAATTTGTATTATTACGTTTCTATTAAAACAATGCTAGTTAAGTGTTTGAGTTACACAATTCGTTGAATTTCGCACATGATGGTTCGCACCATTTAGCATCACGCTATATAAAAATAATTTGAATTTATTTTAAGGAATCAAATATAGTAGAAATAACGTTTTGTAAGTTGCGTAGTCAATTCTTTAATAGTCTATAAAAATGTTCTTTTCAACACAAAACTTCATTTTTTTAGGTTCCGTAGGGCACTGTTAGCATGACCCTTTATGTTTTGTTACATAAACAACTTGCCCAAAAGCACTAAATGATAAGCGGTTATACTATTAGTATTTGGTGTACATTGATTCCACCTGTGGAGAATCCAAAAATTGATTCTGAAGGAGTAAAATTAATTTTTAACATGTTTATTTTTGCTCTCATTTGCTCTCGACAGGAATTGATTTTGAGTGCAAAATTGACATGTTTATTAGCTCTCAGACTAGAATTGTTCAACTTACTTTTACGTGAACATATTCAAATATAAATTACTCAACATTCAACTCACTTTTAACCGTAATCAATTTTTAAGAAACTGTGTTTGGAATCATTGTGGGTTTGTAGAAATCAGGGTGAGTCGCCGTGAGTTTTTAAAAAGACTAAACTCACTATAAATCCAAACATGTACTTAGATTATTCTTTGTCATGGCAGAACTAAACACACAATTAATTAAGCTAAAACGGGCTTACTAACCGGGCTTGAAAAACACGGAGAGACCGAAATCGGTAGCTTTAAGCGGAGAATTCTCATGCTTACTAAGAAACAAGAAATTCTCAGGCTTCAAATCTCTATGCATAACACCCATAGTATGACAATTATGAACAACAGTGACAATCTGGCGACACAGCTCAGCCGCAGCACGCTCAGAGTAATGACCTTTGGATATAATCCTATCAAAAAGCTCACCACCAGCACAAAGCTCCATGATGAGATTAACCGAATGACGATCCTCATAAGCACCTTTAAGCTCAACAATGTTCCGGTGACCGGTGAGATGATGCATGATCTGAACTTCACGGCGAATATCATCGAGATCATCGCGGCGGATTAGTTTCCGAGTGGCGATAGATTTGCAGGCGAATTGTTCTTTGGTGAGTTTGTTTGTGACTAAGTAGGTTACACCGAATTGGCCGCGACCGAGTTCGCGGCCGAAGGTGTAGGTTGATCGGACGTCTTCCATGGGTTTGCCTAAGACGCGGCCGACGGGGGAAGAGGAATTAGGAGGATGGAAGGAAGTAGGAGTGGAATGTGATGGTTGTGATTTGGAATGAGTTTGGGAAGAATCAGAAGAGGGTTTGTGTTTGGAGCTGATGCGGTTGCCCATGGTGGTGGTGGTTTTTCTTGGAAGAGGGTTTGAGTTGAGACTATAAACACGGTTGTTGTGTCTGAAAAAGGTGGAAATGGACTTGATTTGATTTTGATGATGACTTCTGCAAAAATAATGGCCATTGACTCTTATGTAAAGTGTGTGTGACTTCTCGCTTTGTAAGTAATTTTTTCTATTTCTATTTTACTACTCCTTCCGGTCCTCCGTATATAAGAAATTTTTTTTAAAAAAATATAGTCATATTTATAAGAAAATATCACAAAATTTTAGTGTATAATTATTGCTTAAAATATTTTTTATCCCTTATTTAATGTTTGTTTTTTAATATTAGTGGATGTATTTAATGTTTCACAATTTTTTATGAGGGTATATTTGTAAAAATATTCAAAAAATTACACTAATTAATGACTGCATTGGTTTTAGATTTTTTTTGTTTTTCTTCTTATAATAAGGACTGAAGGGAGTAATTAAAACATTTAAACAAAAGTACTTTTTTTCTAAAAAAAAAGTAATCAAGAAACTACATTTCTTTAAGAGGTTTGTTTCAATGAATTAATTACTTCTTATGAACTTATAATCTCGAGATATAATTTTATTTTTAATCAGATACATCAATTTCTGGTGATCTATCATTTAATATTATGGATTGTTGTTCAATACTCTCTCCGTCCCAAAATATAAGCAAAAATTGGTCAACAAAAGTTAATGTATTTAGTTCAAAATTTGTACCAGATACATCAACTTTTGTTGACTCATTTTTGCTTATATTTTGGGACGGAGTAGTATTTATGAACTTGTTTTTATTGGACATGAATCATCTTCTTTCATTTTCTCTCCCTCTTTCTCCTAATTCTCTTAATTTTACTCTCTCTCCTCATTAAAAAGGAAAACTATAATCAAAAGAGAGTAAGAATAAAAGAGAGAGAGTTATGAAACGGAAAAGAGAATGAGTTTTTTTGGTTACAAAAATTTAAGGTGAGCGGGATGGTGCCTCAGTCCAAGGCATGGAGGAACTTCGAGTTTAAAGAATACTTACAAAATTCTTTATGTTTACCTCATTCCAAAGACACTAGTAGAGCTCGAATCCGTGACTTTTGGGGTCAAGGTTTGTCGTTTTACCACTATATCAAAGTTATCAAATTTAGTTTTATCATATGAGTTTTATTTGAGTAAATAAGCAAAAATCTTTCGAAAATTAGAGAAAATGCAAAAACCCCTGAATTTGTTAAGAGTTAGTCGGTTTGTCCCCTACGTCAATTTTCTCTGCTAGTCAACATAAAGCGACTGTTGACTGTCTACGTGACATTGTCACGTGGTATGCCAAGTAATGTCATGTCATACAGGTATTTACTTTTTTTTTCAATTTTTTTCAGAAAAAAAAATTATGTATGTCTTTTAACGGTAACATTTGCACCTGTGAGCAAATACCAATCTGAAATTTTACATTTATGTGCAAAATGTCCCATAAAATTGACAATAATCAAACAAATTGGTCTTTGTGACAAACGATCTTTGCCTATTTGCAAGAACCCTTAAATAGGTAGATAAGTAGTGGCTGAGTCAGGTTTTTCAGGAGGACCATAAGGATTAAGTGAGGGGATTGTACTGCTTGTTTCTCTCACTTGAATTATGGATCTCTCTATTCTTTTAGATTGTTTAAGGACACAAAAAATATAATTTTTGTATAGAAAAATAATATAACTGTTACTTTGACAATATTTTGATTTGTATTTTCAAGACAATTTTTTTTTATTGTTGTTCCTTAAATAATACTCTTAGGACACTTTTAACATGATATATAAAATAAATAGATCTTTTTTTGTCTTTATCCCTTCTGTCTTAGATAAATGGAAACTTACAATCTAAATTTTTGATCGATAATTTTTTATCAATTTGACTACTCGAGTTCAATCGCTTTGTTAAAGAAAATCGACCTTGAAAGAAGGATCAAGTTATTTAACTCATTAAATAGTAAACAAAAATGAAGGGGGAATATTTGGTTGACACCCATAATTTTTTTTCTCTCATGCCCAATTTTCTTAAGATAAAAATAATACATTTTTTCTCACTTTTCCTTTTCTTCATTCTCTGCTAAGGATAAAATTATTATGAACTTTTTATTTTTTGAAAGATATGAACTTTTATTTTCTATTCTCTGTAATTTATTTCTTTTGAATTTATTTCCTTTTTAATTCTTTCGCCATCCAATAGAGTTTCAATTTTTGTTATGAAGTCATTCCATATTCCATGTCATTGAATTACGTAAAGATTAATGTTTTTTTTGTTACAACGTAAAGATTAATGTGTTCTTATGTAAAAATTTACAATTACAATGATAATTTAAATTTTTAATGATAAATGCTTTCAATCCAGCAGTTAGTTCTATAACAAAGATATCAAATAAAAAATTATTGACTGGTAGTATAACACCATCCAAGTGTTAGCAGTTGCTCAATCATCTAGCTAAAATTGAAAATGTCATAGTTAACAATTTCTTTAAAAATAAAATAACAAAATTTTTAATAACTTACTGGACATAGTTTATGAGGAATGGATTACAATGAAAGGTAGATCAACTATTGCTACAAATGATAGTATATTTTTTTTCTACAACCGTCGCTAACAAATTTTAGTAAAGAGGGTGCAGATAAAATTGTGGAAGTCCGTACATTCTTGATGCCTTTGTACAGAGCTTATATTGCACTTCTTGAAACATCTATTGTACAATTTCAAATACGGTTACTGCAGCAAAGACGAGAAAGAGCACACCTCCAATGTAGGCAATAACCTTCAAAAGAAATGAAAATATATTGCTTTTAGTTTGTTGCTACATGAGGTAATAATATTCCAAACAGAGACAAATGTAGGTCCAAGCTTCAAATGCAAGGCACTATCAAGTATTATCTACAGAATATCAAGTGTGCTCAGCATAGCATTAAAACTTTCATATGGTTATGATAAGTTGCTCTTAATAACCCCAACCAACAGGGAGACCTCACATCATCTGTTATTATCTAGTGAAAAGAGTATGTTCTTTCGCAGAAAACTCCGGAACGTCTAACATGTTGCTCTTTTTCATAGATGCCACACTTATTTTAATGAATTTCCCGCTCGGAAAATTATCCACAGAAGATTTCCATGACCTATATTCTATAGGTAGCACCTTTTGAAGAAAATAATTTTGTAGATCATATCTTAGCTTCTACTATGTTGCCTAAAATCTCACTTTCCTTTACATTTTTTAATGAATCTACTTGATATGAAAGCACGCATCTCTATAATACCCAATTTACGAATTCTGGTTCATTTTTGAAATGGAAAAAACCAGGAAGTTGAAACTAACAAACCACAGCATATCAGGAACAGATGCTACAAGCCAGAAGTTACCTTCTCCGACAAAAATGTCCCCAGTAAAGAGCCACCAAGTACGGCTATCTGCATATAAAAGAAAGGAGAATACAAAATCCCAAAGTTATTTAGAGATATACAATAAGAAAGAAAAAGATAGTTGGTTCGACAAATATAAATATTATGTGTTAAACTTTCCATGATAGTTAAGGTTTTCCTCATATAGATTTATTTTCATCTTAATTTTGTTTTTTGATCTTGTTGGGGGTACCAAATCTAGGTCATTAGGGAAGAGATAGCTCACCGGAACTCTTTAAGCAGTTTCAAAACTAAAATGTTTTAGGATGTTTATAAAGCACTTGGAAGATTTTTGTTGCACTTTAGTTGGCCATTTTGGCAAATCCAAATTTGTACTTGCTGTTCCCGAAGCGTAATGAAATACTACTGTGTTAATTTCAAATAATGCATTTATTGTTACTTTCAAAAAAAAGATCCCCATATTTAGAAGATGCGTCAATTGCTGAAAAAGAAGTTACCAAAGTTGCAACACCATGACCAGCCAGTGATCCAGCTATGACTCCCAAGGGTGAAGAAGCTGCTGCAAGGGCTAAATAGTAGGAGGAAAACATAGTTCAGAATCATTGAATGTGAGTTAAGTGCATGACAAGAATCAGCATAACATGTCTTGCACTTTGAGACATTAAAAATTTAACAAGTTAATGATAATCTAATATTGCACTGATCCAAATTAACTGATTCAAGTCAGTTTTTTCAATAACAATACATTTTAGTCCCTCATGTATTAGTTTGGTTGATAGGGATTTTGGAGCAAGATGTTTTTATGGTTGAGAAAGTTTACATGTTTTAACCATCAGCAGTCGATTTGTAATAGAATCTTACGGAACAACAATTCCAACTTCAGCACTCACCAATTGTGGAGAAAAATGATTTATCACCCCACTCAGCAACAAAAACTAAGAGAAAAGTGCTGACAATTGTGCTAGCAACAGCCAGTATCCCAGCACCGTCTCCAGAAAAATCAGAAACTGCTAACTCTGCCTGGTTAATGTAGGAACCATTGCATAGAAAACATCGTCAACAATTTTAAAGTGAATCGAAATAAAAAAATGGGATTAAAAAAGTACTTGTATATCTGGCACATTATGCTCCAAATACCAAATATTACCTCCTTCTGTTCATCATCTGATTTTTGGCTGTCACTAGATGAGGCATCCAGCAGGGTAGAGACCCCGAAGTACACCTGAAGTCAATTGAAATCTTAACCACGTGTTCAATTTTAAACAGAAAATGTAAAGGATATATTTGTGTTCCATAGAAAACACAAATGCAATTTTTTTGGGCTAATGATAGTAATGAGATTTGAACATATGACCTTACATAAACTATCTTAGTCCTTCACCACTAGCTCAATCCTAGCTACCTAATACTACCGCGTTTACATAAACATGGAGGTGAATTTACCAATAGGCAAACAGCAGCAATATCATCAATAGGTAGATCAGTTTCTCCAAACCTGTGCAAAGTAACCTATTAGATGAGTTCGAAAGAAGTCATTCTTTATAACTTCTAATACTTTCTCCTAAGAATATTAGTCAGATCAGATAGTCAGATTAGGCTTTCAAGTTGCATTGTTTCAAATACAAAAAAATATAAATCCAAAGGAAGGAGTAGAAGTAAAGTGATAATATTTCTAGAAAACATGGAATTTGGTTAAACGAAAGACATCTTTGCATCACAAAGAAATCAATTGATTCTTTTTGCAGATAAAAATTGTGTTCCCAAAAGAATTTGATGTTGTATTATGATAAAACTGTTATATAGTTGGTCAAAAGGCGTTGAAAAACAATATTGTAAGTTATTTTCAAACATGTAGCCAATAGTGTTCATTATATTGCTCCATGTTCACTTTTCATATGCCCAATTCATACCAGAGATAAATAACACAAGGGTCCATAGCTCAGTGGTAGAGCATTTGACTGCAGATCAAGAGGTCACCGGTTCGAACCCGGTTGGGCCCTTTTCATGTTAATATTTACAATTTTTTTGCCATTCAAAAATAAAAACACAGAGATAAAGGAAAAACCTGAACGGCAAGAGTTCGTCAACATAATGAAAAGTTCGACCTAGAGCGACAGATATGACAGTCATTGCCCTGCCAAAAACAAGCAAATTAATTGATATTATTGATTTGAAGATTCTTGAATAATAAAAATAAATAGGTTGCACAAAATGATTATCATTTCCTCTAAAAAAAAATATTATCATTCATGACGTTGACCTCTAGACACAATATAAGCCTGAAGAGTTTTGTACAAATGCATCACATTGTCTAAATTTCAGAATGTATGAGAAGAAAACCATTGAAGTCTAGTGATATTGTTGGCTAGCTTGCTCTGTGAAGACTTTTAATTATCCATTTTCATTATTCTAAGTTGTGAAAATATTTCAACCACAATTGCTTGCATTGCATCAACTTATCAACCATGATGATTAATCATGAAAAACACCTTCAAAACAAAGAACAAAACACAAGGGAATCTAAATCACATGAAACATTAAAACATACGCAAGTGCGCCAAATGTCCCAACGAAAACAACACCAGCTGAATTTCTAGCTGCTAACAATGCCTGCATAAACATCAAACACTCAAATCAAACTTATTTCCAGAGCTCCCCCCCTTCATTTTTATCTCATCAATAACCAAATTGTTCGAATAAATCTGAACAGAGAGGAGATTATTGTTCTTTAATATCACAATTTCCATCATTGTTTTGCATTTGGTTTGAAAAGAATGAAAATGAGAAAAATATCACAATAACAAGTGATTTATGTGCACTCACTGCAATGAAAAAAGTCTTGTCTCCCAGTTCAGAGAAAAATATCAGCAAAAATGCCTGTGATAGAACATAAAATAATAAGAGAACAATATAAGTCTTTGAATATCAAGATAATCAAATCAAAATAGTCTTACTTATAATAGCAAAAGTATACAACAGTTTCCACTTTCCACATTAGGGTCTGTTTGAATTGACTTATTCAGCCCTAGTGAGACTGTTTTGGAGAACTTATGGAAACAATTTATGACATGTCCATAAGCTGTTTTGAGCTTACTTCCATAAACTCTTCAGGATAGCTTATGAAAAAGCTTTTATGAAAACAAATTGACTTGTTATATAAATAACTTACACACATCCACGTATATGATGAACATTATGCTATAAGAGCTTAATTAAGGTGTATATCCAAACAAGATGATGTAGGCAAACTGGCGGCTCGTATTGAAGATGAAGTGACGTGCAAGAAAGGATCACTCGGAATAGCGCAGATTTGACATCCGGTGTCGAAATGACTCGAAATATACCTTTTCGGAAAGCCCCGGACCTCACGAGCAAAACTCATCGCTTTGCCATGTTGTAGGGGTGAATTTAGTCATTCGAGGTCGCCTGGAAGCCCAAAACCGCATTTTAATATTTCAGCATATTTTATTATTTTCGTTTTATTTCAGTTTGTTATTTTTCGGCCCATGAGGGTTTGTTATTTCCTCTAGTATTTAAACACAACTTATGCAGCCTAGGGAGGCATTTTTTGATTGAATAAAATTATCGAGACTTTTCTCAAATTCTGGTGGATTCCGGAAACCCTTATTTGATAGGTTTGTCGCTCGCAACCTGTCTGTTTATCTTTTAGGTTTAACGCTTGTTAATCCTTTCTTCCGTACTGCGTCACAAGACCTAAATAAATGACGGCAACTACCACAGAAATAACTAGCTGACTAACAGAGTTCACATTTTCATTTATAATAACATTGGTATTCTTAAATTAAAATTGTAATTAGTAAAGTAACAGGGAGATTTTCCTAACTGAAGCAAAACCTGTGCTTAAGTCACCGACATCTCCAAATATAGGAATTGAATTCAAACCAGTAGCAGCAACTGCCGGATAAGTATCTTGAAGTGCGAAGAAGGCAAAGAACAGCATAAACTTCACAAGTGTCATGGATCCATCATCACTATCATCAGAAGACACATTCTGTGTTGCCAGTTGACATTCACTATCGGAGTTATCGGCAACAGAATCATCATGCTTGAAAACACGCGCGAATCCCTATGCGAAATAAAAAATGCATTTGAATTGAGACATTAGAACTTGAAAATATTTCAAATCCGTTAATTTGAGAAAATTACCGTTGTACCCCGGAAAATGTTGGTGATTTGAATACGTTGTGGTAATTTGAGATTGCAGCGAGGAGGAGGAGAAGAGGATATAAGTGAGGTGGTGAAAGATGAAGCTTGGAGAGTGAAGTTGCTCTTAAATGGTTTTGGAAACGAAGAGAGTGAATGTGAGCGTAAGTGTGATTGCATTTCTAATTCTACCTTTTTCGGGGGAGAGGATTTTCTTCTGCGTTTGCTTCTACTCTGCTATGCTATCATTCTCTCTCTGTTTTTCCAGTTTCTTGGATAAGTCCCGCGTCGAGATTAACCAACCACCTCATCTTGCTTGTTATCTCTTTCCCTCGCAAATTAACATTCACTTTTATTGGGCCCAAACTAATTATTCTCAATCGGATAGCCCAATCAAACCCAATACCTTATAGTATTCATAAGAGCAATGACAACTCTCTCATACGCATATGTTCTTACTCTCTCTTTATTGTTTTTTATCAATAAAAAAAGAAAAAAAAAAGAAGGTTGTCACCACATAGCTGTACAAATATCATTACTCTTCTAGAAGTTTATGCTAACTCACCATAATTCTGACAAGTTCAGTGTGATATCAAACATACACTTAGTAAAAAGTTCATTTTACTCGGTTTCTCTATCAAAATATTTTTATTTTTTTAAGATATTAAATAAGTTTTGTAAGTTTTTTTTAGAGGAAAATGAGTTTTGTACAATAAAAATTATTCTCTAAATAACTTAAATTTTGGTTTTACTAAAATCATAAAAACTCAAAGTTCAATTACAAGGAACTGAATCCGTATTGAATAACTCAATTTTGGGTTCTCTGACAATTCTAACAACTCAAATTTAAGTTATTCAAAACATAGTTGTATCAGATAACTCAATTTTGAGTTTCCTTGATCTTTTAGAAAACTCAAAATTGAGATATGTAAAATGTAATCATGTCCAAAAAAATTAAAATCGAGTTTTCAAAAATTATCGAAAACTCAAAATTAAGTGTTTGTTTATTTATTTAGTTGGATAAAATAAGAGTTAGTGATGCATCAATTTGTCAATTTGATGACACCCCAAAATATCAAAGATCATTTGCTACATACTCATAAAATACTACATTGAAAAAAATGAATAAATACAAAAAGCTTGGAGGAACCAAACCAATCCCAAGCCGCCAGATTAAGAAAAAGGGAAAATAGAAAATTAAATCTATCTACAGAGTATTAGCGCAGCTATGTTTCTTGCTTTGCAAGCAATCTGAAACTAGGAATGAATGATGGAGGAGGAAGAAGAATAGAGAGTTCAGGGATTGGTTATGGTCATTGCATTCTTCATTGAAAAATTGACTAAATATTAGACTTGTTTTGAGTATGGACAAGTGGAACACAGTAAAGACTAAAAATTGTAAAATTATATAAAAATGGAACACTAAGACTCTTATTGTTGTATTGTATGGCAATGGCCTAGTGACTCTTTGCTTGTCTGAAAAGCTAACAATGTCAGATTTTATCCCTAGCGAGTCTTATTGCTCCCTCTAAATCAGAGTTCCCCCATACATTTACTAGTTTAGTTCCAAAGAAATCCTTTATAACCAAAAAGAAAAATAAAATAAACTTCTTACAAATATTCAATTATTTATATTAGTTAATAAAAAATAACTTCATTATGGCAGTTGTTGTATTTAAACGAAAATAATAAAAGAACTTACACCAATTTCTGCAATAACTCGTGGTTGCCTTAAAGGTTTTAGAAGATAGGCCAGTCCCCTTGTGACCACAAGAACAAGGCATATCTGCAAAATAGCCAAGGGAAGTGCATAATCAAGAGGGTGATCTCCCTGAAATACACCATTAGATGTGGACTTCATTGGTGCCGGGCAAACATTCCAGATGTAGTATTCGAAGTCATTTTGACAGTGCGAATTCCACTGAAATACACCATTAGATGTGGACTTCTATGCCTGCTAAAAATAGAAAGAATATAAGGCCAAGGTTTGCTAGAGTATCTAATACCGGAAGACTCTTGGGTGGGAAAACTGCATGTAGATAGCTTTTATTCCGTCCAAGCGCTGACGGCCCAAGTAGTATTCCTCCCTGTCATCATCAATAAGCAATCTTAACACACAAAAATAGAAGTTGAAAAAACCTCTGCTCTATTTTAGGAGGCAATTAGTAAGACTGACGAAATGTGGATTTAATGAAGTGCCAAGTGTGTTTAAACTCTCTGCAACATAGAAAGTGGTTATGCATATGATGCAATTTTAATTTCTCTTACACATGTGCACATTTTGGCCTGTATATTTCTCTAACATCTATTGTTGATTTAAGAAGAATGAATTTTTTGTAGTCATATTGCATTCTAATTTCTACATAAAAAATTGACTAAATTTTAGACTTGTTTCAGAGTTTAGACAAGTAGAACACAGTTAAAACTCAAAACTGTGAAATTATATAAAAATGGAACACTCAAGGCCCTTATTATTGCATTGTTTGCTAATTTCCCCTCTAGTCTCTAAGATATAAAATTTCTTACTAATATCAGTTAACAAAAAACAACTTCATTAGATTAAGCAAATACTTAAACAAAATAAAAGAACTTACAACAATCTCTGCAATAACTCGAGGTTGTGTTAAAGGTTTTAGAAGATAGGCCAGTCCCCTTGTAACTACAAGAACAAGACATATCTGTAAAATAGCCAAGGTGTTGTTTTCGAGTTTAGAAAAAGAGTACCTTTGAAAAAAAATCAGAGATCACCACCGAAGATATTACCGGGTTGAGTCACGACCAGGTCGCTCTCTTTAAGACGTTTCGCGGCACTACCCGAGTTTGTGCAAGGTAGACTAACAACCGCGCCGCCTCCAGGATAAAACAGCCCAGTTCACCTGTTCGATTACGTAGTAATCGTTCTAGAATTTACACCCTCAGTATGATATTAAACCACTCTGTATGGTACGAAGACCACTCGAAACCGAAGGGACAGAAAGGAGTAGAAAAAGAAGAAGGACTCGTCAACACAAGTCGAAGGAGGGAGAAGAGAGGAAAAACACAGGAAGCATCAACTGTGGATTTCGGGGTGAAGAATAAGTGAGGCCGAGCTCTCCTTTTATAGGGAGAGTTCGTAACAAATCCGGCGCTTTCAGATAATTATTAAATTAACAAAAAATTAATTTAACAATTTCAAGTGACAAAAAATATATTCATTTTTTGACCCGGACCCCGGCCCAGCCGGACGGCGTCGTCGCGCGTGTGATATATATATATTTTCGTAAGCGTTCACCCGTTCGCAAAAGTGGGTACCCCAAGGGCACACCCTTGGAGGTCACCCCCCACTTATATAAACACTACTAGTGGGTATGTCCTATCCAATGTGAGACATTTTTCAATTCATACCAACACTAGTTCTTTCCTAAGGGACATGTGTTTATTCTTTCTAACTTCCACTCACATTCACTAGTGTTCCAACACAAGGGAAGTGTGTAATCAAGAGGATGATCTCCCTGAAATACACCATTAGATGCTGGCTGCAATGGTGTATTGGATGGTCAACTTTAGAGATCAACTTTATTACACCCCAATCTCTGTTTCAATACTTTGAATGTTGGAGTGGGGAGATTGGGAAGAAAAGGTTGTGCAAAGGGTATTGGATGGTTTGGCCCACGACCCTTTGGTCGATTTGGAAAGTGCGAAACGATAGGATTTTTAACGATCTTACGAAAGACCCGGGTGAAATTGTTGATGAGATCAAGGTGCTCTCTTGGAATTGGGCGGTCTCTAGATTAAAGAGTCCTCCTTGCCTCTATTACGAGTGGTGTGGGAACCCCAAGGATTGTTTACTGAGATAAATTGGGGTAGTTTTAGAGGTGTTAGGGACTTTTGGCGTCGTTTTAGGATAGTAGCAGCAGCAGTGGCGTTTCAGACTTCTGTTTTGTGACAGTGTCTGTGTTTTGTTGCTGCTCTTTTGCTATTCTGTTAGGGGCTGTTGGGGTTTCTGTCTGTTTTAGGCCTGGTGTTTTTGCTTTGGCGTTATAGTCCTCCTCTGTGTACATCTTGTATATTTTGGTTTTTAATATATATATATATATATATATATAAGCTGATTCAAAAAAAAAAAGATGTTGGCTGCATCGGCGGCGGGCAAACATTTTTAGATGTCGTATTGGAAGTCATTCTGATAGCTCAAAGTCCACGAACAGTGGATCTAGTCCACCTAATACTTTTTGCAGAAAGGACATAAAATTACACAGACATCAGACTGATAAAATTATGACCTGAAAATAGCTTTGTAGCACACACTTCTGATGAAAGACGTGTCCGGTATCTGAGACACGATACAGACACATGTCATTACATTCAATTAATTCATTTTTTCAAATTTTAACCAGTGTCGACATGTTTGTGTCAGTGCCGTGTGTCCGATTTCCGTGTTTGATAGGAAAATAGTCAATGACGACATGCAATGCAAACTCCAAGAACAAAATAACATGCAACTATTCTTCCTAACCATGCAAATTCTTGTCATGTCGTATTCTTTCTTGGTTTTCAGTTTGATAGGTTGATTATGAGGTTTAAATTTGCACTCTGGAAAGTTATGGAGCAAGCTGACATCCAAAAATAACTTGAACTAACTTAACTGAGTTAGAAAATGCATCATTCATTTTCCTAAAATATAGTACGAAACATTTCAAGTGGAATGAATAATAAGCTTAGGAAAAAGTACATGTTTAACTTGTAGTAGTGAAGGAGAGAAATAAAAGGAAAATATGTGGAAAAGGATGTTGAGAATCAATCACAACACAAACTAGGAAATGTTTCCACTTTAAGTCGGCTTTAGGGAGTTTAAATAAAAAAAATTTGTTTCAAATTATTGTCGGCTTCGGGGCCACACGCCAAAAACCCCTATAAAAGGGAATAAGGTATAATTCCCCATTTAACCTTTTAAGTCCCACCGTCCTAATTTTAAATCATCGAAACAAGAAATTTTTTCTTTTGATCCCCTATCCAAAAAAAAAATATTTTTTGACCCCCTTTAAAAATTATTTTCCAAAATGACCAACTTTCATTTTTTTTGTTTTTTTTTATCGTTTTGTGTCATTACCGTCATTCCAATTGGCGGTAATGATAGGTTTTACACAGGGGGTGCAGGCTGCAACAGTAAGTGTAGCAGGTAGCGGACTTTTTTTAATATTTTTCTGCCCATTACCGCCGTTTGGATTGGCGGTAATGGGCCTACCTTTTTTTTCGTTTTCTTTATTAATTAATCCACTACGACCTTTTCCTTTTTCTTCTGTTTTCTTTTTTCTTTTCTGCATTTTCCACGGTTTTGGTTTGGTATCAAAATCATGGTTTAGTGTACTTTGTTATTTCTTTTAAATTAAACAAAAACTCTTTGGTGTCACTTTACTCAAATCACACATTTAGGCATTATAATTACAGATCATACAGCATTTTTCAAGGGGGCTTCTTTTTCCTTTTGCATATAATTTATTGGATCAAATGTGTTCTCTTTTTTTTTTTTTTTGTCTTCTTGTAATCTGTCTCTCACGTATAATTTTTTAGGGTACTAATAAAATTTCTTTTACAATAATAGTTGCTTGAAAGGTCATAATTGCCATTACAAAATTACATGTTTTAGGTGAGTGTTTAGATGATTGTTGTTCTGCAATGCAGGTATCATTTCCTACTAGCAAATGCAATCCACAAGTTCTTCTTTGAAGTATCATTTCATGTACCAATTGTGATTATCATGGCCAAAGTTTTTGATATATATAAATTTTGTTAGATAATAATAGTTACCAACGTTTTACCATAAACTAATTTATGTGCATTTCTTTGTTTTGTTTATGTAATGGTATTGCAGGCCTTAATTTGGGGATTCATCAATGGGGAAAGAGTTGGAGTTGAATCTCAATGGCAAATCTTCAGAAGGCCTAAGTCCCAATACTGTTCTTCCACCTCAGCAATATTGTGTGAATGTTACTTAAGAAGAGATCTAAAAAAGGAAAATCCACAGGGAAAGATGAAGTTTTTACCATGAAGGAAGACTTTGCAGAGATTAAATTTGCTCGATTTCGCAGTTCTTCATGTAAGAGCCGTCTCTCTAGATCTCATGCATTGGAAGGTAATAATAATATAGAAACAAGGAGGGTTTCTTTGTATTAGAGTTCAGAGGAAGTTAAAAACACAGAGAAAATGGGGGGAAGGAAAAAGAGAGAATTTTCAAGGAGGAGTAATAATAAAGAAAACGAAAAAAAAAAATGGGTAGGCCCATTACCGCCAATCCAAACGGCGGTAATGGGCAGAAAAATATTAAAAAAAACCTGCTCTTTGCCACACCAATTGTTGCAGCCTGCACCCCCTGTGTAAAACTTGTCATTACTGCCAATTGGAATGACGGTAATGGCACAAAACGACAAAAAAAAACACACCAAAAATGAAAGTGGGTCATTTTGGTAAATAATTTTCAAAGGGGGTCAAAAAAATTATTTTTTTTGGATAGGGGGTCACAAAAAAAAAATTCCAAACAAGTGGAAGAATTAGGTTTCTCACGTATCTCACTTAGGGTCCGTTTGGTTCAACGGAAGGGAGGGGAGGGGAGGGGAGGGGAGGGGATGAAAGGGGAGGAGAGGAGACGGGAAGAATTTTAATTAAAAATGTGTTTGGTTCACTTGGGGAGGGGAGGGAATTTAAAATTAATTTACTGTTTTACCCTTAAACTTAATTAAATATACGATAATGTTTGTTTTTACATATAACAAATAAGAATGATAGATAACATGAAAATAAAAGTTGTTACAACGGTAATATAACCTAATAATAATAAAAGTTGTTACAAGGATAATATAACATAATAATAAAAGTTGTTACAAGATATTATAACCTAATAATAATAAAAGTTGTTACAAGGATAATATTGAGATTTTAAATTAATCTAAGGATAATTTTGGCAATGTAATAAAATTTTAAAGAGATCCCCTCCCCTCCCCTCACATTCCCTTCTAAAAATTGAACCAAACACATCAAATTAAAAATATTCCCTCCCCTCCCCTCCCTTCCCCTTCAAAACTCTCGAACCAAACGGACCATTAGGAGGAGAAGTTGGCATGTACTCATTGCAGTGTACTTGAAGCATATTGGAGGCTACAAGAAAACAAAAAATTTCCTTTAATAATAGTACTATTATACTACATCGTGTAATATCCCGCTTAAACGCGACTTTTACCAGTATCACAGAAATTAAACGTATAGAATGGCAAAGTTGTAATTTTGGAAGGAAGAATTATTTAAAAGGAGGAATTAAGATATTTTCCTCATTTTTCTTCTTCCACTTCTCTCTCAAAATTCATAAACTCCTCTCCCTCTCTCTCTAGGCACACGCCTCCCTCTCCTTGCCATCTTCAAGCTCCAAATTCATCAATCCTCTCTCTAGATCATATGTTTTTCAAACAAGCTTTGTTGGGGAAAAGTTGGAACATGAGAAAAGTTAAGAAATCAAGTAAAAGCAAGAAGCTCAAGCTAGGGTTTGAAGCTAAAGGTTAAACCAGCACCAAATCAAGTTTAAGGTGAGCTCCCTTGAGGTTTTAGAACCTCTCTTTGTGAGTTTTATAGAGAATTTCTTCATAGTCAAGTTTTATGTTTTTACCCTAAATCCTTTTCTTGCTAATTCCTTGCTCATATACGTTTTAAACTATCAATTTGTAATAGAAAATCATCCCTAGCATGTTTGGGATGCTTGGGTAACTTGGATTGAGCAAAAATGGTGGAAAAACATGATTTTTAACAAGTTTTGACCTGTCATGGTCGCTACAGCGACCAGCCGTCGCTACAGCGACCAGACAGCTTTTATTTCTGCCTACGGTCGCTTCAAGCGACCAGCCGTCGCTACAAGCGAGCAGTGCTTTTTTCAGACTTTTACCTACAGTCGCTGTAGCGACAGGCCGTAGCTATAGCGACAGCAACAGGACAGCACTTGACAGCTTTGCTGTTTTGGGCATTCTGGTGCGCGTAGGCATGGTTTTTCACTCCCGTTTTCTCCAGAAACATTTTAGAAACATTATCCACCATTTTAACCCATCCAAAAAGGCTTCCAATGGTTGAAAGATTATAGGAGCAAGGAATACGCAAGGCTTGGAAAATGTACGAACAATGGTTAAAGGAATAGGAAAGTTCTAAGAATGGCATATGGTAACGATATGTCGAATCCTTTGATAGGGAAACAAGATTTATAGTATGAGTGTAAGGATTTAATGGATTGATTCCATTACTTGTGAGTGATAACTCTTAAGGAAAAACATACGACCTTGATAAGTCAGGAACCTATATTAGGTGAATAAGGTTATAGATGTATTCGGATTAGAATACAAGAGTTATAGGAATGTTTCGACAATCATAGTTATAGATAAGCTTATAGGGTTGGTTCTCCAACAATTATAGGAGGCTTATGAGAACGATAAGCCAAGAATCATAAGTTATAGATTATAGTTACAGGAATGTTATTTGTTCATAGTAACAGATTATATGTTCATACGTTAAAGTTAAAGAATTAAAGATTAAAGATATTGGCGTGCTTGCACGTTTTACAGTCATAGGCATGTTCAGCAGACTCCGGGATACGCCGGATGGGATTTCTCCGAGAGGGTTATCCACATGCAATTTCATAGGGAGTCCGGTGCTAGCCTGATTGTCAGGAGTTTCATCGGGTCATAGGGAGACGTATCTCGGGGTTGCTCCACCCGGGGTGCCCTCCGTAAAATGAACTCAGATAATTGTTTGTTCAACGCTAACAGCTAACATAAAACTGCTATCGAACTGTGTATATGTTTTATGTTTCATAGTTATAGTTAAAGTTACAGTTACAGTTATAGTTACAGGAAACTCAAAGTTATAGTTATAGACAGTTATCGGAAAGTGATCCTAGGTCTTCCCCTCGATCACTAAGTCATAGATACAGACATGAACACAGTTATGGATTTAGGCAATTATAGTTATAGTCATAGGCTGTTATGGCAATGGTTATAGGAAGTTCTAAGCTATAGTTACAGAAAAACTTATAGTCAAAGACAGTTAAAGACTTGTCGATCATAGGAAATCCCCGAGATTGCCAAGGTAGGCATGGCGACCCTAGGTTCCCTGTGGTTGCCAACAGTTGGTTGGGTAGAGCTCACTGAGACATTATGTCTCATCCCATTCCTTCTGGTGCAGGTTTACAGGTAAGTCAAAGGTTCGTGATGGAGATCTTCATAGAGATACTGGATGGAGTACAGTTGCTCGTCGTGTACCAGCTCAGGAGCGTTTTGGACATTGTATAAGTATTGTAATAGTATTGGATTAATTGTACAACGAGTAAACTTGTATTCATTCATTTGTGATGTATTATTATTATTGAAATTTTTAAATGTATCCAGTATCAGTTTAACGCACATGCTAATATACTAGTTAAAGTTAGTATGGGTGTTACAATTGGTATCAGAGCAGGTCGATTCAGACCGTGCCATGGGTCATTTAAGATTCAATGAAAGTAGTGGAATCATTGGGTTCCGGATGTTGTTCTAAATGTCACATCTAGTTGAGCCTGATCAACTCAGTCTAGTATATGACAGTTAGGATAAATGTCCGAGAGCTGAATGTGACCAAGGAGGAAAGAAGTGTAAGAAGGGCGAAGGTTAAAGCGTCAGATTTTAAGACGGAAATTGACAAAGTGTTTAATTTCAAAGGATGGTTCTCTAACAGTGAAGTAACTAAGCCAGTTAATGGCAAAGTTTCAGGATTATAAGAGGTATTTAAGAGCAAGGTCAAGTATCTTGGCTAGTTGGACGCATCTTGAGCGATGCCTTCTCCGAGGAGATGTGTAGAGTAAAGAATTATGGAATACACTTAGAAATGATTTGGAATCTTAATGGGAACCGAAACTTGGTAGGTTGAAGTGAATTGAAAAATTAGAGTTTTAATTCCGGCTGCAGATGCAAAGGATTGTGATACCAAACCCAGCGACTTGGAATAAGGAATGAACAGTTAATTATTGGAAACTCTGGACTTCCAGTGAGGATATAGTGTGTAAGGTGGAAGGACTTGCACACTTAAAACGGATGAGATTTTGATATCCGATATGTAAGAGATTTATTTATGGAATAAGCGAAGTATTGGACATATGAATCAGGTTACCTTCCTTTATTGTGGGTCACCAAAATGCTTGGTATGAAGAACGCGAGCGTAGCGATAAGTGAAGGAAACCCCCGGTAAGGGTATGGATTAAAGATTGAATCGTTTGTTGTCGGATTATAGCAGGCTGGTTTCGAGGATTAAGCAGGAATTAGCCAAGAACTACTGATAGGCTCTAGCAGCAGGAAGATCGTCATTAGCGTACAAGTTACAGTTAAAGTTATGGATAATGTTAAGGAGTTCTATGTTATCCTTTGATGGGCTCCTTACATGAGTATTTGGGTAAGCCGACAAAGATCACCTTATGTTAGTAGATGTTAAAGATGGTAGATATATATATACCTTGGATTGTTCGAAACCATGAAGAGGGCAACGGTCGAGTAGACATATGGAATATTATACAGATAACAAGATTAGATTCGAAGAGGTGTAGTATGTGTTTGGACTTATAGGAGAGCTGGTAAAAGTTGAATTTATCCAGACGGATTATTTCCAGAAGAACCCGAGGAATAACCAAGAGTTATGATAGAGTTATGTGGACCTAAGTGTCTTGGAAAAAGGTCGTGGATGTGAAATCCTTACGGATGATTATAGGATGAGACTCGATTCATTAATCGATTAAGTATATGAAGGACGAGAATTTCTGAAAGTCATAGAATGTTTCTAGAAGTTACCACAAGTGATTAATGTATGAACTTAAGTTGTTTTAACAGGAGCATCGTTGGACTCGTATTTATTGTTAAAGACTGTTTACAGGTTTTGGTGTAATTCGTGAAAGCAAGAATTTTGTTTATATTTGAAAGGAAATGCAAAGTCAAGCGTCGAGCAATCAGTGAGTTTAACAGGTGAATTAAACCACAAGAGAAGTTTTAATGTAAAATGGTCTTACATGGTAACTATGAAGTTATAAAGTTAAAGGATTGGCCAAGGAGATTTTATATGGTAATAGTGGTGCATTACTTCTATCCCAAGTTAATTGTTTTAAATCAGAGTTGCGCAGCGGAGAAATAATCCAATAATGAGTTAACAGACAATTCAAAGCTGAAGTTTAGAGAAAAAGGATGTTTGTAGAGTCCTTGCCAGAGGAATTACAGGATGGGCATTCAGAGATTAATTCTCAAGTTACAGAATGATTGTAAGTGGTGATGACTTGAACTTACCAATAGTTCTAACAGGAAATTTTAATAGATGAGTCGAGGAATGTTTCGGATCTCGAAACTCATGAGATAAGAGAATCGAAGCGGTTTGAGAAATTAAAGGATGTGTTTATAGCACGCGAAGGAGGCCACATTTCATACGGTGATCTAGCTGTTTAGCTCAGTAAGTATAAGTTAACTTGAATAGTAAGTTTAATCAAAGAGGAATTATGCAGTGGCATGAAGTTATTCCGCATCGTACCCACGTTATGCTAGCATGTCACATGTAACAGGCATGTAACAGGTTATGATTAGTATTATGTATACTGATCAGGCAGAGTATATACTGCTTAGACAGTAGTGTAATATAGTTATAGTCGTGTGACATGTATCGGTAACCGTGGTACGCATTCGGTAATGTTTTAGCAGGAAAGTCTCAGTTGAGAAGTTCAGAAATTCTTGAACTTAACGTTCATAGTTAAAGGAAGGAAATGTTTTACACGGATCAGGGGATTTCTCATAGTTTAAAGTAAAAGGCTACGTGAATTAAAGTTATGAGATAAAGGATTAAGAGTTTTAAAGTGCTGTTCTGACAGCGATCAGGATAGAGTTTTCTTTTCGAAAACAGAGAATGTCTTTTGACAAGTAAGTTACTACGACAACGGAATGTAACCATAACTTACGTTATGGGATTGTGAATGTTTAAAGGATACAAGGATGAATTAAAAGTCAAGAGAGTGACCTTGGTTGACGTGGTTTGTCTCAAGTATATTTTTATTAAGTATGATGTCCCGTTAGTTGGACAATGTTGATGCAATGTACCATGTATCCGGTAGTAGTGAACACGTACTCGATCGTGAATGGAAGCTATGTGCTATGGACTGCATTATATGATGATATGTGAGACGGCTTATGCCACATGTCACTTATACTGGATTTTCATAAGTTTGAAAGTATTGGTAAAGGAGAAAGTTCCTAAGGCCTTTGGCTACTTGTTATCGTTGATTAATTAATCGGAGCATGAGTGACTCATAGATTTCTCAAGCTTTAAGGATTACCGCAGTGGGGATGTGAGCAATGTTTATGGTTGTGATAATAGCTACACTAGGATGTCAGATACTTTTCAGTGCAAGCTAAATTTATATGAAGAATGATACGAATGTAACAGTAAAAGGTCGTCTTACGAGGCGAAAGTTAAAGACAAGAATTCGTTTGAATTAAAAGTAATGTAATAGATTCCTCGGGAAGTTGGAATAACTGAGGAAATCAGGTCGACTCGACGTCTTCAGGATAATATGGAATGGTCAATTAAAGGAGAACCGATAGAGTTCAGTAAAGGAAATCAAGGTTTAATAATTTTACTTTGGATTTACAAGGACTATGTCGAATAGAGAACATAGTCTGATAATATGGATATGTTAGTTCAGATAACCATACGTCTTAGCAAGTGATAGTTATGTATTATACGTCAGACCTTTCGGTCGGAAAGAGATTGTCACATGTTTGGATTTACAGAAATGGAAATCATGGCTTAAGAACAAGTTTTAACCAGTATAGTTTAATCGGGGTGCGTGATTAATCTACATGTCAGGCCCTGGAGTTGCCATGAAATTCCAACAAGCTTAAAGGATGGGAAATTTTCATAGTAGAGAAAGAGGTAGAAAGGATTTATCTTCTCAGGATCTCATAAGGATTATCTAAATTTCGAGGACGAAATTTCTTTTAAGGGGGGTAGAGTGTAATATCCCGCTTAAACGCGACTTTTACCAGTATCACAGAAATTAAACGTATAGAATGGCAAAGTTGTAATTTTGGAAGGAAGAATTATTTAAAAGGAGGAATTAAGATATTTTCCTCATTTTTCTTCTTCCACTTCTCTCTCAAAATTCATAAACTCCTCTCCCTCTCTCTCTAGGCACACGCCTCCCTCTCCTTGCCATCTTCAAGCTCCAAATTCATCAATCCTCTCTCTAGATCATATGTTTTTCAAACAAGCTTTGTTGGGGAAAAGTTGGAACATGAGAAAAGTTAAGAAATCAAGTAAAAGCAAGAAGCTCAAGCTAGGGTTTGAAGCTAAAGGTTAAACCAGCACCAAATCAAGTTTAAGGTGAGCTCCCTTGAGGTTTTAGAACCTCTCTTTGTGAGTTTTATAGAGAATTTCTTCATAGTCAAGTTTTATGTTTTTACCCTAAATCCTTTTCTTGCTAATTCCTTGCTCATATACGTTTTAAACTATCAATTTGTAATAGAAAATCATCCCTAGCATGTTTGGGATGCTTGGGTAACTTGGATTGAGCAAAAATGGTGGAAAAACATGATTTTTAACAAGTTTTGACCTGTCATGGTCGCTACAGCGACCAGCCGTCGCTACAGCGACCAGACAGCTTTTATTTCTGCCTACGGTCGCTTCAAGCGACCAGCCGTCGCTACAAGCGAGCAGTGCTTTTTTCAGACTTTTACCTACAGTCGCTGTAGCGACAGGCCGTAGCTATAGCGACAGCAACAGGACAGCACTTGACAGCTTTGCTGTTTTGGGCATTCTGGTGCGCGTAGGCATGGTTTTTCACTCCCGTTTTCTCCAGAAACATTTTAGAAACATTATCCACCATTTTAACCCATCCAAAAAGGCTTCCAATGGTTGAAAGATTATAGGAGCAAGGAATACGCAAGGCTTGGAAAATGTACGAACAATGGTTAAAGGAATAGGAAAGTTCTAAGAATGGCATATGGTAACGATATGTCGAATCCTTTGATAGGGAAACAAGATTTATAGTATGAGTGTAAGGATTTAATGGATTGATTCCATTACTTGTGAGTGATAACTCTTAAGGAAAAACATACGACCTTGATAAGTCAGGAACCTATATTAGGTGAATAAGGTTATAGATGTATTCGGATTAGAATACAAGAGTTATAGGAATGTTTCGACAATCATAGTTATAGATAAGCTTATAGGGTTGGTTCTCCAACAATTATAGGAGGCTTATGAGAACGATAAGCCAAGAATCATAAGTTATAGATTATAGTTACAGGAATGTTATTTGTTCATAGTAACAGATTATATGTTCATACGTTAAAGTTAAAGAATTAAAGATTAAAGATATTGGCGTGCTTGCACGTTTTACAGTCATAGGCATGTTCAGCAGACTCCGGGATACGCCGGATGGGATTTCTCCGAGAGGGTTATCCACATGCAATTTCATAGGGAGTCCGGTGCTAGCCTGATTGTCAGGAGTTTCATCGGGTCATAGGGAGACGTATCTCGGGGTTGCTCCACCCGGGGTGCCCTCCGTAAAATGAACTCAGATAATTGTTTGTTCAACGCTAACAGCTAACATAAAACTGCTATCGAACTGTGTATATGTTTTATGTTTCATAGTTATAGTTAAAGTTACAGTTACAGTTATAGTTACAGGAAACTCAAAGTTATAGTTATAGACAGTTATCGGAAAGTGATCCTAGGTCTTCCCCTCGATCACTAAGTCATAGATACAGACATGAACACAGTTATGGATTTAGGCAATTATAGTTATAGTCATAGGCTGTTATGGCAATGGTTATAGGAAGTTCTAAGCTATAGTTACAGAAAAACTTATAGTCAAAGACAGTTAAAGACTTGGCGATCATAGGAAATCCCCGAGATTGCCAAGGTAGGCATGGCGACCCTAGGTTCCCTGTGGTTGCCAACAGTTGGTTGGGTAGAGCTCACTGAGACATTATGTCTCATCCCATTCCTTCTGGTGCAGGTTTACAGGTAAGTCAAAGGTTCGTGATGGAGATCTTCATAGAGATACTGGATGGAGTACAGTTGCTCGTCGTGTACCAGCTCAGGAGCGTTTTGGACATTGTATAAGTATTGTAATAGTATTGGATTAATTGTACAACGAGTAAACTTGTATTCATTCATTTGTGATGTATTATTATTATTGAAATTTTTAAATGTATCCAGTATCAGTTTAACGCACATGCTAATATACTAGTTAAAGTTAGTATGGGTGTTACAACATCGTCTTTAAAGATTGGACTCCCTCGAATAAATCATCAAAATTTAAGAAAATTGATGCATCAATCTCATCAAAATTTTGTAGTTAAGCGTGGTTGAACGAGAATAGTACACTTTTTAAAAAGTTCTTGTATTGCACCTCTTTATTATAAGTAACCAAAATAAACTTATTGACAATTTACATACTTTTACAAGTTTACCGTTTATCCTCTCAGAAATAATTGTTCCCATCCTCTTAAATATATCTCCTTAGTTCCCATCCTCTCCTCCCAACACACTAGCTAGCATCAACGATTAATTGTCTCTTCCTCTTGCTATATTATTTTCAAAGTCAATATTTCCGACTCATGCTTGGATGAACCCGTGAAAACTTGAATAGTACTTGTTAATAGGGGTGTGCAAAATATATGGTTAACTGGACCATATGAGTAAACTGAACCAAACTGAACTGTAAAAAACTGAACCATATTGAATGGTTCATGAACTGAACCATAAGTTAAAAAAAGATCAATTAACTGAACTTAAATAAAAAACCAGTTTGAACCATTTTTAAACTGTTTTAATCAAAAACTGAAATATAAAACAAAAATAATAAAATCAAAGGTACAAATCGATTCTCTCTCTAAAGTAAAAAAAAATCAAATCGTTTCTCTCTCTCTCTGCCCAGTCTAATTCTTCTTCCACCACCGCCGTCCAAAGTTCCCATCGCGGCGTGCCTTCCGACGAATCACAACTGTCTCTCCGATTTCAAACTCGCCGGCGAAAAAATTTCGGTTTTCATTGGATCTGATTGGAAACTGATTTGAGAAACTAGTTGGATCTGATTTTCTGTTTTAGATGTCACAGATCAAAATTTCTTTTTACAAGTCTATCTATAATCACTGAAAAATGAGAGAAAAAAGATGATGAGCAAGGATGAAGATGACGAGTACGAGCAGCAGGCAGTTTTGGAACAAGTCTTCGGACACTCCTCCTCCTCCGGCGACGACGAAGATTCATCCGACGATGAGCATTATAGAGCAGCAGTGTTGCAAGAAGTCTTCGGCCACTCCTCCTCCTCCTCGATTCCAACTCCGATTCAGATTCCGATAACTGCATTCGAAAGTGGGAACGCATTGAAAAAGTAAAAGGGTTATGGATAGTAAGAAACTTTCTATCAACCCACAAACAATCTCGCTTACTTTCATCAATCGCATCGGAAAATTGGTTCACACAACCATCAATCAACCAATCAATGCGATTCGGTTATCAAAACCAATTTTAATCACTGAAAACCACTTTTATTTTTACAAGTCTCACTGAAAAATGAGCTTTTTAAAACAATAACTAAAATCCGGTTTGAAAATCAGTTCAAGAATAATCCGGTTCAGTACGAAAACCGGTTCAAAACCGGTTAAAAATAAGTAAACCGGTTTAAAACTATAACCGGTTCTGAACCGATTTTAAACTGGATTGGAACTGTTTTTAAGAATTAACCAGTTTTTATTGAAATGGATTTTATGAACTGAACCAAACCATTTATATGGTTCAGTTCAGTGCAGTTCATGAACCATGAACACCCCTACTTGTTAACTGAATGTGTACTACTACTTGTACTTGTTTCAACCTTTAAGTCAATTTTGGGAGCTACATGTCAAAAATCCCTTATATAGGACAATAATAAATATATAAATATAATTGTCAAAAAATATAAATATAAATATAATTTTAAATGGCCATTTAATAATCTTTGTATTTATTTTTTAAAAACAGTTTAAAGATCTTTTAAATCCTTAGTATTTTATTGTGTTATTATAATAGTAAAGTATACGTAATCCAAAGAAGTGGAAGAATTAGGTATCTTCTTAGTGAGGAGGAGGAGGTGGTGGCATGGACTCTTCCTTGGATGACCTATTAAAATGGTTGCCTTTATTTTATTTACTTAATAAAAGGGATGGACACTGTTTGCACTTGTCAAAACGAAAATTAACTGTTTGCAGGGGAAAAAGAAATGTATAATAACCATAGAGGAAAAACTGTGTGGCCGCAAGAGACATCAAATTGCAAATTCAGGGTAAAAATTTTGAATTACATAAAAACACTGTTTGAGTTTGAGCATATACATGCATAACACTTAATTTAGGGCCGTTTGTTATAGATTTTAAAAAATGGATTTTTCTTTGTATTTTTAAAAATGATTTTTTTTTGGAAATTTACTTAAAAATAGTAGAAGTAATTTCAAACTCATTTCCTATAAGTTAAGAAAGAGATTTTGACATTCACTAACTTAAATATTCATTGTTCAAGATTTTACATCGTAAAAATCACATATTTTTTCAAAATGACATCTTTTAAAAATGATTTTTATGAAAAGCTATTCAAAATAGCTTTTTTTAGAGATTTTTTCAAAATTTTAGTATCAAAAAAAAAATTATAACAAAATAATGAAATACTTAGAATGACATTTTAAGATAAGCTATTAAAACGAATTTTTCATTTGAAGCTTTCCTTAAAAAATTCTTTGTGAAAAAAATTATAACAAAAATATATTACACTACAAAAATCTATTTTCAAAAAAGCTATAACAAACGCCCTTAATAGTTTAAATGGATCCCAACTTTTTATATTTTTTTACACTTTTTAATTATTTAAGCTACTCAACTATATTTTTTAAATATCCATACAATTCATCATAAACTTTAAAAAAATTGGTTTTACTAATCTCATAATATACTACAAATTTTAATTTTACAAATTTTTTAATCAAAAAAGTAAAAGAAAGTGGGTGGTTTAACTATGACACAATATACTACAATGCTTATTATCAATTATACATACTTTTCTGACACAATATCATTGGTCAATGACACTCACAAAAAGCCCCGATGTAGGTGCTCATAGTTTCTTTTTACCCCAGAATTGCTTTGATAAAAAACAACCAAACATAATGTAAAATGCCAAAACCACGGTGAAGGTTGTAAACCTGAGTCAATGGGTTGAAAATGCCAATCCAAATAGTTCCTTTTTACTAAATAAAACTTTACTCCCAAAAACTAGCTCTAAAAAATATTTTGAAATTATATTGAATGGGTTTAAACTTCACTCCCAAAAACTAGCTTAAAAATAAGTATGTTTAGCCACATATATACATCTAACGTTCAAAAACCTTAGCAATATAGGACTTTAATACAACTTCAATAAAGAGTTGAATCTCCATTTAAATTTAATGCAGAAAGAAACCAAGAAAAATAGAGAACCTATATATGAAAAGTTGAAGACTGCGGTTCAGTCTAAACTCATAACTCCAAAGTGGTGTAAGATTTGATTTTATTTTTTTGAAAGATTTCATTTTATTTTTTTTGAATGTCAAATGTTAATAATTAGTTGTTAAATTAATATTTACTAATTCGGATTTGAACTCAAGACCTCTACCTTTTTAAACTACTAGTTCAAAACAGATGAGTTACCCAACACCGAGTTGTATGATTAAAGTTATGTGTTGAGAATACATACTAAATGAATTTAATTTAATTTAATTTATCATTTATCTTTATACTAAATGAATTTAATTTAACCATCTAATTTGTGATCAAAATTTGATGTCAAATTTTTGGACTAAAATAACATTACTCTTTTTATTTTAGCAACTGTCTATAGTTCTGATATTGAAAGGAACCTATTGTAACCCGCTCATAGGATTCATGCCTGCATCAGTTGATTACAACCAGCACCAACTGTTCGCATAATGTGTATGGCGGAATCAGTTCGGACACCATCTGCACCATCAATTGTTACACCAGTTTTACTAAAGATATATATGGTTGAGTCCTCCAATAACCCCAATTGCAATTTCCAAATGACAAACATTGTTGCTCTGAACTAGAAACTTGTCTTTAAAGACCTATCACAAACATACCTTTAAAATAAAGGTACCAATATAAGCCAAAGTATTTATATAAACCAACAAACATAAGCTTTTAATTAGAGAAAACAAAATTTCAAGACATTATGATAAATGATAAAAATTAAAGACACTCATAACAAAAATGTAGAGGAATTTACATTCAATTCAGTAGAATAATTTGTTGGACACCTAACAAATTTTAGTCAAATAAACTTTCTTATTTATGTAGAATCGGGTCCAATGCAGGTTAGAAATCTTATTCCCGTCCCAAGTTTGAGTTCCACAGCAATACTATACAGAATAGTTAAGCAGGTTATGTGTCTCCTTCATGTGAATGTTCCTCCATTTCTGGGACAAAATTTATTGGGACCCCATTGTGATACTGTTGCATCACCAAAACTGATGCTGTTGTGGGGCAATCTTGGGATACTAACAAGCCACCAACAGGTCCTAGTTCCGGGCACTCACTTCTTTCCAGAGCACAGGCCAATTCACCGGTTGGCCTTAGACCCACAAGAAATAGATTGCAGGATTTAAACTCGTGGATAGTAGCAATTGTTTCGGCGGCATCTTTTACTATTTTCTCTTCATAGATAACGGAGTCATCACTGGCTTTTTTCAGCTTAAACTCCGCAAGGAACTCCTCATCCTCTGAGATTGATTTACCGCTAGATGAGTCTCCAACGTCAACGCTGGTAATCTCCCCTAAAATATTAGATTCCACTAAGAAGCGAATAACCACTAATCTTATACCAGGGTGCTCGGCCATACGAGCTCCGTAAGCAAGAGCTTCACGGTCATCACCACCGCCAAAGAAAAGCACAGCAACACAATAAGAAACGTTACTTGCAGATACATGACATGTACCACCAAGCCCGCGATCAACAAAAATTCCAACTGAGCACGGTGCATGCTCGAGTACCCTTTTGTTAACAAATCGAAAATCATTTCTTGTAATGTCTAGTGAACCGTCTAATCTTTGTTGCTTATGAAATGGGAGAATGATGACTGCGGCTCTCTTACTTTCAGCGGTAGCACATATGTCTTCATGAATGTTAGCCATTGAGGAGATTGCTACCATTGGGCGTACACAAACTTGACTCAGTTTCTGGTAAGCTTCAAATGCCACAATAACATGGTCAGAATCTGCACGGTGACCTTTATTCCAAAATGGCAACCCGTTTTTTCTTACTTTTTGTACCATCAGTATCGATGAGGACCTCTCGGAAAATTCTTTAAGGTGCATTGCATACACACAAAGTGCGTCACGCTTCTTGATTCCTCTTGAAGCCTCGATCAAGTTTATCACCGATGGAATATTCCTTGCACCATGGAAGCAAGAAAGAATCCTCAACTGGCTGTCAGCATTTTTCCTTTCAACTGTTTTGTATTTGTAATCAGATATTTTAGCTTTCCTCTTATACACAGCCATCACAAGAGGAGTAGTCATGAAGGTAGTAACGAGAGCCATGAGAACCATAATGGCAAAGGTCTCATCATTCAAAACCTGCAAATGCATACATCAAATGTCCATCACGGTGATTGGTAGGATGTGCACATGCACCATATTAAACTAAATAGGAAATAGTAGGAGCAAGAAAATTCAAATACCTTTCTATCTTTACCAATGTTGAGGACAATTAATTCAACCAAGCCTTTACTATTCATCAAGAATCCAAGCACTAAAGACTCATTAAAAGACACTTTACATAAAAGAGACACTACAATCGTCCCAACAATCTTCCCAAAACAAGCAGTAAATGTGACGAAAACTAGAAGACCCCATGATTGCAGGCCCTGAATGGTCGCTATGTTGGTCTTTAATCCACTTGACACAAAATAGAGTGGGAGCAATAAACCAGACACAAGATCCTCTATTTTCTCCACAAGAGCACCGGAAAATGGTCCATCTTTTGGAACCAAAATTCCAAAAACAAAGGCGCCAAACATGGCATGAATTCCAATAGCATCTGTGACAAACCCAGCAGCCAGAACAGCAGCTAATGTTGCACATATGTATAATTCATCGACCGGCTCACCTTCATGGCATTGTTGGGCCATCCATTTGAAAATTGGAAGAACAATGAGGATCGAACAAACGACAAAACCACACCCAGCTAAGAAGACCCACAGTGAAACAAGAGGAGACTGGCTATTGCCTGATAAGGCAACAGCCAGAGCAAGAAGAATCCAGGCTGCTACATCATTAACTGCTGCAGCCGACATAGCCATTCGTCCGACACTGGTGGTTAAAAGTTTTAACTCGGCCAAAATACGAGCTAATACAGGAAAAGCAGTTATAGACAGAGCGACTCCCATATATACAAGAAATGCGGAAGTATTTACATCTTTGGCAATCGTTTCTTTCAGAACAAACGATGAACCAATTCCTAGTGCAAAGGGTAAGCTTATTCCGACCATAGCAATTGCAAGGACTCGACCTCCAGTTTTTCGCAGAGATTTAGGATCCAACTCTATGCCTGCTAAAAATAGAAAGAATATAAGGCCAAGGTTTGCTAGAGTATCTAATACTGGAAGACTCTTGGGTGGGAAAACTGCATGTAGATAGCTTTTATTCCGTCCAAGTGCTGATGGCCCAAGTAGTATTCCTCCCTGTCAATAAGCAGCCGTGACACACATTACAATCATAAAGTAGTTTGTAAGCCCTCCCTCCCTTCCAAAATAAAATATATACTGTAATAACCCCTCCTTTCCCCATTCAAGTTATATGTAATACAAGTAGCATAAACCTCTGCGCTTTTTTAGAGGGAATTTGTAACACTAAGTGTTGATTAAATGAAGTGTCAGGTGTGTTTAATTTCCTCAATATAGAAAGTGGTTTTGCAAACAATGCAATTCTAAATTCTTACACATGTGCATATATTTCTTTAAGATTTATGTTGATTTAAGAACATTGAATTGGTTATGGTCATTGCATTCTTCATTGAAAAATTGACTAAATATTAGACTTGTTTTGAGTTTGGACAAGTAGAACACAGTAAAGACTAAAAATTGTAAAATTATATAAAAATGGAACACTAAGACTCTTATTGTTGTATTGTATGGCAATGGCCTAGTGACTCTTTGCTTGTCTGAAAACCTAACAATGTCAGATTTTATCCCTAGCGAGTCTTATTGCTCCCTCTAAATAAGAGTTTCCCCATACATTTACTAGTTTAGTTCCAAAGAAATCCTTTATAACCAAAAAGAAAAATAAAATAAACTTCTTACAAATATTCAATTATTTATATTAATTAATAAAAAATAACTTCATTATGGCAGTTGTTGTAGTTAAACGAAAATAATAAAATAACTTACAACAATTTCTGCAATAACTCGTGGTTGCCTTAAAGGTTTTAGAAGATAGGCCAGTCCCCTTGTGACCACAAGAACAAGGCATATCTGCAAAATAGCCAAGGGAAGTGCATAATCAAGAGGGTGATCTCCCTGAAATACACCATTAGATGTGGACTTCATTGGTGGCGGGCAAACATTTCCAGCTGTAGTATTCGAAGTCATTTTGACAGTGCGAATTCCACTGCTAAACAGCAGATCCACCTATTTATTTTCTGCAGAAAGAAAGACATGTTTCCCAGATATCATAAACTGATAAAATCAAGACCTGAAAATAGTTAATGACAACATGCAATGCAAGCTCCAAAAACAAAATAACAGATGCAAGCACACATCGAAACATAAAACGTCACTCACACAAAAACAGGAGCTCTGTTCTGCAACACAATTGAACCATAACAAACTTAAACTAACTTAACTGATACTACTAACTCTCTTACCAATAAAAAATAATTGCTTTTGTCTGGTCCGGATTTTACAATCTTTTCTCAGGGAATCCGAATCAAACCAAACTAATGAAAAACGGTTTGGTTCGGTTCAATCGGATTGATGTTTTTATACTTTTTAAAAACTAAATATAAAAAAAATTCAAACATTATGGATTTTTTACATTATCAAAATAAATACATAGGTTACAGTAAAAAATACATTATTCCAACATATTTTTTACTAGAAAACTATGAATATAGTGTGAAATAATAATAAAATAGAATGTTTGTTTCAGTTCGAGATTGGTCGGGTTTGATTGATTTGGTTTGGTTTATACGTAAACATGTAAAAAAAGACTAAACCAATTTAAATTGTTTGGAATGGATCTTAGGATTCATTTGTCATTGGTTTGGTTGTTATACTCTTATCTTACAAGATGAATTAGAAAAATGTATGATTCTTTTTTCTCCCCTAAAATATGGTGTGAAACGTTTTATTGATTAATCGTATCATAAACAATGGGATTATTGGCTGAAGCTTGTAAAATTACTTGATTGTTGGACATATTTAATCAAGTGGAATAACTTAAAAGAAAAATCGAAAACTGAGAAATCTTAGAAAATAGTACCTGTGAAAGAAGAAGATTTGGATTCAGTAATCTATAGACTCTCACGTCAACGTCAAGCTAATACTGAAGCTAGTTCGTTGGTAAACGTCTTCTTTTCTTTATTTTATTATTTTTTTAGGCTAAGTGTTGAATGTAGATCTAAAGTTTAAGTACCAACAAGGCTCAGGCAGGCTACCGCCGTGCAAACTGATTTTTGGTCGTTAGATAAATTAATAAATTCACCAAATTGATTTTTGATCATTTGATCTTTTCACCATCTGATTGCACAATAATTGATTAATATATTTAACGGTCAAAAATCAATTTGCATGGTGAGAGACATGTTTTGGTCTCTCACCGTAGCCTTCACCTACAAACAAATAAAGAATCTTAAAAGTAAAGAAACCATAATTTCAAAGTCGGTGTTAGATTAGTTTTAAACCTTTTCTTTTTCTGAAAAAAATAGTTTTTAACTTATATGCACTAAAATTTAATTTATAAATTTCTAAAACTATATAGTAGATTATAATAATACTCTGTTTAGAAAATAAATAAGAGTCTTAATTTGTATTTTTATTTTTGTGTTAACCCAATTATTGTTAGAGGAAGGGTGTTCGAGTAATCCGGAGTTGTTAACACAACAATTGCAAGGGAAAAGGATTTCGAGTAATCCAAAGTTTGATTGATATGTAAGTAAGATCTAGTCAAGCATTGTTTTCGCTAAAATTGACTTCGATTTTTTCGAATGAATGATTCTTTATCGGAGAACTCATTAACCATTTAAACTTAATCACTTAGTTTAAGAGTCTTGATTTACGATCAAGGTTACTTTAGTAAAAAAACATTTAGAAATTACCACATTTAATTAGTGTTCTTTTTTCATGACAAGATTTTTTTTTGGATAAAAGAGGGTTTACGTCCAAAAAAGAAAGACCAAACTAAACGAGGAGTGGTAACTCCCTTTACATTAACTCCCTTTTCATGACAAGATTTAATTAGTCTTCATGGTCTTCATGATTTTAATCTTTTCTACTTCATACAGGATTAGGGTAAGTATATGTTATTTTTGCATCAAACATGTAATAAGTATTAGAAATATCCCATTTTTGAACAAAAAAAAATCCAAAATTTCCAATTATACATCAAAATATCTATTTCTTAATAATTTTTTTAAAAGACAAATAATATATATATGGGTTTTTCTAACATGTGCAAATTTGCACATGTTAAAGAAGTTTAAAGTAGTAAGTTCGTATTGAAACTTGTATATATTATATTAAATGTATAATTTTCTAATATATATATATATATAAGAAGGTGAGAAGAGTCACAAAGTACAAACAGGACCTCCGAAATACCAGCAGAATGGACACAAGAGATACGAAAGCAACAAAAGAAAAACAACAATAAATAAAAGTTCATAAGTCGCATCCTGGGGATACGATCTGACATGACACTTTCAACCAGTTTTAATATACGCAATGCGAAAATATTTAAAAATTTGTTACTAATGATTAATTAATTGAGTTTTTTTTTTTTTGTAAATATACATAAAAATGACAAAGGTTGAGTTGAGTCATGAATAATATTTGAAAAGTGTTTTCAATTATGATCGGATATCTAACATATTTTGTGTTCTCTTGACACTCTATCTCTATAATCAATTTCAGTTGTTATATGAGTATTATTTAGAAGATTGTTCTTAAGGCTAAGCATTTTAGGATTGTGACTTAATATATCACCTTCATGCAGGGCAAGTAGTAAGTGGCGGAGCTACATGTACCCTTGTGTGGGCATGTGCCTGCACTAATAATTAATTTTAATTTTAGTGTATAACATAATTGTTAAGCCAACTTCATGCCCCCATTATTTAGCAAAAAAATAAAAACAAAATCATTTTATCAAAGTAAAGTTAGTCCAACTAATTAATATCTTATTTATTGATAAATCGATTCATTAATCGAAACATAAATTTCTTTTGTGTTAATGAGTGATTCATTTGTAATAAAATTTTGTTCCAAATTAAATATGATCATTTCAATTTTTAATGCAATCGGAAACACTTTTTTTTATTATACACTAATAGTTGCATTATTCACAACTACGGGTGAGAATAGGTCAGACCAACCTTTAACCTAGCCTAAATCAGGTCAGACCATATTTTTTTTGTTTAAAACGGAAGACCAATACCTTTTTAGAAGCCTATTTAACTAAAAAGTCTTGTCACAAGCTATAGATAAAGTCTTTTAAGCCTGCAAGGTTGGCCTATTAAGTACATACAAATAATTTGCAAAACTTAACTCGTCAGCCTATTTGCACTCCAATTCTCAAGTCAATGACTTCCACTTGGTATTCATTGGAATGTAAATATATTAATATTTGATAAGAGTAATTTTGTAAAATAATCACACGTACTTTCATCTTGTACTACAAATCCAAATATGGATTGTGGATCCTACCAACAAGTGGGTCCTATTAACAAGTGTGTCTCACCACCATTAATTATTTTTAAATTTTATTGTGCCTTTATTTCTCTAAATTTAAGAAATGAAGAAGATTCAAAATGGAGAGGATCTTGACTCGTTCTTGGTAGAGTGTCAAAAATGGGCCGGGCTAATGGGCCGGGCCCATTAGCCCATTTTTTGGGCCAGACCAGGCTTCAAAAAGTCAGGCCAAAAAGCAACCGGACCTTTTTGGCCCGTTCAACGTAATTTAAAACACGGGCCAGACTGGGCTGACCCAACTGCTTCGGGCCAGCCCATTTTAAATAAACATAAAAAAATTTAATTAAAAAAAATATAGTTTGGTATTTGTTTATTTCCTTTTTTTAGAAAAAAAAAATCCCACTTATTTTTTAGCTCACTCCAAGTCCAGCAAAAAACTCTAATCTATCTTACTCTCTCGCCTAAGCCAGTAAAGTAAGTCTTGCTATCTCTCTATTTCATCAGTTCTTGCCTGCGGCGCTACTTCCTCTTTGTTTCCCTTCTCAGACGGAGCGACCGACGACTTACAACGACGAATTCCGATGAAGATCTTGCTCATCTACAATGCTCAATGGTCTCATAACATTTTAAATTGTTAAACTCATTTTGAATTGTCATTTTGAACAAAGTTTTCACTTCTCATGTATTATAATTTCTTTTGTTAGTCTACTGTGCACTATGTAAGGTTGGGTGAATGTTTAACCCTAGCGGTTACACTTTGTGATGTTGGGTGAATGTTTATGTCCTAGCTATTTTGTGTGGATAATATTTGATGTTGTAGTTATTTTGTGAGTTGTTTGTTTGTGTTATTGATCCTTTTGGTGTGTGTGAAAAAAGAGTAGTGTTCTGTTGTACATTTCATAACTTAAAAAAATTAAAATACGGGCCGAGCCGGCCCATCGGGCCACTATCCCATGCTAGGGTCGAGCCGAGCTCAAATTTTACAACCCATTCTTCAGTCGGGCCGGGTTGGGCCGGACCAGCTCATTTGACACCTCTAGTTCTTGCCCTACAACACCAAATTAGCCATTTGAGTTAGACTCTGTTTGATAAAAATAGCAGACAACTGATAAGCTACATGATGATGACCGATAGTTTATAACTGATGATTGATAATTGATAGTTTATATATGATGACTTATAACTAATAATACAATTAAAGTATTTGGTTAAATTAACGATTTAACTAATTGATAAATGTAAAATGACATAAAATAACACATATTAACTAATAGTATTTTGGATATTTGGTAATTTCTTGTTTAAAAAATATATTCGGTAATCTAAGTATTTATATATTGGTTTTTTGGCTAAAATTTTATTTTGAATTTATTTCATTTCAACGGTATTTTGTGTGTGTTGTAAGATCCATCTGTACTCCCTTCGGTCTTTATTATAATACAATTTTTTTAAAAAAACTTGGTTCTATTTATAAGAAAATGTCACAACTTTTAAGGTGTAATTATTGCTTAAAAGACTTTTCTACCCCTTATTTAATGTCTCTCTTTTTAAGTATTAGTGGGTGTATTTAATGTTTCACACTTTTTTATAAAGGTATATTTATAAAAAATATTTAAAAAATCACATTAATTAATGATCATGTTGGTTTGATGTTTTTTTGTTTTGTTTATCATTCCCTCCGTCCCTATTTATATGAGTAGTTTACAAAAAAGTTTTGTCCTCAAATATAAAATTATATACAAATTCCTAGATGTATTGATTACTCTTTTTCTAAATATACCCCTTATTAATACTATCAATTTGTCTTGGTATATGAAAAGTTAACATTAAATATATATATTTAATTAAGGGTAATCTAGTAATAGTCACACACATTTGAGACAACTTTATTACTTCGACCACTTTTTTTAATACACGTGATTTTTGTAAACTACTCCTATAAAAAAAGGACCGAGTATAAGGGTCCGTTTGATTCGAGAGTTTTAATGGGGAGGGAATATTTTTAATTTGATGTGTTTGGTTCAATTTTTAGAGGGGAAGGGGAGGGGAGAGGAGGGGAGGGGATCTCTTTAAAATTTTATTACATTACCAAGATTATCCTAAGATTAATTTAAAATCTCAATATTATTCTTGTAACAACTTTTATTATTATTAGGTTATATTATCTTGTAACAACTTTTATTATTAGACTATATTATCCTTGTAACAACTTTTATTATTATTATTAGGTTATATTACCGTTGTAACAACTTTTATTTTCATGTTATCTATCAGTCTTATTTGTTATATGTAAAAACAAACATCATTATATATTTAATTAAGTTTAAGAGTAAAATAATAAATTAATTTAAAATATCTTCCTTTCCCATATAAACCAAACACATTTTTAATTAAAATATCTTCCGTCTCATCCCCTCCCCTCCTCTTCTTTCTCCTCTCATCCGTTGAACCAAGCAGACTCTAAGAAGGACGGAAGGGAAAGGGAACGGAGTAATTAATCAGAGAACAAAAACGGAAAGAAAACAATAAAAGAGAACAAAAAAGGGTAAAACGAAGTTCATTGATGAGAGAGAAAGAAAAGGAAATCACAGTACAGCCATAAATAAAAGATGAAAAGTGGGGAAGGGGAAGCGGAAAAGAAGGAAAAATTGGTAGAAAAGTTGAAGAGAGAGGTATTGGTAGGAAAAAGTAAAGGTCCTTCTACTCCACTACACTCTTCTTCTAAACGTTGGCTTTTGGGCCCTAATAACCAACGCTGTAGTAATAGTAATAGTGCCGTTATTCAGGACCACCGTTACCAAACACTACCCACCACCACCACCACCGTCTCTGCTAGGAAGCTCGCGGCAGCTCTTTGGGAATTCAACCATTATTTCCCACTCTTTGAAATGCATAACGGTGGTGCCGCCGATTCTAGACTTCGCCGCCGCCATTATACACTTCTCAAAGACAAGGCTCCTGATATCTCTAATTTCTTAGCTGATGCTTCTCCTAGTTCCCCTGATCAGGTAAACCTTCTTTTGAACTTTTTCTAAAGTAAAATTTCTTATCTGATTTGGTGTATTGGCTTGTGAGGGTTATACTATTCAGTATTCACTGTTTATTCTGCGTTTTATTTAAGTTGATACTTTATTATCTGATCCCGTGCATTTTATTTGTTTTGTTATTTGGTATTTGCCGCTTGGGGAAAATTCATTGTATTATTTATTTTAATCTTGATTATTATTCTATGTTGAAACATTTGGTTAGTGATTCTTGATAGGTCAGAAAGATTTATTTATGTTGTTTTAGGTTATGAAATTATAATTTTATCTGTTGAATATGTTTGTTGACTTGACTTCTATGCTACTACTACTTTATATTAATTCCTTAAATGTTGCTTAGGCATCAGCAATCCATTCTTTATTTGAGGTTTTTATCATTCATTGTTTCATAGGACAGCGGTGGTTAGTTAGTGTAGCTTGATGTGTGTGCTAGTTTTGACCATTTCATTAAGATGGCCATGGATGGACAATGTCCGCTAAGAGTTTCACCTTCCTCCTTGTGTAGAGATATATTTTGTATCTATAAATGATACAATGATCTAAATGTTTCCATTGCCGTCATCCTTCAATTTGAGTCGGTATTGCATTTTTTTTTCCCACAAGAGACTTTGTTGAGTGCTAGGCGTGCCAATATCCATCTCGCTGTAATTTACTATTTCCTTCCATATTTTATGCCTCTGCCTGCATTTCTTGTCGATCTTGTTAATCAGTATTTCGTCTATAAGCACCCAGACATGTTTTGGTGGTAATAGAAATTCTTCATTGTCAGTTTGTCATTAATCTTAAGCAACAAGGAAGCTGGGAGTTCTCATTGACATTCTAAGAAGCATGGACTAGTAAAATTGTATCGGCGGTGTAGGTCAAAGTATTCATTTCAGTTGTTTTACTTCTATTTTCCAAACTTTTACCAGTGTATAGATGAAAATATCACTATAACTAGATAAATAAATAACAGTATAGGCAAGATGACCTTTAGAGATTAATTATCTCTTTTAATTTCATATATTTTTTTTTAATGTTAATTTGTACTCTTTTTAAGTGTTGCATTATAAGTGTGTTGGTTTCATGTTAGTTTTAAATTTTGTGCTGTCCTCGTGTCTGCATATATTGTGGTTGTCTCCCACTTCTTGTTTGCGCTTTCTAGTCGACATTACGACCATTCTGATAGACATAGAGTTCACTTAAACTGATATATATCCACTCTTTCATCAGCCAGCTAGCGCAAGCAGTTTGAGGAGGCATGTTGCAACATCACTGATGCAACATCATCGGGCAATTGAGAGAAACAACCATGCACCACAACCCCTGTCTCCTGCAAGTTACGGTAGTTCCATGGAGGTAAGCATCAATCCTCCCCCCAACCCCTGCTCCCCCCTTTTATTTTTTTCCCGTGACCAACACGATTTTTCTCTTCGAGGGATGTATCATTTTGGCATCATACTGTGTCATGGATCCCAGACAGTCACAATTCCACAGTAAAGATCAATTACGGGTTTTCTGAATCACTATTAAATAGAGTTCATTGTAAGACATAAAATTGGTATGAGTTATGACTAAGCAATTACCCTCATATTCAGTCTATAATATTTTTTTTGTTCAAGATAACAGAACAAGAACAGCTGTGTTACTGTTTAGTTTGGTGCAAAAATAACATTTCAGATATAAATTTCAAAGTTGAAGTCACTGTGTTTGTAGGTTTATTGTGTGTATAGTTGGTCTGTTCAATTTGCAATAGTTCATTACATCTTGTGTTTTCCCTTTCTTGGGTTGCAGATGACACCTTATAACCCTGCAGTCACTCCTAATAGTTCCTTGGACTTCAAGGGAAGGATTGGAGAGCCACATTATAGCCTCAAAACATCTACAGAACTGTTAAAAGTGTTAAACAGAATATGGAGCTTGGAAGAACAGCATTCTTCTAACATATCATTGATAAAAGCATTAAAAACAGAGCTAGATCGTACACGTATCAGGGTCAAAGAGTTGCTTCGAGATCGACAGGCGGATCGACATGAGGCTGATGACCTGATGAAACAAATTGCAGAGGATAAACTGGTCAGGAAGAGTAAGGAACAGGACCGACTCTATGCTGCTGTTCAATCTGTGCGGGATGAACTCGAGGACGAGAGGAAATTAAGAAAACGGTCAGAGAGCATACATAGGAAACTAGCTCGGGAGCTTTCTGAGATGAAGTCTTCTTTTACTAGTGTTCTAAAAGACTTAGAGCAAGAGAGAACAAGAAGGAAATTATTAGAGGACCTTTGTGACGAATACGCTAGAGGAATAAATGAATACGAGCAGGAGGTGCATACACTGAAACAAAAGTCAGAGAAGGATTGGGTTCAGAGAGCTGACCATGATCATTTAGTACTCCACATATCTGAATCGTGGCTGGATGAACGAATGCAAATGCAACTGGAAACAGCTCAGAATGGTTTTATGGATAAGAATTCCATAGTCGATAAACTAAGCCTTGAAATAGAGACTTTTATTAAAGCTAAACAAAATAGTAGGAGTATGGAAAATCAAGTGATAAGGGATCGCCGAAATTCATTGGAGTCTGTACCACTGAATGACGCTGTTAGTGCACCACATCCTGTGGGTGATGACGATGATGATGATTCTGTAGGCAGTGATTCACATTGTTTTGAGTTGAACAAGCCAAGCCACATGGGAGCTAAAGTACACAAAGAAGAGATTGTGGACAAAAATCTTGATGAGACATTGAAATCCAACGTCAAGAAGAAAAAACCAGTTCCAGGAGAAGGGTTTAAAAATCATATCACATCTAATTCAAATAAGAAGTCCCAGTCAATTGATGCCGAGGAGGGGTTGACCACAAATATAACGCTAGTTGAAGGAACTACAATATCTGAAGAGCCTGAACACTTTGAAATTAGTGAAAGTGGTGGTTTTGAAAGAAAAAACAACTTAAGTGAATTGCACAGCACCAGTAAAAATCACATTATTGATAATCTCATCAGAGGTCAACTTTTGGCATCAGAGGGTGGTAACAATAACATACATGCCGAACATAATAATTATGGCGAGGCATCCTGCAGCAATGCTGGATGGAGGAATCAGGCTAGCCCTGTGAGGCAGTGGATGGCAAGTCTTGATATATCCGAGGCTTCCAAAGTTCATTCAGGATCAAAAGACAATACTTTGAAAGCAAAGCTTCTCGAAGCAAGATCAAAAGGGCAGCGATCGCGTTTGAGGACCCTCAAAGGGTCCTTTTAGAGGTTTAAGAAATCAGAGAGTTCGGTAATAAGTTGGCTAGAACTTGAATCTTGTTGACGGTTGTCACAATGAGTACAGTTCTTCATTCTCCACTCAAGCCTCTCTTCCTTTCCTGTGGAATTTTGCTTTGTTCATAATTTTAACCGTGTGTCTGTAACATATTTCTTGTTGGGGGTTTATTCTGTATACTATGTAGATGTTGTCATGATATGTAGCTAAAAGAATTGAATCGACTTATGAGAAGTAAAGACAATTATACAATTTTGGATACTCTAATTAGTATTTTTCTTTTTGGTTCATCTCTTGTTTCAGTTTGACATGCTAGCTTGAAATTGTGAAAACGCATGTCTCAAATTAACTTCAAATCCTGATTCAGGAATATGGTAGTCCATTACTTCGTTAGTGGGATATCACCGTACTTGAGCTGATGAAATAGAGACCGTACAAAAGAGAAGGGTAATTAATATGAATGGGGAATTGAATAAATTTTGGGGGCAACAAATTGTGGAATTGAGTTCATAGCAATAAAAATCATTGCAAGAGTTGCAGCAGTATATATTTCACACTTTTTTATCTGTAAGAATTACGAAAGACAACAAGGACAGAAAATTAAGAACAAATCTTAACAACGCCTAAAGCAGCAGCTAGAAGAATTCACGAGCAGGGGCGGACCCGCTGTTAGTCTACACATGCAATTCCCCATATTTAAAAAAAAATAAAAAAATAAAACACAATATTTGAAGAATCAGAACAACTCTCTTCTCTCTCGTCCCAGGCGAGTCTCTCTCTGTCCTCTCTCTATCTCTCAACACACAGCCACTCCAGTTTCTCTCCCACTCTCTCCCTAACCACACACACTGCCAGTCTCAACAAACAGCAGCTCTCTCTCTCTCTCTCTCTCTCTCTCTCTCGCGTGAGCCCCTGCCCCCTGGTGCTTCTCAGCTGCTGCCTGCTCACTCTCTCTTAGTTCTCACAGTCTCACGCTAAGGTAAGCCAATTGATTCTCCAATTGCTTGTTTTAAGTTTAGGGTTTTAAAATTGGAAATTGGAAAATTGCTTTGTAAATCTGTGATATGTGATATTAATTATGATAAATAAGCCAAATTTGAACATTTACTTGTGCTTTGTGATGTGAATGTCGATTAAATGAATTATGCTTGGTTTGGTTAATTGGTTTTGTGCAATTGTGCTTACAAAGTCACTATTTTATTTTATAGGATGAACAAATTTTTGGGAATTGAGAACTGAAATTTTGTTATGATTGGATTTGGAATTTGAATTTTGTTTGTATGAACAAGTTGAATTTATTTAGATTGGAATTAGAATTTTGTTGCGAACACTTTTTGTTAGTTAGAATTGAAATTGGAATTTTGGAATGTTAGGTTTTAGTTACTGAATTGGAATGGATTAACTACATAGAATTGGAATATTAATTAGTTAGAATTGAAATTGAAATTTTGAAATTTTAACCACACATAGACTAAATGTTTAGATCCACCCCTGTTCATGAATAAGTGTTCTTGCGCATAAAGTCTATATTACTTCCTCTCACCCTTTTTTATAAGCATCCCTTTGATGAATGTAAAATGATAGTTATAAAAAGGGATGGAAGAAGTATCATATGCTTATATCCTTTCAATCCGCACAGGCTTGTTCAAAGGGATGCTTATATAAACATTTTCCTCACATAAGGTGTGTTCAAATTCATATGTCAAACCCAGACATTTGCTGAAATATTTAGGAATCCGTCATTGATCAAGTTCACAAATAACAATTCTATAACCATCTTAAAAAGAGAAAAAGAAAAAAAAAAAACTTCTACATGTGCCATCTGTAACACCCATAATAAGATTGCCTAGGATCTTATACGAGTATTAAAATTTCGTACTGGATACATTAATTTACAATATAAAATTCATCCACATATTACATAACATTGTAATATTACAAATCCGAAGTTTATACAACATCTCGAAAAACATATACATCAGATGTACAATCCATATAGTACAAACAACCATAACATAAAACAACAGCACGATCAGTCCGTAGCCTTCTCCTTACCCTTGTTGCGTGCTGATTGCGATCCTGCCTGTGAACCTGCACCAGAAGGAATGGGATGAGACATAATGTCTCAGTGAGCTCTACCCAACCTACTGTTTGGCGACCACAGGGAACCTAGGGTCGCCATGCCTACCTTGGCAATTTAGGGGAATTCTAGAATCGCCAAGTCTTTAAACCTGCCTATGACTTTAACTATAATCTATCTTTAACTGTGAACTTCCTGTAACTATAACTTTTACTATGACTGTATAACATAAAGCAATAAAGTGTTTTATGTTAGCTGTTAGCGTTGAACAAACAATTAATCTGAGTTCATTTTACGGAGGGCACCCCGGGTGGAGCAACCCCGAGATACGTCTCCCTATGAACCGGTGAAACTCCTATCATATCAGGCTAACACCGGACTCCCTATGAAATTGCATGTGGATAACCCTCTCGGAGAAATCCCATCCGGCGTATCCCGGAGTCTGCTGAACATGCCTATGACTTTGAATTATTATTATTCTTTGACTTTGATAAGTAAGTATATAAATATATATACATGTCTATAACTTTGATCATATGAACATTTCCTGTAATCTATATCCTGTAATCTATGATCTGTAACCTATAAATCCTCGGTTTATCGTTTCCATAAACCAACTATGATTTTGGGGAACTAATACTATAAACTTGTCTTTAACTATAATTATCAAGCATCCTACTCTCATTGTTCATAGGATTGCACATACTTAACATGTATATGGAGTTGCTTAGTAAGGGATAATCCCATTACTAGCTTCTAAACTCCTCTACATAACTTAAAATCTTGAGTAACCATCCCCCTATGCCATTCCTATTACCTATCCATCCTTATATGCATTTCTATACTCAAAAACATGAATTTGGGTGGCTGAACAATCGGGGGCCGATTTGCTAAAATCGGGGGCCGAAATTTCACGCAACAAAAATTGGTTTTCCAAGCCTTGAAATCGGCGGCCGATGGCACCAAATCGGGGCCCGATTTTCATCATCAGACAACACACAACATGAACAAAACGTGATTTCCACCCCTTTGGGTTGAACCACTCATACCCAGGCATCAAAACATTCCAAAAGATGAATTTCTAAGGCATAGAGATAGATTATATCATGATTAATCAAGGATTTCTAAACAAAAGAGAGAAAGGGCACAAATCCTCAATTTTTCTTATAAATACCAAAACCTTTAAAACTTATCAAAGATTCTCAAAAAGGGTTCTATAACCCAAGAGAGCTCACCTCAAGATGGGTTTGATGTTGGCTTAAACCTTAGCTTCAAGTCCCAAAACTCTACTCAAGAGAACTTCTATTTCCTTGGCTTTCTTCTTGCTCCAAACTCTCAAACCAAGCTCACATGCCACACAAAGGTTTAAGTGAAGTTTGATTGGATTATTGGGTGATGATTGATGAGATGATGATGAAGAAGTAGAAGGGCGAAAATGGAGAAGGAAGGGGAGAAATTTTCTGTTTTTGGGAGCTTAAGAAAAATGAGTAGAAACTCAACATATTTCATATTTATTCAAATGTCCAATTGCCTTTAATTACGACTATACCACTGCTTACAAACGAAGCTTCTAACACGTTTAACTGTTACTTCTAAGCGGGATATTACACTCTACCCCCCTTAAAGAAATTTCGTCCTCGAAATTTAGAAATTACCTGTAAAAAGATGCGGGTAGCTCTCCATCATCTCGGATTCCAATTCCCATGTGGCTTCGCCATAGGGAGATCCTTTCCATATGACTTTAACAATTGGAATATCTTTATTCCTCAATGCTTTGACATCACGTTCAATAATCCGTTCCGGTTCGGGTCGAAAAGTTAAATCCGATCTTAAGTCGATAGATTCCAACTCTACTGGTTGGTGAGGATCAGGAATGAACTTCCTTAACTGTGAAACATGGAAAACATCATGTAATCCTGACATCGCCGGTGGCAGAGCCAATTGGTAAGCTGCTGATCCGACACGTTTAAGTATCTCAAACGGCCCAATAAATCTTGGACTCAATTTCTTTGTTCTGAAAACACCTCGCAATCCCAACTTAGGGGTAACTTTCAGGAAAACATGATCTCCCACTTCAAACTCTAGAGGTCTTCGCCTCTTGTCCGCATAACTCTTCTGTCGACTTTGAGCAGTTCTAATCTTATCCTGAATGGATTTAATCTTCAAAGTGGTTTCCTGGATAATCTCAGGTCCCAAAATACTTTTATCTCCAACCTCTGACCAACAAAGCGGTGTTCTACACCTCCTGCCATACAATGCCTCATAGGGTGCCATTCCGATGCTAGAATGGTAACTGTTATTATACGAAAACTCTATCAAAGGCAGATGGTGATTCCAATTTCCTCCATCCTCTAAAATGCATGCACGTAACATATCCTCCAATGTCTGTATAGTTCTCTCTGATTGCCCATCTGTTTGAGGATGATGAGACGTACTCAACTTTAACCTTGTTCCCAAAGCCTTCTGAAAAGCTTTCCAAAAATGAGAAGTAAAGATAGGATCTCTATCTGACACAATGCTAGTCGGAACACCATGTAGTTTCACAATCTCCGCTATAAACAATTCTGCGTACTGAGCAGCCCTGTAAGTAGTCCTAACCGGTAAAAAGTGAGCAGACTTTGTTAACCGATCGACCACTACCCAAATTGAATCATGTCCCCGTTGAGTCCGAGGTAACCCTGACACAAAATCCATAGAGATTTCTTCCCATTTCCACTGTGGGATCTCCAATGGTACAAGCATCCCTGCCGGCCTCTGATGTTCAATTTTCACTTGTTGACACACAATACAACGAGATACAAATTCTGCAATATCAGTCTTCATCCCTGGCCACCAATAATCCTTCTTTAAGTCTTGATACATTTTAGTGGTACCCGGATGAATACTGAAACTGCTCTTGTGTGCCTCTTCTAAAATCAACCTCTTTAAACTAGCATCATTTGGAACACAAACTCTACCTTCAAACAGCAGAATACCATCTGAAGCCCTTGAAAATTCTGGCTGACCAATCCTCCTCTGAAGATTCACATCTGATTCTTGAGCTTGCGCGATTCGGGACCGCAATTCACAAATAACCTCTAATCTTTGTAATAAGACGCCATCATCCAATTCTGTAACGCTGAGATTAAGATCTCGAAATTTCTCATACAATCCACAGGTATGCATCAGTACTTCCGCTTTAATCAATGATTTCCTGCTCAAGGCGTCAGCAACTACATTCGCCTTCCCAGGGTGATACTTTAACTCGAAATCAAAATCCTTTAAATATTCCATCCATCTCCTCTGCCTCATGTTCAGTTCCCGTTGATCAAACAAATACTTTAAACTTTTATGGTCACTGAACAAATCAAACTGTGCCCCATATAAATGGTGCCTCCACACTTTCAAAGCAAAGACTATTGCCGCCAACTCAAGGTCATGAGTGGGGTAATTCTCCTCATGAGATTTAAGTTGCCGAGAAGCATAAGCTATCACATTACCTTCTTGCATGAGCACACTGCCCAGTCCTTTAGAGGACGCATCACAATAAACCACATATCTCTTTTCAGGGTCAGGTATTGCTAAAACTGGAGCCTTGGATAATTTCTTCCTCAAAGTCCGGAAACTTTTCTCACAATCTTCGTCCCAGACGAAAGGCACATCTTTCCTTGTGAGGCGTGTCAATGGCATGGCAATCTGTGAGAATCTCATAATAAATCTCCGGTAGTAACCTGCTAAACCGAGGAAACTCCGAACCTCTGTTACATTCGTTGGTCTGGCCCAATTAAGGACAGCTTCAACCTTTGACGAGTCGACTGACACTCCTCCTTTAGAAATGACATGCCCCAAAAACTGGATTTCCGATAACCAAAATTCACATTTGCTGAATTTTGCATATAACTGATTTTCTCTAAGGATGTCCAAAACAATCCTCAGATGTTGAGCATGTTCCTGTGAGTCCTTCGAATAAATCAAAATATCATCTATGAAGATCACAACAAACTGATCCAGGTAAGGCTGAAAAATCCTATTCATGTAGTCCATGAACACTGCTGGAGCATTTGTCACTCCAAAAGGCATCACCAAGAATTCATAATGTCCGTAACGTGTTCTAAACGCCGTCTTGGACACATCTGACGATTTGATACGAATCTGGTGGTATCCGGATCTGAGATCAATCTTTGAAAACACTGAAGCTCCTTTGAGTTGATCCAAAAGATCATCAATCCTTGGCAACGGATACTTGTTCTTAATTGTTAGTTTATTCAACCGACGGTAATCAATGCACAATCTCATGCTACCATCCTTCTTCTTAACCAACAACACTGGCGCACCCCAAGGCGACACACTGGGCCTGATGAAATGTTTCTGAATTAAGTCTTCTAACTGAGACTTCAATTCCTTTAACTCTGATGGTGACATTCTATAAGGCGCCACTGAAACTGGTTCTGATCCTGGAATGAGATCAATTGAAAACTCAACTTCCCGTTCCGGGGGTAAACTACTTATCTCTGAAGGAAAAACATCCAAATAGTCACTGACAACAGGAATGTCACTGGGACTCAGTTCTGATTCTGAAGTCACAGTAACCATCACATAAAAACCATTATCCTGGGCACACATAAGCTGAGTAAGCTGATGCGTGCGGTTGATTAACTCTGACAAGGCCACACCTTCGGTCGTATCGTCTGTAGGCATAAAAATGCACTTCTCCGCACATCCAATATACACATGGTTAGCAGATAACCAATCCATTCCTAAGATCACATCAAGCTGTATCATGGGAAGACACACCAAATCTATATAGTATGTCTTACTAGATACAGTGATCGGGCAATTTTCACATATAAAACTAGCTACTACTCCGCCTTCAGTAGCGGTGGATACCGTCATAGGAGGTATCAACGGTGTCATAGACAATTGTAAAGCTTCAACACACTTGTAAGAAATAAAGGAACATGTTGCACCACAATCAAAAAGCACTTTAACTGGAGTTTGGCCTAAGTAACACATACCAGCAATTAAATCTTCATTTGCCAAAGCCTTCTGGCCATCAAGGGAGTACACTCTGCCCTTACTTGTTGTAGTACCTTCAGCTCCACTTTTACCTCTTCTTTCTGGACAATTTGCTAAAAAGTGCCCCGGCTGTCTACACCCGAAACACACACCTGTTTGCTTCATGCATTCACCGTGATGCATTTTTCCACAATATTTACAAGCAGCACTCGCCTGATGTGGAAACGACTGCTTACCCCTCTTAGGAGAACCCTTAGGCTTGTTCTCTTGATATCTATCTGGAAACTTTCCTTTTCTCTTTTCATATGCTGCAGCTTTCTCTTTCGCGGTCTTGGCAAAACCCGCTTCCGCAACCAAACTATCATGAACCATCTCGTCATAGCTAGTATTCCTTTGTAAACTCACTGCTGTATCAATCTCGCCTCTCAACCCACGTCTATACTGATTCATCTTCCAATTTTCATTAGCGGCATACTCGTTGTGAGAGGAGTAGTACGACAATTCTTCAAACTTCTTTGTAAATTCGGTGACTGACATGCCACCTTGCTTCAGCTCAAGAAATTCCTGTTCTTTCTTCACTTTATAAGACATCGGGATATACTTCTCTATCATAGCTTCCTTGAAGTTATCCCAATTAACCTCAACATCGTTTGCTATCATTCGGCGTTGAGCGGATTCCCACCAATCTTCCGCTGCGCCTCTGAACTGATTAGTGGCCAACAAAACTTTACTTTCCTCAGGGCAATCCACCATCCGGAACACTTTCTCTATCTGTTTCAGCCATCTCTTGGCCTCTGGAGGTTCACCTTCTCCATTGAACTCAGGAGGGTGATTTCTGTTAAACTCCCGGTAGGACGGATTCGCCACTGCTGGTGGTGGTGTCTGTTGTTGAGCACCTTGTCCATGGTGCATCATTCCCATCCATTCTTGTTGAGCCTGAGCCTGTTGTTGGGCTTGCTGATGCTGTAATGCAGCCTGAGCTTGCTGCTCTTGGTACTGTTGCTGCAACGCCTGCTGCTGTTGCATCATCTGAGCCCAAAATTGCATATTAGGGTCTCCTCCGGCTTCCTCAGCATTAGCCTGATTTGATCTAGGCCTGCCAGGACCTCTTCTCCTCCCAGACATATTATCCTAACTGTCATACACAAGTCAAAGTGATCAGTTTCAACAAGATATAACATTTAGAATAACGTCCCGGATCCAAGAGATCCACAAACTTGAATTGTATTTTAATGACCCATGGCACGGTCTGAATCGACCTGCTCTGATACCAAATTGTAACACCCATAATAAGATTGCCTAGGATCTTATACGAGTATTAAAATTTCGTACTGGATACATTAATTTACAATATAAAATTCATCCACATATTACATAACATTGTAATATTACAAATCCGAAGTTTATACAACATCTCGAAAAACATATACATCAGATGTACAATCCATATAGTACAAACAACCATAACATAAAACAACAGCACGATCAGTCCGTAGCCTTCTCCTTACCCTTGTTGCGTGCTGATTGCGATCCTGCCTGTGAACCTGCACCAGAAGGAATGGGATGAGACATAATGTCTCAGTGAGCTCTACCCAACCTACTGTTTGGCGACCACAGGGAACCTAGGGTCGCCATGCCTACCTTGGCAATTTAGGGGAATTCTAGAATCGCCAAGTCTTTAAACCTGCCTATGACTTTAACTATAATCTATCTTTAACTGTGAACTTCCTGTAACTATAACTTTTACTATGACTGTATAACATAAAGCAATAAAGTGTTTTATGTTAGCTGTTAGCGTTGAACAAACAATTAATCTGAGTTCATTTTACGGAGGGCACCCCGGGTGGAGCAACCCCGAGATACGTCTCCCTATGAACCGGTGAAACTCCTATCATATCAGGCTAACACCGGACTCCCTATGAAATTGCATGTGGATAACCCTCTCGGAGAAATCCCATCCGGCGTATCCCGGAGTCTGCTGAACATGCCTATGACTTTGAATTATTATTATTCTTTGACTTTGATAAGTAAGTATATAAATATATATACATGTCTATAACTTTGATCATATGAACATTTCCTGTAATCTATATCCTGTAATCTATGATCTGTAACCTATAAATCCTCGGTTTATCGTTTCCATAAACCAACTATGATTTTGGGGAACTAATACTATAAACTTGTCTTTAACTATAATTATCAAGCATCCTACTCTCATTGTTCATAGGATTGCACATACTTAACATGTATATGGAGTTGCTTAGTAAGGGATAATCCCATTACTAGCTTCTAAACTCCTCTACATAACTTAAAATCTTGAGTAACCATCCCCCTATGCCATTCCTATTACCTATCCATCCTTATATGCATTTCTATACTCAAAAACATGAATTTGGGTGGCTGAACAATCGGGGGCCGATTTGCTAAAATCGGGGGCCGAAATTTCACGCAACAAAAATTGGTTTTCCAAGCCTTGAAATCGGCGGCCGATGGCACCAAATCGGGGCCCGATTTTCATCATCAGACAACACACAACATGAACAAAACGTGATTTCCACCCCTTTGGGTTGAACCACTCATACCCAGGCATCAAAACATTCCAAAAGATGAATTTCTAAGGCATAGAGATAGATTATATCATGATTAATCAAGGATTTCTAAACAAAAGAGAGAAAGGGCACAAATCCTCAATTTTTCTTATAAATACCAAAACCTTTAAAACTTATCAAAGATTCTCAAAAAGGGTTCTATAACCCAAGAGAGCTCACCTCAAGATGGGTTTGATGTTGGCTTAAACCTTAGCTTCAAGTCCCAAAACTCTACTCAAGAGAACTTCTATTTCCTTGGCTTTCTTCTTGCTCCAAACTCTCAAACCAAGCTCACATGCCACACAAAGGTTTAAGTGAAGTTTGATTGGATTATTGGGTGATGATTGATGAGATGATGATGAAGAAGTAGAAGGGCGAAAATGGAGAAGGAAGGGGAGAAATTTTCTGTTTTTGGGAGCTTAAGAAAAATGAGTAGAAACTCAACATATTTCATATTTATTCAAATGTCCAATTGCCTTTAATTACGACTATACCACTGCTTACAAACGAAGCTTCTAACACGTTTAACTGTTACTTCTAAGCGGGATATTACACCATCTGATATCAAATCTATTTATTTTTCCTATAATTTGTTTTTTTAGAGGTTTTCCTATAATTAGTTATAAAATCAAATTATATTTTAATTAGTCTTAGTTTTTTAAATATTGAAAATTTTTCAATTAACCATAAACTTGATGAAATCTGTCAACAAATAACTTGATGAAATATTTTATAAATTATTTATCCTAAACACAATATTCACTTTATTTTTTTAAAACGCCGTATTTGGGTTAAAGACCAACACAATATTCACTTTATTATCGTTTATGGACTAACCCAAGAAATTGTTGGCATTTGAGAGATTTGAATATGAGGACTATAGAAAAACTCTCATCATTGAATTAAAATTTTGGGTTAATACGTGTTTACTCCTGTAATATGAGCGATTTTCGGTTTACCTTCTGTAAAAAAAAAGTTTAGATTTCAACCCTATAATATGAAGATTCTTTGGTTCTAGACCCTATGATATTCTAACTGTGCAAAAACACTGACGTGGCACACTGAGTCAGCATTTTTGGATGACGTGGTGTGCTGACTGTATAATTAATTTTGTTTTTTATTTTCATTTATATTGATTTTAAAATAAAAAACAATTAAAAAACATCTGAAAATTAATTTTAAAAAATTAGAAAAAAATTCAGATTTTTTTCAAAATTGAAAAAATTAGAAAAAAAATTCTGATTTTTTTTTTGCAATTAAGAAGATTTTTTTCTAAAAAAATAAAAATTCTGGAAAAAAATTTCAAAATAAAAAAACAAAAATTAGAAAAACAAATTCAAAATTAAAATTAGAAAAACTATTTTGAAAAAATTAAAATTAAATTTTTTTTCTACAAAAAATAAAAATTATGGAAAATATTTTTATTTTTCGTACACATCTCATAAGTAATTATTTATGTAAACTCGCTGAAATGTTGCAAAAATTCAGACTCCTCGATGAATCATGTATAATCACGAAAAATATTTTTCAGACTGTTTTTTTTTTGGTAGAAAAATTAAAAAAAACTATATTATTTCAAAAAAAATCTGAATTTTTTTTAATTTCGAATTTGTTTTTCTAATTTTTGTTTTTTTTAATTTTGAAAATTAAATTCAAGAATTTTTAATTTAACTTTTTTATTTAAAAAAAATCTGAACTTTTCTTTTATTTCGAATTTGTTTTTCTAATTTGTTTTTCTATTTTTTTAATTTTTGAAAAAAATCTGATTTTTTTTCTATTTTTTTTATTTTTTAAATTTTTGAAAATTAATTTTCATATTTTTTTAATTGTTTTTTATTTTTAAATCATATAAACGAAAATATAAAAAAACGAAAAACAAAATTAATTATAATATCAACGCACCACGTCATCCAAAAATGCTGACTCAGCGTGCCACATTAGCCTTTTGTCCAGTCAGATGACCATAAATTCTAAAACCAAAGAATCTTCATATTACAGGGTTGAAATCTAAACTTTTTTTTTACAGGAGGTAAATCGAAAATCGCTCATATTACAGGAGGTAAACAAATACTAACCCTAATTTTTTTTAGATTTTTCAAAGTTGTACATCTATAGTATTTGTTGCTTATATTTTATCATAAAAATAAAATAATACTCTTTCAATCAATTAATCTTGCGCACATTTTTTATACTTGAATTTAAATTTAACATCCTAGTTTATTTATTATTATACAACTCTCGGTAGGTAATTTTGGGTCACTCTGGATCCTAGATTTTGCAGGCCCAAATTGAAACAGTAACCCAATCCAATTTGAAAGCAACGAAGTGAGGAGATCGAAATCCAAACACGAAGAGAGTAATGGCAGCGTCGTTCAGGTGGTTATTACAACTACACAAAGACGTTCCAAAAGCTGCACGTTTCTACTCAGAAGGCTTAGACTTTACAGTCAACGTTTGCACTCTCCGTTGGGCTGAACTTCAATCCGGTCCTCTTAAGCTTGCTCTCATGCATTCCCCCATGTAATAATTCTCTTCCCGTTTTTTCTCCTTATCACAATGCCCTCCACCTATTTGATTATTTGTTACTATCATCTAATTATAATATTAGGTCAATTTTGATAGTGTGGTTACCTCTGTAGTCTTCACAGCACCGACACTTCTAATAGTCTGGTGGTATCAGCCAGAGTTCAGCACCGACACGACATTTTCATTAATAACACATATTATTACTTTTAATTAATCTATTTTCGTATGAAATACAATAAAACTTGTATAGTTAATCTGAACAACTAACTAGTTTAACTAACTAATTAGTTTTACTAACTAGTAAGACTAATACTGTATCTAATAGTCAATGTCAACATATCAGAATGTGTTAGTGTTTCACATGTTATTACTATTTTGTTTGGAATATTGTGTTGTATGTGGAGTGAGTGATGAGTTTGTTTGTGATTGAATTGAAATTGACAGTGACCAAAGCACGCAAAAGGGATACAGTTCACTTCTTTCATTTACAGTGACTGATATCAATAGTACTGTGACTAAGCTAATGGCATTAGGAGCTGAACTTGATGGACCTATCAAATATGAAGTCCATGGCAAGGTACTGTCGTCAAATCATGCAATGCAATGCTCTACTAGTTTTGGAAAATATTCACAACATTGATAATTAGTAGTACTTTGAAGAAGATAAAGTTCGATGTGATTTATCTTGTGAACAGGTTGCAGCTATGAGGTGCATTGATGGACATCTCTTAGGCCTCTATGAACCTGTTTAAGATACCTGAAGAGATTCACTATCAACAATAGTATTATTATTTTTTAGATTAAATATGTTTTCAGTCCTTATAAATATACTAACTTTTTGTTTTAGTTACTCTAAATTTTTTTTCCACTTTTAGTCCTAAATTTTTTTGCTTCATGATGATGATTTAACGATGTTGATTTGATAAACGATGTTGTTTTGATATAATGATGTTGATATAATGATGGTGAATATATGATATAACGATGTTGATTTGATATAATGATGTTGATATGATGATGGTGATATAACGATTGTGAATATATGATATAACAATGTTGATTTGATATAATGATGATGGTGATATAACGCCGGTGCTATTTAAAGATGTTTTATTTGACGATGATGCTATTTAAAGATGTGTATTGCTGAGTCATTAAATGACCTGTAATGTTGATGTGGTCATCTGGTATTCATGCATTCATTGTCGAGCATATTTGAAGACGTAGTGTGTGTGTGTGTGTATATATATATATTTTTAAAGATGTAGTATTTAAAGATGGTGGGACAATATCAGTAACATACCTCTAATGTCCAAAATATTTGAAGATGGTGATAGGTTTGATACCACATGCATATAGAGTCGAATTAGGCGCATTACATACATCACTATGAGTCTATGTGGAAGACGTTGATTTGACGTTGTGTGATTATGTGATGATTTGCTATTTGAAGATGTGAAACGTGACTATGTGTTATGTGGAAATGTGTTTAATTGAATATGCGATGTTGAATGATGAGCTTGCTATATTAATGTGCAAATGGTGTATGCCTTAATGTTCTTTAATTGACTTGAATATTGGAAACTATTTGATGAATTAGTGAATGATGAGTTGTGATGGTTATATGATGATGAGCTTTTAATGATGAGAATGTGATTACATGTTGATATAATGTTGTGATGAATATAAAGGGCATGTTTATTTATATTGATAAAGTGTTACTATGACGATGTTGATATATGTTGATGTATTAATATGACGATGTTGATATATAATGACGAGTTTATGTGGAGATGTTTGAATTGATTACATGCATCTATGTGAAAAATGTGTGATTTGACGAAGGTGATGAAGTGTGAATGCTATGTATTCAACTCAATGATTATTTGATGACGTTGATTTCTTGTTTTTATACTTGTGATGATGACTTGAAATTCGTTGAACCTATAAGTATATATGGATGAGAATGCATGTGATGTTTGCCTGATTATATTGATTATATGCATATTTGATGTGTTGAAATACCTTGAAGCTATACATGTATTCGTATTTTTCCATGTGTTGATATTTCTCACCCTTTTGTGGGCTTCCGCCTATGCCACTTGTGGTGTTGACTTGGAGGTCGAGGAAGAGTAGTTGACGTCAGTTTTCCGAGGATGGCTTTGGAGCCTACTCGTCCTTTATCGCATTTCCTTGGAGTCTAGTGTAGTATTGCTGTGATTATGACTATTGGGAATCATTTATATTTATCAGATTGTGTTGATGAACCTTGGGTTCTTTTGAGGATGTTTTTACTTGAGATATGATGTATGATTTATGATTGTTGAGATTTTTCCGCTGCGACTTTATATTATATTGATGGAGTTATGGATTTTTTATGTTTGATGAAGAGTAACACCTTAAAATGTTATTTATAATTGATGCACTATTATTTAAAAATAGCATGTGAGGTTTAGGGTGTTACAAACATCACAAACAAAGTAATTATTTATGTAAACTCGCTGAAATGTTGCAAAAATTCAGACTCCTCGATGAATCATGTATAATCACGAAAAATATTTTTTAGACTGTTTATTTTTGGTAGAAAATTAAAAAAAACTATATTATTTCAAAAAAAATCAGAACTTTTTTTAATTTCGAATTTGTTTTTCTAATTTTTGTTTTTTTAATTTTGAAAATTAAATTCAAGAATTTTTAATTTAACTTTTTTATTTTAAAAAAAAATCTGAACTTTTCTTTAATTTCGAATTTGTTTTTCTAATTTGTTTTTCTATTTTTTAATTTTTGAAAAAACTCTGATTTTTTTAATTTTTGAAAATTAATTTTCATATTTTTTAATTGTTTTTTATTTTTAAATCATATAAATGAAAATATAAAAAAATGAAAAACAAAATTAATTATACAGTCAACGCACCACGTCATCCAAAAATGCTGACTCAACATGCCACATCAGCGTTTTGTCCAGTCAGATGACCATAGATTCTAAAACCAAAGAATCTTCATATTACAGGGTTGAAATCTAAACATTTTTTTTACAGGAGCTAAATCGAAAATCGTTCATATTACAGGGGATAAACAAATATTAACCCTAATTTCTTTTTAGATTTTTCAAAGTTGTAAATCTATAGTATTTGTTGCTTATATTTTATCATAAAAATAAAATAATACTCTTTCAATCAATTAATCTTGCGCACATTTTTTATAGTTGAATTTAAATTTAAACATCCTAGTTTATTTATTATTATACAACTCTCAGTAGGTAATTTTGGGTCACTCTGGATCCTAGATTTTGCAGGCCCAAATTGAAACAGTAACCCAATCCAATTTGAAAGCAACGAAGTGAGGAGATCGAAATCCAAACCAATGCAAAAAAATAAAATAAAATCCAAACACGAAGAGAGTGATGGCAGCGTCGTTCAGGTGGTTATTACAACTACACAAAGACGTTCCAAAAGCTGCACGTTTCTGCTCAGAAGGCTTAGACTTCACAGTCAACGTTTGCACTCTCCGTTGGGCTGAACTTCAATCCGGTCCTCTTAAGCTTGCTCTCATGCATTCCCCCATGTAATAATTCTCTTCCCGTTTTTTCTCCTTATCACAATGCCCTCCACCTGTTTGATTATTTGTTACTATCATCTAATTATAATATTAGGTCAATTTTGATAGTGTGGTTACCTCCGTAGTCTTCACAGCACCGACACTTCTGATAGTCTGGTGGTATCAGCCAGAGTTCAGCACCGACACGACATTTTCATTAATAACACATATTATTACTTTTAATTAATCTATTTTCGTATGAAATACAATAAAACTTGTATAGTTAATCTGAACAACTAACTAGTTTAACTAACTAATTAGTTTTACTAACTAGTAAGACTAATACTGTATCTAATAGTCAGTGTCAACATATCAGAATGTGTTAGTGTTTCACATGTTATTACTATTTTGTTTGGAATATTGTGTTGTATGTGGAGTGAGTGATGAGTTTGTTTGTGATTGAATTGAAATTGACAGTGACCAAAGCACGCAAAAGGGATACAGTTCACTTCTTTCATTTACAGTGACTGATATCAATAGTACTGTGACTAAGCTAATGGCATTAGGAGCTGAACTTGATGGACCTATCAAATATGAAGTCCATGGCAAGGTACTGTCGTCAAATCATGCAATGCAATGCTCTACTAGTTTTGGAAAATATTCACAACATTGATAATTAGTAGTACTTTGAAGAAGATAAAGTTCGATGTGATTTATCTTGTGAACAGGTTGCAGCTATGAGGTGCATTGATGGACATCTCTTAGGCCTCTATGAACCTGTTTAAGATACCTGAAGAGATTCACTATCAACAATAGTATTATTATTTTTTAGATTAAATATGTTTTCAGTCCTTATAAATATACTAACTTTTTGTTTTAGTTACTCTAAATTTTTTTTCCACTTTTAGTCCTAAATTTTTTTGCTTCATGATGATGATTTAACGATGTTGATTTGATAAACGATGTTGTTTTGATATAATGATGGTGAATATATGATATAACGATGTTGATTTGATATAATGATGTTGATATGATGATGGTGATATAACGATTGTGAATATATGATATAACAATGTTGATTTGATATAATGATGATGGTGATATAACGCCGGTGCTATTTAAAGATGTTTTATTTGACGATGATGCTATTTAAAGATGTGTATTGCTGAGTCATTAAATGACCTGTAATGTTGATGTGGTCATCTGGTATTCATGCATTCATTGTCGAGCATATTTGAAGACGTAGTGTGTGTGTGTGTGTGTATATATATATATATATATATATATATATATTTTTAAAGATGTAGTATTTAAAGATGGTGGGACAATATCAGTAACATACCTCTAATGTCCAAAATATTTGAAGATGGTGATAGGTTTGATACCACATGCATATAGAGTCGAATTAGGCGCATTACATACATCACTATGAGTCTATGTGGAAGACGTTGATTTGACGTTGTGTGATTATGTGATGATTTGCTATTTGAAGATGTGAAACGTGACTATGTGTTATGTGGAAATGTGTTTAATTGAATATGCGATGTTGAATGATGAGCTTGCTATATTAATGTGCAAATGGTGTATGCCTTAATGTTCTTTAATTGACTTGAATATTGGAAACTATTTGATGAATTAGTGAATGATGAGTTGTGATGGTTATATGATGATGAGCTTTTAATGATGAGAATGTGATTACATGTTGATATAATGTTGTGATGAATATAAAGGGCATGTTTATTTATATTGATAAAGTGTTACTATGACGATGTTGATATATGTTGATGTATTAATATGACGATGTTGATATATAATGACGAGTTTATGTGGAGATGTTTGAATTGATTACATGCATCTATGTGAAAAATGTGCGATTTGACGAAGGTGATGAAGTGTGAATGCTATGTATTCAACTCAATGATTATTTGATGACGTTGATTTCTTGTTTTTATACTTGTGATGATGACTTGAAATTCGTTGAACCTATAAGTATATATGGATGAGAATGCATGTGATGTTTGCCTGATTATATTGATTATATGCATATTTGATGTGTTGAAATACCTTGAAGCTATACATGTATTCGTATTTTTCCATGTGTTGATATTTCTCACCCTTTTGTGGGCTTCCGCCTATGCCACTTGTGGTGTTGACTTGGAGGTCGAGGAAGAGTAGTTGACGTCAGTTTTCCGAGGATGGCTTTGGAGCCTACTCGTCCTTTATCGCATTTCCTTGGAGTCTAGTGTAGTATTGCTGTGATTATGACTATTGGGAATCATTTATATTTATCAGATTGTGTTGATGAACCTTGGGTTCTTTTGAGGATGTTTTTACTTGAGATATGATGTATGATTTATGATTGTTGAGATTTTTCCGCTGCGACTTTATATTATATTGATGGAGTTATGGATTTTTGATGTTTGATGAAGAGTAACACCTTAAAATGTTATTTATAATTGATGCACTATTATTTAAAAATAGCATGTGAGGTTTAGGGTGTTACAAACATCACAAACAAAGTAATTATTTATGTAAACTCGCTGAAATGTTGCAAAAATTCAGATTCCTCGATGAATCATGTATAATCACGAAAAATATTTTTTAGACTGTTTATTTTTGGTAGAAAAATTAAAAAAAAACTATATTATTTCAAAAAAAATCAGAACTTTTTTTAATTTCGAATTTGTTTTTCTAATTTTTGTTTTTTTAATTTTGAAAATTAAATTCAAGAATTTTTAATTTAACTTTTTTATTTTAAAAAAAAATCTGAACTTTTCTTTAATTTCGAATTTGTTTTTCTAATTTGTTTTTCTATTTTTTAATTTTTGAAAAAAATCTGATTTTTTTAATTTTTGAAAATTAATTTTCATATTTTTTAATTGTTTTTTATTTTTAAATCATATAAATGAAAATATAAAAAAATGAAAAACAAAATTAATTATACAGTCAACGCACCACGTCATCCAAAAATGCTGACTCAACATGCCACATCAGCGTTTTGTCCAGTCAGATGACCATAGATTCTAAAACCAAAGAATCTTCATATTACAGGGTTGAAATCTAAACTTTTTTTTTTACAGGAGGTAAATCGAAAATCGTTCATATTACAGGGGGTAAACAAATATTAACCCTAATTTTTTTTTAGATTTTTCAAAGTTGTAAATCTATAGTATTTGTTGCTTATATTTTATCATAAAAATAAAATAATACTCTTTCAATCAATTAATCTTGCGCACATTTTTTATACTTGAATTTAAATTTAAACATCCTAGTTTATTTATTATTATACAACTCTCAGTAGGTAATTTTGGGTCACTCTGGATCCTAGATTTTGCAGGCCCAAATTGAAACAGTAACCCAATCCAATTTGAAAGCAACGAAGTGAGGAGATCGAAATCCAAACCAATGCAAAAAAATAAAATAAAATCCAAACACGAAGAGAGTGATGGCAGCGTCGTTCAGGTGGTTATTACAACTACACAAAGACGTTCCAAAAGCTGCACGTTTCTGCTCAGAAGGCTTAGACTTCACAGTCAACGTTTGCACTCTCCGTTGGGCTGAACTTCAATCTGGTCCTCTTAAGCTTGCTCTCATGCATTCCCCCATGTAATAATTCTCTTCCCGTTTTTTCTCCTTATCACAATGCCCTCCACCTGTTTGATTATTTGTTACTATCATCTAATTATAATATTAGGTCAATTTTGATAGTGTGGTTACCTCCGTAGTCTTCACAACACCGACACTTCTGATAGTCTGGTGGTATCAGCCAGAGTTCAGCACCGACACGACATTTTCATTAATAACACATATTATTACTTTTAATTAATCTATTTTCGTATGAAATACAATAAAACTTGTATAGTTAATCTGAATAACTAACTAGTTTAACTAACTAATTAGTTTTACTAACTAGTAAGACTAATACTGTATCTAATAGTCAGTGTCAACATATCAGAATGTGTTAGTGTTTCACATGTTATTACTATTTTGTTTGGAATATTGTGTTGTATGTGGAGTGAGTGATGAGTTTGTTTGTGATTGAATTGAAATTGACAGTGACCAAAGCACGCAGAAGGGATACAGTTCACTTCTTTCATTTACAGTGACTGATATCATTAGTACTGTGACTAAGCTAATGGCATTAGGAGCTGAACTTGATGGACCTATCAAATATGAAGTCCATGGCAAGGTACTGTCGCCAAATCATGCAATGCAATGCTCTACTAGTTTTGGAAAAAATTCACAGCATTGATAATTAGTAGTACTTTGAAGAAGATAAAGTTCTATGTGATTTATCTTGTGAACAGGTTGCAGCTATGAGGTGCATTGATGGACATCTCTTAGGCCTCTATGAACCTGTTTAAGATACCTGAAGAGATTCAATATCAACAATAGTATTATTATTTTTTTAGGTTAAATATGTTTTCAGTCCTTATAAATATACTAACTTTTTGTTTTAGTTCCTCTAAAAAAAATTTCCACTTTTAGTCCTAAATTTTTTTGCTTCATGATGATGATTTAATGATGTTGATTTGATACAATGATGTTGATTTGATACAGCGATGTTGTTTTGATATAATGATGGTGAATATATGATATAACGAAGTTGATTTCATATTATGATGTTGATATCATGATGGTGATATAACGATTGTGTATTTATGATATAACAATGTTGATATGATATAATGATGTTGATATGATGATGGTGATATAACGACGGTGCTATTTAAAGATGTTTTATTTGACGATGGTGCTATTTAAAGATGTGTATTGCTGAGTCATTAAATGACGTGTAATGTTGATGTGGTCATCTGGTATTCATGCATTCATCGTCGAGCATATTTGAAGACGTAGTGTGTGTGTGTGTGTGTATATATATACATATATTTAAAGATGTAGTATTTAAAGATGGCGGGACAATATCAGTAACATACCTCTGATGTCCAAAATATTTGAAGATGGTGATAGGTTTGGTACCACATGCATATAGAGTCGAGTTAGGCGCATTACATACATCACTATGAGTCTATGTGGAAGACGTTGATTTGACTTTGTGTGATTATGTGATGATTTGCTATTTGAAGATGTGAAACGTGACTATGTGTTATGTGGAAATGTGTTTAATTGAATATGCGATGTTGAATGATGAGCTTGCTATATTAATGTGCAAATGGTGTATGCATTAATGTTCTTTAATTGGCTTGAATATTGGAAACTATTTGATGAATTAGTGAATGATGAGTTGTGATGGTTATATGATGATGAGCTTTTAATGATGAGAATGTGATTACATGTTGATATAATGTTGTGATGAATATAAAGGGCATGTTTATTTATATTGATAAAGTGTTACTATGACGATGTTGATATATGTTGATGTATTAATATGACGATGTTGATATATAATGACGAGTTTATGTGGAGATGTTTGAATTGATTACATGCATCTATGTGAAAAATGTGCGATTTGACGAAGGTGATGAAGTGTTAATGCTATGTATTCAACTCGATGATTATTTGATGACGTTGATTTCTTGTTTTTATACTTGTGATGATGACTTGAAATTCGTTGAACCTATAAGTATATATGGATGAGAATGCATGTGCTGTTTGCCTGATTATATTGATTATATGCATATTTGATGTGTTGAAATACCTTGAAGCTATACATGTATTCGTATTTTTCCATGTGTTGATATTTCTCACCCTTTTGTGGGCTTCCGCCTATGCCACTTGTGGTGTTGACTTGGAGGTCGAGGAAGAGTAGTTGACGTCAGTTTTCCGAGGATGGCTTTGGAGCCTACTCGTCCTTTATCGCATTTCCTTGGAGTCTAGTGTAGTATTGCTGTGATTATGACTATTGGGATTCATTTATATTTATCAAATTGTGTTGATGAACCTTGGGTTCTTTTGAGGATGTTTTTACTTGAGATATGATGTATGATTTATGATTGTTGAGATTTTTCCGCTGCGACTTTATATTATATTGATGGAGTTATGGATTTTTGATGTTTGATGAAGAGTAACACCTTAAAATGTTATTTATAATTGATGCACTATTATTTAAAAACAGCATGTGAGGTTTAGGGTGTTACAAACATCACAAACAAAGTAATTATTTATGTAAACTCGCTGAAATGTTGCAAAAATTCAGACTCTTCGATGAATCATGTATAATCACGAAAAATATTTTTTAGACTGTTTATTTTTGGTAGAAAAATTAAAAAAAACTATATTATTTCAAAAAAAATCAGAACTTTTTTTAATTTCGAATTTGTTTTTCTAATTTTTGTTTTTTTAATTTTGAAAATTAAATTCAAGAATTTTTAATTTAACTTTTTTATTTTAAAAAAAAATCTGAACTTTTCTTTAATTTCGAATTTGTTTTTCTATTTTTTAATTTTTGAAAAAAATCTGATTTTTTTAATTTTTGAAAATTAATTTTCATATTTTTTAATTGTTTTTTATTTTTAAATCATATAAATGAAAATATAAAAAAATGAAAAACAAAATTAATTATACAGTCAACGCATCACGTCATCCAAAAATGCTGACTCAACATGCCACATCAGCGTTTTGTCCAGTCAGATGACCATAGATTCTAAAACCAAAGAATCTTCATATTACAGGGTTGAAATCTAAACTTTTTTTTTTTTACAGGAGGTAAATCGAAAATCGTTCATATTACAGGGGGTAAACAAATATTAACCCTAATTTTTTTTTAGATTTTTCAAAGTTGTACATCTATAGTATTTGTTGCTTATATTTTATCATAAAAATAAAATAATACTCTTTCAATCAATTAATCTTGCGCACATTTTTTATACTTGAATTTAAATTTAAACATCCTAGTTTATTTATTATTATACAACTCTCAGTAGGTAATTTTGGGTCACTCTGGATCCTAGATTTTGCAGGCCCAAATTGAAACAGTAACCCAATCCAATTTGAAAGCAACGAAGTGAGGAGATCGAAATCCAAACCAATGCAAAAAAATAAAATAAAATCCAAACACGAAGAGAGTGATGGCAGCGTCGTTCAGGTGGTTATTACAACTACACAAAGACGTTCCAAAAGCTGCACGTTTCTGCTCAGAAGGCTTAGACTTCACAGTCAACGTTTGCACTCTCCGTTGGGCTGAACTTCAATCCGGTCCTCTTAAGCTTGCTCTCATGCATTCCCCCATGTAATAATTCTCTTCCAGTTTTTTCTCCTTATCACAATGCCCTCCACCTGTTTGATTATTTGTTACTATCATCTAATTATAATATTAGGTCAATTTTGATAGTGTGGTTACCTCCGTAATCTTCACAGCACCGACACTTCTGATAGTCTGGTGGTATCAGCCAGAGTTCAGCACCGACACGACATTTTCATTAATAACACATATTATTACTTTTAATTAATCTATTTTCGTATGAAATACAATAAAACTTGTATAGTTAATCTGAACAACTAACTAGTTTAACTAACTAATTAGTTTTACTAACTAGTAAGACTAATACTGTATCTAATAGTCAGTGTCAACATATCAGAATGTGTTAGTGTTTCACATGTTATTACTATTTTGTTTGGAATATTGTGTTGTATGTGGAGTGAGTGATGAGTTTGTTTGTGATTGAATTGAAATTGACGGTGACCAAAGCACGCAGAAGGGATACAGTTCACTTCTTTCATTTACAGTGACTGATATCAATAGTACTGTGACTAAGTTAATGGCATTAGGAGCTGAACTTGATGGACCTATCAAATATGAAGTCCATGGCAAGGTACTGTCGCCAAATCATGCAATGCAATGCTCTACTAGTTTTGGAAAAAATTCACAGCATTGATAATTAGTAGTACTTTGAAGAAGATAAAGTTCGATGTGATTTATCTTGTGAACAGGTTGCAGCTATGAGGTGCATTGATGGACATCTCTTAGGCCTCTATGAACCTGTTTAAGATACCTGAAGAGATTCACTATCAACAATAGTATTATTATTTTTTTAGGTTAAATATGTTTTCAGTCCTTATAAATATACTAACTTTTTGTTTTAGTTCCTCTAAAAAAAATTTCCACTTTTGGTCCTAAATTTTTTTGCTTCATGATGATGATTTAATGATGTTGATTTGATACAATGATGTTGATTTGATACAGCGATGTTGTTTTGATATAATGATGGTGAATATATGATATAACGAAGTTGATTTCATATAATGATGTTGATATCATGATGGTGATATAACGATTGTGTATTTATGATATAACAATGTTGATTTGATATAATGATGTTGATATGATGATGGTGATATAACGACGGTGCTATTTAAAGATGTTTTATTTGACGATGGTGCTATTTAAAGATGTGTATTGCTGAGTCATTAAATGACGTGTAATGTTGATGTGGTCATCTGGTATTCATGCATTCATCGCCGAGCATATTTGAAGACGTAGTGTGTGTGTGTGTGTATATACATATATTTAAAGATGTAGTATTTAAAGATGGTGGGACAATATCAGTAACATACCTCTGATGTCCAAAATATTTGAAGATGGTGATAGGTTTGGTACCACATGCATATAGAGTCGAGTTAGGCGCATTACATACATCACTATGAGTCTATGTGGAAGACGTTGATTTGACTTGGTGTGATTATGTGATGATTTGCTATTTGAAGATGTGAAACGTGACTATGTGTTATGTGGAAATGTGTTTAATTGAATATGCGATGTTGAATGATGAGCTTGCTATATTAATGTGCAAATGGTGTATGCCTTAATGTTCTTTAATTGGCTTGAATATTGGAAACTATTTGATGAATTAGTGAATGATGAGTTTTGATGGTTATATGATGATGAGCTTTTAATGATGAGAATGTGATTACATGTTGATATAATGTTGTGATGAATATAAAGGGCATGTTTATTTATATTGATAAAGTGTTACTATGACGATGTTGATATATGTTGATGTATTAATATGACGATGTTGATATATAATGACGAGTTTATGTGGAGATGTTTGAATTGATTACATGCATCTATGTGAAAAATGTGCGATTTGACGAAGGTGATGAAGTGTGAATGCTATGTATTCAACTCGATGATTATTTGATGACGTTGATTTCTTGTTTTTATACTTGTGATGATGACTTGAAATTCGTTGAACCTATAAGTATATATGGATGAGAATGCATGTGATGTTTGCCTGATTATATTGATTATATGCATATTTGATGTGTTGAAATACCTTGAAGCTATACATGTATTCGTATTTTTCCATTGTCGTACCCAAATTTTTGACCCAGTTTTGATTCGTTTTAATCGTCTTTTTAAGGCCGAGAATTTTCGTCGTTTCGGACGAAATTTCGGCAGGGAGGTATTTTAAAATACCTCATTTAGGGTTTCAAAGGCGATAATTTTAGTTTTATTGTTATTTCGTTTTTTACTTTAGTTTTTTTATTATTATTTTATTAATTTCGTTTTATTTTTTGCTGTTAATTATTTTCTGTTTTGTTTTATTTTTTATGCTGTTATTTTTATTATTTATTTTAATTATTTAGTTGATTAATAGCTGTTCATAGGCATAGGCATGGGGGGCGCCCCTTCTTTTTTCCTCCATGTACAGACCCCTTTTTTCCCCTTTTCTTGCATTTTGTCTTCAAAAACCAACTCCCCAAGAAGCTACAGGTCTGCAGCCCCTCCCCTAGCTCCCTTTCATCATTTCCCATTCTGAATCAGCCACCCAAAATCTCTAGCAAGGATCTCCATCACCTCCTCCATTAATGCCAATCCAATTTTTGCCACACAAAAAAACAGTTCCATTAGCCTATAAAAAGGATGAGAATCAGAGGCAGAAAAAGAGAGAATTAAGAACCAAGCAGAGAGTTTTACAGAACACAAAACACAAAACGAAAATTCAGCAAAAACAACTCATCCCTCACCACCCAAAACAGTAAACACAAAAAACACAAACTCAGCCATAACACTCCTCACCCACCACCACTCCCACACACTCAAAAACAAATCACTTCCTTTCCTCCCTACACATCCCAAACGCGGCCAAAACAACAACAAACCACGGCCACAAAACAGCACTAAAACACAAAGCCAAACCAACACAACTCAACCCTAACACAACACAACACACTCACAAAAACACACAAAAACGCACACCAACAAACACGTCCCAGCAAGCACACAACCCAGCCCCAGCAACAAACATACACGGCCTAACAACGCAACACCAACCCATACGGCTACAACACATCACCCAGCCCAACACACGCACCAAACCCACGACCCATACCCCACACACGCACATATACACAGAACCACACACACACGCACAAGAACCCTCACAAGCACACCCAAAACCGAAGCAAAAGGAAGAAAAAGGTAGCTTTTTTTTGTTTTTTTTAAACCTAGATCTAGAGTTTTTGAGAGATTTTTTGAGAAATCTAAGGTCGGATTTGGAAAGGGGAAGGAAAAGGATTTGTGAAAAGTGGTTTCTTTTTTTAAAAAGAGGAAGTTTTTCTCTCCGGCGCGGTGGCGCCGCCGCTTAGGCCGGCGGCCACCACGCCGGAAAACTCACACGGCCAAGAAACTAGAGAGAAGGGAGAGAGAATGAGAGAGGCGCGGCTAGAGAGAAGAAAAGAGAGAGAAAGAAAGTTGGGAAATGAAAATTTTGTGAAGGGAAAGGGTTTAAATACCCCTCCCTGATTCAGTGTGTGTGGGTGTACGCTTTAGCGTACACCCTCGCCCCCTTTGGCCCTTTGATGTCAAATCAGACGGCTCCAGTTATTTTCCCCTTGTGATCAGATCAGGGCCCTCAGATTAATCAGACGGCCCAGATTAAATCACGCTGGCCCAATGCATTTTGGGCCTATTTGTTTTAAATCTGATTATTTTCTCACTTCCTGCACCCCCTATTTTATTTTTACACCTCTCTGTTTATTTCTTTTATTTTTTTTCTTTGCAATTTTATTTCCTATTATTATTATTTCCTTTTTATTGTTTCTTTTATTTTTCACATCTTATTTATTTACTTATCACATCATATCATGCATTTTATTTTATTTGTCATTTTACTTTGCATTTATCATTTTATATATTTATATATGTCATTAGAATGCATTTAGGGTTTCACTTTGCATCTCACTTTGAGCCAACACCGTAATCTAACCCCTCGTGTTTAGTTTATCGCACTTAATTTCATTTTTGAGTATTAATGCTCTAATCTTTTCACGTTTTTTTTTATTTTATTTTTATTAGATTATTATCCTATTTTCAATATAACAAAAAAACAAAAAAAACAATTTTTTTGTCGTAAATGAAAAAATATTAAGAGTCCAATCGACCGAAAAAGGAAAACTTGGGTAGACACCCGATGCTTCCCCGAATGCGGAATGCGAGATCCCCGTCTCGATCACGTTCAAAGCATTCGTCTTTCGATTGAATTTTTAATAAAACAATATAATAAAAAACATTTTTCTTTAGTGAGCGAAAAAGGAAAACTTGGGTAGACACCCGACGCTTCCCCGAATTTTCGAAAATGAAGTAGACACTTCACTTTTCGGATATTCGTCCTCCGCTTAAAATCAATCTCAACCCATTTAACTTTACTTTTTTTCACGCCCATGTGCGTTTTCAAACGGATGTCACCGCCCAAGCGCGAGTCCGCTCTTTTATTCAAACTTTTTTCGCCCATGTGCGTTTTCAAACGGATACCATCGCCCAAGCGCGAATCCGTCTTTTTTCTAAAGCAAGCTTTTTCGCCCAAGTGCGACTAAACCATTTTCATAAATAAAATCAATCAACACACAAACATTTTCTACAAAGAACTACGTAGCTTTGAATTCTCCATCGCACCAGGAGATACGTAGGAGCAAGATCAAACTCTTGTCAAGCACCCTAATAAAAAATTCATTTTTAGTCTTTAAATCATTTTTCTTTCTCTTCCATTCTTTGCAAACATTTTTTTATGAAACTAACACATTTTGAAAGCTAATTAATTAATGGTTCCCGTTGGGTACAACGGATGTGAGGGGTGCTAATACCTTCCCCTCGCATAACCGATTCCCGAACCCGAATTTGGTTGCGATGACCTTGTTCTCGTTCTCAAAGGGGTTTATCGACGTTCCCCTTTTCAAAAATAAAACTTCGGTGGCGACTTTACTGTCTAGCGAGCGTTTTTCGCCCGCGCATTTTCCCCGCCGCTTCATCCATGTGTTGATATTTCTCACCCTTTTGTGGGCTTCCGCCTATGCCACTTGTGGTGTTGACTTGGAGGTCGAGGAAGAGTAGTTGACGTCAGTTTTCCGAGGATGGCTTTGGAGCCTACTCGTCCTTTATCGCATTTCCTTGGAGTCTAGTGTAGTATTGCTGTGATTATGACTATTGGGATTCATTTATATTTATCAGATTGTGTTGATGAACCTTGGGTTCTTTTGAGGATGTTTTTACTTGAGATATGATGTATGATTTATGATTGTTGAGATTTTTCCGCTGCGACTTTATATTATATTGATGGAGTTATGGATTTTTGATGTTTGATGAAGAGTAACACCTTAAAATGTTATTTATAATTGATGCACTATTATTTAAAAATAGCATGTGAGGTTTAGGGTGTTACAAACATCACAAACAAAGTAATTATTTATGTAAACTCGCTGAAATGTTGCAAAAATTCAGACTCCACGATGAATCATGTATAACCACGAAAAATATTTTTTAGACTGTTTATTTTTGGTAGAAAAATTAAAAAAAAACTATATTATTTCAAAAAAATCAGAACTTTTTTAAATTTCGAGTTTGTTTTTCTAATTTTTGTTTTTTTAATTTTGAAAATTAAATTCAAGAATTTTTAATTTAACTTTTTTATTTAAAAAAAAATCTGAACTTTTCTTTAATTTCGAATTTGTTTTTCTAATTTGTTTTTCTATTTTTTAATTTTTGAAAAAAATCTGATTTTTTAATTTTTGAAAATTAATTTTCATATTTTTTTATTGTTTTTAATTTTTAAATCATATAAATGAAAATATAAAAAAATGAAAAACAAAATTAATTATACAGTCAACGCACCACGTCATCCAAAAATGCTGACTCAGCATGCCACATCAGCGTTTTGTCCAGACAGATGACCATAGATTCTAAAACCAAAGAATCTTCATATTACAGGGTTGAAATCTAAACATTTTTTTTTACAGGAGGTAAATCGAAAATCGTTCATATTACAGGGGATAAACAAATATTAACCCTAATTTTTTTTTAGATTTTTCAAAGTTGTAAATCTATAGTATTTGTTGCTTATATTTTATCATAAAAATAAAATAATACTCTTTCAATCAATTAATCTTGCGCACATTTTTTATACTTGAATTTAAATTTAAACATCCTAGTTTATTTATTATTATACAACTCTCAGTAGGTAATTTTGGGTCACTCTGGATCCTAGATTTTGCAGGCCCAAATTGAAACAGTAACCCAATCCAATTTGAAAGCAACGAAGTGAGGAGATCGAAATCCAAACCAATGCAAAAAAAAAAAAAAAATCCAAACACGAAGAGAGTGATGGCAGCGTCGTTCAGGTGGTTATTACAACTTCACAAAGACGTTCCAAAAGCTGCACGTTTCTGCTCAGAAGGCTTAGACTTCACAGTCAACGTTTGCACTCTCCGTTGGGCTGAACTTCAATCCGGTCCTCTTAAGCTTGCTCTCATGCATTCCCCCATGTAATAATTCTCTTCCCGTTTTTTCTCCTTATCACAATGCCCTCCACCTGTTTGATTATTTGTTACTATCATCTAATTATAATATTAGGTCAATTTTGATAGTGTGGTTACCTCCGTAGTCTTCACAGCACCGACACTTCTGATAGTCTGGTGGTATCAGCCAGAGTTCAGCACCGACACGACATTTTCATTAATAACACATATTATTACTTTTAATTAATCTATTTTCGTATGAAATACAATAAAACTTGTATAGTTAATCTGAACAACTAACTAGTTTAACTAACCAATTAGTTTTACTAACTAGTAAGACTAATACTGTATCTAATAGTCAGTGTCAACATATCAGAATGTGTTAGTGTTTCACATGTTATTACTATTTTGTTTGGAATATTGTGTTGTATGTGGAGTGAGTGATGAGTTTGTTTGTGATTGAATTGAAATTGATAGTGACCAAAGCACGCAGAAGGGATACAGTTTACTTCTTTCATTTACAGTGACTGATATCAATAGTACTGTGACTAAGCTAAGGGCATTAGGAGCTGAACTTGATGGACCTATCAAATATGAATTCCATGGCAAGGTACTGTCGTCAAATCATGCAATGCAATGCTCTACTAGTTTTGGAAAAAATTCACAGCGTTGGTAATTAGTAGTACTTTGAAGAAGATAAAGTTCGATGTGATTTATCTTGTGAACAGGTTGCAGCTATGAGGTGCATTGATGGACATCTCTTAGGCCTCTATGAACCTGTTTAAGATACCTGAAGAGATTCACTATCAACAATAGTATTATTATTTTTTTAGGTTAAATATGTTTTCAGTCCTTATAAATATACTAACTTTTTGTTTTAGTTCCTCTAAAAAAATTTTCCACTTTTAGTCCTAAATTTTTTTGATTCATGATGATGATTTAATGATGTTAATTTGATACAATGATGTTGATTTGATACAGCGATGTTGTTTTTATATAATGATCGTGAATATATGATATAACGAAGTTGATTTCATATAATGATGTTGATATCATGATGGTGATGTAACGATTGTGAATTTATGATATAACAATGTTGATTTGATATAATGATGTTGATATGATGATGGTGATATAACGACAGTGCTATTTAAAGATGTTTTATTTGACGATGGTGCTATTTAAAGATGTGTATTGCTGAGTCATTAAATGACGTGTAATGTTGATGTGGTCATCTGGTATTCATGCATTCATTGTCGAGCATATTTGAAGACGTAGTGTGTGTGTGTGTGTGTGTATATATATACATATATTTAAAGACGTAGTATTTAAAGATGGTGGGACAATATCAGTAACATACCTCTGATATCCAAAATATTTGAAGATGGTGATAGGTTTGGTACCACATGCATATAGAGTCGAGTTAGACGCATTACATACATCACTATGAGTCTATGTGGAAGACGTTGATTTGACTTTGTGTGATTATGTGATGATTTCTATTTGAAGATGTGAAACGTGACTATGTATTATGTGGAAATGTGTTTAATTGAATGTGCGATGTTGAATGATGAGCTTGCTATATTAATGTGCAATTGGTGTATGCCTTAATGTTCTTTAATTGGCTTGAATATTGGAAACTATTTGATGAATTAGTGAATGATGAGTTGTGATGGTTATATGATGATGAGCTTTTAATGATGAGAATGTGGTTACATGTTGATATAATGTTGTGATGAATATAAAGGGCATGTTTATTTATATTGATAAAGTGTTACTATGACGATGTTGATATATGTTGATGTATTAATATGACGATGTTGATATATAATGACGAGTTTATGTGGAGATGTATGAATTGATTACATGCATCTGTGTGAAAAATGTGCGATTTGACGAAGGTGATGAAGTGTGAATGCTATGTATTCAACTCGATGATTATTTGATGACGTTGATTTCTTGTTTTTATACTTGTGATGATGACTTGAAATTCGTTGAACCTATAAGTATATATGGATGAGAATGCATGTGATGTTTGCCTGATTATATTGATTATATGCATATTTGATGTGTTGAAATACCTTGAAGCTATACATGTATTGTAACACCCATACTAAATTATCTAGAATATTTAGCATGCGTATTATTCTGATATCGGATACATTAAAATTTTCAATAATAATAATACATTACAACTGAATAAGTACAATTTGCTCGCTTACACAATTATCCGAATGTCATGAAATACACTTTCTTATATATATATATATATATATATATATATATATATAAAATCTGACAACCTCCTGAGCTTGTCCACAACGAGCAACTGCACTCCATCCAGCGTCTTCCTGAAGAATATCATCAGAAATCTTCTTGCTTACCTGTAAACCTGCACCAGAAGGATTGGGATGAGACATAATGTCTCAGTGAGCTCCAGCCCAACCTACTATTGGCAACCACGGGGGAAACCTAGGGTCGCCGTGCCTACTCTTAGCGATCTTGGGGATTCCTACGATCGCCATCATTCTCTACATATTTCGCGATCAGGGGAAAACTAGGATCACTATTTGTCTTCACCTTATCTTATACTCTTCATGTACATAATCTTATGCTTAGTTATCGAGGGGGAGTCTATGATCACTTTCTGTTGTCTGAGGACTACTTGGTCTCATCTCTTAGTATATAGTACATATACATAATCATATTCATATTCATATTCATCTTTTCATATCATTAAGTTAGAAGTTAGCGTTGAACAAACAATAATTATCTGAGTTCATTTTACAGAGTGCATCCGGGTGGAGTAACCCCGAAGTACATCTCCCTTCTTACCGGTGAAAATTCCTATCATATCAGGCTAACACCGGACTCCTCTTTCTTTTGTGTGGCTGCCCTCGCGAGCGGTAACTTCACCGTTCCAGCTGTCATTTAAGGCGGTAACTTCACCGGAACCCCCTGTATACTAACTAACGAGCCTACAGGAGACACATTAACTTTCTTGACTTGGATGTGTAGCTGCCCTCACGAGCGGTAACTTCACCGTTCCAGCTGCCATTTAAGGCAGTAACTTCACCGGAACCCCCTGTATACTAACTAACGAGCCTACAGGAGACACATCTAGTCATTTAATTACTTGTTCTTATTCTTTATATATATATATATATATATACATATAATTTATAACTTTAACTTATGCATATTTGTTGCATTCTTTGAGTATTCATTCTTAAAAGCTTGACCTATAAATAGGTTCTTAACTTTGATCATTAAATCTTTTCTTGTGCATACGCACACTTAATTGAGTGCATCTTAAGCTTGTTATCCTATGAGCATTCTCATTCTCATCAATTCTTATCTTATGTACTTGAAAGTACGTCTAATAATATACCATAAGCTTTTGCATATTCCATGCATTTCTTGAGGGAACTAATCTCCCAATACATAACTATGAACTTATGGTCTTAGGCTTATCGTTCTCATAAGCCATTGCTTGGTTATTGGAAACATTCCATAGCTTAAATAACTTTATTCTTACATCTCTAATGCTTTGCCAAATCCTTACTCTTCCATTCCTTAAATGTTTAAACAACCTTCCGGATATGTCAAGAATGGTGTTTTTCTTAGAATTTGAAGTTTCCATTGAAAACGGTTATTAAAAGCCTCGCCGAACACATATACAGCACCCAGAACGAACCAGAACAGACCTGAGAAGTCTGACTGATTTCGCTGGGCGACCTTGTAATATCCCGCTTAGATGCAATTATTATCAGTGTTAGAAGCTATTAAGAAGCATGGCAATTTTGTAAATAATGGCAATGGCATTATGGTAATTATTTCAAAGGGGAGGATTATAAGAAATAAGAGGTAAGATATTTCTTACCATTTTCTTCCTTCCATTCCATTCTTCCAAAATCAGCTCTCCCTCTCCCTCCTTCCCTCAACCACACGCCCTCATCTCCCTCTCCATCAACCCATCAAACTTCATCCCAATTCTTGTGAGAAAGTTCATGCTAGCAAGCTTGTGTTGGAAAGTTAGAGCAAGAGAAAGAAATAAGAAGAACAAGGGAGTTAAGAGAAGTGGTAGTTTGAAGCTAAGTGTAACACCCATATAGAGATTGCCTAGGATCTCTCACGAGTATTAAAATTTCGTACCGGATACATTAAATACAATACAGAAAGTTTACATTTAATTATACATAATAGGAATCCTCATACAATTCATCATCCGATACACTTTTCATTAACAATAATTACAACATAATACACCAATATACAAACATCCCAAATTAACTTAAGCTGCACGATCAATCCAAAGCTTTATCTTTACCTTTACGTCGTGCTTCCTGCGAACCTACACCAGAAGGAAAGGGATGAGACATAACGTCTCAGTGAGCTCCTACCCTACCTACTGTTGGCAACCACAGGGATCCTAGGGTCGTCGTGTCTACCTTGGCAATCTTGGGGATACCTATGATCGCCAAGTCTTAACCTTACCCATAGAGGGTTGTCTGTCTGTTCCTACTAAGCTGGTGATCGAGGAGTAATCTAGGATCACCGTCTGATAACTGCTACCTGATATCTGAATACTGCCTGATATTGTAATAAAGTATTAACTGATACATTAATGTTAGCTGTTAGCGTTGAACAAACAATAATTATCTGAGTTCATTTTACGGAGTGCATCCGGGTGGAGTAACCCCGAAGTACGTCTCCACTCTACCGGTGAAAATTCCTATCATATCAGGCTAACACCAGACTCCTCTTGTCGTCGTGTGGTTATCCTTGCGGAATAACGCGTCCCACTGGCGTGAACCTCCTGTGTCCCACTGGCGTGAACAACAGAAGACACGACTAAATAATAGTCTTAACTTACGCGTATACCTCTCGTGTCCCACTGGCGTGAATGTCGGAAGACGCGAATTAATATTCTTTCGTATTAGTCTTTACTTTTGCGTGAACCATTCATGTTCCACTAGCGTGAACGACGAAGGCCACGGCTTAATATCTTAATAAATCTCGACTACTTAACCTATAAAAGGTTCTAAACTTAAATACTGAAATATTCTTGACTTGCACAAACTTAATAAGTATATAAAGTTGCTTGGTAAGGGATAATCCCATTACTAGCTCCTTTACTCCTCTATGTAACTTAGAAATTAAGTATTCATCTCCCAATGTTGTACCCATTACCCATCCTACCTTAATTCCATACCTTTCCTCAAGAGCATAAATTTGGGTGGCCGGAAAATCGGGGGCCGATTGGACAAAATCGGGGGCTGAAGTTTGTCGTGACAACCATGGAGGTCAAGCCACAAAATCGGTGGCCGATTCTAGGAAATCGGTGGCCGATTTCTGCATCTGCAGAATTCAAAATTCTGCTTCCTAGGCTAATCCAATCCTATCCAATCATCATAACAGCTTTTGGGAATAAATTTCCAAGACATATTGGTAGATAATAACATGGTTTATCAAGGAATTAGTACACAAAAGAATTTAAGGCACAAATTCTAAACCTTAACTCAACTTGTAAAATTGCACTAAACCTACTCAAACGGGTTCTAAAATGTAATATCCCGTTTAAATGTATCAGTTATTAGCATTAGAAGCTTCGTTTGCAAGCAAGGGCAAAGTAGTAATAAGGAAGTGGCACAATAGTAATTAAATGGAAAAAGGCTTTTGGATATATATGAAAGTTTATGAGTTTTTACTCATTTCTCTCATAGGCAAAAATCAGAATTTTTGCTCCCCTTTCTCTCATATTTTCGCCCCATCCTTCCCACAATCTTCATCATCAAATCATCAATCCTTAAAGAAGCAAACTTCTCCCTAAGTTCTTGTATGATAAGCAAGCTTTTGTTGGAGAGTTTTAGAGCAAGAAGAAGTAATAGAAAGCCAAGGAAGTAGAAGTGTTCTTGAGTAGAGTTTTGAAGCTTGAAGCTAGAGTTTGGATTCAAGACTTAGCAAGCAATCCTTTGGTGTTGAGGTGAGCTCTTAGAGGGTTTAGAACCCTACTTTGTTTAAGTTTGAAAGTTATAGAATTATGAGTATTTTGATAGAACCATGCCTTAATCCCTTGATTGGTTTGTGAATACATGCTTTAGTGTGTGATATCTTGTTCATATGTCATAGCAAAATCCATTCCCACAAGTTAGTGGATGATTGGGGATGTTTTGGTTAGCCTAGGAAGTGAAATTATGAGTGCTGCTGAAGCCAAAATCGTGCTCCGATTTATGGGCATCGTGCTACGATTTTATGTCCTGTTTTTCCATGATGTTTCGCATAAAATCGTGCTACGATTTATCCATATCGTGCCACGATATTGGACCCTTCAGCATGAATTTTTGCGTGAGCTTTGGCTAGGTAATGGGAAAGGATAAGGGATAGGCATGGTATTAGGAGATGTATACTTGTATTCCTAAGCTATATAGATGTGTATAGGGCTTGGTAATGGGATTAATTCTTGAAGTGAAATCCCTACATTCAATTAAGAATGTGCAAGCTTAAGAGCATGAGAGTTGGTTCCCAAACTTTTATAGGAGGCTTATGAGAACGATAAGCCAAGTTTATAGATTACAGGTTATAGAATTATAGGAAATGTTCATATGTTCAAAGTAATAGTTATGTATATGTATTTATACACTCATAGATCATAGTCAAAGAATAATAATAACTCAAAGTCATAGGCATGTTCAGCAGACTCCGGGATACGCCGGATGGGATTTCTCCGAGAGGGTTATCCACATGCACTTTCATAGGGAGTCCGGTGCTAGCCTGATTGTCAGGAGTTTCATCGGGTCATAGGGAGACGTACTTCGGGGTTACTCCACCCGGATGCCCTCCGTAAAACGAACTCAGATTAATTGTTTGTTCAACGCTAACAGCTAACATAAAACACTTTATTTGTTTTATGATTCATAGTTACAGTTACAGTTATAGGAAGTTCACAGTTAAAGATAGATTATAGTTAAAGTCAAAGACAGGTTAAAGACTTGGCGATTCTAGAATTCCCCTAAATTGCCAAGGTAGGCATGGCGACCCTAGGTTCCCTGTGGTCGCCTAACAGTAGGTTGGGTAGAGCTCACTGAGACATTATGTCTCATCCCATTCCTTCTGGTGCAGGTTCACAGGCAGGATCGCAATCAGCACGCAATAAGGGTAAGGAGAAGGCTACGGACTGATCGTGCTGTTGTTATATGTTTGGATTATTGTATTATATGGATGTATTATTATGTTGTGATACTTGATGTACAAGTAACAAGAGAAATGTAATATCTTTGGATGTAATATTACAGTGTGTTGTAATATTTGTATGAACCTTTAAATTGTAAATTAATGTATCCAGTACGAAATTTTAATACTCGTATAAGATCCTAGGCAATCTTATTATGGGTGTTACAATTTGGTATCAGAGCTGGTCGATTCAGACTGTGCCATGGGTCATTAAAATACAATTCAAGTTTGTGGATCTCTTGGATCCGGGACATTATTCTAAATGTTATATATGGTTGAAACTGATCACTTTGACTTGTGTATGACAGTTAGGATAATATGTCTGGGAGTAGAAGAGGTCCTGGAAGGCCTAGATCTAATCAGGCAAATGCTGAGGAAGCAGGAGGAGACCCTAATATGCAATTTTGGGCTCAGATGATGCAACAGCAACAGGCGTTGCAGCAACAATACCAAGAGCAGCAAGCTCAGGCTGCGTTACAGCATCAGGAGATGATGCTTATGATGCAGCAACAAGCCCAACAGCAGGCTCAGGCTCAGCAAGAATGGATGGGAATGATGCACCATGGACAAGGTGCTCAACAACAGACACCACCACCAGCAGTGGCGAATCCGTCCTACCGGGAGTTTAATAAAAATCACCCTCCTGAGTTCAATGGGGAAGGTGAACCTCCAGAGGCCAAGAGATGGCTGAAACAGATTGAGAAAGTGTTCCGGATGGTGGATTGCCCTGAGGAAAGTAAAGTTTTGTTGGCTACTAACCAGTTCAGAGGCGCAGCAGAAGATTGGTGGGAATCTGCTCAACGCCGAATGTTAGCAAATGATGTTGAAATCAACTGGGATAACTTCAAGGAAGCTATGATAGAGAAGTATATCCCGATGTCTTATAAGGTGAAGAAAGAACAGGAATTCCTTGAGCTGAAGCAAGGTGGCATGTCAGTCACCGAGTTTACAAAGAAGTTTGAAGAATTGTCGTACTACTCCTCTCACAACGAGTATGCCACTAATGAGAATTGGAAGATGAATCAGTATAGGCGTGGGCTGAGAGGTGATATTGATACAGTAGTGAGTCTTCAAAGGAACACCAGTTACGACGAGATGGTTCATGATAGCTTGGTTGCGGAAGCGGGTTTTGCTAAAACTGCAAGAGAGAAAGCCGCACTTTTTGAAAAGAGAAAAGGCAAATTTCCAGATAGGTATCATGAGAACAAGCCTAAGGGTTCCCCTAAGAGGGGTAAGCAGACGTTTCAATACCAGGCGAGTCCTGCTTGTAAATATTGTGGAAAGATGCATCACGGTGAATGCATGAAGCAAACAGGTGTGTGTTTCGGGTGTAGACAGCCGGGGCACTTGTTAGCAAATTGTCCAGAAAGAAGAGGTAAAAGTGGAACTGAAGGTACTACAACAAGTAAGGGTAGAGTGTACTCCCTTGATGGCCAGAAGGCTTTGGCAAATGAAGACTTAATTGCCGGTATGTGTTACTTAGGCCAAACTCCAGTTAAAGTGTTATTTGATTGTGGTGCTACATGTTCATTTATTTCTTACAAGTGTGTTGAAGCTTTACAATTGTCTATGTCACCGTTGATACCTCCTATGACGGTATCTACCGCTACTGAGGGCGGAGTTGTAGCTAACTTTGTATGTGAAAATTGCCCGATTACAGTATCTAGTAAGACATACTATATAGACTTGGTGTGTCTTCCTATGATACAACTCGATGTGATTCTAGGAATGGATTGGCTATCTGCTAATCATGTTTATATTGGATGTGCGGAGAAGTGTATCTTTATGCCTACAGATGATACGACTGAAGGTGTGGCTTTATCAGAGTTAATCAACCGCACTCATCAGCTTACTCAGCTTATGTGTGCCCAGGATAATGGTTTTTATGTGATGGTTACTGTGACTTCAGAATCAGAAATGAGTCCCAGTGACATCCCTGTTGTCAGTGACTATTTGGATGTTTTCCCTTCTGAGATAAGTAATTTACCCCCTGAACGGGAAGTTGAGTTTTCTATTGATCTCATTCCAGGATCAGAACCAGTATCAGTGGCGCCTTATAGAATGTCACCATCAGAGTTAAAGGAATTGAAGTCTCAGTTGGAAGACTTAATTCAGAAACATTTCATCAGGCCCAGTGTGTCACCTTGGGGTGCGCCAGTGTTGTTGGTTAAGAAGAAGGATGGTAGCATGAGATTGTGCATCGACTACCGTCGGTTGAATAAAGTAACAATTAAGAACAAGTATCCGTTACCAAGGATTGATGATCTTTTGGATCAACTCAAAGGAGCTGCAGTGTTTTCAAAGATTGATCTCAGATCAGGATACCACCAGATTCGTATCAAATCATCGGATGTGTCCAAGACGGCGTTCAGAACACGTTACGGACATTATGAATTTTTGGTTATGCCGTTTGGAGTGACTAATGCTCCAGCAGTGTTCATGGATTATATGAATAGGATTTTCCAGCCTTACCTGGATCAGTTTGTGGTAATCTTCATAGATGATATTTTGATCTACTCAAAGGACTCACAGGAACATGCTCAACATCTGAGGATTGTTTTGGACATCCTTAGAGAAAATCAGTTATATGCAAAATTCAGCAAATGTGAATTTTGGTTATCGGAAATTCAGTTTCTGGGGCATGTCATTTCTAAAGGAGGAGTGTCGGTTGATTCATCAAAGGTTGAAGCTGTCCTTAATTGGGCCAGGCCAACGAATGTAACAGAGGTTCGGAGTTTCCTCGGATTAGCAGGTTACTACCGAAGATTTATTATGAGATTTTCACAGATTGCTTTGCCATTGACACGCCTCACAAGGAAAGATGTGCCTTTCGTCTGGGACGAAGATTGTGAGAAAAGTTTCCGGACTTTGAGAAAGAAATTGTCCAAGGCTCCAGTATTAGCAATACCTGACCCTGAAAAGAAATATGTGGTTTATTGTGATGCGTCCTCTAAAGGACTAGGATGTGTGCTCATGCAAGAAGGTAATGTTATAGCTTATGCTTCCCGACAGCTTAAATCTCATGAGGAGAATTACCCCACTCATGATCTTGAGTTGGCGGCAATAGTTTTTGCGTTGAAAGTGTGGAGGCACCATTTATATGGAGCGCAATTTGACTTGTTCAGTGACCACAAAAGTTTAAAGTATTTGTTTGATCAACGGGAACTGAACATGAGGCAGAGAAGATGGATGGAGTATTTAAAGGATTTTGATTTCGAGTTAAAGTATCACCCTGGAAAGGCGAATGTAGTTGCGGACGCTTTGAGCAGGAAATCATTGATTAAAGCAGAAGTGCTGATGCATACCTGTGGTTTGTATGAGAAATTTCGAGATCTTAATCTCAGCGTTACGGAATTGGGTGATGGTGTCTTGTTACAAAGATTAGAGGTTACTTGTGATTTGCGGTCCCGAATCGCGCAAGCTCAAGAATCAGATGTGAATCTTCAGAGGAGGATGGGTCAGCCAGAATTTTCAAGGGCTTCAGATGGTATTCTGCTATTTGAAGGTAGAGTTTGTATTTCAAATGACGCTAGTTTAAAGAGATTGATTTTAGAAGAGGCACACAAGAGTAGTTTCAGTATTCATCCGGGTACCACAAAAATGTATCAAGATTTAAAGAAAGATTATTGGTGGCCAGGGATGAAGACTGATATTGCGGAATTCGTATCACGTTGTATTGTGTGTCAACAAGTGAAAATAGAACATCAGAGGCCGGCAGGGATGCTTGTACCATTGGAGATCCCTCAGTGGAAATGGGAAGAAATCTCTATGGATTTTGTGACAGGGTTACCTCGGACTCAACGGGGACATGATTCGATTTGGGTAGTTGTAGATCGGTTAACTAAGTCTGCTCACTTTTTACCGGTTAGGACTACTTACAGGGCTGCTCAGTACGCAGAATTGTTCATAGCGGAGATTGTGAAACTACATGGTGTTCCGACCAGCATTGTGTCAGATAGAGATCCTATCTTCACTTCTCACTTTTGGAAGGCTTTTCAGAAGGCCTTGGGAACAAGGTTAAAGTTGAGTACGTCTCATCATCCTCAAACAGATGGACAATCAGAGAGAACTATACAGACATTGGAGGATATGTTACGTGCATGCATTTTAGAGGATGGAGCAAGTTGGAATAATCATCTGCCTTTGATAGAGTTTTCGTATAATAACAGTTACCATTCTAGCATCGGAATGGCACCCTATGAGGCACTGTATGGCAGGAGGTGTAGAACACCGCTTTGTTGGTCAGAGGTTGGAGATAAAAGCATTTGGGACCTGAGATCATTCAAGAGACAACTTTGAAGATTAAATCCATTCAAGATAAGATTAAAACTGCTCAAAGTCGACAGAAGAGTTATGCGGACAAGAGGCGAAGACCTCTAGAGTTTGAAGTGGGAGATCATGTTTTCCTAAGAGTTACCCCTAAGCTAGGACTACGAGGTGTTTTCAGGACAAAGAAATTGAGTCCAAGATATATTGGGCCATTTGAGATACTTAAAAGAGTCGGACCAGCAGCTTACCAATTGGCTCTGCCACCGGCAATGTCAGGATTACATGATGTTTTCCATGTTTCACAGTTAAGGAAGTTCATTCCTGATCCTCACCAACCAGTGGAGTTGGAGACTATCGACTTAAGATCAGATTTGACTTTTCGACCCGAACCAGAACGGATTGTTGAACGTGATGTTAAAGCATTGAGGAACAAAGAGATTCCGATTGTCAAAGTTATATGGGAAGGTTCTCCCTATGGTGAAGCTACGTGGGAATTGGAATCAGAGATGATGGAGAGCTACCCGCATCTTTTTACAGGTAATTTCTAAATTTCGAGGACGAAATTTCTTTAAGGGGGGTAGAGTGTAATATCCCGTTTAAATGTATCAGTTATTAGCATTAGAAGCTTCGTTTGCAAGCAAGGGCAAAGTAGTAATAAGGAAGTGGCACAATAGTAATTAAATGGAAAAAGGCTTTTGGATATATATGAAAGTTTATGAGTTTTTACTCATTTCTCTCATAGGCAAAAATCAGAATTTTTGCTCCCCTTTCTCTCATATTTTCGCCCCATCCTTCCCACAATCTTCATCATCAAATCATCAATCCTTAAAGAAGCAAACTTCTCCCTAAGTTCTTGTATGATAAGCAAGCTTTTGTTGGAGAGTTTTAGAGCAAGAAGAAGTAATAGAAAGCCAAGGAAGTAGAAGTGTTCTTGAGTAGAGTTTTGAAGCTTGAAGCTAGAGTTTGGATTCAAGACTTAGCAAGCAATCCTTTGGTGTTGAGGTGAGCTCTTAGAGGGTTTAGAACCCTACTTTGTTTAAGTTTGAAAGTTATAGAATTATGAGTATTTTGATAGAACCATGCCTTAATCCCTTGATTGGTTTGTGAATACATGCTTTAGTGTGTGATATCTTGTTCATATGTCATAGCAAAATCCATTCCCACAAGTTAGTGGATGATTGGGGATGTTTTGGTTAGCCTAGGAAGTGAAATTATGAGTGCTGCTGAAGCCAAAATCGTGCTCCGATTTATGGGCATCGTGCTACGATTTTATGTCCTGTTTTTCCATGATGTTTCGCATAAAATCGTGCTACGATTTATCCATATCGTGCCACGATATTGGACCCTTCAGCATGAATTTTTGCGTGAGCTTTGGCTAGGTAATGGGAAAGGATAAGGGATAGGCATGGTATTAGGAGATGTATACTTGTATTCCTAAGCTATATAGATGTGTATAGGGCTTGGTAATGGGATTAATTCTTGAAGTGAAATCCCTACATTCAATTAAGAATGTGCAAGCTTAAGAGCATGAGAGTTGGTTCCCAAACTTTTATAGGAGGCTTATGAGAACGATAAGCCAAGTTTATAGATTACAGGTTATAGAATTATAGGAAATGTTCATATGTTCAAAGTAATAGTTATGTATATGTATTTATACACTCATAGATCATAGTCAAAGAATAATAATAACTCAAAGTCATAGGCATGTTCAGCAGACTCCGGGATACGCCGGATGGGATTTCTCCGAGAGGGTTATCCACATGCACTTTCATAGGGAGTCCGGTGCTAGCCTGATTGTCAGGAGTTTCATCGGGTCATAGGGAGACGTACTTCGGGGTTACTCCACCCGGATGCCCTCCGTAAAACGAACTCAGATTAATTGTTTGTTCAACGCTAACAGCTAACATAAAACACTTTATTTGTTTTATGATTCATAGTTACAGTTACAGTTATAGGAAGTTCACAGTTAAAGATAGATTATAGTTAAAGTCAAAGACAGGTTAAAGACTTGGCGATTCTAGAATTCCCCTAAATTGCCAAGGTAGGCATGGCGACCCTAGGTTCCCTGTGGTCGCCTAACAGTAGGTTGGGTAGAGCTCACTGAGACATTATGTCTCATCCCATTCCTTCTGGTGCAGGTTCACAGGCAGGATCGCAATCAGCACGCAATAAGGGTAAGGAGAAGGCTACGGACTGATCGTGCTGTTGTTATATGTTTGGATTATTGTATTATATGGATGTATTATTATGTTGTGATACTTGATGTACAAGTAACAAGAGAAATGTAATATCTTTGGATGTAATATTACAGTGTGTTGTAATATTTGTATGAACCTTTAAATTGTAAATTAATGTATCCAGTACGAAATTTTAATACTCGTATAAGATCCTAGGCAATCTTATTATGGGTGTTACATAAAACCCTGTGGAGCTCACCTTAAACTTCAGCTGGTGCTTGCTAAGTTCTGGTTTCCAAAAGCCCTAGATTAAAACCACCACTTCTCTTGATTATTCCTTGTTTTCTTCCTTTACTTTCTCTTATTCTAGCTTTCCAAACCAAGCTTGCTTGCAATAGCTTCTACAAGGATTAAGATTAAGAATTGATGGATTGTTCGAGAGGGAGAGGAGGCGTGTGAGTAGAGGGGAAGAGGAAGAGAGGGATGATTTTGGTAGAGTGAGGAGAATGAAGAAGTTAGCAAGAAATATCTTGCTTCAATTTTTAAATAATCTTCCTTTTACAATTATTTACCAAAATGCCATGCCACTTATTTACAAAATTGCCATGCTCCTTAAATGACTCCTAACACTGATAACTGATACTCATAAGCGGGATATTACAATCTACCCCCCCTTAAAGAAATTTCGTCCTCGAAATTTAGAATTTACCTGAAAATAGATGCGAATAATTCTCTTGCATCTCTGATTCCAGCTCCCATGTTGCTTCGCCGTTGGGAGAACCTTTCCAAACAACCTTAACAATTGGAATCTCTTTGTTCCGCAAAGACTTAACATCACGATCAATTATCTGATCTGGCTCAGGTTGAAAGGTTAAATCTGATCTCAAGTCGATACTGTCCAACTCTACTGGTTGAAAAGGATCGGGAATGAATTTCCTCAATTGAGAGACATGGAAAACATCATGTAAACCTGACATAGCCGGTGGCAGCGCTAACTGATAAGATGCTGGACTAACACGTCGAAGTATCTGAAATGGTCCAACATACCTCGGACAAAGTTTCTTGGTTCTGAATGCTCCTCTTAGGCCCAACTTAGGTGTGACCTTGAGGAATACATGGTCTCCTTCTTCAAATTCCAAAGGCCTTCGCCTTTTGTCTGCATAACTTTTCTGGAGACTTTGGGCTATTCTCATCTTATCCTGAATAGATTTAATCTTTAGGGTAGTCTCCTGAATGATTTCTGGTCCCAAAATGCTCTTATCTCCGACCTCAGCCCAACAAAGTGGGGTTCTACACTTCCTACCATACAAGGCTTCATACGGTGCCATTCCGATACTAGAATGGTAACTGTTATTGTAAGAGAATTTGTAACATCCCGCTCATAAGTATCAGTTAATAGTAGCGTTTATCCGTGTTGGAAACTTATGTCGCAAGCAATGGCAAATATGAAATTAGGAGGAAGTGGCAATTTTGTAAATTAGGCCAAGAGGGAGATTAATAAGAAAAGGAACAAGATATTTGTTCCATTCATTATCCATTCCTTCCTTTTTGTCCCAAAATCAGATTTTCTTTCCCCCATTTCCATCTCACACGCCCTCATCCTTCTTCCCCTCACTCATTCAAACTCCATCCCAACTCTAGTAGGAATTGTGATAGCAAGCTGGGTATTTGGAAAGTTAGAGCAAGAAGTGGTAAGGGAGAAACAAGGAGAACCAAAGGAGATTCAAGAGAAAGTAGTAGAGTGAAGCCAAGGCCTTGAGAGTCAGAGATAGCAAGCACCAATAGGAGGTTTAAGGTGAGCTCCCTAGGGTTTTAGAACCCACTTGAGTAAGTTTGAGAGTATTTTACATTTTGAGCTAAGTTTAGGAATTGTGCTCTAATCTCATATGCTTGCCAAATTCCTTGATGAATCATGTTTAAAACTATCAATTTGTATTAGAAATTCATTCCTTATATTGTATGATGCCTGGATATGCTTAGATATGTCAAAATGGTGGAAAAATCACACTTTTAACTAGTTTTGAACAGTCATTTTCGCCCGGCGAACTCGGGGCGAGATTATAGCGATTTTCAGCATTTTTCCCTGCTTCATTTCGCCTCCACTTCGCCTCAGGGTCGCTCAGCGAAATCAGGCAGACAGCTCAGGTCTGTTCTGGTTCGTTCTGGGTGCTGTATACGCGTTCGGCGAGGCTTTTAGTAACCGTTTTCAAAGAGAACTTAAATTTCTATGAAAAACACCATTCTTGACATATCCGGAAGGTTGTTTAAACATTTAAGGAATGGATGATTATGGATTTTGCAAAGCATTAGAGATGTAAGAATAAAGTTATTTAAGCTAAGGAGCATTTCCAACAATTAAGTGATGGCTTATGATAACGATAAGCCTAAGACCATAAGTTCATAGTTATGTATTGAGAGATTAGTTCCCTCAAGAAATGCATTGAATATGCAAAAGCTTATGATAGACTATTAGACGTACTTTCAAGTACATAAGTAAAGAAATAATGAGAATTATGAGAGAGATTTAATACTCTAAGACTAGAACCTTATATAGGTTAAGAGTTCAAGAATTAGCAAGAGTAAGCCGTGGCCTTCGATGTTCACGCCAGTGGGACACGAATGGTACACGTAGAGTTAAGATTAAGATTATTACCTTTAAGTCGTGACTTTCATCGTTCACGCCAGTGGAACATGGAAGATTCATGCATAAGCTTAAAGATTATCTATTTGCGTCTTCCGTCGTTCACGCCAGTGGGACGCGGGAGGTATACGCACCAGTTAAGATTAATGTTAAGCCGTGACTTTCGTTGTTCACGTCAGTGGGACACGAAAGGTTCATGTATAAGTTAAGACTAATAAGAAAGTATAATAATTCGCGTCTTCCGTCGTTCACGCCAGTGGGACACGGGGGGGGGGGGGGGGGGTATACGCGTAAGTTAAGTCGTGTCTTCTGCTGTTCACGCCAGTGGGACACAGGAGGTTCACGCCAGTGGGACGTGTTATTCCGCAAGGATGACCGCACGACGACAAGAGGAGTCCGGTGTTAGCCTGATATGATAGGAATTTTCACCGGTTATCAGGGGAATGTGCTTCGGGGTTACTCCACCCGGGGGCATTCCGTAAAATGAACCCAGATAATAATGTTTGTTCAACGCTAACAGCTAACATAAGACATTTATCAGTTAATTATTTTATTATGATTTTATCAGACATAGAATAGTTATCAGATAAGTATCAGATAATCAGATATCAGGCGGTGATCCTAGATTCCCCTCGATCACCCAGTTATCAGGATATAGTCTAGATCTCAGGACTATTCAGTATCAGACTCAGATAGTGATCCTAGGTTTCCCCTTGATCACTAGTTTAGCAGGATGTAGTCCAGTTTATGACTACACAGTTTAACAGGATCAGTCAGATAGCCCTCTATGGGTAAGGTTAAGACTTGGCGATCATAGGTATCCCCAAGATTGCCGAGGTAGGCACGGCGACCCTAGGTTCCCCGAGGTTGCCAACAGTAGGTAGGGTAGGAGCTCACTGAGACATTATGTCTCATCCCTATCCTTCTGGTGCAGGTTTTCAGGTAGCCACGTGGTTTTCAGATGAAGATCTTCAGGAAGATGCTGGATGGAGTGCAGATGCTCGTCAAGGTCAAGCTCAGGAGGTTGATAGATTATCTATGTAGATGAGAATGTAAATGTAAATGATATTTGGATATTCGTATAAACGAGCTATTTGTACTCATCCAGTAGTTTTATATTATATTTATTATTGAAAATTTTAATGTACCCAGTATCAGATTAATACACATGCTAAATATTCTAGATAATTTAGTATGGGTGTTACAGAATTCAATCAAAGGTAGGTGATTATTCCAACTTCCTCCATCTTCTAGGATACATGCACGCAACATATCCTCTAACGTCTGAATAGTTCTTTCGGATTGTCCATCTGTCTGAGGATGATGGGACGTGCTCATCTTTAATCTTGTCCCTAAAGCTTTCTGAAAAGCTTTCCAAAAGTGGGATGTGAAGATCAGATCTTTGTCAGATACAATACTAACCGGAACACCATGAAGCTTTACAATCTCTGAGATGAACAGTTCGGCATACTGGGAGGCTCGGTAAGTAGTCTTAACTGGCAAGAAATGAGTAGACTTGGTTAACCGGTCCACTATTACCCAAATGGAGTCATGTCCTCGTTGTGTTCGAGGTAATCCACTTACAAAGTCCATGGTTATCTCTTCCCATTTCCATTGAGGAATTTCCAAGGGTACTAACATTCCTGCAGGCCTTTGATGTTCAATCTTTACCTGCTGACATACAATGCATCGCGACACAAACTCCGCAATATCCCTCTTCATGCTAGGCCACCAATAATCTCTCTTCAAATCTTGATACATCTTGGTAGTACCTGGATGAATGCTAAAACTGCTCTTGTGCGCTTCTTCTAAAATCAACCTTTTCAATTCCGTATTATTCGGAACATAAATCCTTCCTTCAAACAGTAGCGTTCCATCATGTGCTAAAGAAAACTCCGGTTGGCCAACTCTTCTTTGGAGATCCACATCCATAGATTGCGCTTGTGCAATCCTAGATCGTAGGTCGCACGAAATCTCCAACTTGTTCAACAAGATGCCACCTTCCAACTCTGTAACATGTAGATTAAGATCTCTAAACTTTTCATATAATCCACACGTATGCATCATCACTTCAGCCTTAACTAAAGCCTTTCGACTCAAGGCATCTGCTACCACATTTGCTTTTCCCGAGTGGTATTTCAAATCGAAATCAAAATCCTTCAGGTATTCCATCCATCGTCTCTGTCTCATGTTGAGGTCTCGTTGATCAAACAAGTATTTCAAACTTTTGTGATCACTAAACAAATCAAATTGCGCACCATACAAATGATGTCTCCATATCTTCAATGCAAATACTATAGCTGCTAACTCAAGATCATGGGTGGGGTAATTCTCTTCATGGGCCTTGAGCTGTCTAGACGCATAAGCTATCACATTCTCCCCTTGCATAAGAACACTACCCAGTCCTTTAGAGGATGCATCGCAGAAAACGGTGTACCTCCTCTCAGGATCCGGTATTGCCAACATGGGTGCTTTAGTCAGCTTCCTCTTCAAAACCCTGAAACTTTCTTCACATTCTACGTCCCAAATAAATGGCACATCTTTTCTGGTAAGGCGTGACAGAGGTAAAGCAATCTGAGAAAACTTCATAATAAACCTTCGGTAATAACCTGCCAAGCCTAAGAAACTTTTGACTTCAGCCACATTCTTGGGTCTTTCCCAGCTGAGAACGGCTTCAACTTTGGATGGATCAACGGCTACTCCTCCTTGAGAAATAACGTGACCCAAAAACTTAATCTCAGACAACCAAAACTCACACTTGCTAAATTTAGCGTACAACTGTTTGTCTCGGAGGACATTCAAAACAATTCTCAAGTGCTGAGCATGCTCCTGAGGATCCTTGGAATAAATCAAGATATCATCTATAAAAATCACCACGAACTGATCCAGGTAAGGCTGAAATATTCTGTTCATATAATCCATGAATACCGCTGGAGCATTAGTTACACCGAAAGGCATAACCAGGAATTCATAATGCCCATAACGCGTTCGAAACGCCGTTTTAGACACATCTGAAGATTTGATACGGATCTGATGATAACCTGACCGAAGATCAATTTTAGAAAATACCGTTGCTCCTTTGAGCTGATCCAAAAGATCATCAATCCTTGGGAGATGATATTTGTTCTTGATAGTCACTTTATTCAGTTGGCGGTAGTCTATACATAACCTCATGCTTCCATCTTTCTTCTTGATTAATAGAACTGGAGCACCCCAAGGTGACACACTGGGTCTGATAAAATGCTTCTGGATTAATTCCTCTAACTGAGTTTTCAGCTCTTTAAGTTCTGTAGGTGACATTCTATACGGTGCCACAGATACCGGCTCCGCTCCTGGAATTAAATCAATAGAGAACTCCACCTCACGCTCTGGAGGCAAACTAGTTACTTCTGAAGGAAAAACATCTAAGTACTCATTCACAACAGGAATATCACTGGGACTTAACTCTGTTTCTGCTGCCACAGTGAGCATAACATAAAATCATTTATCTTGAGCACAAATGAATTGAATTAACTGATGAGTACGATTAATTAATTCAGACAGAGCTACACCTTTCGTCGTATCACTTGTCGGCATATAAATACTCTTCTCGGAACATCCGATGTACACATGGTTAGCGGAGAGCCAATCCATGCCTAAGATCACATCAAGTTGCTCCATCGGGAGGTATACTAAATCAACATAATAAGTCTTGCTAGACACAGTGATAGGACAGTTTTCACAAACATAGCTTGCCTCAATTCCGCCTTCAGTAGCGGTAGACACTAACATTGGAGGATTCAACGGAGACAAAGGTAATTGCAGCGTCTCAACACATTTGTATGAAATAAAAGAACAAGTAGCGCCACAATCAAAAAGAACTTTTACTGGATTTGAACCAAGATAGCACATACCAGCAATCAAGTCTTCATTAGCCAAAGCTTTCGCGCCATCTAGGGAGTACACCCTGCCTTTGCTAGTGGTAGTTCCTTCGGCTGTTCCTTTACCACGCCTAGTAGGACACTCTGATATAAAATGTCCTGGCTGCTTACATCCGTAACAAATACCAGCTCCTATCAAACACTCTCCTTTGTGCATCCTACCACACGTCTTGCACATAGGATTAGTCCATGAAGGATTCGATTGTGGAGAGTATGTCTGTTTCCCTCTCTGAGGGGATCCTTTTGGCTTGAGCTTGTCATGATACTTATCTGACATTCTACTCTTCTTCTTTTCAAAAGCTTCCGCTCTTTCTTTCGAGGCCTTAGCAAGTCCTGCTTCAACCACCAAACTATCATGCACCAGTTCATCATAACTTGCAGTTCTCTGAAGGCTTACTGCAGTGTCGATTTCACCTCTTAAACCTCGTTTGTACCGGTTCATCTTCCAGATTCATTCTCAGCATACTCATTATGTGTGGAGTAGTAGGACAACTCTTCAAACTTCTTGGTGAATTCAGCAACTGACATACTACCCTGTTTCAACTCCAGGAACTCTTGCTCCTTCTTTACCTTGTAAGACAAAGGTAAATATTTTTCCAACATCACTTCTTTAAAGTTTACCCAGTTAACTTCTACACCATTCGCTTCCATCCTGCGCTGAGCAGATTCCCACCAATCTTCTGCTGCGCCTCTGAGTTGATTTGTGGCATAGACCACTTTGTCCTCTTCTGAACACTCGGCCATTCTAAAGATCTTTTCCATCTGTTTAATCCACTTCCTAGCTTCCTGAGGTTCACCTTCTCCATTAAACTCTGGAGGGTGATGTCTATTATATTCCCGGAACACGGGGTTACCAATTACCTTGCCCTTGGTTCATCATCTCCATCCATTGCTGTTGGGCTTGAGCCTGCTGCTGAGCTTGTTGTTGCATCATCAGCATCATTTGCTGATACTGTAATGCATTTTGAGCTTGCTGCTCTTGATACTGCTGCTGCCAGGCCTGTTGTTGTTGTATCATTTGTTCCCACGAATTCATACTTGGTCCTCCACTTTCATCACTGGCTTGATTAGCACGAGGTCTACCTGGTCCTCTTCTTCTCCCAGACATCTTATCCTAGCTGTCATATACAAGTCAAAGTGATCAGTTTTAACTGAATATAACAGTTAGAATAATGTCCTGGATCCAAGAGGTCCACAAACTTGGATTGTACTTTAATGACCCAAGGCATGGTCTGAATCGACCTGCTCTGATACCAAATTGTAACACCCATATAGAGATTGCCTAGGATCTCTCACGAGTATTAAAATTTCGTACCGGATAAATTAAATACAATACAGAAAGTTTACATTTAATTATACATAATAGGAATCCTCATACAATTCATCATCCGATACACTTTTCATTAACAATAATTACAACATAATACAGCAATATACAAACATCCCAAATTAACTTAAGCTGCACGATCAATCCAAAGCAATCTTGGGGATACCTATGATCGCCAAGTCTTAACCTTACCCATAGAGGGTTGTCTGTCTGTTCCTACTAAGCTGGTGATCGAGGAGTAATCTAGGATCACCGTCTGATAACTGCTACCTGATATCTGAATACTGCCTGATATTGTAATAAAGTATTAACTGATACATTAATGTTAGCTGTTAGCGTTGAACAAACAATAATTATCTGAGTTCATTTTATGGAGTGCATCCGGGTGGAGTAACCCCGAAGTACATCTCCACTCTACCGGTGAAAATTCCTATCATATCAGGCTAACACCGGACTCCTCTTGTCGTTGTGCGGTTATCCTTGCGGAATAACGCGTCCCACTGGCGTGAACCTCTTGTGTCCCACTGGCGTGAACAACAGAAGACACGACTAAATAATAGTCTTAACTTACGCGTATACCTCCCGTGTCCCACTGGCGTGAACGTCGGAAGACGCGAATTAATATTCTTTCGTATTAGTCTTTACTTTTGCGTGAACCATTCGTGTTCCACTAGCGTGAACGACGAAGGCCACGGCTTAATATCTTAATAAATCTCGACTACTTAACCTATAAAAGGTTCTAAACTTAAATACTGAAATATTCTTGACTTGCACAAACTTAATGAGTATATAAATTTGCTTGGTAAGGGATAATCCCATTACTAGCTCCTTTACTCCTCTATATAACTTAGAAATTAAGTGTTCATCTCCCAATGTTGTACCCATTACCCATCCTACCTTAATTCCATACCTTTCCTCAAGAGCATAAATTTGGGTGGCCGGAAAATCGGGGGCCGATTGGACAAAATCGGGGGCCGAAGTTTGTCGTGACAACCATGGAGGTCAAGCCACAAAATCGGTGGCCGATTCTAGGAAATCGGTGGCCGATTTCTGCATCTGCAGAATTCAAAATTCTGCTTCCTAGGCTAATCCAATCCTATCCAATCATCATAACAGCTTTTGGGAATAAATTTCCAAGACATATTGGTAGATAATAACATGGTTTATCAAGGAATTAGTACACAAAAGAATTTAAGGCACAAATTCTAAACGTTAACTCAACTTGTAAAATTGCACTAAACCTACTCAAACGGGTTCTAAAACCCTGTGGAGCTCACCTAAACTTCAGCTGGTGCTTGCTAAGTTCTGGTTTCCAAAAGCCCTAGCTTAAAACCACCACTTCTCTTGATTATTCCTTGTTTTCTTCCTTTACTTTCTCTTATTCTAGCTTTCCAAACCAAGCTTGCTTGAAATAGCTTCTACAAGGATTAAGATTAAGAATTGATGGATTGTTGGAGAGGGAGAGGAGGCGTGTGAGTAGAGGGGAAGAGTAAGAGAGGGCTGATTTTGGTAGAGTGAGGAGAATGAAGAAGTTAGCAAGAAATATCTTGCTTCAATTTTTAAATAATCTTCCTTTTACAATTATTTACCAAAATGCCATGCCACTTATTTACAAAATTGCCATGCTCCTTAAATGACTCCTAACACCGATAACTGACACTCATAAGCGGGATATTACACTAAGGCTTTGGAAATCAGAGTTAGTAAGCACCAGCTGAGGTTTAAGGTGAGCTCCACAGGGTTTTAGAACCCGCTTGAGTAAGTTTGAGAGTTTCTAGTATTATGTTCAAAGTTGCAAATTTTAGTACCCTAATTCTATGTTGTGAGTAATTCTTGATCATTACGTGTTGTAAGCTGTTAATATGCCTTAGATTTCACCCTTAAAGCTGTTATGATGTTTGGGCAGGATTGGATAAGCCAAAATGGTGGAAATTATGTTTTGAACTTGCCCTATGCTGTCCAACTGCAGGTAAAATCGTGTCACGATTTTACCACCGTATCACGATTTTATAGGCAGAGACTAACACGATTTCTGGGTAGAAAATCGTGACACGATTATCCAAATCGTGTCACGATCTCATAGGACACAGGGACATAATGTTTTTCTTCCGTCTTTGCACCATTCTGGCTATCTAATGCTGCTTCAGACTCAAGGAACAACATGTAATGATTAAGAGTCGCTAATAAGCATTATAAGACCTATCCTTAGAGAATGTATTAATTGTATAGCATGAGGAATAGGTTCATATGTTATGTATTGGGAGAATGTTCTCCCTAAGTGATGCATTTTATGCACAAAGTATAGTAGAGAAAGAAACACTTACAAGAACATAAGACGATAATCGATGAGAATGATTCTATGTTCTAAGTCAAGAACCTTTATAGGTTAAGTATTTAAGACATATTATTTTGAAGAATAAGAAATAAATTATGTAATTGGGCTTGATGTGTCTCTCGTATGCTCGTTAGTTAGTATACGAGGGGTTCCTGTGAAGTTACCGCCTTAAATGGCAGCCAGAACGGTGAAGTTACCGCTCGTGAGGGCAGCTGCACATCCAAGTCTATAAAGTTAATGTGTCTCCTGTCTGCTCGTTAGTTAGTATACAGGGGGTCCCCGTGAAGTTACCGCCTTAAATGGCAGCTGGGACGGTGAAGTTACCGCTCGCGAGAGCAGCCACACAAAAGAAAGAGGAGTCCGGTGTTAGCCTGATATGATAGGAATTTTCACCGGTAAGAAGGGAGATGTACTTCGGGGTTACTCCACCCGGATGCACTCCGTAAAATGAACTCAGATAATTATTGATTGTTCAACGCTAACTTCTAACTTAAAGATACAAAAGATGAATATGTATATTTATATATAATGAGAAAAATGACGATTAGTTCCTAGTGAACGAGAAGTGATCATAGGATGTCCCCAAGATCACTAAGTGTAAGTTTAAGTTAGATTATGATGAGAAATGATTGAGACAGGTAGCGATCTTAGGTTTCCCCTTGATCGCGAAATCAGTAAAGAATGACGGCGAATCGTAGGTATCCCCAAGATTGCCGAGAGTAGGCACGGCGACCCTAGGTTTCCCCCGTGGTTGCCAACAGTTGGTAGGGTAGGAGCTCACTGAGACGTTATGTCTCATCCCTTTCCTTCTGGTGCAGGTTCTCAGCAGGAAGCACGACGTAAAGGTAAAGAGAAAGCTTTGGATTGATCGTGCTGCTATGTTATATTTGGATGTTGTATATAATGTTGTATTATGATGTATATTACGGAGGATGTTTGTATCGGATATTTGGGATTGTATCAGAAAACTTATGTATAGTATAATTAGTAAACAACTTTCTGTATTGTATTTAATGTATCCGGTACGAAATTTTAATACTCGTAAGAGATCCTAGGCAATCTCTATATGGGTGTTACAGACCTGGTGGCAAAAGGTTGGCGAAATGAGACAGGGAAAAATGCTGGAAATCGCTGTAATCTTGCCCCGAGCTTGCCGGGCGAAATTGACAGTTCAGGACCAGTTCAAAACATGATTTTTCACCATTTTTGACATATCTAAGCATACTCAGGCACTATAACAACATAAGGAATGAATTTCTAATATAATTTGATAGTTTAAAACATGATTAATCAAGGATTTGGCCAGCATATGAGATTAGAACACAATTTCTAAACTTAGCTCAAAATGTAAAATTACTCTCAAACTTACTAAAGTGGGTTCTAAAACCCTAGGGAGCTCACCTCAAACCTTGATTGATGACTTAACCAGCCTTGATTCAAACCCTAGCTTGGCTTTTAATCTCTCCTTGATTCCTTCTTAACTTCTTCTTGCTCAACTCTTCCAAACTTCAGCTTGCTAGCCAAGATTCCCACAAGATTTTGATGAAATTTGGGATGGATTAAGGCAAGGGAGGATGGGGCGCAAGTTAGAGAGAGGGAGAGGGAGAGAATTCTGGTTTTTGAGAGAGAGAAGGGAGAGATAAGAATGATAGAAAATATCTTGCCTCCCTTTATTTAAATTCCTCTCTTTCAAAAATATTACAATTTTGTCATTCCTTTTATTTACCAAATTGCCATGCTTGCATATTAAGCTTCTAACACTGATAACTGTTACATCTAAGCGGGATATTACATGTATTCATGTTTTTCCATGTGTTGATATTTCTCACCCTTTTGTGGGCTTCCGCCTATGCCACTTGTGGTGTTGACTTGGAGATCGAGGAAGAGTAGTTGACGTCAGTTTTCCGAGGATGGCTTTGGAGCCTACTCGTCCTTTATCACATTTCCTTGGAGTCTAGCGTAGTATTGCTGTGATTATGACTGTTGGGATTCATTTATATTTATCAGATTGTGTTGATGAACCTTGGGTTCTTTTGAGGATGTTTTTACTTGAGATATGATGTATGATTTATGATTGTTGAGATTTTTCCGCTGCGACTTTATATTATATTGATGGAGTTATGGATTTTTTATGTTTGATGAAGAGTAACACCTTAAAATGTTATTTATAATTGATGCACTATTATTTAAAAATAGCATGTGGGGTTTAGGGTGTTACAAACATCACAAACAAAGTAATTATTTATGTAAATTCGCTGAAATGTTGCAAAAATTCAGACTCCTCGATGAATCATGTATAATCACGAAAAATATTTTTCAGACTGTTTATTTTTGGTAGAAAAATTAAAAAAAACTATATTATTTCAAAAAAAATCAGAACTTTTTTTAATTTCGAATTTGTTTTTCTAATTTTTGTTTCTTTAATTTTGAAAATTAAATTCAAGAATTTTTAATTTAACTTTTTTATTTAAAAAAAAATCTGAAATTTTCTTTAATTTTGAATTTGTTTTTCTATTTTTTAATTTTTGAAAAAAATCTGATTTTTTTAATTTTTGAAAATTAATTTTCATATTTTTTAATTGTTTTTTATTTTTAAATCATATAAATGAAAATATAAAAAAATGAAAAACAAAATTAATTATACAGTCAACGCACCACGTCATCCAAAAATGCTGACTCAGCATGCCACATCAGCGTTTTGTCCGGTCAGATGACCATAGATTCTAAAACCAAAGAATCTTCATATTACAGGGTTGAAATCTAAACTTTTTTTTATAGGAGGTAAATCAAAAATCGTTCATATTACAGGGGGTAAACAAATATTAACCCTAATTTTTTTTTAGATTTTTCAAAGTTGTACATCTATAGTATTTGTTGCTTATATTTTATCATAAAAATAAAATAATACTCTTTCAATCAATTAATCTTGCGCACATTTTTTATACTTGAATTTAAATTTAAACATCCTAGTTTATTTATTATTATACAACTCTCAGTAGGTAATTTTGGGTCACTCTGGATCCTAGATTTTGCAGGCCCAATTTGAAACAGTAACCCAATCTAATTTGAAAGCAACGAAGTGAGGAGATCGAAATCCAAACCAATGCAAAAAAAAAAATCCAAACACGAAGAGAGTGATGGCAGTGTCGTTCAGGTGGTTATTACAACTACACAAAGACGTTCCAAAAGCTGCACGTTTCTGCTCAGAAGGCTTATGTAACACCCATACTAACTTTAACTAGTATATTAGCATGTGCGTTAAACTGATACTGGATACATTTAAAAATTTCAATAATAATAATACATCACAAATGAGTGAATACAAGTTTACTCGTTTGTACAAATAATCCAATACTATTACAATGCTTATACAATATCCATCAAGCTCCTGAGCTGGTACACAACGAGCAAATGTACTCCGTCCAGTACCTCTGTGAAGATCACCATCACGAACCTCTGACTTACCTGTAAACCTGCACCAGAAGGAATGGGATGAGACATAATGTCTCAGTGAGCTCTAGCCCAACCAACTGTTGGCAACCACAGGGAACCTAGGGTCGCCATGCCTACCTTGGCAATTTTGGGGATTTCCTATGATCGCCAAGTCTTTACTTTATCCTCAAAGGGTATTTATCTGCCTATGACTATGAATCTGTCTGTAATTATATCTCTGACTATGACTATAACTGTAAACCGCCTATAACTGTAACTGTAACCTATCTGTAACTATCACTGTAAACTACCTGTAACTATAACTCAGTGATCGAGGGGGAAACCTAGGACCACTTTCTGTTAACTGTCTATAACTATAACTGTAACTTTGACTTTGACTATAACTGTAACTTTGACTTTGACTATAACTGTGAAACATAATACAAATAAAGATGTTTTATGTTAGCTGTTAGCGTTGAACAAACAATATTATCTGAGTTCATTTTACGGAGTGCGGCCCGGGTGGAGTAACCCCGAGGACAGCTCCCTATAAACCGGTGAAATTCCTATCATATCAGGCTAACACCGGACTCCCTATGAAATTGCATGTGGATAACCCTCTCGGAGGAATCCCATCCGGCGAATACCGGAGTCTGCTGAACATGCCTTTGACTTTGAAATATTATTCTTTAACTTTGATCATATGAAAATACATAACTGTTACTTTAAACATATAATAACAATCCTGTAACTCTTAACCTATAACTTATGAATCTTGGCTTATCGTTCTCATAAGCCACCTATAATTGTCGGAAAACCAACACTACAATCTTATCTGTAACTTTGATTGCCAAAGCATTACTATTATCCTTGTATTCTAGATTGAATACATCTATAATCTTATATACCTAAAGTATGTTCTTGACTTTCAAGTCGTATGCCTTTCCTTAAGAGTTAACAACTCACGTGTAAGGGATCTATCCATTAATCCTTACACTCATACTATAATTCTCGTCTTCCTATCAAAGGATTCGACATATCGTTATCATATGCCATCTTAGGATTATCTATTCAATTAACCCTTATACTCCTATTGCGTCGCTTAACCCTTGTTCATTCATTTCGTATATGTTATATGCCCTCGGATATGCCACAATGGTGTTTTTCTTATAAAATAAGGTTTTCTTTGAAAATGGTTACCAAAAACCTCGCCTGACGCGTACACAGGCCACAGAACGAAGCAGAAAAGACATGAAATGCCTGTCCATTTTCGCTGGGCGAAATCCCTTTCGCTGGGCGATTTGAGGCAGGGAAAATTTGGTGAAAATCGCTGTATTCTCGCCCTGCGATCGCCGAGCGAAATTGACAGTTCAATACCAGTTCAAAACATGATTTTTCCACCATTTATGAAGTATTTAAGCATACCCAAGCACCATAACATCATAAGGAATGATTTACAACTATGAATTGATTGATTAAAACAGGTTTGAACAAGGAATTAGCAAGCAAAAGGGATTAGGGTACCAAAATACAAACTTTGCTCATAATACATAAAACTCATCAAAACTCACAAAGGGGGTTCTAAAACCCCTAGGGAGCTCACCTTAAACTGATTGGTGCTGGCTTAACCTTTAGCTTCAAAACCCTAGCTTGATCTCTTGCTCTTTTCTTGCTTTTCTTTAACTTTTATCTTGTTCCAACTTTTCCCCAACAAAGCTTGCTTGAAATACATGATTCTAAGTTGAAGTTTGATGGATTAGGGATGATTGATGAAGAGGGGCGAAATCTAGAGGGAGAGGGAGAAGAAATTCAGCCCATAGAGAGAGAAAGAAATGATAGATATGAAAAAAATTTCATATTTATCCCTTTATAAACCCTTTCCTCTCATAATTACCATTTTGCCATTGCGTTCGTTTAATTCCTGTGATACTGATAAAAATCACGTTTAAGCGGGATATTACACTCTACCCCCTTTAAAAGAAATTTCGTCCTCGAAATTTAGATAATCCTTCTGAGATCTTGAAAAGATAATTCCTTTCTACCTCTTTCTCTACTATGAAAATCTCCGATTCCTTTTTCTTGTTGGGATACCATGACAACTCTAGGGTCTGACATGTAGATTAATCACGCACCCCGATTAAACCATACCGGTTAAAACTTGTTCTTTAGCCATAATTTCCATCTCTGTAAGTCAAAACATACGACAATCTCTTTCCCGCCGCAAGGTCTGATGCATAACGCATAGCTATCACACGTTAGAACGTATGGTTATCCGAACCAACTTATCCCTTTTATCTGACTATGATCTCTGTTTGACCTATTTCTTGTAAATCCAATTTAGAACTATTAAGTCTTGGATTTCCTTTACTGAATTCTATCTGTTCTTCTTTCATTGACCGTTCAATCTTATCATGAAGACGTCGAGTCGATCTGATTTCCTCAATTATTCCAACTTTCCGAGAAATCTATTACATTACTTTCAGTTCCAAAGAACTCTTATCTTTAACTTTCGTCTCGTAAGACGACCTTTTACTGTTACATTCGTACCATTCTTACGCTGAAAGACATCTGATATTGAGTAATCTCAAACAGAAGTAAAGTCTATTACAACTACCTCCACGATTCAAATACAAGGTGGTGGCTGGACTTAAGGTACAAGTTCCTTTCTTTCTGACATTCTGGTGTAACTATTATCTCAACCATGTACATCGTTCACATTCCCACTGCGGGAAACCTTAAGGTTCAAGAAATCATATGAGCCACTCATGCTCCGATTTGATTAGTTAACGATAACACATATCTTAAGGTCTTAGGAGCTTTCTTCTTTCTATGACTCTGACAATCTTGCATCAATCAAGATATTCCTTACTCATGGGGTTAATACTTTCTTTACCAATAATTTCAAACTTATGAAAGTCTAGTACAAGTGACGTGTGGCATAAGCCGTCTCACATATCATCATATAATGCAATTCATAGCACATAGCTTCCATACACGATCGAGTACGTGTATACTACTATCAGGTACACAGTACGCCGCATCATCATTGTCCAACTAACGGGACATCATACTTAGTTAACATATACTTGAGACAATGCCACGTCAACCAAGGTCACTCTTTTAGCTCTTAACTCATGCTTATACTCTTTGGGTATATACAATCCCATACGTAACTATGATTACGTCCCATTGACGTTATAACTTATTTTGTCAAAAGACATCCTCTACTTTCAAAAAGAAAACTCTATCTTGATCGCTATCAAAATAGCACTTTAAAACTCTTAATCCTTTAATTCATAACTTCAAATCACATAGTCTTTTACTGTAAACTATGAGTAATCCTCTGATCTGTGTAAAACATTTCCTTCCTTTAACTGTTAACATTAAGTTCAAGAATTTCTGAACTCCTCAACTGAGATTTGTTCAATAACAACAAACTTGTCTGCTTAAGACTTTCCTGTTAAAACATTACCGAATGTGTACCACGATTACTAATACATGTCTCATGACTATAAAAATGTTACACTACTGTCTAAGTAGTATAAACTCTGCCTGATCAGTATACATAATACTGGTCATAACCTGTTACATGCCTGTTACATGCGACATGCTAGCATAACGTGGGTACGATGCAGAATGACTTCATACCATGGCATAATTCCTCTTTGGTTAAACTTACTATTCAAGTTAACTTAAAGTTACTGAGCTGAAACAGCTAGATTACCGTATTAGATGTGGCTTTCCTCGCTATGTACTTATTGTGCTAGAAACACATCCTTTAAATTTCTCATACAGCTTCGATTCTCTTAAAATTTCCTGTTAGAACTAATGATAAGTTCAAGTCATCACTACTTACATATATTCTGTAACTTGAGAATTAATCTCTGAATACCTTTCCTGTAATTAATCTGGCAAGGACTTCACAAACATCCTTTTTCTCTAGACTTCAGCTTTGGTTTGTCTGTTAACTCATTATTGGATTACTTCTCCGCTGCGCAACTCTGATTTAAACAATTAACCTTGGGATAGAAGTAATACACCACTATTACCATAAAAATCTCCTTGGCCAATCCTTTGACTTATAACTTTGTAGTTATCATACATAACCATCTTACATTATAATTTCTCTTGTGGTTTAATCCACCTGTTTAACTTACTAATTGATCATCACCTGACTTTGTGTTTCCTTTCGGACAAAAACAAAATTCTTAATCTCACGAGAATACGCCGAAACCTGTAAACAGTCTCTAACAATAATTACGAGCCCAACAATGCTCCTGTCAAAACAACTTATACAGTAGTTCTAGCTTTACTCTTTATATTCTGAAACGAGTTCCGTTCTATAATTATCCGTAAGGATTTCACATCCACAACTCTTCCCAACACAACTTAGGTCCACATAACTCTAACATATCTCTTGGTTACTCCTCGGGTTTCTCCAGAAATAATCGGTCTGGATAAAACTCGACTTTACCAGCTCTCCTGTAAGCCCAAACACCTGTTACGCCTCTTCAAGTACCCGATTAATTAATCTTAACTTCAACTCTTATCATTTCCTATTGGATCCTTCCAGTATCTTGTTACTGTATTCTCAATTCCAATCTAATCTGGTTATTTGAATAATATTCCACATGTCTTTTCATCCATGGCCCTCTTCATAATTTCGAACAATCCAAGGTCTGTATTTCCACTATCTTTATCACATACCATCAAGGTGATCTTTGTCGGCTTACCAGATTACTTGTGTAAGGAGCCCATCAACAGGGAACATAGAACTCCTTAACCTCAACCATAACTTTAACTGTAACTTGTACGTGAGTGACGATCTTCCTGCTTAATCCTCGAAACCGGTCTGCTTTAATCTGACCACACACGGTTCAATCTTTACTTCATGCCCTTACCAAGGGTTTCCTTCACTTATCGCTTAATCCGTAAATAAGTCTCTTACCTATCAGATATTTAAATCTCATCCGATCCACGTGCGCAAGTCCTTCCATTCTTACACACTATAACCTTACTGGAAGTCCAGAGCTTCCAAAATTAAGTGATCATTCCTTATTCCAAGTCGCTGGGTTGGTACCGTAATTCTTTACTCTACACCTCTTCGGAGAAGGCATCGCTCAATGATGCGTCCAACTAGTTAAGGTACCTGACGTTACTCTTAGATACTCTTAAATTCCTCTTATATTCCCGAAACTCTGCGATTAAAAGGCTCAGTTACTTCACTGCTAGAGAACCATCCTTTGACATTAAACACTTTGCAAATTTCCGTCATAAATCCGACGTCTTAACCTTCTCCCTTCGTGCACTTCTTTCCTCCTTGGTCACATTCAGCTCTCGGATATTTGTCCTAACTGCCATATACTAGACTGAGTTGATCAGGCTCAACTAGATGTGACCTTTAGAACAATAACCGGAACCCAATGATTCCACTACTTTTATTGAATTCTAAATGACCCATGGCCCGGTCTGAATCGACCTGCTCTGATACCAATTGTAACACCCATACTAACTTTAACTAGTATATTAGCATGTGCGTTAAACTGATACTGGATACATTTAAAAATTTCAATAATAATAATACATCACAAATGAGTGAATACAAGTTTACTCGTTTGTACAAATAATCCAATACTATTACAATGCTTATACAATATCCATCAAGCTCCTGAGCTGGTACACAACGAGCAAATGTACTCCGTCCAGTACCTCTGTGAAGATCACCATCACGAACCTCTGACTTACCTGTAAACCTGCACCAGAAGGAATGGGATGAGACATAATGTCTCAGTGAGCTCTAGCCCAACCAACTGTTGGCAACCACAGGGAACCTAGGGTCGCCATGCCTACTGTAGTACCCTAATTTTGTCCTAAGCATTTTAAAACAAAAAATCAAAAAAAATCAAAGAGGGGAAAAAGTCAAAAGTCAACAAAAGTCAACAGAAAAGTCAACATTTCAAAAATGCTGACTTCGCACTGCGAAGGTCACTTCGCACTGCGAAGTCTGCGATTTTTCTGCAAATTTTTGGTTTCTTTGATTTAATTCCAGAATTTGTTGCATATCATTTCCATAATTATTTTAAGTAGCATTCATGGCTAATTGGGCCAAGCAAAACCAGAATTGAAGGACTTGCCATTAATGCCAAGGTTGGAAGCTTTTTCTTCCAACCTAGCATGTGACAAGCAAGTGGGCTTGCCCTTGGGCAGCTCTAGTCCCTCCCATGTGACCTGCTAACCACCACAAGGTTGCCAGCCACCTGCTTGAGGACTTTCCTCCTGCTTGCTTCCCCAAAAACCAGTCAAACTAGCTGGATTTTCTCACTTGAAAAGCCATGAGTGCCTACCCTGTTTTTGCAGCAGCTTTTCACCCCTCACACCAGCCATAAGTAGCCTTTTTCATCCCTCAATCTCTGCACATTACAGTGCACGTTTTCATTGATCAACCATTGAGATTGCAAGGATTGATCCCCAAGCATTAGCCAATTGCAATTCAGCTTTGTTCTTCATCATTACCTTCTAGAATTGGTTGAATTTGTGGCTGAAATCAGGCTGAATCTTGCCCCTTGGTACAAGGCAAGGTTGCCTCTATCCATTAGCATTTAATGCAAAGGGATTCAGCTTGATCTTAGCCACAAATCAGCTGAATTTTGGGATTTGGTAATGATGAAATAGATTTGGTTTTGGCCTATAAATAGAAGGCAATGCCCAAGGTTTCAAACACAACTGATAACAACATTTCAAGAGCAGAAACTCTACTCATTTTAGCTTACAAACCCCCACAAACAACCAGAAAAAAACCAATCCAACACAAAGCTTTACCAAAGTTCAAGTTCATCACCAATATCAAAAAACCTTTGTGAAAGCCTTCAACCAATTCAAATCCATTGCAGCTGGAGCTTTGCTAAGGAGTTATGTAAGTTTCTAAGCACTCATCTTGCATTTACAATTGTGTTTGCATAGCTATTTTGGTTCAAAACCATTTGATTCTAAAAAACCCCTTTTGAATTTCAAAGAAATCCCAAGGTTTTCAAAACATCAAAACTGGTTTGTCCAGCCTTTTTCACCCCAAAAACTCAAAGCTTTTCACTCACCTAAAAGGTCCTGAGTGTGTTCAGAAGTTGTTTCTGAACAAAAGTTCAGAAACAGCTTCTGAACTCAAAATTTCGCATGCTTCGCAGTGCGAAGTCATGGTCGCAGTGCGACCATGACAGAACTCAGAATCTGAGTTTTTGTGTCAAAATGACCAATTTTTGAGGTTCTAGCCCCAGAGCTCAGAACCTAAGAGTTTTTAAACCCATGTCTTTCAAACCATAACAAGGATTTTGCATAATCTTGACAAAATCACAAGTTCGTATGACATTATGTGGATAACTTGCAAAACAAGTTATGTTCCCAAACTTTCAAACAAGCATGAACAAACAAGCTATGTTCATCATTCCAATCTAAACTTGAACAATAAATATTGTTCATGATTTTCAAAACTCAAATATGAACATACGCCAAATACGTTCGCTTTTTTTGCAAAATGAGCCGAACTTGTGCGTTTTCTAGCAAAATTGCTAAACCTTCCCATTTTGGGTTTTCAAGCCAAATGTTTTGACATACCTTGGGATTTCTAAAGGATTCAACCCAAAAACATGAATGAAAAAGGGATGGTGTGACGTATGTCTCTCCATCGCCCCGATTGTACGAATGTGTGACGTATGTCTCGTCGTTCGGACAATCGTCATTCCATTTTCAATATGTACAACCCTAACCAAACCAAAACTTGGCCCCTTGTGGTCAATCCAAACCTTTTGGTCCCCCGTGGCCATTAGACTCGACCACTCGACTCGTTTGAGTCACTCGGTCAATGTTCGACTCGTCTGAGTCCATTGTACCTGTTCTTGATCTCAGTGGATCAATCGAACAATCGCCCGACTCTTCGGAGTCCACTCGGTCAATGATTGACTTGTATGAGTCCATTGCACCTCCCTTGGTCCCATAGCGACCAATTAACCCTTTACTCTAACGGACGTACCTTTTAAACAATTCTAATGCGATGCACGAACAAACGCTTAATAAGTCTCCCAAGCGCGAGCATACAAGCTACGTTTAAATCGCAAGAATTCGGTTAAAACATCGTCCATTTAAAATTAACCAACATATGTACGTTTTTCTACCAAAGAACTACGTACGCTTTGAATTCTCCGACTACCGGGAGATACGTAGGAGCAAGATCGACATCTTGTCAAGCGCAATAATAAAAAACTTTTTTTCTTTCTTTTCTTTCGTTTGTTTTTATCTCTTTCCCCCCTTTTATTATATTTTTGACATAAATGAACATGCGCGCAAAATATTAAAAAAACAATTCAAGCTTTGACCAAATAGAAGGTTCCCGTTGAGTACAACGGACGTGAGGGGTGCTAATACCTTCCCCTTGCGTAACCGACTCCCGAACCCGACAATGGTTACGATGACCAATCCTTATCCTCATCGTCAAAGGGTTTTATTATCGTTTCCCTTTAAACAAAAAAAAACTTAAGGGTTTATCAACGTTCCCTTTACACAAAAACTTTGGTGGCGGCTTCACAAAGGCCCTCCGAGCGTTTGCGAACGACCTCGGAGGATTTGCGCGTCTTTTTCCCAAGGAAAAAAACGAGGTGCGCACACCTACCTTGGCAATTTTGGGGATTTCCTATGATCGCCAAGTCTTTACTTTATCCTCAAAGGGTATTTATCTGCCTATGACTATGAATCTGTCCTGTAATTATATCTCTGACTATGACTATAACTGTAAACCGCCTATAACTGTAACTGTAACCTATCTGTAACTATCACTGTAAACTACCTGTAACTATAACTCAGTGATCGAGGGGGAAACCTAGGACCACTTTCTGTTAACTGTCTATAACTATAACTGTAACTTTGACTTTGACTATAACTGTAACTTTGACTTTGACTATAACTGTGAAACATAATACAAATAAAGATGTTTTATGTTAGCTGTTAGCGTTGAACAAACAATATTATCTGAGTTCATTTTACGGAGTGCGGCCCGGGTGGAGTAACCCCGAGGACAGCTCCCTATAAACCGGTGAAATTCCTATCATATCAGGCTAACACCGGACTCCCTATGAAATTGCATGTGGATAACCCTCTCGGAGGAATCCCATCCGGCGAATCCCGGAGTCTGCTGAACATGCCTTTGACTTTGAAATATTATTCTTTAACTTTGATCATATGAAAATACATAACTGTTACTTTAAACATATAATAACAATCCTGTAACTCTTAACCTATAACTTATGAATCTTGGCTTATCGTTCTCATAAGCCACCTATAATTGTCGGAAAACCAACACTACAATCTTATCTGTAACTTTGATTGCCAAAGCATTACTATTATCCTTGTATTCTAGATTGAATACATCTATAATCTTATATACCTAAAGTATGTTCTTGACTTTCAAGTCGTATGCCTTTCCTTAAGAGTTAACAACTCACGTGCAAGGGATCTATCCATTAATCCTTACACTCATACTATAATTCTCGTCTTCCTATCAAAGGATTCGACATATCGTTATCATATGCCATCTTAGGATTATCTATTCAATTAACCCTTATACTCCTATTGCGTCGCTTAACCCTTGTTCATTCATTTCGTATATGTTATATGCCCTCGGATATGCCACAATGGTGTTTTTCTTATAAAATAAGGTTTTCTTTGAAAATGGTTACCAAAAACCTCGCCTGACGCGTACACAGGCCACAGAACGAAGCAGAAAAGACATGAAATGCCTGTCCATTTTCGCTGGGCGAAATCCCTTTCGCTGGGCGATTTGAGGCAGGGAAAATTTGGTGAAAATCGCTGTATTCTCGCCCTGCGATCGCCGAGCGAAATTGACAGTTCAATACCAGTTCAAAACATGATTTTTCCACCATTTATGACGTATTTAAGCATACCCAAGCACCATAACATCATAAGGAATGATTTACAACTATGAATTGATTGATTAAAACAGGTTTGAACAAGGAATTAGCAAGCAAAAGGGATTAGGGTACCAAAATACAAACTTTGCTCATAATACATAAAACTCATCAAAACTCACAAAGGGGGTTCTAAAACCCCTAGGGAGCTCACCTTAAACTGATTGGTGCTGGCTTAACCTTTAGCTTCAAAACCCTAGCTTGATCTCTTGCTCTTTTCTTGCTTTTCTTTAACTTTTATCTTGTTCCAACTTTTCCCCAACAAAGCTTGCTTGAAATACATGATTCTAAGTTGAAGTTTGATGGATTATGGATGATTTATGAAGAGGGGCGAAATCTAGAGGGAGAGGGAGAAGAAATTCAGCCCATAGAGAGAGAAAGAAATGATAGATATGAAAAAAATTTCATATTTATCCCTTTATAAACCCTTTCCTCTCATAATTACCATTTTGCCATTGCGTTCGTTTAATTCCTGTGATACTGATAAAAATCACGTTTAAGCGGGATATTACAGCTTAGACTTCACAGTCAACGTTTGCACTCTCCGTTGGGCTGAACTTCAATCCGGTCCTCTTAAGCTTGCTCTCATGCATTCCCCCATGTAATAATTCTCTTCCCGTTTTTTCTCCTTATCACAATGCCCTCCACCTGTTTGATTATTTGTTACTATCATCTAATTATAATATTAGGTCAATTTTGATAGTGTGGTTACCTCCGTAGTCTTCACAGCACCGACACTTCTGATAGTCCGGTAGTATCAGCCAGAGTTCAGCACCGACACGATATTTTCATTAATAACACACATTATTACTTTTAATTAATCTATTTTCGTATGAAATACAATAAAACTTGTATAGTTAATCTGAACAACTAACTAGTTTAACTAACTAATTAGTTTTACTAACTAGTAAGACTAATACTGTATCTAATAGTCAGTGTCAACATATCAGAATGTGTTAGTGTTTCACATGTTATTACTATTTTGTTTGGAATATTGTGTTGTATGTGGAGTGAGTGATGAGTTTGTTTGTGATTGAATTGAAATTGACAGTAACCAAAGCACGCAAAAGGGATACAGTTGTTCTTTCATTTACAGTGACTGATATCAATAGTACTGTGACTAAGCTAATGGCATTAGGAGCTGAACTTGATGGACCTATCAAATATGAAGTCCATGGCAAGGTACTGTCGTCAAATCATGCAATGCAATGCTCTACTAGTTTTGGAAAAAATTCACAGCATTGATAATTAGTAGTACTTTGAAGAAGATAAAGTTCGATGTGATTTATCTTGTGAACAGGTTGCAGCTATGAGGTGCATTGATGGACATCTCTTAGGCCTCTATGAAGCTGTTTAAGATACCTGAAGAGATTCACTATCAACAATAGGATTATTATTTTTTAGGTTAAATATGTTTTCAGTCCTTATAAATATACTAACTTTTTGTTTTAGTTCCTCTAAAAAAAATTTCCACTTTTCGTCCTAAATTTTTTTGCTTCATGATGATGATTTAACGATGTTGATTTGATACAATGATGTTGATTTGATACAACGATGTTGTTTTGATATAATGATGGTGAATATATGATATAACGAAGTTGATTTCATATAATGATGTTGATATCGTGATGGTGATATAACGATTGTGAATTTATGATATAACAATGTTCATTTGATATAATGATGTTGATATGATGATGGTGATATAACGACGGTGCTATTTAAAGATGTTTTATTTGACGATGGTGCTATTTAACGATGTGTATTGCTGAGTCATTAAATGACGTGTAATGTTGATGTGGTCATCTGGTATTCATGCATTCATCGTCGAGCATATTTGAAGACGTAGTGTGTGTGTGTGTGTATATACATATATTTAAAGATGTAGTATTTAAAGATGGTGGGACAATATCAGTAACATACCTCTGATGTCCAAAATATTTGAAGATGGTGTTAGGTTTGGTACCACATGCATATAGAGTCGAGTTAGGCGCATTACATACATCACTATGAGTCTATGTGGAAGACGTTGATTTGACTTTGTGTGATTATGTGATGATTTGCTATTTGAAGATGTGAAACGTGACTATGTGTTATGTGGAAATGTGTTTAATTGAATATGCGATGTTGAATGATGAACTTGCTATATTAATGTGCAAATGGTGTATGCCTTAATGTTCTTTAATTGGCTTGAATATTGGAAACTATTTGATGAATTAGTGAATGATGAGTTGTGATGGTATATGATGATGAGCTTTTAATGATGAGAATGTGATTACATGTTGATATAATGTTGTGATGAATATAAAGGGCATGTTTATTTATATTGATAAAGTGTTACTATGACGATGTTGATATATGTTGATGTATTAATATGATGATGTTGATATATAATGACGAGTTTATGTGGAGATGTTTGAATTGAATACATGCATCTATGTGAAAAATGTGCGATTTGACGAAGGTGATGAAGTGTGAATGCTATGTATTCAACTCGATGATTATTTGATGACGTTGATTTCTTGTTTTTATACTTGTGATGATGACTTGAAATTCGTTGAACCTATAAGTATATATGGAGGAGAATGCATGTGATGTTTGCCTGATTATATTGATTATATGCATATTTGATGTGTTGAAATACCTTGAAGCTGTACATGTATTCATATTTTTCCATGTGTTGATATTTCTCACCCTTTTGTGGGCTTCCGCCTATTCCACTTGTGGTGTTGACTTGGAGGTCGAGGAAGAGTAGTTGACGTCAGTTTTCCGAGGATGGCTTTGGAGCCTACTCGTCCTTTATCGCATTTCCTTGGAGTCTAGCGTAGTATTGCTGTGATTATGAGTGTTGGGATTCATTTATATTTATCAGATTGTGTTGATGAACCTTGGGTTCTTTTGAGGATGTTTTTACTTGAGATATGATGTATGATTTATGATTGTTGAGATTTTTCCGCTGCGACTTTATATTATATTGATGGAGTTATGGATTTTTTATGTTTGATGAAGAGTAACACCTTAAAATGTTATTTATAATTGATGCACTATTATTTAAAAATAGCATGTGGGGTTTAGGGTGTTACAAACATCACAAACAAAGTAATTATTTATGTAAACTCGCTGAAATGTTGCAAAAATTCAGACTCCTCGATGAATCATGTATAATCACGAAAAATATTTTTCAGACTTTTTATTTTTGGTAGAAAAATTAAAAAAAACTATATTATTTCCAAAAAAATCAGAACTTTTTTTAATTTCGAATTTGTTTTTCTAATTTTTGTTTCTTTAATTTTGAAAATTAAATTCAAGAATTTTTAATTTAACTTTTTTATTTAAAAATAAAATCTGAACTTTTCTTTAATTTCGAATTTGTTTTTCTATTTTTTAATTTTTAAAAAAAATCTGATTTTTTTAATTTTTGAAAATTAATTTTCATATTTTTTAATTGTTTTTTATTTTTAAATCATATAAATGAAAATATAAAAAAAATGAAAAACAAAATTAATTATACAGTCAACGCACCACGTCATCCAAAAATGATGACTCAGCATGCCACATCAGCGTTTTGTCCGGTCAGATGACCATAGATTCTAAAACCAAAGAATCTTCATATTACAGGGTTGAAATCTAAACTTTTTTTTATAGGAGGTAAATCGAAAATCGTTCATATTACAGGGGGTAAACAAATAATAACCCTAATTTTTTTTTAGATTTTTCAAAGTTGTACATCTATAGTATTTGTTGCTTATATTTTATCATAAAAATAAAATAATACTCTTTCAATCAATTAATCTTGCGCACATTTTTTATACTTGAATTTAAATTTAAACATCCTAGTTTATTTATTATTATACAACTCTCAGTAGGTAATTTTGGGTCACTCTGGATCCTAGATTTTGCAGGCCCAATTTGAAACAGTAACCCAATCCAATTTGAAAGCAACGAAGTGAGGAGATCGAAATCCAAACCAATGCAAAAAAAAAAATCCAAACATGAAGAGAGTGATGGCAGCGTCGTTCAGGTGGTTATTACAACTACATAAAGACGTTCCAAAAGCTGCACGTTTCTGCTCAGAAGGCTTAGACTTCACAGTCAACGTTTGCACTCTCCGTTGGGCTGAACTTCAATCCGGTCCTCTTAAGCTTGCTCTCATGCATTCCCCCATGTAATAATTCTCTTCCCGTTTTTTCTCCTTATCACAATGCCCTCCACATGTTTGATTATTTGTTACTATCATCTAATTATAATATTAGGTCAATTTTGATAGTGTGGTTACCTCCGTAGTCTTCACAGCACCGACACTTCTGATAGTCCGGTAGTATCAGCCAGAGTTCAGCACCGACACGATATTTTCATTAATAACACATATTATTACTTTTAATTAATCTATTTTCGTATGAAATACAATAAAACTTGTATAGTTAATCTGAACAACTAACTAGTTTAACTAACTAATTTGTTTTACTAACTAGTAAGACTAATACTGTATCTAATAGTCAGTGTCAACATATCAGAATGTGTTAGTGTTTCACATGTTATTACTATTTTGTTTGGAATATTGTGTTGTATGTGGAGTGAGTGATGAGTTTGTTTGTGATTGAATTGAAATTGACAGTGACCAAAGCACGCAAAAGGGATACAGTTCACTTCTTTCATTTACAGTGACTGATATCAATAGTACTGTGACTAAGCTAATGGCATTAGGAGCTGAACTTGATGGACCTATCAAATATGAAGTCCATGGCAAGGTACTGTCGTCAAATCATGCAATGCAATGCTCTACTAGTTTTGGAAATAATTCACAGCATTGATAATTAGTAGTACTTTGAAGAAGATAAAGTTCGATGTGATTTATCTTGTGAACAGGTTGCAGCTATGAGGTGCATTGATGAACATCTCTTAGGCCTCTATGAACCTGTTTAAGATACCTGAAGAGATTCACTATCAACAATAGTATTATTATTTTTTAGGTTAAATATGTTTTCAGTCCTTATAAATATACTAACTTTTTGTTTTAGTTCCTCTAAAAAAAAATTCCACTTTTAGTCCTAAATTTTTTTGCTTCATGATGATGATTTAACGATGTTGATTTGATACAATGATGTTGATTTGATACAACGATGTTGTTTTGATATAATGATGGTGAATATATGATATAATGAAGTTGATTTCATATAATGATGTTGATATCATGATGGTGATATAACGATTGTGAATTTATGATATAACAATGTTGATTTGATATAATGATGTTGATATGATGATGGTGAAATAACGACGGTGCTATTTAAATATGTTTTATTTGATGATGGTGCTATTTAAATATGTGTATTGCTTAGTCATTAAATGACGTGTAATGTTGATGTGGTCATCTGGTATTCATGCATTCATCGTCGAGCATATTTGAAGATGTAGTGTGTGTGTGTGTGGGTGTGTGTGTATACATATATTTAAAGATGTAGTATTTAAAGATGGTGGGACAATATCGGTAACATACCTCTGATGTCCAAAATATTTGAAGATGGTGATAGGTTTGGTACCACATGCATATAGAGTCGAGTTAGGCGCATTACATACATCACTATGAGTCTATGTGGAAGACGTTGATTTGACTTTGTGTGATTATGTGATGATTTGCTATTTGAATATGTGAAACGTGACTATGTGTTATGTGGAAATGTGTTTAATTGAATATGCGATGTTGAATGATGAGCTTGCTATATTAATGTGCAAATGGTGTATGCCTTAATGTTCTTTAATTGGCTTGAATATTGGAAACTATTTGATGAATTAGTGAATGATGAGTTGTGATGGTTATATGATGATGAGCTTTTAATGATGAGAATGTGATTACATGTTGATATAATGTTGTGATGAATATAAAGGGCATGTTTATTTATATTGATAAAGTGTTACTATGACGATGTTGATATATGTTGATGTATTAATATGACGATGTTGATATATAATGACGAGTTTATGTGGAGATGTTTGAATTGATTACATGCATCTATGTGAAAAATGTGCGATTTGACGAAGGTGATGAAGTGTGAATGCTATGTATTCAACTCGATGATTATTTGATGACGTTGATTTCTTGTTTTTATACTTGTGATGATGACTTGAAATTCGTTGAACCTATAAGTATATATGGATGAGAATGCATGTGATGTTTGCCTGATTATATTGATTATATGCATATTTGATGTGTTGAAATACCTTGAAGCTATACATGTATTCATATTTTTCCATGTGTTGATATTTCTCACCCTTTTGTGGGCTTCTGCCTATGCCACTTGTGGTGTTGACTTGGAGGTCGAGGAAGAGTAGTTGACGTCAGTTTTCCGAGGATGGCTTTGGAGCCTACTCGTCCTTTATCGCATTTCCTTGGAGTCTAGCGTAGTATTGCTGTGATTATGACTGTTGGGATTCATTAATATTTATCAGATTGTGTTGATGAACCTTGGGTTCTTTTGAGGATGTTTTTACTTGAGATATGACGTATGATTTATGATTGTTGAGATTTTTCCGCTGCGACTTTATATTATATTGATGGAGTTATGGATTTTTTATGTTTGATGAAGAGTAACACCTTAAAATGTTATTTATAATTGATGCACTATTATTTAAAAATAGCATGTGGGGTTTAGGGTGTAATATCCCGCTTAAGCGTGACTTTTAACAGTATCACAGGAATTAAAAGAATGGAATGGCAGAATTGTAATTATGGAAGAGGAGGATTTAAATAAGTGGGATATGAGATATTTCTCATTTATCCTCATCCTCTCTCTCTCTAAAATCTGGGTTTCTTCCTCCCTCTCTCTCTAATTTTCGTTCATCATCATCTTCATCACTACCAACCTCCTAATCATCATCCAATCTTGTGGATTAATGGCTAGAAAGCTTGGTTTAAGGAGTTGGAACAAGAAGAAGTTAAAGAAAAGCAAGAGAGATCAAGAGATCAAGCTAGGGTTTGAAGCTAAAGGTTAAACCAGCACCAAATGAAGTTTAAGGTGAGCTCCCTAGGGGTTTTAGAACCCCTCTTTGAGACATTTATTGTGAATTTCTTCATATGCAAGTTTTATAGTTTTTACCCTAATTCTCTATGCTTGCAAATTCCTTGCTCATATATGTTTAAAACTGTCATTTTGTAATAGAAAATCATTCCTAACATGTTTGGGAACCTTGGGTACCTTTGATTGAGCAAAAATGGTGGAAAAACATGATTTTGGACAAGTTTTGTACTGTCATGGTCGCTACAGCGACCAGCCGTCGCTACAGCGACCAGACAGCTTTTGATTTCTGCCTACGGTCGCTTCAAGCAACCAGCCGTCGCTACAAGCGAGCAGCTTGTTTTTCAGACTTTTACCTACAGTCGCTGTAGCGACAGGCCGTGGCTATAGCGACAGCATCAGGACAGCACTTGACAGCTTTGCTGTTTTGGGCATTCTGGTGCGCATAGGCATGGTTTTTCACTTCCGTTTTCTCCTGAAACATTTTAGAAACATTATCCACCATTTTAACCCATCCAAAAAGGCTTCCAATGGTTGAAAGATTATAGGAGCAAGGAATACGCAAGGCGTGGGAAATGTAGGAACAATGGTTAAATGAATAGTTAAGTCCTAAGAACGGCATATGATAACGATATGATAGGAAAACAAGAATTATAGTATGAGTGTAAGGATTTAATGGATTGATCCATTACATGTGAGTTGTTAACTCTTAAGGAAATGCATACGACTTTAATAAGTCAATAACCTACTTTAGGGAAACAAAGTTATAGATGTATTCGGTTTAGAATACAAGAGTAATAGGAAAGTTCAGTTAAGTAATAGTGTTGGTTCTCCAATAGTTAATAGGTGGCTTATGAGAACGATAAGCCAAGAACCATGTGTTATAGGTTAAGTGTTACAGGATAATTATTATATATTTACAGTAACAGATTACATGTTTATATGTTAAAGTTAAAGAATTAAATATCAAAGTTAAAGGCGTGTTCACACGTTTCACAGTCATAGGCATGTTCAGCAGACTCCGGGATACGCCGGATGGGACTTCACCGAGAGGGTTGTCCACATGCAAATTCATAGTGGAGTCCGGTGTTAGCCTGATATGATAGGAATTTCACCGGGTCATAGGGAGATGTACCTCGGGGTTACTCCACCCGGGCCGCACTCCGTAAAATGAACTCAGATAATAATGTTTGTTCAACGCTAACAGCTAACATAAAACACTTTATATGTATTATGTTTCACAGTTATAGTCAAAGTTACAGTTACAGGAATTTACAGTTATAGTCATAGACAGTTACAATTATAGTTACATGCATTTATAGATATAGTTATAGACAGTTAACAGAAAGTGGTCCTAGGTTTCCCCTCGATCACTAAGTTATAGTTACAGGCGGTTTACAGTTATAGTTATAGTCAGAGTTATAGTTACAGGCAGTTTAAAGGTATAGTTACAGACAGAACCATAGTCATAGGCAATTTTATATCCTTTATGGATAAAGATAAGAGACTTGGCGATCATAAGAAATCCCCAAGATTGCCGAGGTAGGCATGGCGACCCTAGGTTCCCTGTGGTTGCCAACAGTTGGTTGGGCTGGAGCTCACTGAGACATTATGTCTCATCCCATTCCTTCTGGTGCAGGTTTACAGGTAAGTCAGAGGTTCGTGATGGAGTTCTTCACAGAGATACTGGATGGAGTACAGCTGCTCGTTGTGTACCAGCTCAGGAGCTTGTTGGATATTTGTATAAGTATTGTAATAGTATTGGATTATCTGTACAAACGAGTAAACATGTATTCATTCAGATGTGATGTATTATTATTATTGAAATTTTTTAATGTATCCAGTATCAGTTTAACGCACATGCTAATATACTAGTTAAAGTTAGTATGGGTGTTACAATTGGTATCAGAGCAGGTCGATTCTGACCGTGCCATGGGTCATTAAAAGATTCAATAAAAGAAGTGGAATCATTGGGTTCCGGATGTTGTTCTAAAGGTCACATCTAGTTGAGCCTGATCAACTCAATCTAGTATATGGCAGTTAGGACAAATATCCGAGAGCTGAATGTGACCAAGGAGGAAAGAAGTGTACGAAGGATGAAGGTTAAGGCGTCAGATTTTTAAGACGGAAATTGGCAAGGTATTTAATGCCAAAGGATGATTCTCTAACAGTGAAGTAACTGAGCCAGTTGATGGCAAAGTTCAGAAATATAAGAGGTATTTAAGAGTATCTAAGAGTAAGGTCAAGTACCTTAACTAGTTGGACGCATCATTGAGCGATGCTTTCTCCGAAGAGATGTGTAGGGTAAAGAATTTCGGTACCAAACCCAGCGACTTGAAATAATGAATGATCAGTTAATTATTGGAAGCTCTCGACTTCCAGTGAGGATATAGTGTGTAAGGATGGAAGGACTTGCGCACTTGGAACGGATGAGATCTTAATATCCGATAGGTAAGAGATTTATTTATGGATTAAGCGAAATATTGGACAGATGGAACAGATTACCTTCCCTTATTATGGGTCATCAAGATGCTTTGTATGAGAAACGCAAGCTTGGCGATAAGTGAAGGAAACCCCTGGTAAGGGTATGAAGTAAAATTGAATCTTTTTAATTTAAATTTTTTATTTAAAAAAAAAAATCTGAACTTTTCTTTAATTTCGAATTTGTTTTTCTATTTTTTAATTTTTGAAAAAAATCTGATTTTTTTAATTTTTGAAAATTAATTTTCATATTTTTTAATTGTTTTTTATTTTTAAATCATATAAATGAAAATATAAAAAAATGAAAAACAAAATTAATTATACAGTCAACGCACCACGTCATCCAAAAATGCTGACTCAGCATGCCACATCAGCGTTTTGTCCTGTTAGATAACCATAGATTCTAAAACCAAAGAATCTTCATATTACAGGGTTGGATTCTAAACTTTTTTTTTATAGGAGGTAAATCGAAAATCGTTCATATTACAGGGGGTAAACAAATATTAACCCTAATTTTTTTTTAGATTTTTCAAAGTTGTACATCTACAGTATTTGTTGCTTATATTTTATCATAAAAATAAAATAATACTCTTTCAATCAATTAATCTTGCGCACATTTTTTATACTTGAATTTAAATTTAAACATCCTAGTTTATTTATTATTATACAATTCTCAGTAGGTAATTTTGGGTCACTCTGGATCCTAGATTTTGCAGGCCCAATTTGAAACAGTAACCCAATCCAATTTGAAAGCAACGAAGTGAGGAGATCGAAATCCAAACCAATGCAAAAAAAAAAACAAATCCAAACACGAAGAGAGTGATGGCAGCGTCGTTCAGGTGGTTATTACAACTACACAAAGATGTTCCAAAAGCTGCATGTTTCTGCTCAGAAGGCTTAGACTTCACAGTCAACGTTTGCACTCTCCGTTGGGCTGAACTTCAATCCGGTCCTCTTAAGCTTGCTCTCATGCATTCCCCCATGTAATAATTCTCTTCCCGTTTTTTCTCCTTATCACAATGCCCTCCACCTGTTTGATTATTTGTTACTATCATCTAATTATAATATTAGGTCAATTTTGATAGTGTGGTTACCTCCGTAGTCTTCACAGCACCGACACTTCTGATAGTCCGGTAGTATCAGCCAGAGTTCAGCACCGACACGATATTTTCATTAATAACACATATTATTACTTTTAATTAATCTATTTTCGTATGAAATACAATAAAACTTGTATAGTTAATCTGAACAACTAACTAGTTTAACTAACTAATTAGTTTTACTAACTAGTAAGACTAATACTGTATCTAATAGTCAGTGTCAACATATCAGAATGTGTTAGTGTTTCACATGTTATTACTATTTTGTTTGGAATATTGTGTTGTATGTGGAGTGAGTGATGAGTTTGTTTGTGATTAAATTGAAATTGACAGTGACCAAAGCACGCAAAAGGGATACAGTTCACTTCTTTCATTTACAGTGAGTGATATCAATAGTACTGTGACTAAGCTAATGGCATTAGGAGCTGAACTTGATGGACCTATCAAATATGAAGTCCATGGCATGGTACTGTCGTCAAATCATGCAATGCAATGCTCTACTAGTTTTGGAAAAAATTCACAGCATTGATAATTAGTAGTACTTTGAAGAAGATAAAGTTCGATGTGATTTATCTTGTGAACATGTTGCAGCTATGAGGTGCATTGATGGACATCTCTTAGGCCTCTATGAACATGTTTAAGATACCTGAAGAGATTCACTATCAACAATAGTATTATTATTTTTTAGGTTAAATATGTTTTCAGTCCTTATAAATATACTAACTTTTTGTTTTAGTTCCTCTAAATTTTTTTTTCCAGTTTTAGTCCTAAATTTTTTTGCTTCATGATGATGATTTAACGATGTTGATTTGATACAATGATGTTGATTTGATACAACGATGTTGTTTTGATATAATGATGGTGAATATATGATATAACGATGTTCATTTGATATAATGATGTCGATATCATGATGGTGATATAACGATTGTGAATTTATGATATAACAATGTTGATTTGATATAATGATGTTGATATGATGATGGTGATATAACGACGGTTCTATTTAAAGATGTTTTATTTGACGATGGTGCTATTTAAAGATGTGTATTGCTGAGTCATTAAATAAAGTGTAATGTTGATGTGGTCATCTGGTATTCATGCATTCATCGTCGAGCATATTTGAAGACGTAGTGTGTGTGTGTGTGTGTGTGTGTGTGTGTGTGTGTGTGTGTGTGTGTATTTAAAGATGTAGTATTTAAAGATGGTGGGACAATATCAGTAACATACCTCTGATGTCCAAAATATTTGAAGATGGCGATAGGTTTGGTACCACATGCATATAGAGTCGAGTTAGGCGCATTACATACATCACTGTGAGTCTATGTGGAAGACGTTGATTTGACTTTGGGTGATTATGTGATGATTTGCTATTTGAAGATGTGAAACGTGACTATGTGTTATGTGGAAATGTGTTTAATTGAATATGCGATGTTGAAGGATGAGCTTGCTATATTAATGTGCAAATGGTGTATGCCTAAATGTTCTTTAATTGGCTTGAATATTGGAAACTATTTGATGAATTAGTGAATGATGAGTTGTGATGGTTATATGATGATGAACTTTTAATGATGAGAATGTGATTACATGTTGATATAATGTTGTTGTAGTACCCTAATTTTGTCCTAAGCATTTTAAAACAAAAATCAAAAAAAAAATCAAAGAGGGGAAAAAGTCAAAAGTCAACAAAAGTCAACAGAAAAGTCAACATTTCAAAAATGCTGACTTCGCACTGCGAAGCTCACTTCGCACTGCGAAGTCTGCGATTTTTCTGCAGATTTTTGGTTTCTTTGATTTAATTCCAGAATTTGTTGCATATCATTTCCATATTTATTTTAAGTAGCATTCATGGCTAATTGGGCTAAGCAAAACCAGAATTGAAGGACTTGCCATTAATGCCAAGGTTGGAAGCTTTTTCTTCCAACCTAGCATGTGACAAGCAAGTGGGCTTGCCCTTGGGCAGCTCTAGTCCCTCCCATGTGACCTGCTAACCACCACAAGGTTGCCAGCCACCTGCTTGAGGACTTTCCTCCTGCTTGCTCCCCCAAAAACCAGTCAAACCAGCTGGATTTCTCACTTGAAAAGCCATGAGTGCCTACTCTGTTTTTGCAGCAGCTTTTCACCCCTCACACCAGCCATAAGTAGCCTTTTTCATCCCTCAATCTCTGCACATCACAGTGCACGTTTTCATTGATCAACCATTGAGATTGCAAGGATTGATCCCCAAGCATTAGCCAATTGCAATTCAGCTTTGTTCTTCATCATTACCTTCTAGAATTGGTTGAATTTGTGGCTGAAATCAGGCTGAGTCTTGCCCCTTGGTACAAGGCAAGGTTGCCTCTATCCATTAGCATTTAATGCAAAAGGATCCAGCTTGATCTTAGCCACAAAATCAGCTGAATTTTAGGATTTTGTAATGATGAAAAAGATTTGGTTTTGGCCTATAAATAGAAGGCAATGCCCAAGGTTTCAAACACAATTAACAACAGCATTTCAAGAGCAGAAACTCTACTCATTTTAGCTTACAAACCTCCACAAACAACCAGAAAAAAATCAATCCAACACAAAGCTTTACAAAAGTTCAAGTTCATCACCAATATCAAAAACCTTTGTGAAAGCCTTCAACCAAATCAAATCAAGTGCAGCTGGAGCTTTGTTGAGGAGTTCTGTAAGTTTCTAAGGCTTTATCTTGCATTTACAATTGTGTTTGCATATCTACTTTGGTTCAAAACCATTTGATTCTAAAAAACCCCTTTTGAATTTCAAAGAAATCCCAAGGTTTTCAAAACATCAAAACTGGTTTGTCCAGCCTTTTTCACCCCAAAAACTCAAAGTTTTTCACCCACCTATAAGGTCCTGAGTGTGTTCAGAAGTTGTTTCTGAACAAAAGTTCAGAAACAGCTTCTGAACCCAAAATTTCGCATGCTTCGCAGTGCGAAGTCATGGTCGCAGTGCGACCATGACAGAACTCAGAACCTGAGTTTTTGTGTCAAAATGACCAATTTTTGAGGTTCTAGCCCCAGAGCTCAGAACCTAAGAGTTTTTAAACCCATGTTCTTCAAACCATAACAAGGATTTTGCATAATTTTGGCAAATCACAAGTTCGTATGACCATTATGTGGATAACTTGCAAAACAAGTTATGTTCTCAAACTTTCAAAACCACATGAACAAACAAGCTATGTTCATCATTTCAATCAAAACTTGAACAATAAATATTGTTCATGACTTTCAAAACTCAAACATGAACATGCGCCGAATACGTTCGCATTTTCGCAAAATGAGACGAACTTGTGCGTTTTCTAGCAAATTTGCTAAATCTTCCCATTTTGGGTTTTCAAACCAAATGTTTTGACATACCTTGGGATTTCTAAAGGATTCAACCCAAAAACATGAATGAAAAAGGGATTGTGTGGCGTATGTCTCTCCATCGCCCCGATTGTACGAATGCGTGACGTATGCCTCGTCGTTCGGACAATCGTCATTCCATTTTCAATGTACAACCCTAACCAAACCAAAACTTGGCCCCTTGTGGTCAATCCAAACCTTTTGGTCCCCCGTGGCCATTAGACTCACCCCTCGACTCTTCGGAGTCCACTCGGTCAATGATTGACTTGTATGAGTCCATTGCACCTCTCTTGGTCCCATAGCGACCAATTCCAACCCTTTACCCTAACGGACGTACCTTTTAACAATTCTAATGCGATTCACGAACAAACGCTTAATAAGTCTCCAAGAGCGAGCATACAAGCTACGTTTAAATCGCAAGAATTCGGTTAAAACATCGTCCATTTAAAATCAACCAACACATGTACGTTTTTCTACCAAAGAACTACGTACGCTTTGAATTCTCCGACTACCGGGAGATACGTAGGAGCAAGATCGACATCTTGTCAAGCGCAATAATAAAAAACTTTTTTCTTTCTTTTCTTTCGTTTGTTTTTATCTCTTCCCCCCCTTTTTATTATATTTTTGACATAAATGAACATGCACGCAAAGTATTTAAAAAAACAATTCAAGCTTTAACCAAATAGAAGGTTCCCGTTGAGTACAACGGACGTGAGGGGTGCTAATACCTTCCCCTTGCGTAACCGACTCCCGAACCCGACAATGGTTGCGATGACCAAATCCTTATCCTCATCGTCAAAGGGTTTTATTATCGTTTCCCTTTAAACAAAAAAAACTTAAGGGTTTATCAACGTTCCCTTTACACAAAAACTTTGGTGGCGGCTTCACAAAGGCCCTCCGAGCGTTCGAGGACGTCCTCGGAGGATTTGCGCGTCTTTTTCCCGAGGAAAAAAACGAGGTGCGCACAGCTGGCGACTTCACTGGGGAACCTGTTCCCATTAGTGAGTCAAGCCTAACCTATTTGGTTTAAAGACAATTGTTTTATTTTCTTTGCGTACCATGTTTATTTTGTTTATTCATACATGTTATATTTATGCTTTATGTTTATATTTGCTTTAATTGCTTTATATTCATATCATATATATCAAATGCGGGGGTTACTTGAGTGATGTTACTCCACATTGTTCGGGTTAATGCCGGACGTGTGAGGCTCTCTACCCGAGCTTGAGAAAAAAACTAAGTTAGAAGGAGGTTGTGTGCGGAAGCCCGCGTTGACGTATGTCCGTGAGGTAGGATGTCCAACCCCGCTTAGATGAGATTTTCACGTGGAATTAATTGAAGTCATGTCGACGTATGTCCATAGACAACCCTAATTCCATGTGAGATCTATGACTCTAAGGACCTCTTCTTAGGAGATTTCACAATTTAGAGCCTACATGTGAGGATGGGGGGAAGTTCCGAACCTTCATAAACCATACCCTTGCATATCATTTGCATTCATGAAAGTAATTTTCGCATCATTTTGCTTTATAGGAGTTTAAAAAGAACGAACAAATATTAGCAAAAAAAAGAAATATGGATTCCGGGAACAAGAATACGCTCGCCTTCAAAATTAAAGCTCCTAGGGTGGAAAGTTTATTAGCTCTAAGTAAGAGGCTCTCTTCGGTCCACAAGAACATCTTCGAGGCAAGCTATGGGCTAATCCTTGATCTTTTACCCGTGAGAATAGATTCAACCGCCTTAACCACTTTGGCGCAATTCTTCGACCCACCTCTACGGTGCTTCACATTTCAAGACTTCCAACTAGCGCCAACTTTGGAAGAGTTTGAGAAGATTTTGGGTTGTAGCATGAAAGGTCATGAACTTTATCTCGGTCCGGGAAAGGATCCTACATTTGAAGCCATCGCCGAATCCTTATACCTCGACACCCAAGAAGTGGCATCTAACTTGGAAGTTAGAGGGAACCTTAAGGGCTTTTCAAGAAAGTTTTTGGAAGCCAAAGCTCGGGATTTACTAGCCAACAAAGAGGTAATGGCCTTCAACGCCATCTTAGCCCTCTTAGTCTACGGGATTGTTTTATTCCCCAACATGGATGATTTCGTAGACTTTCCGGCTCTAGAGGTGTTTATGACTAAAAATCCAGTTCCTACAATCTTAGCGGATTTTTATCATACCCTCTACTCAAGGCATGAACAAGCAAGGGGACGCAAAATTACTTGTTGCACTCCCGTGGTGCAAATTTGGATGATGTCCCACATGCCAAGAAACCGAGACTTTGTGGAAAACCGGGCCAAGCTCAAATGGTCGCAACGGATGACAACCCTCGCCGAGAAGGACATCCATTGGTTTTCACCAAACTTAGAGGACCCGGAAATTATCCTCAGTTGCGGGGACTTCCCTAACGTACCCCTCATTGGTACTAAGGGATGTATTAATTACAATCCGGTCCTCTCTCTCCGACAACTAGGTTTTTCAATGGAGGATAAACCTAATGACCTTTTGTTGGAAGCTTTCTACTTAAGGGAAGGCGATCAAGACCCGGCATTGCTAGAGAGAATCCGGGGAGCATGGAGCCAAGTACGCAAGGGAAGGGTCGGCAAGAGAAACTGTGTCGCCAAACCCCTTTATACTCAATGGGTGAAGGAGAGGGTCAAAGCAATCAAGTTACCCTTCGTGGTCATAAACCCTCCAAAATCTCCTACACCTAAACCTATTGCAATCATTCCCAACAAAGAAGTGGAGGACCTCAAGGCTAAAATTCAAGAACTCCAAAACAAAAACGGGGACTTAGAATTGAAGCACCTCCAAGCTTTAGGAGAAGTTACTAGGACGAAGAGAGATCGTGATGAAGTATCGCATTCTCTCCTAGTATGCCAAAAACGGCTAAGAACCTCCGAAGGGAAAAGGGATTGGATAGGAGGCGGCTTGGTTAGTGCGGATGCCAACCTTGTGGCCAAGGACGAAGAGTTGGAAAGAATCTTACATTCCAACCAAGAGCTCAAGAAGTTTGGCGAACTAGCCATCGAAGCTCAACGAAAATGGAGGTTGAAATTTCAAGAGAAAAATCAACAGCTCCAAGAAGTAGTTAAAGACTACAAAGAGCAGCTTCAAGCCGAAGCGCGTCCAGCGGCAAAGACATGAGAGTCTCTCTCATCAAGGGAGGCTAAAGTGCAATCATCTCGAAGAAGACATCAAGAAATTCGAAGAGTACTTCGACAAGATTGCAAGAGCTCATGGGGACCACATTGCACAACTACACGATGAAATTAGAGGTGCAAGAGTCAAGCTAGACCAGCGCAAGGAAGTAATTGAGTATGTATGGCAAGACGCCACCCGATTAAGTGAGGATTTCACTAAATTGGTTGCATTCTCAAATTTGGTGATCACCCAACTTCCAAAGAAGCTAGCGGAGGCCGAGATGGTCATGCCCTACTTTGTCATCCCTATGGAGATCCAGAAGTTTATGAAGTTCTGCAAGGACACCATAGATTTCTATAGGGAGGAGATGAGCAAAGCCGAGAAGCGAGCGGCTATTTGATTTGTAATAGCATTAGTTACACTTTGTAAACAAATGTTATTTAATCAAATATATTTTGAAGTATAATCAATTTCCCGGTCTTTAATATTTCGAATATGCTAATATTAATCGTGCACCTTTAAACTCCATAAAGCAAAATAAAAAAAAAACGCATATTTTGCATACTCATAGCATACATACATCCACATGCATCTTCATGCATTTTTTCAAAAAAAAAAACTCATTCATTTCCCTAAAAACAGTTCAAAGCAATCATAGCCCGAAAACCCCGAAAGCCCTCGGTCCAAGAACCAGATATTCAACACTCGTACGGAACACGAGCTAACAAACAAAGGATCATGGACAATTTGGAACAAACTCAAGCGGCTTTGAGAGAAGAGGTTGATGGAATGAAAGGAAAGATGGATCAGATGCTAGAATTAATGCAAGCTCTATCGGCCCGAGAAAGTAACCCTCGCCCAACAACGGATGCATCCAATGTGCAATGGCCTCCTTATGGTTTACCTGTGGGTTATACCCCACCCTTCGAAAATGAGGGTCAAGGACCACCTCCACCACCGCTCACAATCCCCGTAAGGAATGAAGAGCGTCGTCCTCAAGGAACTTCCACTACTCAGCATGAAGTAATTCCCCATGATGTGGAAAATAGCCAGCTAAGGCAATCTGCTCCCGACACCACCCACCAAGACAATGATACCACCCAAATGTATCGAGTTTTGGAAGAAAGGTTGAAAGCTGTCGAAGGGTTCAGCTCATACGGTGCCCACAACGCCTTGGATATGTGCTAGTGCCCGACGTGGTAATTCCTCCGAAGTTCAAAGCACCGGACTTCGAGAAATACAAAGGAATTCAATGCCCTCGGAACCATCTAAGGATGTTCTGTAGGAAGATGGCAGCCTACGCAATGAACGAGAAACTCATGGTGCATGTGTTTCAAGATAGTTTAAGCGGAGCGTCCTTGGATTGGTACATGCAGCTCGAGCGTACCCATGTCCAAACTTGGAAGGATCTAGCCGATGCCTTCCTAAAGCAATACAAATATAATTTGGACATGGCTCCAAATAGGATGCAACTACAAAACCTCCTACAAAGAAGCAACGAGTCCTTCAAGGAGTACGCTCAGCGGTGGAGAGAACTAGCTTCTCGTGTACAACCACCACTATTGGAAAGAGAACTTGTCGACACCTTTATGGGCACACTTCAAGGCCCATATTACGACAAGATGATTGGAAGCACGTCTGCCGGTTTCTCCGATCTAGTCATGGTCGGTGAAAGAATAGAAGACGGAGTGAAGAGAGGAAAAATCCAAGGCTCTTCAGAAGCTCAAAGTGGAGCTAGAAAGCCCCCCAGCAACTTTCACAAAAAGAAAGAGGGGGAGACAAATGCCGTTCTAATGGGACCATCCTACCCACCACCGAATCAAATGCCTCACTACCACTATCCTTATGTGGCAGCAGCAACGGCTCAAGGGCGTTACTCACCTCAAGTAATTCCCGCAACTCCACCTCGACAACCAGTAGTGTTGCCGCAGCAAAATCAACAGCAACAGCAACAAGGCGGGTACCCATCAAAGAATCAAGCGAGCTCAAGGAACAGTTATTTTAATAGGCAGTTTGATCCTGTACCTATGTCTTATGGTCAAATCCTGCCATACCTAATCCAAAAGGGTATGGTCGAGACAAGACTACTACCACCAATGTCGCCACCATATCCACAGTGGTACGACGCAAATGCCAAATGTGATTTCCACGCAGGATCCGTGGGGCACAATGTCGAAAACTGTAGAGTTTTCAAACACAAGGTGCAGGATCTTATTGACAAGAAGCTGTTATCCTTCAAAGAGGAAAGCCCCAATGTGAAGAACAACCCATTGCCGGGGCATGCGGGTCCCTCTGTAAATGCGGTGGAGGAACAAAAGGACTTTGGTCCAGTCAAAAGGGTATCCAATGTTAAGACTCCCCTGTCGACTATAAGGGAGCGTTTAACCTGGCTTTGGATTATTCGAGGAAATGCACGCCAACTGTGAAGCCTGCAAGGTCAACCCGAATGAGTGTGAAGAGTTGAAGAGCTGTCTTCAAGAGTTAATGGACCAAGGTTGGATCCAAATTGGCTATATAAAGGATGGCACGGACGTTGCTACCTTAGAGTCTAACGGCCCAAAACCTCTCGAGATCCCATACCAAAGGAGAGAGGTACCAATGCCAATACAACCCATAACATTCCACTGTACCTGCACCCTTCTCTTTTGAAAGCACAAAGAGGGTACCATGGAATTACCAACCTGTGGCCTATGTGGAAGGAAAACCACTAGCCAAAATCGAGCCCAGCATCACTAACATTACCGGTGTTGGAGGAATGACCAGAAGTGGTAGGGTCTTCGCTCCGAAAGAACTCGGAAGAACGCCAGCCGTACTACCAAGAGAGCCGCTCAAAGAAAAGAGCGTGGAGGAAAAAGAGAACCAAGCGGGGCCTTCTCAAAAGGCAATCCCGCAAAAAGAGGCCGAAGAGTTCCTAAGGATAATCCAAAAGAGCGAGTACAAGATCATTGACCAGCTAGGTCAAACTCCCTCCAAGATCTCCATGCTGTCTTTACTACTAAGCTCGGAAGCACACCGAGAAGCACTACTGCGGATCCTCAGTGAGGCACATGTCACCAAGGACATTCCGGTGGACCAATTCGACGGGATAGTCGGAAATATCACCTCAAGTAGGTACTTGGGTTTCAATGGCGATGAGCTACCCGACGATGGGCACATTCATAACCGCGCCTTACATATCTCCGTGAAATGCATGGACCACATCCTCTCAAGAGTGCTAGTGGACACGGGGTCATCATTGAATGTCATGCCCAAGACTACCCTCCTCAAACTATCATGTGAAGGGACAGTAATGAAGCCCAGCGCCTTGGTCGTAAAAGCTTTCGATGGGTCAAGAAGAGCCGTTATAGGGGAGATCGACTTACCAGTCCAAATCGGACCTAAGGTTTTCACCATAACCTTCCAAGTCATGGATATTAATCCAACATACAGTTGTCTTCTCGGACGACCATGGATCCATGCGGCCGGAGCCATTACCTCTACCCTGCACCAGAAACTGAAGTTCATCATTGATAACCAAATGATTGTAGTTTCCGGGCAAGAGGACATGATGGTAAGCCATCTCTCATCTTTCCGTTATATAGAAACGGATGAAGAAGCAGTGGACGTCCCATTCCAATCTTTGGAAGTGGCGAATGTCGTGACATTGAGCTCGAAGCCCAAGGAAGAGGCTAGGACAGCCATGTCATCATGGAGGGCGATAAGAGAGGCCCTAGAAGAAAGCCGACCCACCGGATGGGGCAAGTTAGTGGACATACCGGAGAAGAAAAATCGCTTCGGGTTAGGGTATCATCCATCAGCCGAAACTTTCTCAAAGCCTCCAAAGCAAGGGATCCTCCCCATTTCGGAAACATTCATCAGTGCGGGGTTTATCCATGAAGATCAAGTGGCTCTACTCGAAGATGTAGACGAAGACGTGCCTGATTTGGTGTACCGTTGCGCTCCAGATGAAGCTTTGAACAATTGGAGGGCTATCGCAATTCCCGAGATCATTACCAGGATCAAGTAATAAACCATGTTTGTTTGTTTTTTACTTTTAAAAAAAAAATCATTTAGCTCTGCCCAAGGCAAATGATTAGTCGTGTGGGGCCCCCATGTTTTATAAGTTATTTACAATCATGAATAAAAACACTCTTTTATGTTCATTCGAGTCTTTTTCTTTTTTTTGCATTTTGTTTTAAAAAAAAAATTTCTACAAAAAGCCTAAAAAAAAAAAAATCATCATACTCATGCAGATCTACAAATCCACCCTCCAAAAACAACACTGCCTTAAACCCTTATGACTTCGATTTCCCGATTAATCAAACGGAAGATGATGAAGAGGACGATTATGAACCGCCTGAAGAATTGTCCAGACTTGCAAATCAAGGGGATAGGGTAATACAACCTCACCAAGAATCAGTTGAAAAGGTCAACTTGGGGACCGAAGAGGATAAGAAAGAGGTCAAGATAGGAGCCTCCCTGCACGAGAATGTGAAAGGAAAGTTGATCAAGCTTCTGCAAGAGTACGTGGACGTATTCGCTTGGTCATATCAAGACATGCCGGGTTTAGACCCTAACATCGTTGTACACAAGCTGCCACTCAAGCCGGAATGCCCGCCAGTGAAGCAGAAATTGAGAAGAACTCGACCCGATATGGCTCTCAAGATCAGAGAGGAGGTCAAAAAGCAATTCGATGCCGGCTTCTTAGCCGTAACCAAGTATCCAACATGGGTTGCCAACATTGTGCCAGTTCCGAAGAAAGATGGCAAGGTGAGAATGTGTGTGGATTATCGGGACTTGAACAGAGCAAGCCCAAAGGATGATTTCCCGCTACCACATATCGACATATTGGTGGACAACACAGCCCAATTCTCCGTCTTTTCCTTTATGGATGGCTTCTCGGGATATAACCAAATCAAGATGGCTCCAGAGGACATGGAGAAAACTACGTTCATCACTCCATGGGGGACATTCTGCTATAAGGTAATGCCTTTCGGATTAACAAATGCCGGGGCAACATACCAAAGAGCAATGGTGACTCTTTTCCACGACATGATCCATAAGGAAATTGAGGTCTACGTCGACGATATGATTGCCAAATCCCAAACGGAGGAGGATCATCTAGTCCATCTACAAAAGCTTTTCGAACGCCTAAGAAAATTCAAGCTGCGCTTAAATCCTAACAAGTGCACATTTGGCGTTAGATCCGGGAAGTTATTGGGCTTCATTGTCAGCCAAAGAGGTATTGAAGTGGATCCCGATAAGGTGAAGGCCATCCAAGAAATGCCAGCGCCAAATACCGAGAAAGAAGTCCGGGGTTTCTTAGGAAGATTGAACTATATCGCCAGGTTCATCTCACACATGACAGCTACCTGCGAACCAATCTTCAAGCTGCTAAGGAAAAACCAAGCCGTTCATTGGAATGAGGATTGCCAAGAGGCGTTTGACAAGATCAAACAATACCTGCAAGAACCACCAATTTTAATACCTCCTGTTCCGGGTAAACCCCTCATCTTATACCTAACCGTACTTGAAGGATCAATGGGTTGTGTGTTAGGACAACAAGATGAAACGGGAAGAAAAGAGCACGCAATCTACTACCTAAGCAAGAAGTTTACTGACTGTGAAACAAGGTATACTTCACTTGAAAAGACTTGCTGCGCTTTAGCATGGGCTGCTCGACGTCTAAGGCAATACATGTTGACCCATACAACTTGGTTGATATCGAAGATGGATCCCATCAAGTACATCTTCGAAAAGCCTGCCCTCACAGGGAAGATAGCCCGTTGGCAAATGCTGCTGTCTGAGTACGACATCCAATATGTTGCTCAAAAAGCCATCAAAGGGAGTGTTTTATCCGAGCACCTTGCTCACCAACCATTGGAGGATTATCAGCCCATACAATTCGACTTCCCGGACGAAGATGTCGTAGCTTTGAATGACGAAGAAGTCACAAGCGATGATGAAGGGCCAGAACCAGGAGCTCAATGGAAGCTCGCTTTCGACGGCGCCTCAAATGCCATGGGGCACGGAATCGGAGCAGTTTTAATCTCCCCAGGAAATGGATACCAACCCTTCACAGCAAGGTTATGCTTTGACTGCACCAATAACATGGCAGAATACGAAGCATGTATCCTAGGCCTCGAAGCAGCAATTGATCTAAGGATCAAAAACCTTGAAGTATACGGTGACTCAGCCTTAGTCATCTATCAAGTCAAAGGAGAATGGGAAACAAAACATCCCAATTTAATTCCCTACCGAGCCTGGGTTGTAGAATTGATCAAGCATTTTGATGAAATCAACTTCCACCACATACCTCGAGAAGAAAATCAGGTAGCAGACGCTTTGGCTACATTATCATCAATGTACCAAGTAAATTTCTACAACGAAGCACCAATCATAAGGATGGATCGTAGAGACAAACCAGTTGTATGCGCATCAGTCGAAGAGGGACTTGACGACAAACCTTGGTTCTACGACATCAAGCGATACCTCGAAGAGCAAGAGTATCCAGAAAATGTCTCGCACACCGACAAGAGGACCCTCAGAAGACTGGCATCCCGGTTCTTCCTCAGTGGAAATACCCTCTACAAAAGAAATTATGACATGGTCCTGCTCAGATGTGTGGATAAACATGAAGCGGACATGCTCATCAAAGAAATCCACGAGGGATCTTTTGGAACCCATGCTAATGGGCATGCAATGGCAAAGAAAATCTTAAGGGCGGGCTACTATTGGTTAACCATGGAAGCTGATTGTTTCCACTATGCCAAGACTTGTCACAAGTGCCAGATTTACGCCAACAAGGTGCATGTACCACCAACTCCACTGAACGTCATGACTTCACCTTGGCCTTTCTCTATGTGGGGCATAGACATGATTGGAATGATCGAACCCAAAGCGTCAAATGGACATCGCTTCATCCTCGTTGCCATTGACTACTTCACCAAATGGGTAGAAGCAGCTTCGTATGCAAACGTAACCAAACAAGTGGTAGCCCGATTCATCAAGAAGGAAATCATTTGCCGTTATGGTACTCCCCACAAAATCATCACCGATAATGGGGCAAACCTGAACAACAAGACATTGAAGGAGTTGTGCAAAGGTTTCAAGATTGAGCACCATAATTCCTCCCCTTACCGACCAAAGATGAATGGTGCGGTAGAAGCAGCCAATAAGAACATAAAGAAGATCATCCAGAAGATGGTGACAACATATAAAGATTGGCATGAGATGCTTCCCTTTGCGCTACACGGCTACAGAACAGCCATTCGCACTTCAACTGGGGCAACCCCCTTCTCCTTAGTATACGGTATGGAAGCTGTTCTCCCCGTAGAGGTGGAAATTCCTTCGTTAAGGGTCTTGATGGAAACCAAGCTAGAAGAAGCTGAATGGGTCCAAACAAGGTTCGACCAACTGAATCTCATAGAGGAGAAGCGTCTGACGGCAATATGTCACGGACAACTCTATCAAAGGAGGCTCAAGAGAGCATTCGACAAGAAGGTCCGTCCTCGAGAATTCAAAGAAGGAGACCTAGTGCTCAAGAAGATATTACCTATCCACAAAGATCCCCGAGGGAAGTGGACTCCCAGCTATGATGGGCCGTACGTGGTAAAGAAAGCCTTCTCAGGCGGAGCCCTGATCATCACCACTATGGACGGAGAAGAGTTCCCACTCTCAATAAACTCCGATGCAGTCAAGAGGTATTATGCCTAAAAAGAGAAAAAAAGAAGAAGAAAAAAAAGAGCTCGCTAAATCGAAAACCTGAAAGGGCGGTTTAGGCAATAGAGAGCGTCCTGCTAGATTGAAAACCTGAAAAGGCGGTCTAGGCAAAAATTAAGGACATCAAAAAAGGAAATATACCCCGGTGGATTGAAAACTCGAAAGAGCGGTCCAGGCAAAAGTTAGGGGTTAACAAAAAAAGAAAGGCAATGACTGCAGCATCCAAGTTCCGGACAAGATTCAAGAGGAGAAGAATCGGTCTCATCAGCATCTTCCAACAAACAAAGATCTCGAAGTCATAAGGAAATAGCATGTGTTGTGCCAAAACCAACATTTTCTTTTTGCTTTTTCTTGTTTTTCTCTATCTCACTTTTCACTTTGTGTATTTTTTACCCATTCAAGAGGGCAAATCTGCATTGAATAAATTTCCTTTTGTTATTTTATGTTCTCAGTAGCGCATAAAATTTTGTTTTATTCATGATGAAAATGCTTTAAAACATGGGAAATAAACAAAAGAATTTTCTTCCAAAAAAAGAAAGAAAAAAAACAAACAAACATTGCTTTATTTTGAATCTTCGTGAATTCTGAAAAATTGCGGTAATTCCCACCAAAATATTGCACCAAAGGACTTATGCTCCTTAGCAAAGGCAAGTGCGTAGCTCGTGGCACGCGGAGCGCAAAAACCCCCGAGGGTTAGGAGGAACAAAAATCCCCAGTAAACACCCTAAAGCATCCAAACACCAACCAAGGCTGGATATCAATCATGCTTCCAAAATGATCCTTGTATCCCCATAAGCCAAACCTCATTGATATTCCCCAGGGAGTCTCAACCCCAAACAAAAGTTCAATCATTATTGGCAAACCCACACAAATCTTCGGGCTTAGGCCCGAACTACACCGGTTTTGATCCCATTTGGGTATGTAGGCAAAGGACCTCGTCCTTCCAAACCGACCAACCAAAAACAAACAAAACACAAAAAGAGAGCCCAATTGTCATTGGCACAACCACAACCAAGACCGACTTTGCTCGGCACCCAACCAACCTCCCACACATCATGCATAGCATAATTCATGCATCATGTCATTCATGCATGCATATACAAATCATTCATACACATGCATTTCATATCATGCCATGCATCCTCAACAAGGATTCTCCAGTGAGTATCACATATTCACCAACATCCATCAAACATTCAACCAGGGGCACCTATTTAGGGTAAGACCACAGCTCGTTAGGAATCGACATTCAGAAGCAGTGCCTGAATAAGATTACCTAGCTTAGGTATCGACCTCTAGAAGCAGTACCTAGAGTAGATCACCTCCCCCAGTGTATCAACCTTCAGTGTTAGCGGCTGAATAAGATCACAGCTCGTTAGGAATCGACATTCAGAAGCAGTGCCTGAATAAGATCACCTAGCTTAGGTATCGACCTCTAGAAGCAGTACCTAGAGTAGATCACCTCCATCAATGTTCGACCTTCAGAAGCAGTGCCTGAATAAGATCACCTAGCTTAGGTATCGACCTCTAGAAGCAGTGCCTAGAGTAAATCACCTACCGCAATGTTCCACCTCTAGAAGCAGTGCCTAGAGAAGATCACCATCCTCAGGAATCGACTTCTAGTGACAGTGCCTAGATAAGATTACCTTCATCCCCCGGTGGATCTACCTCCAGTGTTAGCGGCTGGATACGATCAACCTTTTCCAACCATTGCATTTGCATTTCGCGAAGGACAAAATTCGGGTCCTTCTTTTTACTTAATTGATCTTCGCAAAGAGTTCATGAGATGCCCTCGGCACTCACGCACTCTATGCGAAGACACAATTAAGTAGGGGCAGCTGTAGTACCCTAATTTTGTCCTAAGCATTTTAAAACAAAAAATCAAAAAAAATCAAAGAGGGGAAAAAGTCAAAAGTCAACAAAAGTCAACAGAAAAGTCAACATTTCAAAAATGCTGACTTCGCACTGCGAAGCTCACTTCGCACTGCGAAGTCTGCGATTTTTCTGCAGATTTTTGGTTTCTTTGATTTAATTCCAGAATTTGTTGCATATCATTTCCATATTTATTTTAAGTAGCATTCATGGCTAATTGGGCCAAGCAAAACCAGAATTGAAGGACTTGCCATTAATGCCAAGGTTGGAAGCTTTTTCTTCCAACCTAGCATGTGACAAGCAAGTGGGCTTGCCCTTGGGCAGCTCTAGTCCCTCCCATGTGACCTGCTAACCACCACAAGGTTGCCAGCCACCTGCTTGAGGACTTTCCTCCTGCTTGCTCCCCCAAAAACCAGTCAAACCAGCTGGATTTCTCACTTGAAAAGCCATGAGTGCCTACTCTGTTTTGCAGCAGCTTTTCACCTCCTCACACCAGCCATAAGTAGCCTTTTTCATCCCTCAATCTCTGCACATTACAGTGCACGTTTTCATTGACCAACCATTGAGATTGCAAGGATTGATCCCCAAGCATTAGCCAATTGCAATTCAGCTTTGTTCTTCATCATTACCTTCTAGAATTGGTTGAATTTGTGGCTGAAGTCAGGCTGAATCTTGCCCCTTGGTACAAGGCAGGGTTGCCTCTATCCATTAGCATTTAATGCAGAAGGATCCGGCTTGATCTTAGCCACAAAATCAGCTGAATTTTAGGATTTTGTAATGATGAAAAAGATTTGGTTTTGGCCTATAAATAGAAGGCAATGCCCAAGGATTCAAACACAATTAACAACAGCATTTCAAGAGCAGAAACTCTACTCATTTTAGCTTACAAACCTCCACAAAACAACCAGAAAAAAAACAATCCAACACAAAGCTTTCCAAAGTTCCAAAACCATTACCAATATCAAACCTCTTGCAAAATCCTTCAACCAATACAAATCAAGTGCAGCTGGAGCTTTGCTGAGGAGTTCTGTAAGTTTCTAAGGCTTTATATTGCATTTACAATTGTGTTTGCATAGCTATTTTGGTACAAAACCATTTGATTCTAAAAAACGCCTTTTGAATTTCAAAGAAATCCCAAGGTTTTCAAAACATCAAAACTGGTTTGTCCAGCCTTTTCCACCCCAAAAACTCAAAGTTTTTCACCCACCTATAAGGTCCTGAGTGTGTTCAGAAGTTGTTTCTGAACAAAAGTTCAGAAACAGCTTCTGAACCCAAAATTTCGCATGCTTCGCAATGCGAAGTCATGGTCGCAGTGCGACCATGACAGAACTCAGAATCTGAGTTTTTGTGTCAAAATGACCAAATTTTGAGGTTCTAGCCCCAGAGCTCAGAACCTAAGAGTTTTTAAACCCATGTCTTTCAAACCATAACAAGGATTTTGCATAATTTTGACAAAATCACAAGTTCGTATGACCATTATGTGGATAACTTGTAAAACAAGTTATGTTCCCAAACTTTCAAAACCACATGAACAAATAAGCTATGTTCATCATTTCAATCAAAACTTGAACAATAAATATTGTTCATGATTTTCAAAACTCAAACATGAACATACGTCGAATACGTTCGCATTTTCGCAAAATGAGACGAACTTATGCGTTTTCTAGCAAAATTTGCTAAACCTTCCCATTTTGGGTTTTCAAACCATATGTTTTGACATACCTTGGGATTTCTAAAGGATTCAACCCAAAAAACATGAATGAAAAAGGGATGGTGTGACGTATGTCTCTCCATCGCCCCGATTGTACGAATGCGTGACGTATGTCTCGTCGCTCGGACAATCGTCATTCCCTTTTTTCAATATGTACAACCCTAACCAAACCAAAACTTGGCCCCTTGTGGTCAATCCAAACCTTTTGGTCCCCCGTGGCCATTAGACTCACCCCCCGACTCTTCGGAGTCCACTCGGTCAATGGTTGACTTGTATGAGTCCATTGCACCTCTCTTGGTCCCATAGCGACCAATTCCAACCCTTTACCCTAACGGACGTACCTTTTAACAATTCTAATGCGATTCACGAACAAACGCTTAATAAGTCTCCAAGCGCGAGCATACAAGCTACGTTTTAATCGCAAGAATTCGGTTAAAACATCGTCCATTTAAAATCAACCAACACATGTACGTTTTTCTACCAAAGAACTACGTACGCTTTGAATTCTCCGACTACCGGGAGATACGTAGGAGCAAGATCGACATCTTGTCAAGCGTAATAATAAAAAACTTTTTCTTTCTTTCCTTTCGTTTGTTTTTATCTCTTTCTCCCCCCCCTTTTTATTATATTTTTAACATATATGAACATGCACGCAATATTAAAAAACAATTCAAGCTTGGACCAAATAGAAGGTTCCCGTTGAGTACAACGGACGTGAGGGGTGCTAATACCTTCCCCTTGCGTAATTGACTCCCGAACCCGACAATGGTTGCGATGACCAAATCCTTATCCTCATCGTCAAAGGGTTTTATTATCGTTTCCCTTTAAACAAAAAAAAACTTAAGGGTTTATCAACGTTCCCTTTACACAAAAACTTTGGTGGCGGCTTCACAAAGGCCCTCCGAGCGTTTGCGAACGACCTCGGAGGATTTGCGCGTCTTTTTCCCGAGGAAAAAAACGAGGTGCGCACACCATCTACAAAAGCTTTTCGAGCGCCTAAGAAAATTCAAGCTGCGCTTAAATCCTAACAAGTGCACATTTGGCGTTAGATCCGGAAAGTTATTGGGCTTCATCGTCAGCCAAAGAGGTATTGAAGTGGATCCTGATAAGGTAAAGGCCATCCAAGAAATGCCAGCGCCAAATACCGAGAAAGAAGTCCGGGGTTTCTTAGGAAGATTGAACTACATCGCCAGGTTCATCTCACACATGACAGCTACCTGCGAACCAATCTTCAAACTGCTAAGGAAAAACCAAGCCGTTCATTGGAACGAGGATTGCCAAGAAGCGTTTGACAAGATCAAACAATACCTGCAAGAACCACCAATTTTAATACCTCCTGTTCCGGGTAAACCCCTCATCTTATACCTAACCGTACTTAAAGGATCAATGGGTTGTGTGTTAGGACAACAAGATGAAACGGGAAGAAAAGAGCACGCAATCTCCTACCTAAGCAAGAAGTTTACTGACTGTGAAACAAGGTATACTTCACTTGAAAAGACTTGCTGCGCTTTAGCATGGGCTGCTCGACGTCTAAGGCAATACATGTTGACCCATACAACTTGGTTGATATCGAAGATGGATCCCATCAAGTACATCTTCGAAAAGCCTGCCCTCACAGGGAAGATAGCCCGTTGGCAAATGCTGCTGTCTGAGTACGACATCCAATATGTTGCTCAAAAAGCCATCAAAGGGAGTGTTTTATCCGAGCACCTTGCTCACCAACCATTGGAGGATTATCAGCCCATACAATTCGACTTCCCGGACGAAGATGTCATAGCTTTGAATGACGAAAAGGTCACAAGCAATGATGAAGGGCCAGAACCAGGAGCTCAATGGAAGCTCGCTTTCGACGGCGCCTCAAATGCCATGGGGCACGGGATCGGAGCAGTTTTAATCTCCCCAAGAAATGGATATCAGCCATTCACAGCAAGGTTATGCTTTGACTGCACCAATAACATGGCAGAAAATGAAGCATGTATCCTAGGCCTCGAAGCAGCAATTGATCTAAGGATCAAAAACCTTGAAGTATACGGTGACTCAGCCTTGGTCATCTATCAAGTCAAAGGAGAATGGGAAACAAAACATCCCAATTTAATTCCCTACCGAGCCCGGGTTGTAGAATTGATCAAGCATTTTGATGAAATCAACTTCCACCACATACCTCGAGAAGAAAATCAGGTAGTAGATGCTTTGGCTACATTATCATCAATGTACCAAGTAAATTTCTACAACGAAGCATCAATCATAAGGATGGATCGTAGAGACAAACCAGTTGTATGCGCATCAGTCGAAGAGGGACTTGACGACAAACCTTGGTTCTACGACATCAAGCGATACCTCGAAGAGCAAGAGTATCCAGAAAATGTCTCGCACACCGACAAGAGGACCCTCAGAAGATTGGCATCCCAGTTCTTCCTCAGTGGAAATACCCTCTACAAAAGAAATTATGACATGGTCCTGCTTAGATGTGTGGATAAACATGAAGCGGACATGCTCATCAAAGAAATCCACGAGGGATCTTTTGGAACCCATGCTAATGGGCATGCAATGGCAAAGAAAATCTTAAGGGCGGGCTACTATTGGTTAACCATGGAAGCTGATTGTTTCCGCTATGCCAAGACTTGTCACAAGTGCCAGATTTACGCCGACAAAGTGCATGTGCCACCAACTCCACTGAACGTCATGACTTCACCTTGGCCTTTCTCTATGTGGGGCATAGACATGATTGGAATGATCGAGCCCAAAGCGTCAAATGGACATCGCTTCATCCTCGTTGCCATCGACTACTTCACCAAATGGGTAGAAGCAGCTTCGTACGCAAACGTAACCAAACAAGTGGTAGCCCGATTCATCAAGAAGGAAATCATTTGCCGTTATGGTACTCCCCACAAAGTCATCACGGATAATGGGGCAAACCTGAACAACAAGACAATGAAGGAGTTGTGCAAAGATTTCAAGATTGAGCACCATAATTCCTCCCCTTACCGACCAAAGATGAATGGTGCGGTAGAAGCAGCCAATAAGAACATAAAGAAGATCATCCAAAAGATGGTGACAACATATAAGGATTGGCATGAGATGCTTCCCTTTGCGCTACATGGCTACAGAACAGCCATTCGCACTTCAACTTGGGCAACCCCCTTCTCCTTAGTATACGGTATTGAAGCTGTTCTCCCCGTAGAGGTGGAAATTCCTTCGTTAAGGGTCTTGATGGAAACCAAGCTAGAAGAAGCTGAATGGGTCCAAACAAGGTTCGACCAACTGAATCTCATAGAGGAGAAGCGTCTGACGGCAATATGTCACGGACAACTCTATCAAAGGAGGCTCAAGAGAGCATTCGACAAGAAGGTCCGTCCTCGAGAGTTCAAAGAAGGAGACCTAGTGCTCAAGAAGATATTACCTATCCACAAAGATCCCCGAGGGAAGTGGACTCCCAGCTATGATGGGTCGTACGTGGTAAAGAAAGCTTTCTCAGGCGGAGCCCTGATCATCACCACTATGGACGGAGAAGAGTTCCCACTCTCAATAAACTCCGATGCAGTCAAGAGGTATTATGCCTAAAAGAAAAAAAGAAGGAAAAAAGCTCGCTAAATCGAAAACCTGAAAGGGCGGTTTAGGCAATAGAGAGCGTCCTGCTAGATCGAAAACCTGAAAAGGCGGTCTAGGCAAAAATTAAGGACATCAAAAAAGGAAATATACCCCGGTGGATTGAAAACTCGAAAGAGCAGTCCAGGCAAAAATTAGGGGTTAACAAAAAAAGAAAGGCAATGACTGCAGCATCCAAGCTCCGGACAAGACTCAAGAGGAGAAGAATCGGTCTCATCAGCATTGTTGAGTCTTTTGGTGTTGGCTGCATGTTTTGGCAAAACCAAAGTATTGAATAGAAGCATCTCCATATTTGAAACATTTCTTCAGTTGCAAGTTTTGTGTTTTGAAGCCATTCAGAAGCTGAAAATGTCATCAGAAGCTGAATGCACTGTAGCACTTCAGAAGCTGAATTCAGGTTCTGATGCCAGCGTTGACTTATGTTGACTTCATCAGAAGCTGGTTATTTTCAAGGTTTTTCTATGCGAATCTTTGCAAGATTTATTGAAGATTTATCCACGCATATGGCTTCTAGAATGTTGATTTATTTGGAGAAGATTTTATTGAAGATTTGGTTCAAAGATATGAAATTCATATTTTCCTGTTATAATCTTTAAAAGATTCAGTACAGTTTTATTTGTTACATTATTGGACCAATCTTATTTCAGTAACAAATCAAATCAGAAAGATTAGTTTGTTATTTTATTTTGCAAGACTGAAGGCTATAAATAGAGGAGGGCTGCTGCTATTCAAGACATGAATTAGAGAGAAAAATTCAGAGAAAAGAGTCTTAGAGTTTTTAAGCTTTTAGCTTTATTTGTGCACCACTCTTTTGAGTTGGTTTAGGTGTTTTGATTGAGTTGTAATCACTCTAAGCCTGTAGGTACGAGTGAAGTCAGATGTATTGAAGTTGTTCTTCAAAACAGAGTAGTTTTTGTTAAGGGATTCAGTAACAGGTTTGTTACTTGATTAGGAAGTTAGTGGTCTCTAATACTCAACGTGTTGGGTAGAATTCAAGACTAGGAGGAAGTTAATTGCTTAGGCTGGGAACTGGGAGTCAGTGTCTTGAGTCATAAGGATTAATTCCTATAGTGGAATTCCTTCCTGGATTGGTATCCCCCAGAGTAGGAGGTGTTTACTCCGAACTGGGTTAACAAACCTTGTGTGTTTTTAGCTTTCCTGCACATTTATTTTTCTGCCTGTTAATTGCTTTTATAATTGTGCTAAGTTCTGATCAGAACCTGCTAAGTTTTAATCAGAACCTGAACCTGTTAAGAACCTCATTGCCTGGCCAGAATTTCAATTGGCATCAGAGCAGGCACCCTGCCTGTAATTTGGGTGAGATCCAGAGGATAAATTTCTGGCAAGCATGGATAGAGAAGGAGGCTATGTCAATAGACCACCCCTACTAGATGGCACAAACTATGAGTATTGGAAGTCAAGGATGTGTGCTTTTCTAAAGTCTATTGACAGCAGGACTTGGAAAGCTGTGATCAAAGGCTGGGATCATCCTGTGTATACAGACAAAGATGGTAACAAGACTGAGGTTCTGAAGCCTGAGGAGGAATGGACCAAAGCTGAAGATGACTTGTCTCTGGGAAATTCAAAAGCTTTGAATGCTATCTTTAATGGTGTTGATCAGAATATGTTCAGACTTATCAAACAATGTACTGTGGCTAAGGATGCTTGGGAAATTCTGAAAACCACTCATGAAGGAACTTCTAAAGTGAAGATGTCCAGATTGCAGCTGCTGACCACCAAATTTGAGAACCTGAAGATGAAGGAGGATGAATCCATTCAGGATTTTTACATGAATGTGCTGGACATGGCAAATTCTTTTGATTCACTTGGGGAGAAGATGTCTGATGAGAAGTTGGTGAGAAAAATCCTCAGGTCCCTGCCCAGAAGATTTGACATGAAGGTCACTGCAATTGAGGAGGCTCATGATATTTCTGCCATGAAGCTTGAAGAACTGATTGGGTCATTGCTCAATTTTGAAACTGCCTTTTGTAAACAGACTGAGAAGAAAGGAAAAGGTGTAGCCTTTAGTGTGAACTCTGAAGCTGATGATCAACAAGAGTCTGAAGAGGATGACTTATCAGAAGCTCTGGTGTTGCTGGGAAAACAATTCAACAAGATTCTGAAGAATGTCAACAGAAAAGCCAAAGCCAAAGGTCAGAATTTCAGATTCAATAACAAAAAGCAACAAACTGATGAGAAGAAGACCAAGTCTGAGGAGAAAAGTAACCAAGCCAAAGGTGTGCAGTGCTATGAGTGTGAGGGCTATGGGCATATCAAATCTGAATGTCCTACTTTTCTTAAGAAGCAGAAGAAAAGCCTAGCTGTTGCATGGTCTGATGATGGTTCTGAAGATGATGATGTTAGTGAATCTGATATGTGTGATACTGGTCTTGTTGTGAGGTCAGGAGCTATCTTAAAGAAGGAACCTGTTTTAGAGTTTGAGACCTTTTCAGAGTCTGACTCAGAGTCTGAAGCCTCATATGTGTCTGAAGCTGCTAAAACCTCATATGATGAACTAGCTGATAACTACAAGAAGCTGTATACCAGAAGTGCTGAGGTTTGCAAACAAGTTTTGGATCAGAAGGAGACAATTCTTCAACTGGAGGCTGAAAAAGGTGAACTGTTAGTGCAGAATTCTGATTTAAAAGAAGAAGTGAACCAACTGAACTCCCAACTTGATCAAATGAAGAAGCAAGTGAAGATGTTGAACTCTGCTACTGATAAGTTGGAGGACATTTTGGGGAATCAGCAACAAGGAAAAACTGGTTTAGGTTTTGTTGATCAGAATCAGATTCCTAAACAGATGAGTTTTGTTCCTGCTACTAATACTCATGACTCTATGGCTGAAACATCAAAGAAGAGACCTCAGAAGCAAGCCCAGATGCAAGGTCAGAAGCATATCCAGATGAGACCTCAAAAGCAAGCTCAGAAGGGACCTCAGATGCAAGGTCAGAAGCATGTTCAGATGCTACCTCAGAAGCAACCCCAAAAATTTTTCAGAAACAGAAGGAGGAGAAATCATCCATGGATCTGTCATCATTGTGGAAAGAAAGGGCATATTAAACCATTTTGCTTTAAACTTTATGGCTATCCTGAACATTTTCAGTATAGAAGAGTGCAACCAGCTGCCCCCAGACATAGTGTTCAGAAGGTGTGGAAGCCCAAAGTTCAGAATGTTGGCCTGATTGCTCATACATCATTGAGAGCCACCTCAAAAGAAGACTGGTACTTTGATAGTGGATGTTCAAGGCACATGACTGGTGTAAAGAAGCTACTTAGCAATATCAGACAATATTCCAGAAGCTATGTGACATTTGGAGATGGAGCAAAAGGAGAGATCCTGGGTATTGGTGATTTAAACTGTGAAGGCTTACCTAGACTGAATGATGTGCTATTAGTGAAGGGTTTAACCTCTAATCTGATCAGCATTAGCCAACTTTGTGATCAAGACTTAAAGGTTAATTTCAACAAGCAAGAGTGCATTGTTACTGATCAGAAAGATAAGATTCAGATGAGGGGCTGCAGATCCAAAGATAACTGCTATTTATGGGTTTCTGAAGAAGAAAGAAGTCTGACTTCTTGTCTTATGAGCTCAGAAGAGGAAGTCAAACTCTGGCACCAGAAGTTGGGACATCTGCACCTGAAAGGCATGAAAAAAATCCTAAGTACTGAAGCTATCAGAGGTGTACCTAATTTGAAGATCAATGAGGATAGTGTTTGTGGTGATTGTCAGATTGGTAAACAAACAAGAAAGTCTCATCCCAGATTAGTTCACCAGGTAACTACCAAAGTACTAGAACTTGTTCATATGGATTTAATGGGGCCTATGCAAGTAGAAAGTATTGGAGGAAAAAGATATGCTTTTGTAATGGTAGATGACTACTCAAGATATACATGGATCAATTTTGTTAAAGAAAAGTCTGATACTTTTGAAGTATTTAAAGACTTGTGCATTCAATTACAAAGAGAAAAAGACTGTGGTATTGTCAGAATCAGAAGTGACCATGGCAAAGAATTTGAAAACAAGAGTTTCTCAGAATTCTGTGCTTCTGAAGGTATAAAGCATGAGTTTTCTGCACCTATTACTCCTCAGCAGAATGGTGTAGTTGAAAGGAAGAATAGGACTTTAGCAGAATGTGCAAGAGTAATGTTGCATGCTAAGAAACTTCCATATATGTTCTGGGCTGAAGCAATGAACACAGCATGTTACATACACAACAGAGTCACTTTAAAGAAGGGTACTGCATCAACTCTGTATGAATTGTGGAAAGGGAGAAAGCCTACAGTCAAATATTTCCATGTTTTTGGGAGCAGATGCTATATCTTGGCTGACAGAGAGAATAGAAGAAAACTGGATCCTAAGTCTGATGAGGGCATATTCCTGGGCTATTCAGTGAACAGCAGAGCTTATAGGGTGTTTAATTCAAGAACTAAAGTTGTGATGGAGTCCATTAATGTGGTAATTGATGATCTGACTGCTGAGAAAGATAGAAGTGAGTCTGAAGTTGTTCAGGAGTCTGAAGCATCAGAAGAACAATCTTCAGAAGCAGAAAATCAAGCAGAGTCTGAAGAAGCAGATGTGCATCCAGAACATGATCCTACCAATAAAGGGCCATCAATTAGAGTTCAGAAGGATCATCCTAAGGAACTTATCATTGGGAGTTTGGATCAAGGGGTCAGAACCAGGAGATCAGAACCAGCTGCTACTGATTCTTGCTTTGTGTCAAAGGTTGAGCCTAAAAATGTGAAAGAAGCCCTAACTGATGAATTTTGGATTGAAGCAATGCAAGATGAGTTGAATCAATTCAAAAGGAGTGAAGTGTGGGATCTAGTTCCAAGACCTGAAGGACTGAATGTGATTGGCACTAAGTGGATATTCAAGAATAAAACAGATGAAAATGGCACTGTGGTCAGAAACAAGGCTAGGTTGGTTGCTCAGGGTTATACTCAAATAGAGGGATTGGATTTTGATGAAACCTTTGCACCTGTGGCCAGACTAGAGTCCATAAGACTGTTGTTGGGTGTTTCTAGCATTCTCAAGTTCAAATTATTCCAGATGGATGTGAAGAGTGCCTTTCTGAATGGATATTTGCAAGAAGAGGTTTATGTTGAACAGCCTAAGGGTTTTGTGGATCCTAAGTTTCCAGAACATGTATACAAGTTAAAGAAGGCTTGATATGGATTGAAGCAAGCACCAAGGGCATGGTATGACAGGCTGACTCAGTTTCTTGTGGCTCAAGGTTACAGAAAAGGAGGTTCAGATAAGACTTTGTTTGTGAAAGATGAAAATGGGAGTCTGATGATTGCTCAGATTTATGTGGATGATATAGTGTTTGGAGGGATGTCTCAGAAGATGGTCAAATTGTTTGTTCAGCAGATGCAGTCAGAATTTGAAATGAGCCTAGTTGGTGAGCTGACATACTTTCTTGGGTTACAAGTCAAACAAATGGAAGATACAATCTTCATTTCTCAAAGTAAGTATGCCAAGAACATAGTGAAGAAGTTTGGAATGGAGTCTGCTGCTCATAAGAGGACACCAGCTGCTACTCATTTGAAGCTAACCAAAGATGAACATGGAGTATCAGTTGATCAAAGTCAATACAGAAGCATGATTGGGAGCCTATTGTACTTGACTGCTAGCAGACCAGACATTACTTTTGCTGTTGGAGTATGTGCAAGATATCAAGTTGATCCTAAGATGAGTCATCTGACACAAGTGAAGAGAATTCTGAAGTATGTGAATAGCACAAGTGACTATGGAATCATGTTTTCACATAGTTCAAGTTCTGAACTGATGGGATTTTGTGATGCTGACTGGGCTGGAAGTGCTGATGACAGGAAGAGCACTTCAGGAGGATGTTTCTTTCTAGGAAATAATTTAATTTCCTGGTTCAGCAAGAAACAAAATTGTGTTTCATTGTCAACTGCTGAAGCTGAGTACATTGCTGCTGGGAGTAGTTGCTCACAACTGGTGTGGATGAAACAAATGCTGGAGGAATACAACATTGAACAGGGAACCATGACCCTATTTTGTGACAATCTGAGTGCTATTAATATCTCTAAGAACCCTATTCAGCACAGCAGAACTAAACACATAGATATCAGACACCACTTTATCAGAAATCTTGTGGAGAACAAGATTGTTCAGCTGAAACATGTAGCTACTGAAGAACAAGTTGCTGACATTTTCACAAAGGCCTTGGATGCTAAGCAGTTTGAAAACTTAAGGAGCAAGTTAGGTGTGTGTTTGCATGAAGAGTTATAGCAATTACTGCAAACTGGATGTGAGGAAGATAGAGTACCTGCCAGTTGTGCCTATGCTAAGTGTGATCCTGTGTCTGAATCTGATAGCTTTTCCAGGATCTGTGTTACTTGTTTTGATTTTATTCCCTATATGAAGACTATGTTTTGTCAGAATTTTGTGGCTAAAAAGGGGGAGAAAATCTTATGCAGTGTGTTGGCTCAGTTGGCTCTGATATCAAGAAATAGAAGATGTATTGCTGCATTTCAGATATGTGTGTCTTTGTTTCAGAAGGTGTTTTGCTCTGATACCAAAGCATTATATGCAGATATGATCAAGGGGGAATATGTGTTTCAGGGGGAGTACAAGGTTGTTTTGATCCTGAGTGTTTTTGTGATCCTGAAGTGTGCTTCTGATGTTTCTCTGATATCATGTTTCTCTGTAGTTCAGTAGTGAGGGGGAGTTTGTATGAGAAGCTGAGTTGCAGGGGGAGTGTTGTGGAGATTCAGAAGTAAGGGGGAGTGTTTGTGATGATCAGAAGTTGATCAGTAGCTCTGATACCATGGTTGTGATCAGAAGTTGATCAGTACTTGGTGGCTGTGTGCTTCAGTAGCTGTGATGTTTTGTAGAACTGAAGCTGGTTTGTGTTATTCATAGTTGTGTCCGCTGCTTATGTTTATGCTATGATATGTTATTGTGGAGTTCTTCATTGCTGAGTTGTTTATAAGGGAGATTGAAGAACTTGGATGGTTTTAGCCAAAAATTTGCCAAAGGGGGAGATTGTTGAGTCTTTTGGTGTTGGCTGCATGTTTTGGCAAAACCAAAGTATTGAATAGAAGCATCTCCATATTTGAAACATTTCTTCAGTTGCAAGTTTTGTGTTTTGAAGCCATTCAGAAGCTGAAAATGTCATCAGAAGCTGAATGCACTGTAGCACTTCAGAAGCTGAATTCAGGTTCTGATGCCAGCGTTGACTTATGTTGACTTCATCAGAAGCTGGTTATTTTCAAGGTTTTTCTATGCGAATCTTTGCAAGATTTATTGAAGATTTATCCACGCATATGGCTTCTAGAATGTTGATTTATTTGGAGAAGATTTTATTGAAGATTTGGTTCAAAGATATGAAATTCATATTTTCCTGTTATAATCTTTAAAAGATTCAGTACAGTTTTATTTGTTACATTATTGGACCAATCTTATTTCAGTAACAAATCAAATCAGAAAGATTAGTTTGTTATTTTATTTTGCAAGACTGAAGGCTATAAATAGAGGAGGGCTGCTGCTATTCAAGACATGAATTAGAGAGAAAAATTCAGAGAAAAGAGTCTTAGAGTTTTTAAGCTTTTAGCTTTATTTGTGCACCACTCTTTTGAGTTGGTTTAGGTGTTTTGATTGAGTTGTAATCACTCTAAGCCTGTAGGTACGAGTGAAGTCAGATGTATTGAAGTTGTTCTTCAAAACAGAGTAGTTTTTGTTAAGGGATTCAGTAACAGGTTTGTTACTTGATTAGGAAGTTAGTGGTCTCTAATACTCAACGTGTTGGGTAGAATTCAAGACTAGGAGGAAGTTAATTGCTTAGGCTGGGAACTGGGAGTCAGTGTCTTGAGTCATAAGGATTAATTCCTATAGTGGAATTCCTTCCTGGATTGGTATCCCCCAGAGTAGGAGGTGTTTACTCCGAACTGGGTTAACAAACCTTGTGTGTTTTTAGCTTTCCTGCACATTTATTTTTCTGCCTGTTAATTGCTTTTATAATTGTGCTAAGTTCTGATCAGAACCTGCTAAGTTTTAATCAGAACCTGAACCTGTTAAGAACCTCATTGCCTGGCCAGAATTTCAAGCATCTTCCGAAAACAAATCTCTCGAAGTCATAAGGAAATAGCATGTGTTGTGCCAAAACCAACAATTTTCTTTTTGCTTTTTCTTGTCTTTCTCTATCTCACTTCTCCCTTTGTGTATTTTTTTACCCATTCAAGAAGTCGAATCTGCATTGAATAAATTTCCTTTTGTTATTTTGTGTTCTCAGTAGCGCATAAAAATTTTGTTTTATTCATGATGAAAATGCTTTAAAACATGGGAAATAAACAAAAGAATTTTCTTCCAAAAAAGAGAAAAAAGCAAACAAACCTTGTTTTATTTGAATTTTCGTAAATTTCGAAGGAATTACGGTGATTCTTACCAAATATTGCACCAAAGGACTTATGCTCCTTAGCAAAGGCAAGTGCGTAGCTCACGGCACGCGGAGCGCAAAAAACCCCAAGGGTCAAGAGGAACAAAATTCCCCAGTAAACACCCTAAACATCCAAACACCAAACAAGGCTGGATATCGATCATGCTTCCAAAATGATCCTTATATCCCCATAAGCCAAACCTCATTGATATTCCCCAGGGAGTCTCAACCCCAAACAAAAAGTCCAATCATTATTGGCAAACCCACACAAATCTTCGGGCATAGGCTCGAACTACACCGGTTTTGATCCCATTCGGGTATGTAGGCAAAGGACCTTGTCCTTCCAAACCGACCAACCAAAAAACCAACAAAACAAAAAAAAGAGAGCCCAATCGTCATTGGCACAACCACAACCAAGACCGACTTTGCTCGGCACCCAACCAGCATCATTTCATTTTCATTCATGCATGCATATACAAATCATTCATACACATGCATTTCATTTCGTAAATCATGCATCCTCAACAAGGATTCTCCAGTGAGTATCACATATTCACCAACATCCATCAACAGTCAAGTAAGCGTTCGCCAGTGAACCTCCTTCACTAACTGTCCCCAATTCCCCAGACAGAATCTTTGTTTGAGTCCATCTCATATCATATTGCATTGCATATCACTGCATATCATACTGCATAACATGCATCATACAATCATGTTTTCCAGTTCAACCAGGGGCACCTATTTAGGGTAAGACCACAGCTCGTTAGGAATCGACATTCAGTGAAAGTGCCTGAATAAGATCACCTAGCTTAGGTATCGACCTCTAGTGACAGTGCCTAGAGTAGATCACCTCCATCAATGTTCGACCTCTAGTGACAGTGCCTAGAGTAGATCACCTCCATCAATGTTCGACCTCTAGTGACAGTGCCTAGAGTAGATCACCTCCATCAATGTTCGACCTCTAGTGACAGTGCCTAGAGAAGATCACCTCCATCAATGTTCGACCTCTAGTGACAGTGCCTAGAGTAGATCACCTCCCTCAATGTTCGACCTCTAGTGACAGTGCCTAGAGTAGATCACCTCCATCAATGTTCGACCTCTAGTGACAGTGCCTAGAGTAGATCACCTCCCTCAATGTTCGACCTCTAGTGACAGTGCCTAGAGTAGATCACCTCCCTCAATGTTCGACCTCTAGTGACAGTGCCATGAGTAGATCACCTCCCTCAATGTTCGACCTCTAGTGACAGTGCCTAGAGAAGATCACCATCCTCAGGAATCGACCTCTAGTGACAGTGCCTAGATAAGATTACCTTCGTCCCCCAGTGCATCTACCTCCAGTGTTAGCGGCTGGATACGATCAACCTTTTCCAACCATTGCATTTGCATTTCGCGAAGGACAAAATTCGGGTCCTTCTTTTTACTTAATTGATCTTCGCAAAGAGTTCATGAGATGCCCTCGGCACTCACGCACTCTATGCGAAGACACAATTAAGTAGGGGCAGCTGTAGTACCCTAATTTTGTCCTAAGCATTTTAAAACAAAAAATAAAAAAAATCAAAGAGGGGAAAAAGTCAAAAGTCAACAAAAGTCAACAGAAAAGTCAACATTTCAAAAATGCTGACTTCGCACTGCGAAGCTCACTTCGCACTGCGAAGTCTGCGATTTTTCTGCAGATTTTTGGTTTCTTTGATTTAATTCCAGAATTTGTTGCATATCATTTCCATAATTATTTTAAGTAGCATTCATGGCTAATTGGGCCAAGCAAAACCAGAATTAAAGGACTTGCCATTAATGCCAAGGTTGGAAGCTTTTTCTTCCAACCTAGCATGTGACAAGCAAGTGGGCTTGCCCTTGGGCAGCTCTAGTCCCTCCCATGTGACCTGCTAACCACCACAAGGTTGCCAGCCACCTGCTTGAGGACTTTCCTCCTGCTTGCTTCCCCAAAAACCAGTCAAACTAGCTGGATTTTCTCACTTGAAAAGCCATGAGTGCCTACCCTGTTTTTGCAGCAGCTTTTCACCCCTCACACCAGCCATAAGTAGCCTTTTTCATCCCTCAATCTCTGCACATTATAGTGCACGTTTTCATTGATCAACCATTGAGATTGCAAGGATTGATCCCCAAGCATTAGCCAATTGCAATTCAGCTTTGTTCTTCATCATTACCTTCTAGAATTGGTTGAATTTGTGGCTGAAAACAGGCTGAATCTTGCCCCTTGGTACAAGGCAAGGTTGCCTCTATCCATTAGCATTTAATGCAAAGGGATCCAGCTTGATCTTAGCCACAAATCAGCTGAATTTTGGGATTTGGTAATGATGAAATAGATTTGGTTTTGGCCTATAAATAGAAGGCAATGCCCAAGGTTTCAAACACAACTGATAACAGCATTTCAAGAGCAGAAACTCTACTCATTTTAGCTTACAAACCCCCACAAACAACCAGAAAAAATCAATCCAACACAAAGCTTTACCAAAGTTCAAGTTCATCGCCAATATCAAAAAACCTTTGTGAAAGCCTTCAACCAATTCAAATCCATTGCAGCTGGAGCTTTGCTAAGGAGTTCTGTAAGTTTCTAAGCACTCATCTTGCATTTACAATTGTGTTTGCATAGCTATTTTGGTTCAAAACCATTTGATTCTAAAAAACCCCTTTTGAATTTCAAAGAAATCCCAAGGTTTTCAAAACATCAAAACTGGTTTGTCCAGCCTTTTTCACCCCAAAAACTCAAAGCTTTTCACTCACCTAAAAGGTCCTGAGTGTGTTCAGAAGTTGTTTCTGAACAAAAGTTCAGAAACAGCTTCTGAACTCAAAATTTCGCATGCTTCGCAGTGCGAAGTCATGGTCGCAGTGCGACCATGACAGAACTCAGAATCTGAGTTTTTGTGTCAAAATGACCATTTTTGAGGTTCTAGCCCCAGAGCTCAGAACCTAAGAGTTTTTAAACCCATGTCTTTCAAACCATAACAAGGATTTTGCATAATCTTGACAAAATCACAAGTTCGTATGACATTATGTGGATAACTTGCAAAACAAGTTATGTTCCCAAACTTTCAAACAAGCATGAACAAACAAGCTATGTTCATCATTCCAATCTAAACTTGAACAATAAATATTGTTCATGATTTTCAAAACTCGAATATGAACATACGCCAAATACGTTCGCTTTTTGCAAAATGAGCCGAACTTGTGCGTTTTCTAGCAAAATTGCTAAACCTTCCCATTTTGGGTTTTCAAACCAAATGTTTTGACATACCTTGGGATTTCTAAAGGATTCAACCCAAAAAAATGAATGAAAAAGGGATGGTGTGACGTATGTCTCTCCATCGCCCCGATTGTACGAATGTGTGACGTATGTCTCGTCGTTCGGACAATCGTCATTCCATTTTCAATATGTACAACCCTAACCAAACCAAAACTTGGCCCCTTGTGGTCAATCCAAACCTTTTGGTCTCCCGTGGCCATTAGACTCACCCCTCGACTCGTTTGAGTCACTCGGTCAATGTTCGACTCGTCCGAGTCCATTGTACCTGTTCTTGATCTCAGTGGATCAATCGAACAATCGCCCGACTCTTCGGAGTCCACTCGGTCAATGATTGACTTGTATGAGTCCATTGCACCTCCCTTGGTCCCATAGCGACCAATTCGAACCCTTTACCCTAACGGACGTACCTTTTAACAATTCTAGTGCGATTCGTGAACAAACGCTTAATAAGTCTCCCAAGCGCGAGCATACAAGCTATACGCTTAATAAGTCTCCCCAAGCGCGAGCATACAAGCTACGTTTAAATCGCAAGAATTCGGTTAAAACATCGTCCATTTAAAATCAACCAACACATGTACGTTTTTCTACCAAAGAACTACGTACGCTTTGAATTCTCCGACTACCGGGAGATACGTAGGAGCAAGATCGACATCTTGTCAAGCGCAATAATATAAAAACTTTTTTTTCTTTCTTTTCTTTCGTTTGTTTTTATCTCTTTCCCCCCTTTTATTATATTTTTGACATAAATGAACATGCGCGCAAAATATTAAAAAACAATTCAAGCTTTGACCAAATAGAAGGTTCCCGTTGAGTACAACGGACGTGAGGGGTGCTAATACCTTCCCCTTGCGTAACCGACTCCCGAACCCGACAATGGTTACAATGACCAATCCTTATCCTCATCGTCAAAGGGTTTTATTATCGTTTCCCTTTAAACAAAAAAAACTTAAGGGTTTATCAACGTTCCCTTTACACAAAAACTTTGGTGGCGGCTTCACAAAGGCCCTCCGAGCGTTTGCGAACGACCTCGGAGGATTTGCGCGTCTTTTTCCCAAGGAAAAAAACGAGGTGCGCACACTTGGAAGAGGAGATATCAGGAGCTCGAGCGCGAGAATGAGACCTTGAAGGGAAAGCTAGCCCAGCAGAGCCGTGAGCTTTTCGTCCAAAACCAGAGGATAATTGAGAAGGATGACTTGCTTCGTCGGAAGGACGCTTTGCTCCGCCAGGACGCTAGGAGGAAGAGGAGGTTTATGGATTCACTCTCTGGTGCACATTCAGATTCCGAGGATCCATCTGCTCCGGGAGCTTGAGTTTGAAGTCCTTGGGACCTTATGTTAGATTTTAGCTTCCAAAATCTCTTGACTTGTAAACAAAAAAAAACTCTTTGTAATATTTCAATGCTTTAGTGAAGTGTTCAGTTTATGATGTTTACAATTACTCTAACAAGTCCTTCGATAATAATTTGTTCTTTTTCTTTTTGCATAAGCATAATCATGCATCATACTGCATCCATGGTTTCCAAATCGAGTCTCACACTGTGTTCACTACTTAAAAGGTTAATCAGCCGCCGCCCAAAGAAAGTGGCCCGACGAATTCTCCGCAAACCGACTCGCATTTACAACACTAGGGCTAATCGGAAAAGGATAAATCTAGTTGAACAAGAAAATCAGAGTCTCAGGGAGGAGGTTGCCACTTTACGAGAGGGAATGGATAGGTTGACGACCATGATGAATGCATTCCTGTCAGCTCAGAGTTCTCAAGCTGCCGTTGCTATTGTAGAGCAGCCTTTTGTGAGCACAACCCCGCTATCTACGGTGACTTCTCCACCTCTCTTTATGCCCCCAGGTTGTACATGGGGAATGCCACCTCCAGTCTGTGGAAGCCCCCAGCCCGCTGTATCTGAAGTTCCACTTCCTTTCGCTCAGCAGTCAGCACCGGTTCCACAACCCGGTACGTCTTTCCCACAGGCTGCAATGACTTATTCAGCACCACTGATTCACACTATTCAACAAGAGGTTGAGCCAATCTACCATGCTGAAAGTGTTGGAGCTTTTGATAAGATGGACGAACTCCAGGAGAGGTTCGATGGTATGCAAAGGGAAGTCGAAGCCCTCCGAGGTAGAGACCTGTTCGGGAAGGATGCCCGTGAATTATGCTTGGTCCCAAATGTTATGATACCTCACAAATTCAAAGTCCCAGACTTTGAAAAATATAAAGGAAACACCTGTCCACGCAGTCACCTGGTAATGTACGCGAGGAAAATGTCCATGTATACTGATAACCATAAGCTGCTCATTCACTTCTTTCAGGATAGCCTGACTGGCGCTGCTCTGAAATGGTATATGAATCTGGACAGTGTGAGCATCCGCACTTTTAATGATCTTGGTGAAGCGTTCATCCGTCAGTATAAGTACAATCTGGACATGGCCCCAGATCGTGATCAGCTCCGTGCAATGACACAGAAAGATAAGGAAACGTTCAAGGAGTACGCCCAGCGTTGGAGAGAAGTGGCGGCTCAGATTGTCCCACCATTGGAAGAAAAGGAAATGACAAAGATATTTTTGAAGACCCTGAGTCAGTTTTTATTACGAGAAAATGGTTGCAAGTGCACCAACGGACTTTACCGAGATGGTCAACATGGGTGTACGATTAGAGGAAGGTGTCCGAGAGGGACGTTTGACTGTGGAAAGTACCCCTGCTGCAAGTAATGCCAAGAAGTTTGGAGTCCACTTTGCGAAGAAGAAAGATCAAAAGGTAGGAATGATAGCTCATGGTAAGCCCCAGCAGAATTACACCCCATACCGCCAGGTTGCAAATGTCGCATCCACTATCCCGAACCCAGCATATCACCAACAAAGGCCACATTACCCCTACCAATATCCTCCACAGCAATATCCTCCACAACAATATCCCCCACAACAACACCATCAACAACAATACCCTCAACAACCATATCACTCACAAAATCGCCAGAGAGCGACCTTTGATCCAATCCCGATGAAATATGCTGACTTGCTCCCTGCTTTACTCGCCAAAAACCTTGTCCAGATCAGGGCACCTCCCCGTACACCAGACATTTTACCTCCCTGGTACCGACATGACCTAACCTGCGCCTTTCACCAAGGGGCCCCAGGCCATGACGTCGAAAACTGCTATACTCTGAAGAATGAAGTGCAAAAGCTAGTCCGGTCCAACTTGCTATCTTTCAAAGATCAAAATCCAAATGTTCATGCAAACCCTCTGCCGAACCATGGGCCTGCTGTCAACATGATACAAGATTGTGATGAAGACGGTGTCATCCTGAACTTCCAACATGTTCGAACTCCCCTGGTCCCAATACATGTCAAGATGTGCGAGGCAGCTCTGTTTGACCATGATCATGCAGCGTGTGAGGTATGTCCCGTGAATATAAAAGGATGCCAGAAGGTACAAGAAGACATACAAGGGCTGATAGACAACAGAGAATTAATCATCACAAGGAAGGACAAAGAAGTGTGTGTCATTACCCCTGAGTTCCAACGGTTGGAAATAAGCTATAACAGTGAAGAACCAGCTACTACTCCACTAGTGATCAGCTTGCCAGGACCCATGCCGTATGCTTCGCTAAAAGCGGTCCCTTACAAGTATTGTGCCACGATGTTGGAAGGTGGACAGGAGGTGCCTTTGCCCTCTCTAACTCCTGCGACTTCTGTAGACAATATTGTCAGTAGCAGCAAGGTTCTGAGGAATGGACGTGTTATGCCCACTTTGTTTTCAAAGAAAGTGAATGATCCGGTAGTTGAACAGGTGACAGTGAACAGTCCTGGTACGAAGAAGGAAATAGGCCAACCTAGTGGGACCAGCAAAGATTCCGATCATGATGAAATTCTGAAACTGATCCAGAAGAGCGAGTATAAAGTAGTAGACCAGCTGCTACAAACTCCCTCTAAGATATCTATCTTGTCTTTGCTGTTGAACTCGGAAGCACACCGTGAGGCTCTAATGAAGGTGTTAGACCAAGCTTTTGTGGAGAAGGACGTGACTGTTAACCAATTGGACAGTATAGTAGGAAACATTACTGCATGCAATAATTTAAGCTTCAGCGATGAAGAGCTTCCTGAGGAGGGGAGAAACCACAATCTGGCGTTACACATATCGGTGAACTGCAAGTACTTGTGGACACTGGTTCCTCATTGAATGTAATGGCCAAGACAACATTAGATCAACTCTCCTACCAGGGACCTCCCATGAGAAGAAGCGGGATGGTTGTCAAAGCATTTGATGGATCAAGGAAGTCGGTCATCGGGGAGGTTGATTTGCCCATTACAATCGGACCATCTGTTTTCCAAATTACATTCCAAGTGATGGACATCCGAGCTGCATACAGTTGTCTTTTGGGTAGGCCGTGGATCCATGAAGTTGGGGCCGTGACATCAACCTTGCATCAAAAGCTGAAGTTTGTCAGAAATGGAAGATTGATCACCGTGAGTGGGGAAGAAGCTCTGTTGGTTAGTCATTTGTCAACCTTCTCTTTCATTGGTGCGGATGATATAGAAGGAACCTCTTTCCAAGGCCTGACTGTGGAGGATAAAAAGCCAGAGAAGAGTGAAGTGTCTTCTGCTACTTGGAAGAGCGCACAGAAAGTGGTGCAGGAAGGAACAGGTGTAGGATGGGGAAAAGTTGTGCAGTTACCAGAAAGTAAAAATCGTGAAGGACTGGGATTTGCTTCTTTTGCAGGATCCTCAAAAAGTGGTGTTGGGTCAAGCTCCATAAGTAGCACTTTTTGTAGTGCCGGGTTCATCAACGATCCGCCAGAAGCCAATGCTATCTTGGAGGATATTCCTAAAGAGATAGTGCCAGCATTTGTCACACCTGGAAGACTTGTTCGCAACTGGGACGCGCACTACAAAAAACGCGCTCTTTTGCGGCGGTTTTTTTGGGAGGTTGCAGAAAACCCCCGCAAATTAGTTAAAAAAGAGAGCCCGGGCTGTTTATGAATATTATTCTGCGGCGGTTTGAAAACCCCCACAATTTAAAGTGCCTTTTTCCATTTTTTTTCACTCTCCCGCTGGCTTATTTTCATGTGCGCGCTACTTATTTTCACTCTCCTGTTTATGAATAACATATTGTCATTCTCTCTCTCACGCATCCGCCGCTTCTCTCTCTCACGCATCCGCTTCTCTCTCTCACGCATCCGCTTCTGCATCCGTTTGTCTTCCTCAATCGAAGCTTCCCTCTCTCTCACGCATCCGCTTCTGCATCCGTTTGTCTTCCGCAATCGAAGCTTCCCTGTCTCTCTCACGCATATTCAAAGGTATTTTCATCCTTTTTCAATTCTCATGCCTTTGTCAATTTGTTGTATCAATTTGTTGTATCTGGAGATTCGCTTGATGAACAGTAAATGCGAATTGGGATTTGGGGATTAGGGTTTCTTGTTTAGCCATTTGTTCTGGTTGTTCTGATTTGGGGATTTGGGGATTAGGATTGTGATTTTGCTGATCTGATTTTCTGGTTGTTACTTATAATATGCACGGTGTTGGTTCGTAAAAAATTGTTGACCCATTGATTTGAGACTGTGAATTATGATTTAACTAATCCTGCATTCCACGATAAGAATCAGGTCATTTTTATCTATAATAATTCTTTCATTTGTTTTTGTCACAAGTGAATGCCCCAGAATTTGTTTGTGGAAGAGGTATGAATAATCGACTATACTCATCCAACTTCTTTGTTTGTGATATCTGGAATTGCCTTTTTGTTATTTTTGTTTTGGTTTTGTTGTTGTAACGTAGAATTAAACTTCTAAAAGCCATTTAAAAGTAGGCACATTCACATAATTGTAGCAGGACATGTGAAAGACATTCTGATATTCCAAAAAAAATACGTTGGTAAAAATTGCAAAGATAATGCAGGAAGTTGTAGTAGTTTAGGATCCCAATTTGTTCATGTCATATCCTTTCTATTCCATATATCTCATCTTGATATGAAGCAGTGCATTTTAAGATTTTAATATATTGTTGTTATGCAAGCTCTAAGAAGACTGAAATATTGAACTCTTAAAGTTCAAATTTTGGAGCTGGTATTTCTAACTAAATCCACCACCATTCCTAATTTTTTACTAGTGATCACTTTTCTGCATATGTTTTGGTGGATGTTGGCGTTTTCATGATTGATACTATTTACACATATAAACCACTTCACAAATTTCAGAGATGTCCTGTCATGATTAATCACTCTTTCTCTAGATTACCTTTGTGTTTTCTTGTCGTGGTTTTTTCTCAAAGTCACTGAACAAGAAACATTTATGTTATTTCCATTTTGTGCTCTGGCTCTCATTGTAATCTGTCAAATAAAAAAAGGCCTTTAAGGGCAAATACTGTCACTCTTCCCTTTCTGCATTGTATCCTTTAAGGCCTTCTTTCTTGCAACTGTTGTCCCATAAATGAGCTTCATATCTCCCAGTCCATCTATGCCTAATAAACAAATATCAAAACATACTTTATATTATAAATAATAAATAAATAAAAAGAGAAATAAAAAACATAAAAACTTCAAACAGCATAAGTACTAGTAAAAAAAAATTGAACTAAACACACCTTGTTACACCTCTATATTGAGAGGTTCTTTGACCAAAAGTATCAATAGATTTCCTATGAACTATTTGCTTCTGCTCATATTTTTCATGTCCTCTTTTCTTTGTATCCATAGTAGCTGAGTTATCAACAACAGCAGATGACACATTCTGTGAGGTTGTAACACAGCTAGACTGAGAGCTAGGACTCATTGACAAGCTCAAAGAATGCAAATCTCCATAAGCCATTGATCCAATATTGGATCCACATTCACCTTCATTTTCCTCCACAGTAACAAGAATAATCATCTTTGACTGATCATGTCCATGACTAGCTGGAAAATTCCTTAAAACCCAGTTCTTTAAACCACTAAGTCCATGATCTTCACCCATGTTTGATTGATGGAAATTTCCACTTGAAGTTTGACTTTGCTTTGACCCTTCTAACATCAACTCATGGTTTCTCAAAGTTGAGTTATAATAAGACAATTGTTGTTGGTTGTTCATGTTTTGTTGAATTTGATTTTGGAACATGCTATCTAAGCTCAAAGGCATTGTTTCTGTGACAGTACTACTACATGCATAATGAGGGGTCCCCATAGCTTCATTACCTAAAAAATTCTCTAGTTTTGGTGCTGAAGTAGTACTCATTGCTTCACAAAAATAGATAAAAATAAGTGGTCAAAATTCAAGAATTTTAACAATTAGATTTGAGAGGCATAATGGGAAGTAAAGAGATCCATCAGATTTGAGAGGCATAATGGGAAGTAATGAATACAAGCCAGCATTTTCAGGTTCAAGTCCATAAGAGTAACAATAGTTACTAAGAGGAGAAGAGTGGTACATTTACCAAATATTGATTATTGGTCTTTTCTTTCCTTTTGGTTATGTACTTCAATTTTTTAGCCAATTTTATGGCCGCTCAATTAACTTCTTCTAATTGACACTTTAGATATAAGAATCATCAATTTTGTTACTGAAATTTTAGTATTTGATAATTTTCTCTCTACAATCAATGAAATTTTAAAAGAATTCGTGAATTTGAAATTTTTTGTCACATTTTTAAGAGGCTAATTTTGTACATTATTTTCTAATTCAAAAGAGCTGATATATGTGGTCAAGTTTTTTTTTTTCTTCTAATTTTATACACTATTTATAAATTTCGTTGATATAAGTGAATGTTGGTAGCACAGGTTAAGAGCATAGATGAAGCAGCGGTAGTTGCGGTAAAAAGTATAGCTGAAAATTGTATTAAATCAAGAACAGTGAGAAGACTGAATTTTTATACCAACTTGCAAGGTTAGTGAATCACCATAGAATCATGATTTATTTACTCCTAATTAGTTCTGATTTTTGGGGTTATTAGGTTCCTGTTGCATCATAATGTGTTGGCTCTTTGAATTTCTATTTTGAATGAGTTTGAGAATGCAGAATATGAATGAGTTTTAGTGGTCTGTGATGTGAAGTCTTTGATGTATAACTTTAAAACAAGAAGAAAACTTATGACAAAAATGGTCTATGAAACTTCCTTGCCACTTTCTATTGCCGTGTGGACCAATCATTGTAAATTAGTCTCTTAACAAGAATAAGAAATGTAATCCTTAAGCTCTTTTAAACAATGAGTCTAACAAGTGTTTATGTCAATAGATAAATTCAATAAAGTTAGTCCAAACATAACATTGGGCTTTTAGTTTTAATTTAAAACTATGTGGTAAAGTAAAATATAATAACAAACATGTAAGCACCCTTAAAGAAAAAATAAACATGTAAACACATGTTTACTCCCTGTCTTTATTTGTTTGATTCTATGTCATTCTTCCTTTATTTTGAAGTATGTGTTTTTATGTGTATGAGGACAAATACATGTTATTGACGAAAACTACACAAAAGTAATGAAGATCACTTACACGTAGTACATGTTAGGCTGTTGGTTTTTTGATCTTCTAGTTTCTGTTGAGTGCAATTCAAATTATGCTACAGCCAAGTCCTAAGACTTTGAATTACACGGGTAAAATGTCTCTAAAAATAGATTTTTATCATGTTATTCACTTGTACCAAAAGAGGAGATTCTTAGGAAACATAAAGGCCAAGGGTCGGTGTCTTTGAGAGAGGGAACACAGAGAAGATCATGGCTCTTGTGTTGAATGTTTCTTGTGAGGTTTTTGGGTGAGAGACAAAATCAACAAGGGATGTGTTATACCTCAGCTCTTAAGTTTTGCTATTTTTGTTATTGTGTGTTATACCTCAGCTCTATTACAAATCATTTTGATTGCATTAACAGTTATCACTATTGTCATTGGATGCGCATCAATTTGGTGTTCCTTTATTAAATTCTATTGCAATTCATTTTAGTTTCATTGACCTTTATCAATATCACCCATTGTACACAGGATTGTTTTGTAAAAGGTTCTATAATTAGTATTCAGTATTCATCAGAATCACTTCCTCCTAATACTGTAATATATGCACACACAAAACCTAAGGTTTATTCTTTACCAACAAAAAAACCCTTAAAGAAAAATATAATAACAAACATGTAAGCACCCTTAAAGAAAAAATAAACATGTAAACACATGTTTACTCCCTGTCTTTATTTGTTTGATTCTATGTCATTCTTCCTTTATTTTGAAGTATGTGTTTTTAATTTCTATTTGTATGATTCTAAGTTTAATTTCTATTTGTATGTTTCTAATTTGTGATTTTAAATTTTAGGATTTGTATGAAGTTTGATTTTATGAATTATCATTGCAAACGTGTTTAGGTTTCATATGGCAAATCATGTCAAATATTTTAACTAATGAAGTGTTTTCTTTTTTAATTTCAGCCTTCAGATCTTGCAAGTGAGCCTAATTCGCCTTTGAACGGAAGAGGATCATGTGGTGGAAGCAACATCTGATGTTTTTTAGATTATATATAATGGTAGAACAAGAGATATTGACTCTATGTTTTGTTATGATGATATCCCTTTTAGAGGAAGACATATTTTATGCTATTATTAATTATGTTTTGTATTGTCACAATGTCACAATTGATATTAGATTATATATGGGTATTTTGGACTACAATATTTAAGTTATTGACCATATTTATTTTTGAATTGAGTCATGTATTGATAAAATTTAAATCTTACAATACCATTAAATTGCAATTAAAAATAAGTGTGGCTTAGACAAAGAAAAAAAAAATTATATCATTTTATTAGAGGAGGTTAAAAACTCCCAGAAAACAAACAAAAAGGAAATTTAAAAAAAAAAAAAAAACAATGTATCTAAGGAGGTTAAAAACTCCCACAAATAAAACACTCATATTGCGGAGGTTTTTGATATGAATACCAGGGGTCGCAAAAAACCCCCGCAGATAATTTGTGGGATTAGTATAAGCGGGAATTTTCAAAACTCCCGCAAAACATTCTGCGGAGGTTAAAAACCGCCGCAATATAGAAAAAAACCGCCGCAATCCATGCGCGTTTTTTGTAGTGGCGGTTGACATCCCTTCAGTAGTTCATGTGTCAAAGTAATGTGTCTTTGTTTTTCTGTTTTTTTCAAAAAGATCCTTTCGTCTTGCCCGGGACGAAAGTGCAATCATGTAGGGCTGTTTTGTTTCAAGTACTACTTTTATTAATGGAAATGTGGTTTATCCCGATATCTATATTTATTGCTTTTTCTGGAAAATGGTAACACAAAAAACCCAAAAAATATTTTATTTTTATTTTCTGTTTTCAATCAATTACAAAAAGTCTGCATTCTCCACTCATTTTCTAAAGTCAATCATCAATCATACGCAGACTAAGCATCAATGAGCCCGTTGAACATAATAACCCCGCGCTCTCTCCCAACTTCGAATTCCCTGTCTACGAGGCCGAAGAGGAGGAGGATGAAGAAATTCCAGATGAAATTGCTCGGTTATTGGAATACGAGAAGAAAACCATTCAGCCTCATGAAGAGGTAGTAGAGGTGATTAACCTGGGAACCGAGGAAGATAAGAAGGAAGTCAAGATTGGGGCATTGCTTGAAGCAACTGTCAAACGAAGGGTGATTGAATTACTTAAAGAATATGTTGATGTGTTCACATGGTCATACCAGGATATGCCCGGCTTGGATCCCCGTATTGTGGAGCACCGTTTGCCTTTGAAGCCTGAATGCCCACCGGTCAAGCAAAAGCTAAGGAGAACTCGCCCTGACATGGCTCTCAAGATCAAAGAGGAAGTACAGAAGCAGATTAATGCAGGTTTTCTGGTCACATCAGAGTATCCCCAATGGTTAGCCAACATAGTGCCTGTTCCAAAGAAAGATGGCAAGGTCAGGATGTGTGTCGATTACCGGGATTTGAACAAGGCTAGTCCGAAAGATGATTTCCCTTTACCTCACATCGATGTATTGGTTGACAGTACTGCTAAGTCCAAAATTTTCTCCTTCATGGACGGTTTTTCGGGGTACAATCAGATCAAGATGGCAGTTGAAGACAGAGAAAAGACATCTTTCATCACGCCTTGGGGCACCTTTTGTTACAGGGTAATGTCTTTTGGGTTGATAAATGCAGGTGCCACTTATCAAAGAGGTATGACCACTCTTTTCCATGACATGATGCACAAAGAGATAGAAGTGTACGTGGATGATATGATCGTCAAATCGGGCACTGAAGAAGAACATGTTGAGTATCTGCTGAAAATGTTTCAACGGCTAAGAAAATATCAACTACGGCTGAATCCTAACAAGTGTACTTTCGGTGTTAGATCTGGAAAACTCTTGGGTTTCATTGTTAGTCAGAAGGGTATTGAGGTAGATCCCGACAAGGTCAGAGCTATTAGAGAGATGCCGGTTCCCCAGACAGAGAAACAAGTAAGAGGCTTTCTTGGGCGTTTGAATTACATCTCCCGTTTCATCTCGCACATGACAGCCACATGCGGGCCCATATTCAAGCTGCTTCGAAAAGATCAGGGTATTGTTTGGACTGAAGATTGTCAAAAGGCTTTTGATAGCATCAAGAATTATCTGCTAGAACCTCCAATTCTTATCCCTCCAGTTGAAGGAAGGCCTCTGATTATGTACCTGACTTTGTTAGAAGACTCTATGGGTTGTGTGCTCGGACAACAGAATGAGACTGGAAGGAAAGAGCATGCCATTTACTATTTGAGCAAGAAGTTTACAGATTGTGAGTCCAGATACTCCCTACTTGAGAAGACTTGTTGTGCATTAGCCTGGGCTGCGAAGCGTCTTCGTCACTACATGATTAACCACACCACCTGGTTAATATCCAAGATGGACCCGATCAAGTACATCTTTGAGAAACCCGCTTTGACGGGAAGAATTGCTCGTTGGCAGATGTTGTTGTCCAAGTATGATATTGAATACCGCACTCAGAAGGCAATCAAGGGTAGTATTCTTGCTGATCATCTGGCTCACCAACCAATTGAAGACTACCAACCCATCAAGTTTGACTTCCCTGATGAAGAAATTATGTATTTGAAGATGAAGGATTGTGATGAACCGTTGCCTGGGGAAGGTCCAGATCTCGAGTCTAGATGGGGTTTGATATTTAATGGAGCAGTGAATGTCTTTGGCAACGGAATTGGGGCAGTTATTATCACTCCTGAAGGTAATCATCTCCCTTTCGCTGCGAGGCTGCAGTTTGATTGCACGAATAATATGGCAGAATATGAGGCATGTATCTTGGGCATTGAAGAAGCCATTGACTTGAGAATCAAGAACCTTGATATCTACGGGGATTCAGCCCTCGTAATCAATCAGATCAAAGGAGAATGGGAAACTCGCCATCCTGGCTTGATTCCTTACAAAGACTATGCAAGGCGTTTGCTAATTTTCTTCAACAAGGTGGAGCTTCACCACATCCCTCATGATGAGAACCAGATGGCGGATGCGTTAGCAACTTTATCCTCCATGTATGAAGTGAGTCATCGGAACAATTTGCCAACGATCAGAATTCAGCACCTTGAGAGGCCCGCTCATGTGTTTGCAGTCGAAGAAGTTGTGGATGATAAGCCATGGTTCCATGATATCAAGTGTTTCCTCCAGAGTCAGGAGTATCCGCCCGGAGCATCCAGCAAAGACAAGAGAACTTTTAGAAGATTGTCTGGTAATTTCTTTCTGAATGGTGAGGTTTTATATAAAAGGAATTTTGACATGGTACTACTCAGGTGCGTAGACAAGCAAGAAGCAGAACTTTTGATGCACGAGGTACATGAAGGATCTTTTGGAAGTCACTCCAATGGACATGCAATGGCTAAGAAGTTGTTGAGAGCAGGCTATTACTGGATGACAATGGAAACAGATTGTTACAAGCATGCCAGGAAATGCCACAAATGTCAAATTTACGCTGACAGAATTCATGTACCGCCAACTACACTTAACGTTCTTTCTTCTCCATGGCCTTTCTCTATGTGGGGCATCGACATGATTGGAAGAATCGAACCGAAAGCTTCAAACGGGCATCGTTTCATTCTAGTGGCTATTGATTACTTCACCAAGTGGGTTGAAGCAGCATCCTATGCAAATGTGACTAAGCAAGTGGTAGTCCGTTTTATCAAGAATCAGATCATCTGCCGTTATGGTGTGCCCAACAGAATCATTACATATAACGGAACAAACTTGAACAACAAGATGATAAAAGATTTGTGTGAAGAGTTCAAGATTGAGCATCACAATTCTTCTCCTTACAGACCTCAGATGAATGGCGCAGTTGAGGCTGCAAACAAAAACATCAAGAAGATAGTGCAGAAGATGGTCGTCACATACAAGGACTGGCATGAGATGCTACCTTATGCTTTACATGGATATTGCACTTCGGTGCGTACCTCAACAGGGGCAACCCCTTTCTCTTTAGTGTATGGCATGGAAGCAGTACTCCCTGTGGAGGTTGAGATTCCATCAATGAGAGTTCTAATGGAGGCCCAATTGTCAGATGCTGAATGGTGCCAAAGCAGATATGATCAGCTGAATCTAATTGAAGAGAAGCGTATGAATGCTTTGTGCCACGGACAACTTTACCAACAGAGGATGAAGCAAAATTTTGACAAGAAGGTTCGTCCTCGTGTGTTTCAAGAAGGAGATCTTGTGCTTGTAATATCCCGCTTAGAAGTACCAGTTATACGTGTTAGAAGCTTAATGTGCAAGCAATGGCAAAGTTGTAATATGAGGCAATGGCAAAGTTGTAAATTGTGGGAAAATGACTATTTGGATTTATATGAAAATTTCCCCATGTTTATCTCATTTTCTCTAGTAAGCAAAACTGAAAATTTACTTCCTCTCCCTCTCTCATTTTCGTCCCCCATCCTCACCATTATTGTCATACCCCAATTTTTGACCTAAAATTTCTTTTTTTACTCATCTTTTTAGTTCGAAATTTTTCGTCGTCTCAGACGAAATTTCGACAGAGAGGTATTTTAAAATACCTCTTTTTTTTTTTTTGGTTTCATTCAGGTCCGTCTTTTTGTTTTTGTTTTTATTTTTATTTTTATCTTTATTTTTATTCTTTTAAATATTTTTAGTGTTTTTTATTTTTTTTTCTTCTTTTGTTACTAGTTACCTTTTTAGTTTTTTACAATCTGACTTTTCTGTGGAGAAGACTTTTTTTCATAAACTTGTGTTTTAATGTGTTTTAATTTGTCACTTAATGGTCTTTAATTCAGTATTATGTTCATTGATAACAAATAGTGTATTTTAACTCTGAGGCATGAGGAACACAGGGGGACCGAATTCAACTGGTCAGAAACACACGCCTAGTCACAAAACACAACAAAAATCCAGCCACCTCCCTCACAGTCACACGCGGCCAAAACACTCCTTCCCCACCACCCAAAATACACGGCCAACAGCCATCAACACTCACGGCCCTCCACCAAATCCAACCACCAATCACCTCCACAACCACATACAACAACAATCCGGCCACTATCCTCCCAACCATCAAACACACACGCGCCACTCATCCCCCCTAACTAACCACTCCACCATTCGCGGCCTTCACCACACATAGCCAGAACTGCAACTCGGCCAGCCTCATAACCACCCCACACAAACACGTGACACACCACAAAACATAGCCAAACAACCACGCGGATAAAATCAAATCCAAACCATCTCAAGTCCGAATCCAAGCCAACAGACCTCACTCAAACCCAAAACCCTCTAATCCGAAAACCCACAAACCCTAACCGAATTCAAAAGAGCAGTTTTCAAAGAGGTAATTTTTTTTCTTTCGAAAGTTTGAAACTTAGATCTAGCTCTTTTCGTAAAGCTTTTCAAAAAAATAAGTTTGGATTCGGAAAGAGAGAAGAAAAGGATATTTGAAAACGAATTTTTTTTTTAAAAAAAGAATTTTTTTTGTTCCGGCACGGTGGCGCCGCCGTCTTGGCCGGCGGCCACCGCGCAGGATTCCCTTTTTCCGGCCGAACAGCTTTAGAAGAGAGAACTTGAGAGGAAAGAGAGAAGAAGAAAGAGAAAGAAAATGGGTAAAATGAGCAAAATCTGTTTTTTTTTTCAAATTTATAGTTGACCCAAACCTTCAGGCCCACACGGCCCAGTCTCTCTTTCCTTCCACTTTTCTGATTTCTTTTCTGCACCCCCCTTTCTGCTACTGCACCCCCCTTTTCCTTTTTTTTTTATTTTATTTTATTTTCTTTATCATTTCTTGCATTTTACTTTTTAATTCCTTATTGCTTTTCATGCATGTTATTTCATGATATTTATCTCCTAGTATTTCATGCATTTTTTTTTATTTTTATTTTCCTTTTATTTCATGCATTTTTCATTTTATTTTTATTATTTGCATATTTACTTATTTTTAGTGCCTTTGCAATTTTTTATTTTTATTTATTATTTTGCCTTTTCTTAGAATGTATTTAGGTACCATGTAAATATAAATGAGAATATGCACTGACACCCACACTTTATTTATTCTGCTTTATGTCTTTTTTTTTATTTATTTATTTCGCTTTACAAAACCAAAAAATAAAAAATATTAGGTTAGTTTATTTTTTTTCAAAAAGGGTTTCGTGGTGATCCAACGTCACCACGGAAATTCCTCGTATTTAACTTTTAGTTACGTTTTAGTTCTAGTTCATTATTAAAAAAAAACAAAAAACATTCTAATAATCAAAAATCACAAAAAATCTTTTCATAAACAAACCTTGATTTTCAATCAAGTGCTCATTTTTTCTCTTTTATTTTCTTTAAATAACCATTAATCAACTTTAATAACACTTTAATTATTTTCAAAAATAAAAAACACAAACCAATTATCCTTTTTGCCACTTGGCTTTTATTTTATCTTTAAAACTTTTTTTAAAAACTAATAAAAAACATAAAACAAATCAAACGGCATTTCTACCCCAAACTACGAGGTTTTGATCCCTCACGGGTACGTAGGCAAAGGACCTTGTCCTTCCAAATCATAAAAAATACAAAAAAAACATTTTATTTTTCCTCACTACTCTAATTCATTCTTTTCTTTCTTTTAAAAAATAAGCAAGTTATAACCCAAAATAAATAAATAAAATCAAGAGGTTCTCGTAGAGTACTACGAACGTTTAGGGTGCTAACACCTTCCCTAAACGTAACTAACCCCCGAACCCAAAATCTTTAAAATGTGGTAATTTAGAACTTTTTTCCACTTTTCTTTTAAAAAATTAAAAGTTCAGTCGTGAAATAAAATAGTGAGTCAACGCTAATCAATAGCTTGATCTCCGAAAATCACCGCGACAATTATCATCTCATCAATCATCATCCTTAAAGAAATCAAACTCCCACCTAAACTCTTGTGTTGCAAGCAAGCTTATTTTGGGGGAATTTGGAGCAAGAAGAAGCTAGGAAAGCCAAGGAATAGAAGTTTTCTTGAGTAGAGGCTTTGGGCTTGAAGCTAGGGTTTGGATTTCTGAACTTAGCAAGCATCTTTTGAGGTTAAGGTGAGCTCCTAGAGGGTTTTAGAACCCACTTTGTATAAGCTTTGATGTTAATAGTATTGAGAGCTAGTTTTGCAATTTTATGCCCTAGTTCCCTTTGGTTGGTAATTTCTTGTTCACATATGTTATAAGCTGTCATATGCCTTAGAATTATGCCTTAAGCTGTTGTGATGTTTGGGTAGGATTGGATAAGCTAAAATGGTGGAAAATTATGTTTTGAACTTGCCTATGCTGTCCAACTGCAGGTAAAATCGTGTCACGATTTTACAACCGTGTCACGATTTTATAGGCAGATCATACCACGTTTTCTGGGTAGAAAATCGTGACACGATTTCCAAATCGTGTCACGATTCCACAGCATACAGGGGAGACTTTGTTTTTCATTAGCTCTTGCACCATTTTAGCCGTTCAATACTATTTTCAAATTCCTTAAGCATCGTGCAATGGCTAGGTATCACTTCTAAGTATTAGATGACTTATTCCTTAGGGAATGTATGAATTACAAGGGAAAGGTTATAGCTTGATAAGTCGAGAACCTATATCAGGTGAATAAGGTTATAGACGTATTCTTTTGGAATACATAGGCAATGGGAATGCTTCGGCAATTATAGTTACAGATAGGTTTATAGTGTTGGTTTTCCAACGATCATAGGTGGCTTATGAGAACGATAAGCCAAGAATTATAGGTTACAGGTTATATGTTACAGGATTGTTATAGGATTAAAGTGACTGATTGTATGCTTACATGTTATAGTCAAAGAATTATGTCAAAGATAATGGCGTGTTCGCACGTTTTACAGTTACAGTTACAGGGCGTGTTCAGCAGACTCCGGGATTCGCCGGATGGGACTTCTCCGAGAGGGTTGTCCACACGTTTTATAGGGAGTCCGGTGTTAGCCTGATATGATAGGAATTTCACCGGTTTATAGGGAGATGTACCTCGGGGTTACTCCACCCGGGCCGCACTCCGTAAAACGAACTCAGATTAATTGCTTGTTCAACGCTAACAGCTAACATAAAACACTTTATTTGTATTATGTTTTACAGTTATAGTTACAGTTATAGTCACAGGAAGTTTATAGTTACAGGCAGATTATAGTTAAAGTTATAGGCAGGTTTACGAGACTTGGCGATTCTAGAATTCCCCTAAATTGCCAAGGTAGGCATGGCGACCCTAGGTTCCCTGTGGTTGTCAACAGTAGGTTGGGTAGAGCTCACTGAGACATTATGTCTCATCCTATTCCTTCTGGTGCAGGTTCACAGGCAGGATCTCAGGCAGCACGCAACAAGGGTAAGGAAAAAGCTTTGGACTGATCGTGCTAATGTTATGTGTTTTATAGTTGGACTGTATTATGTGGTTATACTTACATTGTACTTGTATCAGAGATGTTGTATAAACCTTGGAATGTAATATTACAATGTGATGTAATATTTGAATGAACTTTTTATATTGTAAATTAATGTATCCAGTACGAAATTTTAATACTCGTATAAGATCCTAGGCAATCTTAATATGGGTGTTACAATTTGGTATCAGAGCAGGTCGATTCAGACCGTGCCTTGGGTCATTAAAATACAATTCAAGTTGTGGATCTCTTGGATCCGGGACATTATTCTAAATGATATATCTGGTTAAAACTGATCACTTTGACTTGTGTATGACAGTTAGGATAAGATGTCCGGGAGGAGAAGAGGTCCTGGCAGGCCTAGATCGAATCAGGCTAATGCTGAGGAAGCCGGAGGAGACCCTAATATGAATTTTTGGGCTCAAATGATGCAACAGCAGCAGGCGTTGCAACAACAGTACCAAGAGCAGCAAGCTCAGGCTGCATTACAGCATCAACAGATGATGCTTATGATGCAGCAGCAAGCCCAACAGCAGGCTCAAACTCAGCATGAATGGATGGAGATGATGCACCATGGACAAGGTGCTCAACAGCAGACACCACCACCAGCAGTGGCAAATCCGTCCTTCCGGGAATTTAACAGAAACCACCCTCCTGAGTTTAATGGGGAAGGTGAACCTCCAGAAGCCAAGAGATGGCTAAAGCAGATTGAGAAAGTGTTCCGGATGGTGGAGTGCCCAGAAGAGAGTAAAGTATTGTTGGCAACCAACCAGTTCAGAGGCGCAGCAGAGGATTGGTGGGAATCTGCTCAACGCCGAATGATAGCAAATGACATTGAGATTAATTGGGATAATTTCAAGGAAGCAATGTTAGAGAAGTATATCCCGATGTCCTACAAAGTAAAGAAAGAACAAGAGTTCCTTGAGTTGAAACAAGGTGGCATGTCAGTCACCGAGTTTACTAAGAAGTTTGAAGAGTTGTCATACTACTCCTCTCACAACGAGTATGCCGGTAATGAGAACTGGAAGATGAATCAGTATAGGCGTGGGTTGAGAGGTGAAATTGATACGGCAGTGAGCCTTCAAAGGAATACCAGCTACGATGAAATGGTTCACGATAGTTTGGTTGCTGAAGCGGGTTTTGCCAAGACCGCAAAAGAGAAAGCTACAGCATATGAAAAGAGAAAGGGCAAGTTTCAAGATAGGTATCAAGAGAATAAGCCTAAGGGCTCTCCTAAGAGGGGCAAACAGTCATTTTCATCACAGGCGGTTGTCATTTGTAAACATTGTGGGAAATCCCATTACGGTGAATGCATGAGGCGTACAGGTGTGTGTTTCGGGTGTAGGCAGCCGGGGCACATTTTAGCAAATTGTCCAGAAAGAAGAGGTAAAAGTGGAGCTGAAGGTACTACAACAAGTAAGGGCAGGGTGTACTCCCTTGATGGCCAGAAGGCTTTGGCAAATGAAGATTTAATTGCCGGTATGTGTTACTTAGGCCAAACTCCAATTAAAGTGTGTTTTGATTGTGGTGCAACATGTTCCTTTATTTCTTACAAGTGTGTAGAAGTATTACAGTTGTCTATGTCACCGTTGATACCTCCTATGACGGTATCTATCGCTACTGAGGGCGGAGTTGTAGCTAGTTTTATATGTGAAAATTGCCCAATCACTGTATCTAGCAAGACATACTATATAGATTTTGTGTGCTTCCCATGATACAACTTGATGTGATCCTAGGAATGGATTGACTTTCTGCTAATCATGTGTACATTGGATGTGCGGAAAAGTGTATTTTTATGCCTACAGATGATACGACAGAAGGTGTGGCTTTATCAGAGTTAATCAACCGCACTCATCAGCTCACCCAGCTAATGTGTGCTCAAGATAGGGGTTTTTATGTAATGGTTACTGTGACTTCAGAATCAGAACTGAGTCCCAGTGACATTCCTGTTGTCAGTGATTATCTAGATGTTTTTCCTTCTGAGATAATCAATTTACCCCCAGAAAGAGAAGTTGAGTTTTCTATTGATCTCATCCCAGGATCGGAGCCAGTATCAGTGGCGCCGTATAGAATGTCACCATCAGAGTTAAAGGAATTGAAGTCTCAGTTAGAAGACTTAATTCAGAAACATTTTATCAGGCCCAGTGTGTCACCTTGGGGTGCACCAGTGTTGTTGGTTAAGAAGAAGGATGGTAGTATGAGATTGTGCATCGACTACCGTCGACTGAATAAAGTAACAATTAAGAACAAGTATCCACTCCCGAGGATTGATGATCTTTTGGATCAGCTCAAAGGAGCCGCAGTGTTTTCAAAGATTGATCTCAGATCAGGATACCACCAGACTCGTATCAAGTCGTCAGATGTGTCCAAGACGGCGTTCAGAACACGTTACGGACATTATGAATTTCTGGTTATGCCTTTTGGAGTGACTAATGCTCCAGCAGTGTTTATGGACTACATGAATAGAATTTTCCAGCCTTACCTGGATCAGTTTGTAGTAATCTTCATTGATGATATCTTGATCTATTCAAAGGACTCACAGGAACATGCTCAGCATCTGAGGATTGTTTTGGACATTCTCAGAGAAAATCAGTTATATGCAAAATTCAGCAAATGTGAATTTTGGTTATCGGAAATTCAGTTTTTAGGCCATGTTATCTCTAAAGGAGGAGTGTCAGTAGACTCATCTAAAGTTGAAGCTGTCCTTAATTGGGCCAGACCAGTGAATGTAACCGAAGTTCGGAGTTTTCTGGGTTTAGCAGGTTACTACCGAAGATTTATTATGAGATTTTCACAGATTGCGTTGCCTTTGACACGCCTCACGAGAAAAGATGTGCCTTTCGTCTGGGACGAAGATTGTGAGAAAAGTTTTCGGACTTTGAGGAAGAAATTATCCGAGGCTCCAGTGCTAGCAATACCGGATCCCGAAAAGAAATATGTTGTATATTGTGATGCGTCCTCTAAAGGACTAGGCAGTGTGCTCATGCAAGAAGGTAATGTAATAGCTTATGCTTCTCGGCAGCTTAAATCTCATGAGGAGAATTACCCTACTCATGACCTTGAATTGGCAACTATAGTTTTTGCTCTGAAAGTATGGAGGCACCATTTATATGGAGCACAAGTTGACTTGTTCAGTGACCACAAAAGTTTAAAGTATTTGTTCGATCAACGAGAACTGAACATGAGACAGAGAAGATGGATGAAATACTTAAAGGATTTTGATTTTGAATTAAAGTATCACCCGGGAAAGGCGAACGTAGTTGCTGACGCCTTGAGCAGGAAATCCTTGATGAGAGCAGAAGTGCTGATGCACACCTGTGGATTGTATGAGAAATTTAGAGATCTTAATCTCAGTGTTACAGAGATGGGTGATGGCATTTTGTTGCAAAGATTAGAGGTTACTTGTGATTTGCGGTCCAGAATCACACAAGCTCAAGAATCGGATATGGATCTTCAGAGGAGGATTGGGCAGTCAGAGTTTTCAAGGGCATCGGATGGTACTCTGTTATTTGAAGGTAGAGTTTGTGTTCCTGATGATGCTAATTTAAAAAGGTTGATTTTGGAAGAGGCACACAAGAGTAGTTTCAGTATTCACCCAGGTACCACAAAAATGTATCAAGATTTAAAGAAAGATTATTGGTGGCCGGGGATGAAGACCGATATTGCGGAATTCGTATCGCGATGTATTGTGTGTCAACAAGTGAAGATTGAACATCAGAGGCCTGCAGGGATGCTGGTACCATTGGAAATCCCTCAGTGGAAATGGGAAGAGATCTTTATGGATTTTGTAACAAGGTTACCTCGGACTCAGCGAGGACATGATTCAATTTGGGTAGTTGTCGACCGGTTAACTAAGTCTGCTCACTTTTTACCGGTTAGGACTACGTACAGGGCTGCTCAGTATGCAGAATTGTTCATAGCAGAAATTGTGAAACTGCACGGTGTTCCAACTAGTATTGTTTCGGATAGAGATCCTATCTTTACTTCTCACTTTTGGAAAGCTTTTCAAAAGGCTTTGGGAACAAGGTTAAAGTTGAGTACGTCTCATCATCCTCAAACAGATGGACAATCTGAGAGAACTATACAGACGTTAGAGGATATTCTACGTGCATGCATTCTAGAGGATGGAGGAAGTTGGAATAACCATTTGCCTTTAATTGAATTTTCTTATAATAACAGTTACCATTCAAGTATCGGAATGGCACCTTATGAGGCACTGTATGGCAGAAGGTGTAGAACACCGCTTTGTTGGTCAGAGGTTGGAGATAAAAGTATTCTGGGACCTGAGATTATCCAAGAGACAACTTTAAAGATTAAATCCATTCAGGATAAGATCAGAACTGCTCAAAGTCGACAGAAGAGTTATACGGACAAGAGGCGAAGACCTCTAGAGTTCGAAGTGGGAGATCATGTTTTCCTGAAAGTTACCCCTAAGTTGGGGTTACGAGGTGTTTACAGGACAAAGAAATTGAGTCCAAGATTTATTGGGCCATTTCAGATACTCAAACGTGTCGGATCAGCAGCTTACCAGTTGGCTCTGCCACCGGCTATGTCAGGATTACATGATGTTTTCCATGTTTCACAGTTAAGGAAGTTCATTCCTGATCCTCACCAACTAGTAGAGTTGGAAACCATCGACTTGAGATCAGATTTGACTTTTCGGCCCAAACCGGAACGGATTATTGAACGTGATGTCAAAGCATTGAGGAACAAAGAGATTCCAATTGTTAAAGTCATATGGAAAGGTTCTCCCTACGGTGAAGCTACATGGGAATTGGAATCAGAGATGCTGGAGAGCTACCCGCATCTGTTTACAGGTAATTTCTAAATTTCGAGGACGAAATTTCTTTAAGGGGGGTAGAGTGTAATATCCCGCTTAGAAGTACCAGTTATACGTGTTAGAAGCTTAATGTGCAAGCAATGGCAAAGTTGTAATATGAGGCAATGGCAAAGTTGTAAATTGTGGGAAAATGACTATTTGGATTTATATGAAAATTTCCCCATGTTTATCTCATTTTCCCTAGTAAGCAAAACTGAAAATTTACTTCATCTCCCTCTCTCATTTTCGTCCCCCATCCTCACCATTATCATCTCATCAATCATCATCCTTAAAGAAATCAAACTCCCACCTAAACTCTTGTGTTGCAAGCAAGCTTATTTTGGGGGAATTTGGAGCAAGAAGAAGCTAGGAAAGCCAAGGAATAGAAGTTTTCTTGAGTAGAGGCTTTGGGCTTGAAGCTAGGGTTTGGATTTCTGAACTTAGCAAGCATCTTTTGAGGTTAAGGTGAGCTCCTAGAGGGTTTTAGAACCCACTTTGTATAAGCTTTGATGTTAATAGTATTGAGAGCTAGTTTTGCAATTTTATGCCCTAGTTCCCTTTGGTTTGTAATTTCTTGTTCACATATGTTATAAGCTGTCATATGCCTTAGAATTATGCCTTAAGCTGTTGTGATGTTTGGGTAGGATTGGATAAGCTAAAATGGTGGAAAATTATGTTTTGAACTTGCCTATGCTGTCCAACTGCAGGTAAAATCGTGTCACGATTTTACAACCGTGTCACGATTTTATAGGCAGATCATACCACGTTTTCTGGGTAGAAAATCGTGACACGATTTCCAAATCGTGTCACGATTCCACAGCATACAGGGGAGACTTTGTTTTTCATTAGCTCTTGCACCATTTTAGCCGTTCAATACTATTTTCAAATTCCTTAAGCATCGTGCAATGGCTAGGTATCACTTCTAAGTATTAGATGACTTATTCCTTAGGGAATGTATGAATTACAAGGGAAAGGTTATAGCTTGATAAGTCGAGAACCTATATCAGGTGAATAAGGTTATAGACGTATTCTTTTGGAATACATAGGCAATGGGAATGCTTCGGCAATTATAGTTACAGATAGGTTTATAGTGTTGGTTTTCCAACGATCATAGGTGGCTTATGAGAACGATAAGCCAAGAATTATAGGTTACAGGTTATATGTTACAGGATTGTTATAGGATTAAAGTGACTGATTGTATGCTTACATGTTATAGTCAAAGAATTATGTCAAAGATAATGGCGTGTTCGCACGTTTTACAGTTACAGTTACAGGGCGTGTTCAGCAGACTCCGGGATTCGCCGGATGGGACTTCTCCGAGAGGGTTGTCCACACGTTTTATAGGGAGTCCGGTGTTAGCCTGATATGATAGGAATTTCACCGGTTTATAGGGAGATGTACCTCGGGGTTACTCCACCCGGGCCGCACTCCGTAAAACGAACTCAGATTAATTGCTTGTTCAACGCTAACAGCTAACATAAAACACTTTATTTGTATTATGTTTTACAGTTATAGTTACAGTTATAGTCACAGGAAGTTTATAGTTACAGGCAGATTATAGTTAAAGTTATAGGCAGGTTTACGAGACTTGGCGATTCTAGAATTCCCCTAAATTGCCAAGGTAGGCATGGCGACCCTAGGTTCCCTGTGGTTGTCAACAGTAGGTTGGGTAGAGCTCACTGAGACATTATGTCTCATCCTATTCCTTCTGGTGCAGGTTCACAGGCAGGATCTCAGGCAGCACGCAACAAGGGTAAGGAAAAAGCTTTGGACTGATCGTGCTAATGTTATGTGTTTTATAGTTGGACTGTATTATGTGGTTATACTTACATTGTACTTGTATCAGAGATGTTGTATAAACCTTGGAATGTAATATTACAATGTGATGTAATATTTGAATGAACTTTTTATATTGTAAATTAATGTATCCAGTACGAAATTTTAATACTCGTATAAGATCCTAGGCAATCTTAATATGGGTGTTACAATTTGGTATCAGAGCAGGTCGATTCAGACCGTGCCTTGGGTCATTAAAATACAATTCAAGTTGTGGATCTCTTGGATCCGGGACATTATTCTAAATGATATATCTGGTTAAAACTGATCACTTTGACTTGTGTATGACAGTTAGGATAAGATGTCCGGGAGGAGAAGAGGTCCTGGCAGGCCTAGATCGAATCAGGCTAATGCTGAGGAAGCCGGAGGAGACCCTAATATGAATTTTTGGGCTCAAATGATGCAACAGCAGCAGGCGTTGCAACAACAGTACCAAGAGCAGCAAGCTCAGGCTGCATTACAGCATCAACAGATGATGCTTATGATGCAGCAGCAAGCCCAACAGCAGGCTCAAACTCAGCATGAATGGATGGAGATGATGCACCATGGACAAGGTGCTCAACAGCAGACACCACCACCAGCAGTGGCAAATCCGTCCTTCCGGGAATTTAACAGAAACCACCCTCCTGAGTTTAATGGGGAAGGTGAACCTCCAGAAGCCAAGAGATGGCTAAAGCAGATTGAGAAAGTGTTCCGGATGGTGGAGTGCCCAGAAGAGAGTAAAGTATTGTTGGCAACCAACCAGTTCAGAGGCGCAGCAGAGGATTGGTGGGAATCTGCTCAACGCCGAATGATAGCAAATGACATTGAGATTAATTGGGATAATTTCAAGGAAGCAATGTTAGAGAAGTATATCCCGATGTCCTACAAAGTAAAGAAAGAACAAGAGTTCCTTGAGTTGAAACAAGGTGGCATGTCAGTCACCGAGTTTACTAAGAAGTTTGAAGAGTTGTCATACTACTCCTCTCACAACGAGTATGCCGGTAATGAGAACTGGAAGATGAATCAGTATAGGCGTGGGTTGAGAGGTGAAATTGATACGGCAGTGAGCCTTCAAAGGAATACCAGCTACGATGAAATGGTTCACGATAGTTTGGTTGCTGAAGCGGGTTTTGCCAAGACCGCAAAAGAGAAAGCTACAGCATATGAAAAGAGAAAGGGCAAGTTTCAAGATAGGTATCAAGAGAATAAGCCTAAGGGCTCTCCTAAGAGGGGCAAACAGTCATTTTCATCACAGGCGGTTGTCATTTGTAAACATTGTGGGAAATCCCATTACGGTGAATGCATGAGGCGTACAGGTGTGTGTTTCGGGTGTAGGCAGCCGGGGCACATTTTAGCAAATTGTCCAGAAAGAAGAGGTAAAAGTGGAGCTGAAGGTACTACAACAAGTAAGGGCAGGGTGTACTCCCTTGATGGCCAGAAGGCTTTGGCAAATGAAGATTTAATTGCCGGTATGTGTTACTTAGGCCAAACTCCAATTAAAGTGTTTTTTGATTGTGGTGCAACATGTTCCTTTATTTCTTACAAGTGTGTAGAAGTATTACAGTTGTCTATGTCACCGTTGATACCTCCTATGACGGTATCTATCGCTACTGAGGGCGGAGTTGTAGCTAGTTTTATATGTGAAAATTGCCCAATCACTGTATCTAGCAAGACATACTATATAGATTTTGTGTGCTTCCCATGATACAACTTGATGTGATCCTAGGAATGGATTGACTTTCTGCTAATCATGTGTACATTGGATGTGCGGAAAAGTGTATTTTTATGCCTACAGATGATACGACAGAAGGTGTGGCTTTATCAGAGTTAATCAACCGCACTCATCAGCTCACCCAGCTAATGTGTGCTCAAGATAGGGGTTTTTATGTAATGGTTACTGTGACTTCAGAATCAGAACTGAGTCCCAGTGACATTCCTGTTGTCAGTGATTATCTAGATGTTTTTCCTTCTGAGATAATCAATTTACCCCCAGAAAGAGAAGTTGAGTTTTCTATTGATCTCATCCCAGGATCGGAGCCAGTATCAGTGGCGCCGTATAGAATGTCACCATCAGAGTTAAAGGAATTGAAGTCTCAGTTAGAAGACTTAATTCAGAAACATTTTATCAGGCCCAGTGTGTCACCTTGGGGTGCACCAGTGTTGTTGGTTAAGAAGAAGGATGGTAGTATGAGATTGTGCATCGACTACCGTCGACTGAATAAAGTAACAATTAAGAACAAGTATCCACTCCCGAGGATTGATGATCTTTTGGATCAGCTCAAAGGAGCCGCAGTGTTTTCAAAGATTGATCTCAGATCAGGATACCACCAGACTCGTATCAAGTCGTCAGATGTGTCCAAGACGGCGTTCAGAACACGTTACGGACATTATGAATTTCTGGTTATGCCTTTTGGAGTGACTAATGCTCCAGCAGTGTTTATGGACTACATGAATAGAATTTTCCAGCCTTACCTGGATCAGTTTGTAGTAATCTTCATTGATGATATCTTGATCTATTCAAAGGACTCACAGGAACATGCTCAGCATCTGAGGATTGTTTTGGACATTCTCAGAGAAAATCAGTTATATGCAAAATTCAGCAAATGTGAATTTTGGTTATCGGAAATTCAGTTTTTAGGCCATGTTATCTCTAAAGGAGGAGTGTCAGTAGACTCATCTAAAGTTGAAGCTGTCCTTAATTGGGCCAGACCAGTGAATGTAACCGAAGTTCGGAGTTTTCTGGGTTTAGCAGGTTACTACCGAAGATTTATTATGAGATTTTCACAGATTGCGTTGCCTTTGACACGCCTCACGAGAAAAGATGTGCCTTTCGTCTGGGACGAAGATTGTGAGAAAAGTTTTCGGACTTTGAGGAAGAAATTATCCGAGGCTCCAGTGCTAGCAATACCGGATCCCGAAAAGAAATATGTTGTATATTGTGATGCGTCCTCTAAAGGACTAGGCAGTGTGCTCATGCAAGAAGGTAATGTAATAGCTTATGCTTCTCGGCAGCTTAAATCTCATGAGGAGAATTACCCTACTCATGACCTTGAATTGGCAACTATAGTTTTTGCTCTGAAAGTATGGAGGCACCATTTATATGGAGCACAAGTTGACTTGTTCAGTGACCACAAAAGTTTAAAGTATTTGTTCGATCAACGAGAACTGAACATGAGACAGAGAAGATGGATGAAATACTTAAAGGATTTTGATTTTGAATTAAAGTATCACCCGGGAAAGGCGAACGTAGTTGCTGACGCCTTGAGCAGGAAATCCTTGATGAGAGCAGAAGTGCTGATGCACACCTGTGGATTGTATGAGAAATTTAGAGATCTTAATCTCAGTGTTACAGAGATGGGTGATGGCATTTTGTTGCAAAGATTAGAGGTTACTTGTGATTTGCGGTCCAGAATCACACAAGCTCAAGAATCGGATATGGATCTTCAGAGGAGGATTGGGCAGTCAGAGTTTTCAAGGGCATCGGATGGTACTCTGTTATTTGAAGGTAGAGTTTGTGTTCCTGATGATGCTAATTTAAAAAGGTTGATTTTGGAAGAGGCACACAAGAGTAGTTTCAGTATTCACCCAGGTACCACAAAAATGTATCAAGATTTAAAGAAAGATTATTGGTGGCCGGGGATGAAGACCGATATTGCGGAATTCGTATCGCGATGTATTGTGTGTCAACAAGTGAAGATTGAACATCAGAGGCCTGCAGGGATGCTGGTACCATTGGAAATCCCTCAGTGGAAATGGGAAGAGATCTTTATGGATTTTGTAACAAGGTTACCTCGGACTCAGCGAGGACATGATTCAATTTGGGTAGTTGTCGACCGGTTAACTAAGTCTGCTCACTTTTTACCGGTTAGGACTACGTACAGGGCTGCTCAGTATGCAGAATTGTTCATAGCAGAAATTGTGAAACTGCACGGTGTTCCAACTAGTATTGTTTCGGATAGAGATCCTATCTTTACTTCTCACTTTTGGAAAGCTTTTCAAAAGGCTTTGGGAACAAGGTTAAAGTTGAGTACGTCTCATCATCCTCAAACAGATGGACAATCTGAGAGAACTATACAGACGTTAGAGGATATTCTACGTGCATGCATTCTAGAGGATGGAGGAAGTTGGAATAACCATTTGCCTTTAATTGAATTTTCTTATAATAACAGTTACCATTCAAGTATCGGAATGGCACCTTATGAGGCACTGTATGGCAGAAGGTGTAGAACACCGCTTTGTTGGTCAGAGGTTGGAGATAAAAGTATTCTGGGACCTGAGATTATCCAAGAGACAACTTTAAAGATTAAATCCATTCAGGATAAGATCAGAACTGCTCAAAGTCGACAGAAGAGTTATACGGACAAGAGGCGAAGACCTCTAGAGTTCGAAGTGGGAGATCATGTTTTCCTGAAAGTTACCCCTAAGTTGGGGTTACGAGGTGTTTACAGGACAAAGAAATTGAGTCCAAGATTTATTGGGCCATTTCAGATACTCAAACGTGTCGGATCAGCAGCTTACCAGTTGGCTCTGCCACCGGCTATGTCAGGATTACATGATGTTTTCCATGTTTCACAGTTAAGGAAGTTCATTCCTGATCCTCACCAACTAGTAGAGTTGGAAACCATCGACTTGAGATCAGATTTGACTTTTCGGCCCAAACCGGAACGGATTATTGAACGTGATGTCAAAGCATTGAGGAACAAAGAGATTCCAATTGTTAAAGTCATATGGAAAGGTTCTCCCTACGGTGAAGCTACATGGGAATTGGAATCAGAGATGCTGGAGAGCTACCCGCATCTGTTTACAGGTAATTTCTAAATTTCGAGGACGAAATTTCTTTAAGGGGGGTAGAGTGTAATATCCCGCTTAGAAGTACCAGTTATACGTGTTAGAAGCTTAATGTGCAAGCAATGGCAAAGTTGTAATATGAGGCAATGGCAAAGTTGTAAATTGTGGGAAAATGACTATTTGGATTTATATGAAAATTTCCCCATGTTTATCTCATTTTCCCTAGTAAGCAAAACTGAAAATTTACTTCATCTCCCTCTCTCATTTTCGTCCCCCATCCTCACCATTATCATCTCATCAATCATCATCCTTAAAGAAATCAAACTCCCACCTAAACTCTTGTGTTGCAAGCAAGCTTATTTTGGGGGAATTTGGAGCAAGAAGAAGCTAGGAAAGCCAAGGAATAGAAGTTTTCTTGAGTAGAGGCTTTGGGCTTGAAGCTAGGGTTTGGATTTCTGAACTTAGCAAGCATCTTTTGAGGTTAAGGTGAGCTCCTAGAGGGTTTTAGAACCCACTTTGTATAAGCTTTGATGTTAATAGTATTGAGAGCTAGTTTTGCAATTTTATGCCCTAGTTCCCTTTGGTTGGTAATTTCTTGTTCACATATGTTATAAGCTGTCATATGCCTTAGAATTATGCCTTAAGCTGTTGTGATGTTTGGGTAGGATTGGATAAGCTAAAATGGTGGAAAATTATGTTTTGAACTTGCCTATGCTGTCCAACTGCAGGTAAAATCGTGTCACGATTTTACAACCGTGTCACGATTTTATAGGCAGATCATACCACGTTTTCTGGGTAGAAAATCGTGACACGATTTCCAAATCGTGTCACGATTCCACAGCATACAGGGGAGACTTTGTTTTTCATTAGCTCTTGCACCATTTTAGCCGTTCAATACTATTTTCAAATTCCTTAAGCATCGTGCAATGGCTAGGTATCACTTCTAAGTATTAGATGACTTATTCCTTAGGGAATGTATGAATTACAAGGGAAAGGTTATAGCTTGATAAGTCGAGAACCTATATCAGGTGAATAAGGTTATAGACGTATTCTTTTGGAATACATAGGCAATGGGAATGCTTCGGCAATTATAGTTACAGATAGGTTTATAGTGTTGGTTTTCCAACGATCATAGGTGGCTTATGAGAACGATAAGCCAAGAATTATAGGTTACAGGTTATATGTTACAGGATTGTTATAGGATTAAAGTGACTGATTGTATGCTTACATGTTATAGTCAAAGAATTATGTCAAAGATAATGGCGTGTTCGCACGTTTTACAGTTACAGTTACAGGGCGTGTTCAGCAGACTCCGGGATTCGCCGGATGGGACTTCTCCGAGAGGGTTGTCCACACGTTTTATAGGGAGTCCGGTGTTAGCCTGATATGATAGGAATTTCACCGGTTTATAGGGAGATGTACCTCGGGGTTACTCCACCCGGGCCGCACTCCGTAAAACGAACTCAGATTAATTGCTTGTTCAACGCTAACAGCTAACATAAAACACTTTATTTGTATTATGTTTTACAGTTATAGTTACAGTTATAGTCACAGGAAGTTTATAGTTACAGGCAGATTATAGTTAAAGTTATAGGCAGGTTTACGAGACTTGGCAATTCTAGAATTCCCCTAAATTGCCAAGGTAGGCATGGCGACCCTAGGTTCCATGTGGTTGTCAACAGTAGGTTGGGTAGAGCTCACTGAGACATTATGTCTCATCCCATTCCTTCTGGTGCAGGTTCACAGGCAGGATCTCAGGCAGCACGCAACAAGGGTAAGGAAAAAGCTTTGGACTGATCGTGCTGATGTTATGTGTTTTATAGTTGGACTGTATTATGTGGTTATACTTACATTGTACTTGTATCAGAGATGTTGTATAAACCTTGGAATGTAATATTACAATGTGATGTAATATTTGAATGAACTTTTTATATTGTAAATTAATGTATCCAGTACGAAATTTTAATACTCGTATAAGATCCTAGGCAATCTTAATATGGGTGTTACAGTGCTCAAGAAGGTTCTATCTTTCCAACCTGATTCCAGAGGCAAGTGGACGCCTAATTACGAAGGCCCATATGTCGTCAAGAGAGCTTTCTCAGGTGGCGCGTTGACTCTTACGACTATGGATGGTGATGAGCTCCCTCGTCCTGTGAATGCTGATGCAGTCAAGAAATACTTTGTCTAAAAAATAAAAGAATGGCTCGGTAAGTCGAAAACCCGAAAGGGCGGCTTAGGCAAAAATGAGCGTCTCGGTGGATCGAAAACCCGAAAGGGCGGTCCAGGCAAAAATTAGAGACATAAAATAAAAATAATCATCCTGATAGGTCGAAAACTCGAAAGGGCGATCTATGCAAAAGTTAAGGATCAAAAGGCAAAGTAACTGCATCGAGCTGATCTTTACTCACTTGGGGCCCATTAAATGTCAAAGAGACTCTGAATCTGAAGCATTCAAGCAGTGGAATTCAAAGTTGTCAAAGGGAACAACAGTTATTGTGTTCAATGCACCTTTAATTTATATTTACCATTTTCCAAACTTTGTAAGATCCGTGGAGCCGTGCCATTGGCGGGTCACCACTCCTTTAAAGAAATTTGAGCTTGTGGCCTTTCATTTGGAATTCTCATTTATTCAGCTTATAAAACCTTTTCTATTTTTAATGGTAGTATGTGAAACAAAATATTTTTTAAAATCATAAATATTTCTCATGTCTTTTTGAAAAGCACAAACAACAAATACATTTTCTCTGAACTCATGAATAAGTGAAGGGTGTGTCAACGGCTATCCTGAGAACGGATAAACTCGGTAGGTTGAACTTGGTCAATTGCTTAGAAAAAATATACAAAAGAAAGAAATAAAAAAAAGAAAAAGAGAAAAAACAGCTCGGTAAGTCGAAAACCCGAAAGGGCGGCTTAGGCAAAAATGAGCGTCCCGGTGGATCGAAAACCCGAAAGGGCGGTCCAGGCAAAAATTAGGGGCATACAAAAGAATATATTCCCGGTGGGCTGAAAACCCGAAAGGGCGGTCCAGGCAAAAATTAGGGATTAAAAAAAAACAAAAAAAATAAGCATAACCACAGAAGCACCAGTTCTTCTACCATGGTTTTTGGATTGATACGTTCTCCCCAGGAAGTGCTTACTCCCCATCAGTTGTTGCATATGTCGGGCTTTACCCTATTTTGATATGTCCCCAGTGGCATCATCCCCATTGAAAATTGCCGAGTGTTTGTGATGCGACGTCGGGTCACTTTCCATCTTATCCGTCCAATCTTGTCTCATCCAGTTTATCATTCATATAATCATACAAGTCGATCCTTCATAAAATCACACAAGTCAATTCTTCATACAATCATACAAGTCAACCCTCCATACAGTCATACAAGTCGTGTCGTCGTTCATGCATTCATACATTCATGCATATACACATTCATGCATATACAATCAAGACATATCATTCATGCATGGCTGCATTAAGCACCATGAGTCTTGCTTCAATTATCTTTCCATGCCAATCAATCATGAATAATTTGTAACACTTTTTTCCTCCCCAAGTGTCATCCCCAGTGCGTCTGGTCCCGAGATGTCACCCTCTTTTCGCCAAGCGGCAGTTCTTTAATGAACAGCTTGTGCATCATTTATCTTTGTTTCTTGTCGTTGGCTAGTTCGGCAATAACCCATACAGTTGACATTTATCTTTTTCTTGTCATCAGTTGACTAGTTCGGCAATAACCCGGACAGTTGACAGTTATCTTCCTTTCTTGTCGTCAATGGCAGTTCGGCAATAACCCGGACAGTTGACATTTATCTTCCTTTCTTGTCGTCAATGGCAGTTCGGCAATAACCCGGACAGTTGATATTTACCTTTATTTCTTGTCGTCAATGGCAGTTCGGCAATAACCCGGACAGTTGACATTTACCTTTATTTCTTGTCGTCAATGGCAGTTCGGCAATAACCCGGACAGTTGACATTTACCTTTATTTCTTGTCGTCAATGGCAGTTCGGCAATAACCCGGACAGTTGGCATTTACCTTTGTTCCTTTGTCGTCAATGGCAGTTCGGCAATAACCCGGACAGTTGACATTTACCTTTGTTTCTTGTCGTCAGTTGACTAGTTCGGCAATAACCCGAACAGCTGGCATTTACCCTTCTTCTTGTCATCAGTTGGCTAGTTCGGCAATAACCCGAACAGCTGGCATTTACCCTTTTTCTCGTCATTAGTTGGCTAGTTCGGCAATAACCCGAACAACTAACATTTACCTTTATTTCTTGTCGTCAATGGCAGTTCGGCAATAACCCGAACAGTTTACATTTACCTTTGTTTCTTGTCGTCAGTTGACTAGTTCGGCAATAACCCGAACAGCTGGCATTTACCCTTCTTCTTGTCATCAGTTGGCTAGTTCGGCAATAACCCGAACAGCTGGCATTTACCCTTTTTCTCGTCATTAGTTGGCTAGTTCGGCAATAACCCGAACAACTAACATTTACCTTTATTTCTTGTCGTCAATGGCAGTTCGGCAATAACCCGAACAGTTTACATTTACCTTTGTTTCTTGTCGTCAGTGGCAGTTCGGTATCAACCCGAACGACTGACATTCATCCCCAGTGAAACCATGTTATCCCCAGTGGAGTCGGACCCCGTTTCTTTAACAGACTCGGGTATCCTTTTGTTTTGTTATCCCCAGTCTAGCCATCCTCGCCGTCTTGCATTCATACTTGCATCGCGAACATTCAACATTACATGCATAGCATCACATGCATAGCTTTGCATTCATAACATTTTGCATATGAAACTGGTCAAAAATGGTGTACTCTGTATTTAAGTCTCTTCGACCCGTCAATTTAAAAATTCCACTTTTAAATCTCTGTAACGAAGAAACTTAAATAGGGGCATCTGTCATACCCCATTTTTGACCCATTTTTATTTCATTTCTCTCGTTTTTTAGGCCAGAAATTTTCGCCGTTTCAGACGAAATTTCGGCAGGGAGGTATTTTAAAATACCTCATTTTTGTTCCGAAGGCGACCGTTTTTATTTTATTTGTTATTATTTTTATTAGTTATTATTATTTTTATTTATTTTATTATTTTTATTTTATTCTTTTTTATTTTTTTTATTTTTAGTGTTTTCTGTTTTTTTCTTTTTATTTTCGTTTTTTATTATTAATATTTTTATTTTACTGATTAGTATTTATTTTTTAATTATTTTCAGTCCAATTTCAGTCCAGCCCAGAGGGGCGTTTTTGTCTTTTTTCGTTTACCCTGATTTTTTACTATAAAAAGCATTAAATGCACAGTACCAAAAAAAGTACACAGTACCCAAGAACTTGTCAGAGTCAATCAGTGGCAACACCACCGTCAACCAGCAACACCACCACCACTAAACCAGAATCCGGCCACCATAATCAAAACCACAAAAACACATGGCCAGGCACAAAATACCACAAATCAAAATCACAAGTCATCAACCGTACGTATATATACAAACTAACCCCAGATCCAAACAAATCCGAACCCAAACGGAACTAAAACAAACTTGAACCAAACGAACATAAGCCAGATTGTACCAAAGGCCAAGAAAGAGGTATCTCTTTTTTTTTGCTTCAAGCTCAGATCTAGACTTTTCTGAAAAGTTTTTAAAAAAACTAGTTACGGATTCGGACAAAGCTTAAAAAAGGGATAGTTAGAAACGTTTGTTTTTTAAAGAAGGGGTAGGTTGTCCTCTTCGGCGCAGTGGCGCCGCCCCCCTGGGCTGGCCGGCCGCCGCGCCGGAAGTTTGTGTAGGCCGGAAGTGGAGAGAAAGAGAAAAGGGATGAAGAAGAGGAGAGAGAAGCTATTCAGGAAAATGATTTAAAAAAACCAGCGTCGGCTTTATATAGCTCACCGGACCAGTTCGGTCCACTTAAACCGAACCGGTCCGGTTCACGCCTTGCAGCCCTTAAGCCCAGCAGCGCGCAGCCCATCTCTTCCTTCCCCTTTTCTGTCTTTCATTTTACTTCCTGCACCCCCCCTTTTCCTTCTGCACCCCTCTTCTTCTTCTCTTTTCTTTTTTACTTTATTTCTTTTTTGCACTTTTATTTTTTTTTAGTTTTTTTTATTTTTTCATGCACTTTATTTATTACCTTTAATTCCCAGTACCCCATGCATTTTTATTTATTTTTTTTATTTATTTTTTTTATTTTATGCATCATGTTTATTTTATGTCTTGCATTTTTATTTTATGCCTCATATTTAATTTTATGTCTTGCATTTTATTTTCTTTATTTATTTTCCAGCTCCATATTTATTTTTATGCCTTGCATTTTTATTTTCCAGTACCATATTTATTTTATGCCTTGCATTTTATTTTCTTTTTTATTTTATGCATCATATTTATTTTATTGTCTTGCATTTTTTTATTTTTAGCATCATGTTTATTTTATGTCTTGCATTTTTATTTTTTCAGCATCATATTTATTTATTGTTTTGCATTTCATGCATTTTTTATTTCTTTTTTAGCATATTTACTTTAATGCAATTGCACTTTTATCTTTATTATTTTTGTCATTTATTTTATTGCCATTAGAATGTGTCTAGGTCCAATGTAAATAAAAATATAAATGAGAATCTGCACCGACACCACATTTATTTATTATGCTTTATATCAAGGACGATAGCGTAATTTTGACCGTATCCGAGGAAAAGGACCCTCACTTGATCCAACGTCATTTTGAGGGATCCGGCGCGTTGGACTTTCTCAGCATAACTTAGTCTCTAGACCTTAGGACTTAACAAAATTTTCATAAAAAAGTCAAAAAAGTCAAAATCCAAAAAAAAACATTTTATAATCAAAATTTCAAAAAAAGTCAATCTTTGTCATTTCTTTCTTAATCAAATTTCAATCAACTTTTAATCAATCAAGCCTTTTTCAATTTAAAATCAATCAAACTCACCTCTTTTTATTCTTCTATGCCTTTCGGCTTCTTATCTTTCTCAAAACTTTTTTCAAACTTTAAAATCAACCAAAACAAATCACTCGGCTTTTTACCCCGAACTACATGATTTTGATCCCATTCGGGTATGTAGGCAAAATACTTTGTCTTTCCAAATCAATAAAAATAACAAAAATATTTTTCCTTTCTTTTAAATTCATTACTTTAATCTTTTCACACTTAAGCATTTATTTTACAAACAAATAATCAATTTAGCATAAAGATGATTAAAAACAAGAGGTTCCTATAGAGTACTATAGACGTTTAGGGTGCTAATACCTCCCCTTTGCGTAACCAACCCCCGGACCTTTGATCTCTTAAAAATAGGGTTTTTCGAACTTTTCTCCCTTTTCCTCGGAAAAATAAAAGATCGGTGGTGAACTTGAAATTGCGAGTCAACGCTAATTAATAGCTTGATATCCAAAAATCACCGCGACACTGCCCGTTCCAGCAATGCTGAAACCCCCTGTGCTCTAACTGGCGAGAACACATAAGACACAAAGTTTATCCTGATAATTAATATTATTCCTGATATATTAAATATACTTATCATGATAAAAGTCCTTGTACCACTAACTAGGGTACATCCTATCTTGAACTGTTCCGTACATCCACAGTGTCACTCTGACGTGAACAATTGGGACACGCCCTGATGTACATATAAATGTACCTGAAACTGGGGAAAAGCTTGGTACCTCTATCTACGGTACACTAAAACCTACCTGGTTAAGGGTATCCTGAGAAACTAACCCTTAACATACCTGATACTATTCTCATAAGAATCCTTGAATGTAAGAAACATTCCTATTACTCATGTACTTCCAACTGAATACCTCTCAGTTCCTGTTAACCTATTAAAGGTTCTAGACATATCGTTATCATATGTCATACCTATGGGCTTACTATCCCATCTATAATAATTCTCGTGGATAAAATACCCATCACTCTGATATGATACATATCTTTAACCTAGATTAATCCTTGAAGGTTCTTGTATATCACTATCCCAAAGCATATCAAAGATCATTGGCAAGGTACAGTTGTTTATAATAAAAATGCCATCCTGGGCAGGTTAGCTTTGCGACCCTGAGCGTCGCTCTGCGATCCCTGCGTCTGAACCTTCAGATTCTGGCAGGCAAGTTCGCTTTGCGACCCTGAGCGTCGCTCTGCGATCACCTGCATCTGAACCTTCAGACTCTGAAGTCAGCTTCTGAAGCCAGAGTCTGAAGCTTCGCAGAGCCAAGTCTAGGTGATGGTTTGGCGAAGGTAAACAGTAGCAAAACTCTGCTACTTCACTTTGCGACCTTGAGCGTCGCTCTGCGACTGTAGTAGAACATGAAATTTTTTTGAAAAACATGTTTTAATCTTGAAAACCTTGGTACCCAACTGTCCAGTGATCTTTGAAAACATGTCAGGGACTCATTTGAACTATAAAAACTTACTGTGAACCAGGATTAAGCAAGGATCAAACATATGTATCAAAAAGGGGAAAACTATCCTTTTATTTCTAAACTTTAGCAATTAAGTTGTGATCTCACACAATAATGACCCAAAAGGGTTAAGCTACTCTATGGAACTCACCATGTAGTTGCTGGTTCTGCCAAACTTCCTTCTACCAAAACCCTAACTTGGTCTTGCCCTTAGCTTAAGCTTCCACTTACTCAAACTTTCCCAAAACTTGCTTTCAGCCCAAGAAATCAGGGAAGGAACTGATGCATCAAAGCTGCTGCTGATGATGATGCCCGAAACTAGAGAGAGAGGGAGAGAAATCTGAACTTAGTGAGAGAAGGAAATGAGGATAATGAAGAAATATTTCATACTTATCTCTATATAAAGCCCTTCACCTCAAAATTACCATTTTGTCCCTACTCACTCGTTATTCCTCTGTTACTGATAAAAGCTACGTTTAAGCGGGATGTTACAATTGTGGTCGAGACATTCAATATTAGCTATCTTTATTTTTGTCTATAAGTTGTCTGTATATATTACATTAATTGATTGTATATTACTTATATGGGATTCTATTTTTCTTCATTAAGATTTTGGAAAAATTGCAGAAGACGCAGGGCCTAAAATTATTGGGGAAGGGCTTGTCATTGACCAATGGGTGCGTATGTTATTTGAATTTTGTTAAATGTTTTCTTTGCAATACTCACTTTTGGACAATGCTCATCTATCTATCTATAATATAATTCCTGATTATGTTTTTTCAGAAAGAGAGGAGGGAAAGATTCTGTATAGAATGTTGGTCTGGATAAATTAATAACTGTTGGTCTTCATAGAAGAGTTTTAAAATCACATGGTCTTTTTCTTGGAAAATTTTCAGGCGAATGTCAAGTGTGTATTGTAGTGAAAAGTGAAAAATATGTGTGGATGTGGTGATCATCCTCTATGTAGATAAATGTCATTATGTTTTAAGGCTTTTTCGTTTGTGGAATAATAATATATTTTGATAGATTTATGTGAGAAATAGTTCATTCAAGTTCTCAAATGATTTGATGTTAATCTGTTTTGCTATGGCTCTAGTTGTATGCAGATGGTCGACGTTTAATATATATATATATATATATATATATATATATATATATATATAAATTTAATAGTAAGTTCACTAGTACAAAAAACACTTATTAACACATGAATTTTAAGTGGGCTGCTATCCACCTAATTTCAAAACATAGGCGCTAAATATTAAATGGGTTTACCCCATTTAAAAAGTATGTGCCAAACGAAATTTGAGTGGGCAGCTATCCACCTGACTTAAAAACATAGGCGGAGGGAAAGTTTTTTACTTCAATAAAAATTAAGGGTGTGTTTGGTAACACAAATAAGCTAGCTTATAGCTTTTTGGATTAGCTTATAAGCTTGCTTGATAAAATTAGATGTGTTTGGTAACAAACTTTTTTCATTAGCTTATAGCTTTTTTCCGGATGCTATTTCAAGTAGCTTTTGAGCTTATAGCTTTTGACATTTTCTTCCATTTTTAACCTTTATTTTTATTTTATTATTTTTTAAACAAATGACCACTAAGCCCAAGTTATCAAAGTAACTGCCAATTTATTTTTCTTTTCCGGTTTGCTGGACAGCCAAACACTTTCTTTTTTCCTTTTATATATAGATCCTCTTACATTCTATTAGTTTATATATTATTTATAATTTCAAATAAAACTATATAATTTTCAAAAAATAAAAAGATATATTATATAAAAGTTTTTTAAAATATATATTATATAAAAGTTAAAACGTTTGATTACACAAAAAATCACAATTTAATTTATATACAACATTTACCATTTTAAAGATGAAATTAATTAAAATATTTAAAAATAAATATATTAAGTAAAATTGTTTATAAACAAAATAATAAATAAAATATATATGTACTTTTATGTCATTTTATATTTATCAGCTACTTCAACAATTAATTTTACCAAACTCATTAATTTTAATAAGCGAGCTTTTCAGCTATAAGCTATCAGCTATCAGCTAGCTTTTCAGCTATCAGCTAGCTTATAACTTATTTTTACCAAACACACCCTAAGTGGGTTTACCCCATTTAAAAAGTATTTCTCTTTCTCAGCTTTCTCTTTCTCTTTCCCTTTCCCATATTTCTCTGTCTCTTTCTTCACAGTTCTCTCACCTAGCTCTTCCATTCTCTCACCATCTCTACGATTCAAAGAACTCATGAGCCAAAAAAAACGCGATGAACCCTAGATCCACGATTCAAAAACCCATCTCTTCGATTTGCGATTCAAAAGCCTTGCACTTTGATCTGGGATTCAAAAGCCTTGCACTTCGATTCGCGATTCTGTAAGGTTTTTTTTGCTTGATTTAGATTATTATTTTAAGATTTAGTTGGTAGTGATGGCTTTGGTTGTGATTTAGAATTTCAGATCTAGTAGAATTCGGTTTCGAATATTTCAGATGTGGTAGAATTTGAAGCTCAAGAATAATCTAGAAGGCTTTCTCGAGACTCAGTTCACCGCTGACGATTACTCGATGCTATATAGGTACGCTTCAATCCATTCCATTCCCTGAAACAATATATGATTTTTTTGCTTGTTTTCATTTTAGGTTTAATTCTATATTGCTGTTGTTTTCGTCTTGCAGTACCATCTACCGTATGTGCAGTCAAAAGCCTCCTCATGACTATTCCAGGATCATGTATGACAAGTATAAGGAAGTATTCGAAGAGTACATCAAATCAACTGTGAGTAACACTGTTAAACTTTGATGAAAGTGACTAAAAGTTTTTTCTGAAATTGGTAGAAATTATATTACTTCTTAATTTTGAGTTTTTCATAATATTATAAATTTATTTGTTTAATAGGAATTTCTTGTACAGTCATGCTATGTTAGAAAGTTCTAGAACGTAGGATTGAATAGAAAGGCATGGATTAAATTGGAGAGGGAAGGGATATAATGAAAATTAAAGAGTTTTTACTCTCATGTTTGAAGAGAAAGACTCCAAAGTTACTTGGGTTTGGCCACATTGGTCTCTCACATTTTATTCTTGTCCACTTTTACCTTCACAAGTTTGCTACTACTACCCCAGATTCAATGTGCAGATAAAGATAACTCTTTAGCACCTTCGCTTTACACAGAAGAAATCTACAAAGAGCTTGAAGGTCTTACTACCACTTTAACAATAAACATCAAGGAAGATTTAGGTTTCTGCACAAAGGATGTGTATGTGTTATATATTCATAATTTAATTAATTAATTTGTCACATTTGTCTTAGACTCTTAATTAGTTATTAATTAATTGACCATCTTTCAGGAATAAAGATTGGGAGGAAGCCTTCGATTTTAATGGAAAGTTGGACTTTGTAGATGCTTGTGTTAAGCAAAAAGGTATGTATATGAGCCATTCGTTTTCGTTTCATTTATATACTATTATTCTTCATGAGGCCTTACTTCAGAAAGTGTTAGAATAGCAATATCAATTCAAAACTAAACATGTGAAAAACACAATCAAAGAACACACAACATTTGATCACGAAGTTTGGCCGATTGTGGCTACATCTCCGACTGCAGTACCTTATGGTTTGATACTTTGATGCAAAAGGTTGAAAATGAAGGACCATCTTGTTGTTTTTATCATTCGAGGATCAAACTAATGACACAATTTTTGAAGAAATGAAATAGTGTTGACTCTATGTTTTAGTTTATTCTGTCCGAATTCTGTCTTTATGGCTACTTGTATTGACTGCTAATTGTAGATCTGTTTTATTATCTACACTTATGAAATATCTAAAAGAGTGTAAATGACTACAATTATGCTCTGGGTAAATAATTTTTCTTATGCAGTATCAATTATTGTCATCTAGTAGGCTTGTAAAGTATTAAACATCTAGCTGTTATTTGAACTCCAAGGTGATTGAAACAATTATCAAGTTCAAGGTGATTGAAACAATCATGATTTGGATCTTACTTATTTGATTTAATTTTGTAGATATGGAGTCTTCATGTTGTCCACAACCCAATATACCATCTCCAACTTCATCTGCTACCTCTAAGGGAGAACCAAAGGTTTCACTAGTTAATGAAGGAATGACGAATATACAAGAAATAGCGGATGAGAGAAAGGCTGTCTCTGCTACACAACAGGTATCTTAGCAAGTAAAGATTCTTAGAGCTGCTGATGGAACATTTAGTTTACAAGGGAAAGACATAGGGGATTATGTGAGTAAGTCAAGATGGGGATTATCTAAAGTTAGTTGAAACTTCGCTAGTTATTTTATATGCATTACAACTTACAAGTGATTTGAAACTCACCTAGTTACTTTAAATTACCAACTAACTTGTCTCTCTTTGTGTGTGTTTAGTTGCAGCAGCAGGGTAAGTGATTAAAATTCCGCTTACAAGTGTTTAGGCAACACCAGGGCAAATGATTAGTTTGGTTTTTTGCTGCTCATTCATAAGAATTTTTGTTTTGTTTTTTTTCTTGACAGCTAGGTGGGTTTGTTAGTGTGTGTTCGATTAGAATCCCAACTTGAAAATTTATGTATTTTGTGAAGTTGAGACTTACGATTGAATCCCCCATGGGCAGTTATTCAATATACTAAATTTCAACTTTTTAGAAACCTTAGATAATAACAATTAACACCTTTTCTATCGTTTATGCAGGATATTGTGGTTTGAAGGCTGACTTAAAATTAACACCAAAAGAAGGAAGAAGAGAAAACTAAACTTCCACAAACTTCTATGGCATTTTCAACTCAAGATGGTAATGGTATATTTTTACACATTCATATTCTAAGTTCTTATTAAAAATATTTCTTTTAACCTATCTTATGATATAAGTATTTGTTTCAGTATTTGAGAGAGCTTGCGAAAATAGCTTATAACATGTTTGTAAATTGTTTATTTATTTCATTAAATAGTTTATACTTGCTGATTTTTGTTTATGTTATTGGTGAAGCCTCAGGTAGTGCAGAATATGAAACTTCAGGATCCACTGGGTTTGGAGCTGTCTACTATGCAGAACTTAGAGGCGAGGTACGAAGCTACATAACAACTCTAACTATCAAGCAAAACATAATCTGTAGTAGCTGTTTACAATTATCTGTCCTAGACAGTTAACGAATAATTTGAAACACACTGCACAACATTTTTTGTATGTACTTCTTGATTTTGTACATGTTTGTATACTTTTTGTATAATCAGTTTTGTATTTGTTCTAGATATTACTCTGAATTTGCCTACATTTTATGAACAACGTAGGTGAGGTTGATTGGATATTGCGTTGAGGGATCACTTTTCCTTGTATATGAACATATTGACAATGGAAACTTGGGTCAATATCTACATGGCAGATGTGGATTTTTGACACAAGTGATGGTGACCCTCGTCTTTTGCGCTTTCGAAGTGGGCATAGTGCTCCTCCCCTCTGCATAAAGTAAGAATTATTTTCCAGGTCTTAGTTTATTAGGAGAAATATTTTTGATAAACTTTTTTGTGTAATGCTAACTATTGTCGCCGTTTTATAAGATGGTTGTAAATTTCACACTACCAATTTGCCATGTGCCATCATTTAAGTCACACCTGCAACTTATATGTGACATGTTTTATGCCAATGGAAGACCCATTCTTTCTGCTGGCCAGGATCGAGCCTTTCGCCTTTTCTCTGTTGTACAGGTTGGTTGTAGTTCATTTACTTGATGTTTTCTCAAATCTAAGACCTACTTTGGTTTATTTGAAGAGTAATCTATAAGAGTAACTGATAAATGTTAGAAAGTGAGTAAATTCATGTCATATTATAAGGCACTTTAGTTACTTGTTTTGCAAGTTATCATAGGAAAAACTTAGAATTATTGATCAAATGCCAAAATATTGATCCTATGTCTTCCCTATCCATTTGTGCAGGAAATAACAAGCTAGGACATGAAATTGAGCAAAGAAACTTGAAGAATTGTCAAGGTACTATTGCTACAGCGGAGGAACTGGTCGCTATAGCGCGCCTTTGAACCCCGTTTGCTGACGTGAAGCAAACCCAAAGGCCAAGAAAGCTTCGATCGCTACAGCGACCAACTCATCGTTGTAGCGAGCCTTGAAAAATTCAGTTTATATTTATAGCCTTTCAGCTCATTTTTAGGTATGAATTATTATTGTCATTTTTAGATTAAACTTTTAGAAAGAGAATAGAGCTAAAAAAAGGTATTCTTCATAGAGCAAAAGTGATCTAAGTGTAGATTAACTAAGAATCTTTGAGAAATCAAGTCTTAGTTTTTGATCTTCATCTTTCTTTCCACTTTTGTATTGTAGTCATGACAATGAACAACTAACTTTCCTTTGTTTGGATTGGAGGTACTTAATATAGCTTAGATGTAATCTTTTGATCTTTAAATATATGATTCTAGCAACTTATACGATATTAAGTTTATTCTTGCTATTCATTCTTATGTTTGATTTAAATGCTATTGACAAATACTTTTGAATCTAGGGTTAGAATAATCTTCTATCAAAATATGAAATTCTAGACATGGAATTGGGTTTTGATAATCACATAAAGTGTCGGAACGTAAAGCTTTCAGATCGTTTAATAGATTGGAAAATCATCGATTAAACGATACGATCGATCTCACGACGTCATTTGGACACGAATGTTGTCGAGTGATACATGATAATTTTGCTAAAAAGCTAGAATCCATATACATGATCATTAGAATATTTTCAATGCTAGATTGAGAAACTCCAATCTCAACGCTTTTACGCCCTATTACTCTCCGTTTTTATTAACGTCTTTAAAGTCGAATAGTTTATAGCAAACACATGATTAAACCCTAACTTAAAATGATAATCGGTGTTGAATGGTTTATGATATCGCATTAGTCCCTGAGGAAACGATATAAAAATATACTTACTTTTGACCAACATCAGTAACCTTATTTATTTAAATGGTCTATCCACCTAAGTACCTACTTTGGTTTATTTGATAAATTTTTTACTCCTATTTTGAATTTTATGATAACTTTTTGCCAAGCTTGTGATGTGATGCGGTGTGGTTAGTGGTGGTAGTGATGATGAAATATGATTCACAAAGAGAAATGTGATTGACTGAAGATATATAGTGGTGATACTGATTTGCATGCTTTGCCTCCTCTTTGGCATGCTTGTTTTGACAGGTTTGTTCATGGCTTTGCAACCAAAAATCATAGCATGTGGAAATTCCATTGCAGCTTTTTCTATGGCTGTGAGATTCCTTATTGGTCCAGTTGTCATGGCAGCTGCTTCATTTGTTGTTGGACTCAAAGGTGTTCTCTTTCATGTTGCCATTGTCCAAGTCTTGTTTCTTTTCTCTGTCTTCATTTTTGTTCCCTTTTAACATAACCTTGAGTTAGGCTTCAATATCAGGGTCAGAATTAATGAATTTTCATAGTTGCTTCGGTATTTTGTTTTACTAGAGCATGTTCCTCAACTATGATGCATGTGATGTTGATAGTTATGCTCCATTATTTAATTGTTATGACATACATGTTTAAGTCATTCTCTTTGCCACTAATTATAAGTAGACTTATTGCACTTGAGTTCCAAACCAAATTGTTTATACTGTTTAAGGTGGTTTATGCTCTATAGTTTTATAACTAATATCTTGACTTAGTTTAATGTTTTGTGGCATGTGGGTTTTGTGCTGGAACAATACGTAATTAAATTTAAATTTTCCTTTCATATGACACAGAAAATCATGTTGGAGGTAGCTTTACCCCATAGACGTTGGATCGCATGTCATGAGTTGGCAGTTGGGTGATTTTTTTTGTGGTTGTGACTACTTTTGCTATATATGTGCAGCGGCCTTGCATTATTATGCTTTTGTAAATTAGATGTGCTCTACGATTGATTAATATTATGAGATTTAGTATGTAATGATGTTTCTGATCAACAATTACTGTAGTGTTTATTTTCCGATCAATGGATTAGTCATGTATGCAATTAGATTTGTTACCTATTTGATATTTGGACCGTAGTTCTCACTATCTAGGAATTAAGACCCCAAAGCCAAGGGTGTGAACCCTTAAAATAGGGCTGGACGTCCTCCAAGAGGGCAGAGGGCCCACTTTACAATCACACATAACCCTTTGGGGGCGCCCTCAGCAGCTTACGAGGGCGCCCAAGTCATGGTTTTGGCCCTTTTATGATTTAGGCCCAAAACCATGACCGGGTAAGGCCCGAAAAAGGCTACAAATAGTAACCTCGGGACCATTCCCGAGGCATGACCAAAACACAGCACAGAAACCCTAGTTTCTAGAAGCATTGTACTGACTGCCAGTACAGTTGGCGCCCACCGTGGGGCTACGGTAAAACTGACCTAGCCACCGTCTCCCAGAGAAAAAACGATCGATACACGGCCCCTGAGAGTCATCAGAACGCCGTTTACCCACCATATCTCCCCGAAGCAACCTCAAAGCCTTTGAATCCGCCGTGATTCAACCCTAGACCTACCTCTAACTCCGTCAAACGACTGACCCACATCTGTTCGGAAAACCCTGATCTAAACCTAGGATTCGAGGCTTAGAGTGCGAATCTCTGACCACCAGACATAAACTCAACATACAAGCCCAAACTACCGTCGTCGCCGGCGCGATGGCAGACCCTGCGGCCTTAGAGGCTCTACAACAACAGATCCAGCAGCTTCGCGACCATAATGAAGCCCTGCAAGCAACCATGGAAACCATCCAACAGCAGCAACACGCCGAAGGAAATGGGTCTCAGCAAGATGAATCGGCCGACCCCGACCCTCAACCACTGTCCGCCGAAGTTTGGAATGCGCCGGTGCCAGAGAATTTCAAGCCGCCATCTCTGTCCTCCTTCGATGGAAAAAGCGACCCAGTGGAGCACGTGACCGCCTTCAACACTCAAATGGCCGTCATCGGTGCGGCCGATTCTCTCAAGTGCAAGTTGTTAGCAGGGACCCTGAAAGATGCCGCCCTGAGGTGGTATATGAACCTGCCTCGATTTTCCGTAGTCAGCTACCAGGATATGACGCGCAAGTTAACGCACCAGTTCTCAGCAAGCCGCCACCGCAAAGTCTCGTCTACCAGCCTTTTCAACGTCCGTCAAGGACCCAACGAGACTCTCCGTGAGTATCTTGCACGCTACAATGATGCCACCATCAAGGTCATTAACCCTAACCAAGAGTTGTTTGTGGGAGCCTTCCAGAACGGTCTCCGCGCTGGCCAGTTCAACGAGTCGCTGGCACAAAAACCAGCAGACTCCATGGAAGAAATCATGTCTAGAGCAGAGTGTTATATAAAGGGAGAAGAAAGTAACGCCGAGAAGAAGGCAAGAGATTCCAGGGAGCGTGCTCCCTACGGATATGATCATCGACGCAATTATTACCCGTCCAGTAGCAGAGACCGAGCGCCATACAAACGCCAGGGTCATGATAGGCGCCCACCCCCTCCAGAATCCTTCACGGCCCTCAACACCCGCCGTGAACAAATCTGGAGAGAAGTTTGCCACTCCAGAGTCATCCCTGAGCCTCAGCCACCGAGAGGAACAATCATGGGGAACGATAAGGATGCCTGGTGCAAATATCACCGCATCAAGGGACACACTACAGACGATTGTATACATCTGAAAAGGGAAATAGAGAAGCTGATTCAGAACGGCAGATTGAGGGGTTACGTGAAGGAAGGTAGAGGAGAGGACAGGCGCCCCCACGAAGACCCCCAGAGAGAAAAAGAAGTGGCGAAAGAAGGAGAGCGCCACACTTTGAACACCATATCTGGCGGTTTTGCAGGAGGCGGGGAGTCCAGCACCTCCCGGAAGAAGTACGTCAGACAAATAATGCTGCTTGATGACCACACCAAGAAGGAATCAGAGCGTCAGGTGGATATCACTTTTTCAAGTGAAGACCGTAGGGGGGTAATTCCTCACGATGACGATCCCATGGTCGTCACTGTCCAAATCTTCAACTGGGACGTCAAGAGGGTGTTAATTGATCCAGGCAGTTCTGCAGACATCCTCTATTATTCCGCTTTTGAGAAGATGGGTCTAGACGAGGAACAGTTGCAGCCTTTTAAAGGAATACTGGCCGGCTTTACAGGGGAACAGGTGCACGTCCGGGGATACGTCACGCTGAAAACAACATTCGGTACAGGTAGTAATGCCAAGACCATCAGGATTAGATACTTGGTAGTCAACTCGCCCTGTTCCTACAATGTCATCATAGGCCGCCCAGCCTTTAACGCTCTCGACGCCTACCTTTCCACCAAATTCCTCGTCATGAAATACCCGCTGGATGATGGGCGGGTTGGTACCATTAGAGCAGACCAGCGAGCAGCCCGAGAGTGTTACCACAATAGCTTGAAGATTCAGAAGGAGAAGAAAGGAAGCAGTAACCTAAAAGTGCACCGAGTGAACCTCATTGTATCCAGCCTAGAAGAAGAAACTCATGTCCAGGAAATCAAGGAAGTCGAGGAAGAAAATAGTAATGTTGAAGAAGAGGATACGGAGCCCGAGGAGATCGAGAGGGTCGAGGAAGAAAGTACTCCCTTCTCGATACCCCACTTGAAGCCAGTCAATTCGAGAGCCAATGCAGATGAAGAAAATGCAGAACACGGAGAGGTCAGGAAGGTTGAGGAAACTAGTACTCCTTTCCTGACGCTTCGCCCAAAGCCGGCCAATCCTATTTTCAGGACCAGGAAGGAAGAAGTAGAATGTGACGAAATCAAGAAGGAGCTGACATTATGGACAGAACCAGTTAACCGCAGGGTGATGAAAAAGATTGAGGGCAGCGCAGGACGGAACTCGCCATGACAACTCAAGGGCGAGCTGGAGGGAAGACAAAACCTCTTTAGTTCTTACCGTTTTTTATCTTATGAATTCGCTTTCTTTTTGTACAGTTAAGTAGTAAGACAGTAAGGGGCACTCTTTTCCCCCCGCAGTAATGGGGGTTTTTAATGAGGCCCCGGTTTTTTATTAATGTCATATATATATTGCTTGTCCCTCTTACTCTCATTGCATTTAGCAGATCGCCATTGCCGAATCTCAAATAAGCTCGCCGTATGATATGTTAACCACAAAGAAAGAGCCACCTAATTCCTTAACCCTAAAGACAGGGCTCTAAGACGTCGTGAGCTTAAAATAAGATCGCCGCCTAATTCCTTAACCCCCAAGTGGGCTCTAAGACGTCGCGAGCCGAAAATAAGATCGCCGCCTAATTCCTTAACCCCCAAGTGGGCTCTAAGACGTCGCGAGCCGAAAATAAGATCGCCGCCTAATTCCTTAACCCCCAAGAGGGCTCTAAGACGTCGCGAGCCGAAAATAAGATCGCCGCCTAATTCCTTAACCCCCAAGAGGGCTCTAAGACGTCGCGAGCCGAAAATAAGATCGCCGCCTAATTCCTTAACCCCCAAGTGGGCTCTAAGACGTCGCGAGCCGAAAATAAGATCGCCGCCTAATTCCTTAACCCCCAAGAGGGCTCTAAGACGTCGCGAGACGAAAATAAGATCGCCGCCTAATTCCTTAACCCCCAAGAGGGCTCTAAGACGTCGCGAGCACAAAACAAGATCGTCGGGAAAACTTTATAAAGGAACCCTGTAGCATCAAGCGATAAAAGAAAACACGCCTACAACTATCGACGCCGTTACGAAATAAATAGAATCACCGCCCAGGAGAGACCTTCCGAAATGCTTAAGTTTGCAGGAAAATAAAAAGTTTAAAAGCGAAGATAATACATCACGAACACAAATTCAAAGCAGAGTAATGAATTTAAAAATAAGTCAAGGAGTTAAAATTACAATAAACAAATTAGGGTTTCGTCCACTAGGACGCCATCTACAATGATTTTAAAAGGATCAAAAGCGGAAGTATCGACGCCGGGATGGAGGAGGGCAAATTGTGCCTTGGCCCTTTCAAAGCCGGCATCAAAGTTCAGAGCCAGCTCGCCCTTCGCTTCAGAAACTTCGGCCTTGAGTTGAGCCTCCTTTTCCGCTCCAGCCGCGACGTCGTTTTGTAGCTTGGCAATGACACCGTCCTTTCCGGCGAGATCTGCCGCATAACCAATCTTCAGATCGGAGATGCGTTTCTCAAACTCAAGCGTCACCGCCTCCCTAGCCTCCCGCACTTCTTTCTCCCTAGCATTCCCGGCCTCCTCCAACTCTTTCTCCAACGCCCTCACCGTAGCTTGAAGGGCCTCCTCATTCTGCACCACCTCCTCATACTTGCGATCAACCGAGTCTATAAGCAACATAGTCCGCAGACAATGGATCCCCATATCTTTCATCATAAAAGGCACAGCGCCCTGACTTCCCGCCTCTGCATCCTCAGGATTGAATACCAGCCTTTCCCTCACGTAAGCACCATAGTCAAAACCTTTGTCCCAGAAAGACGGCACCGAGCTACTGGTTTTGACGGCGCCAAGCAGGGAAGGAGAGGGCGTCTTCTTCCCTTTCTTCTCCGATACTGCCTTCCCTTTATTATCTTTTCCGGGCGACCTCCTATCGCGCGGAGCCGCCGGAATGCTCTCAACTGGGACTTCGATCGGATGATCAGCCTTCCTCTTTGGTTTGCGGGTAATAAGCCCCGCGGGATCAGTAGTCGCCGTCCCCTCAGCAGCCTTCTTTGCTTTCATCTCTTCAAGATACCTTTTCCTCTCTGCCGCAGTCATGGGCGCCATATCCTCTACAAAAAATAAAGCGAAAGATCAAGAACAAGACAATATAAATACAAAACATAGGCTTGAGCAAATAAATGTGACTCACGTAAATACTCGTCTAGGCCATCTACGTCACCTTCCCTGTTCAATAACTCCCGGATGTTCATAGGCAACATCTTGTCCAAAAAACAGACGACGCCCTGGTCGTACGCGTCCAACTTCTCATAGTCAAAACCCATGATGGACGCCGGAGCACTCGTCCAACATGTGGGAAACTTCAGCTTACCGTTCACCCATACTGCGGCCGCCTCACAACCTTTTCGCCCCTTAACCCGAAGGAATGTTTGTCTCCAATTTTTGTAATGAGAGGCGTAGGGCGGAAATAGCCTCTTACCAGGGTGCGCACTGACAGATACCCAAGACTGTTTATCCACCCCCTTCGTGCCATAGAAAGTAAAAAAGGACCCAACCGAGGGCTGGAAGCCCAATCCCTCACAAAGTATCTCAAAGGCGCGGATAAAAGCCCAGCTATTCGGCTGCAACTGAGAAGGCGCGACATTGAGACAGTTGAGCATGTCAACTTCAAAGGGCGTGAAGGGATACTTCACGCCCAGATCCTCAAAAACAGCGGTGTACATATGAAACATCTCACTCTTCAGACTTTTCGGCCTCTGTGCGCATACTCTCTCGCCCGGACGGCAAGGTTCCAAAACCACGTCCTCCTCAAATCCCGTAGAAGACACGTGCAGCTTACTCCGGAAAAACGCCACCCGTTGCGAGTCCAAGTAAACAGACTCAGAACGAAGCACCTCGTCGGCAAAACTCTCTTGTTCTGAATCACTAGAAGACGCCATGTAACAAATTCCCTTCCTACAGAACGGACCTGGGCGAACAGAACGAACAATAACGTCAGATGAATCTCCACTAATACTTCCCGCTTCACCCCTGTCCAAACCAATCGAAGACTCCATCTCAAGGGAGTGGCCATAGTAGGCCTTATCGAACACCACCCAATCCATGGTTCCATCAGAGCGTCTCGCATGCCTAACGCTCTCCCCCCACAACCTACACCTTTCCTCCGAATTAGCTGGGGATAACTCCCTACCCGCCGCATCGCACTCTCTAATTCTCACCATACTACGAATGTTAAAGCAAAAAGAACAAGATCAAGTAAGGTACCTGGATCTAGACAAATGGAGGGCTTGAGAAGCGAACGAGTACTCCGGACGATCTGTAAAACAGTAAACTGCAATTTTCTCCACGAACACCGCAACCGCTTGAACGAGAAAAAGAGAACGAATAGGAAGGAAAGGACGGAGACAAAGGAAGAAAAAGAGATAAGGAGAATCTGAAAGTACAAAGTAAAGTAAATCTGTTTCAGTTAAAAGCGAAAAAGCCTGGGAAAACGCGCAGATGACGTCACTTAAGTTGGCACGACTTCCGAGAACCGCTTTGATTCGGACACGTCAGCAAGAGCGAACGGTCGCCTCACGCCAGCCGTCGGATCCCAATAAGAGGCGTGCTCAACACACGGTCCAAAGGACGCGGCGAGCTACACGCAGTTTAATCACTTCGCCTTGTACCAAGACTTGTGCTTGTTGGGCTAGCATAAATATTCCTGTTGGGCTGGCGCCCACATTCTCGTAGGGCTAGTGCCGCCCACTAAGGTACTCAAAGCAAAACATGGAGCTAATACCTATGTTGGGCTAGTATCCGTGTTGGGCTAGTACCCATGCAGGGTTTAAACACCCATGTTGGGCTAGCACCCATGCAGGGTTTAAACACCCACGTTGGGCTGGCATTCGTAAAATTTTTTCACATGGCTTCGTAGCTACTAAGTCCCACTTGCTGGGCAAAAGGTCATAGACAAACCCCCTGTAAACAGTTTAATCACTTCGCCTTGTACCAAGACTCGTGCTTGTTGGGCTGTGGACCGTAGTTCTCACTATCTAGGAATTAAGACCCCAAAGCCAAGGGTGTGAACCCTTAAAATAGGGCTGGACGTCCTCCAAGAGGGCAGAGGGCCCACTTTACAATCACACATAACCCTTTGGGGGCGCCCTCAGCAGCTTACGAGGGCGCCCAAGTCATGGTTTTGGCCCTTTTATGATTTAGGCCCAAAACCATGACCGGGTAAGGCCCGAAAAAGGCTACAAATAGTAACCTCGGGACCATTCCCGAGGCATGACCAAAACACAGCACAGAAACCCTAGTTTCTAGAAGCATTGTACTGACTGCCAGTACAATATTCTCATTTTGTACGTGGGTCTGTTTGTTGATCAACCCTGATTTTTTTGACCCTTTTTAACCTTTTCTAAATGGGTTAACCCGATTTAATTAGAAGCTTTTAAATCGGATGAACCGACTTAATAAAAGATTTTAAATCGGTTGAACCGACTTAATAAAAGATTTTAAATCGGTTGAACCGACTTAATTAAAGCTTTTAAATCGGTTGAACCGATCTAAATTATGTTTATTAAATGGGATGAGTGACCAGACTTAAAAACCTAATTTTTTTTTACCCTTTTTAACCTTTTTAAATGGGTTTACCAGATTTAATTAGAAGTTTTTAAATCGGGTGAACCGACTTAATAAAAGATTTTAAATCGGGTAAGGGGGAAAACTTAAAATCAAAACAGTTTTTTAAGTCTGGCCACCTATAAATCGGACCCAGAACTGATTTAAAAAGTCATTTCACCCGATTTAAAAAGTGTTTTCTGTACTAGTGGTTTAGTTACAAATATTGAGGAATATGTTGACATTGATTTATCCTATATGTACCCTGTACTACTTAGAAGTAAGGAAAGATCCTTAATAATTGATTGTTTATCAAAGTAGTAGTTCAGATAATCTCTCTCACAAAGAAGGTAATTTTTTATATCATTTAAAAAAATATAATTGATAGAGTATGATGCGAAGTAATTGATAGAATTGTAATGAATGAATATTCAATGATATTACATTCAAAAAAAAAAGAAGGCTTAAATATGTATATAGTTCCTGCAAATAGGCCTCATTTGAATTTTAGTCCCTGTACTTGTTAATCCTTCCAATTTTTCCCTGTAATTACTAATCACTTGAACTTTGGTCCTAATTACTATTTTTTGCCCATGTGTCAAGTATTTAGTGATGTGGCACCTACATGGCATCAGGTGACTGGGTAATCACCAAGCTGACTCAGCTTCTGACAGATGAAGTTATGTTTTTGCCCTTACTGAATCATGACTGTAAAAAGACGAAATTGCCCCTGGCTTTCCACTCTTCTTTCCTGCCCAGAACTTCTTCTTTCTTTCTCATTTCTTCTTCCTTCTTTCTTCTTCCTTGTTACGATATTGTGGTCTGTTGAACGAGTACGAGAATCGTTCGTAACTGTTGGTGTTGGAGATTGGTAGTTCGTTCGTTCCGTCGTTCGTGTTGTTTTCGCAGTTTTGTTGTTATTGTTGTTTCTCGAAATGTGAAAAACCTAAATCTGATGTTGTTGCGTTTTTTTTTTTTGTTTTATATTTCTGAATGAAATGTTGCTGCCTTTTTTTTTGTCCAGTTATGGATACTGTTTCTGTTGCATTTTATTATGGAGGTAGATTTACCAGGGACTGGTTGATAAGTTATACAGGAGGGGAGGTAAAAAAGTTTGAAGGTTTAGACCTTGATAAATGGTGTTTTTTTGAAATATGCGGTATTGTAGAAGAGGATCTTAAAGTTAAAAAGGGGTATAGGTTATGGTGGATGCCTGATTATGATGTAAATTTTAGGATTATTAAGGTAGATGAGGATTGTCATGAGATTAAGGATTATGTTGTGAAGGGAAATAAGGTAGTTAGCATTTTTATTAAGCATGATGTAGATGAAATTAGTGGGCTGGTGGACATTCCAAACTGTGTTACTGTTAGTGAAGTGGGTTAAGGTTCTGAAGTTGAGGTCAATGACAAGTCGCAGTATCTTGAAATGAACATATATAGTAGTTTTTTTTGGTACATAACAAATATAGTAGTTATTAAACTCTCAAATATTTTTTTTTTGTTTTGGTGGATATCACATAATCATACTTCTATTTATATTATATCCTAGAAAAGAAAAATAAAAAAAGTTGGCACTATTTAATGAAACTTCTATTTATTCCAATGGTCACAACTTTGGCACCGTTTCAAGCTTAAAATTTAGCCTATAAAAAATATCCAAAACCAAACCAAAGTCACACATTTGGGAACTCTCAAAAACCTTTTTCTCTTGCCTTATGATTTTTCTTGCTTGTGTTGTGTTGTGCAAGTTCAATTAAAACAATGTATGCTGTTCCAATTCAATTTAATGGCGCTGAGGTTGGTGCTAGTGGACAACAGCATGTAAAAACTTGTCACCAGGTTGATTGCTAAATTTCTAGTCTACGATTCATTTGTCAATTATATCTTTTGTCATATAGCTTAGTGACTATAAATTATTAATTCATTATAATTGTTGTATATGTCTCCTCAGTTATTTTAATTGTCATGAAAATTAATGTATTGTCATCAAAGCTGCATGTTTGGCCTTTGCAGGAATTAGATCCATCATCACCTCTTTGAATGTAGGAATGGACTTCGACCTAAACATGTCATATTTTGAGGAGGAGGACTTAAGTTTGGATACTGAAAGTCAGGTTTCATCACTCATTCAGTTGTATCGTTCTGAATGAGTGTTGAAACCTGACTTTCACTATCTGAACTCAATTCCTCCTCCTCAAAATATGGCATTTTTAGGTCAAAGTCCATTCTTGGTTCAAAGAAGTATGATGGATCTAATTCCTGCAAAGGCCAAATATGTGATAAGTAGTATTTTATTTGGTTTTTAAGAGTTTATTTTGTTTCGATTTTAGTCGTTTTACTTCATTTTCAAGAACTATTTTACTTCAAAGCACTTGTTTTTCTTTCTAGGTAAAAATAATGAGAGCAAGCATCTTGGATCAAAAACATGAAGAACCAAGCAAGAAAAATCAAGTTCCAAGACATTTTTTAGGTGGCACGGTCGTGCCATATTTTGTACTGGTCGTTTGTCCATCTAAGCCAGATTGTGCCTATACTGACAAAATCTTCACGCACGGTCGTGCGCCCAAGTAGCACGGTCGTGCACCCCTTCAGATTTTCTGATTTTTCAATTTTGAAACATGGCACGGTCATGCGCCACTTTGGCACGACCGTGTACATTATGCATTCATTTTTAATGATTGAAAACTATTGGGAAATGCACATTGTTGCTATGTAATCCATATTAATTCCGTGTCTGATGTTTTTAGCTATAAATAGGGCTATAATCAGACTCGTAAGGAGCTCAGACTTTGTGTAATGTTACTATAGTGAAATCCAAGTTCCACTGTAACATCCCACTTATAAGTATCAGTTAATTGTGTTAGAAGTCATTAAGCAAGCATGACAACTTGATAATATCAAGCAATGGCAAATTTGTAAATAAGGCTAAGGGGGAGATTAATTAGAAAATGGGGCAAGATATTTATTTTCTCTTCATTACCATTCCTTCCCATTCATTCCAAATTCAGATTTTCTTCCCTTCCCATCTCATCTTTCACGCCCCCATCTCACTCACCATCATCCATCCAAACTTCAATCAAAACCCTAGTGAGAAAACTTGCAAAGAAAGCTTGTGTTGGAAGAAAGAACAAGAGCAAGAAACAAGGAGAAACAAGGAAGATATTGAGAGAAGTAGTAGAGTGAAGCCAAAGCTTTGGGAATCAGAGATAGCAAGCACCAATAGGAGGTTTAAGGTGAGCTCCATTAAGTTTTATACCCATTTAGGGGTAAATTTTGAGGTTTATGAGGAAAGGTATAACATGATGATTTTGTCTAGATTTGTATTAGTTAGTTTCCCTATTGTTAATACTTGTTATGCTATGATCATATATGTTAAAAACCTTTGATTTTGATGTATGAATGCTTGCTAAACTGTGTTGGAACTTAAAACTCGTTTTTGAACTTTCTGGAACAGCTACAGGGACTGAAACCCCTGGATTCATCGTGCCACGATGGCTTTCATCGTGCCATGATCATACTGATCAGGCAGCCATCGTGCCACGATGGGTGGCTGGCGTGCCACGAAAAATCCAGCAAGGTACCTCATTTTGAAATGTGTTTTTCTAGCCAGAAATCATCCGCACAGCGCCAGTATGCCTTTGTGCATTCAAAAATGGAAGAATAGATCATGGTATACCTTGTATTAACATGAGTGTGGGGTTAGAAACTTCATTTATCCATGAGGAATAACTTCATTAAGAATCAAGGAATCAATTAAGACAATGGGTAGAGTTATCCCTAAGAAATCAAGTAAGTTTGGGACATAGTTCCCCACTATAGACAACGGCTCATGAGAACGATGAGTCAAGAACCTTGATAGGTTAATAAGATTTTACAAGATACTCGTGGTGAGTGCAAGAATGTTACCATATTCAAGTCTAGAACCTTTTATAGGTTAAGTGTACAAGAATTAGTAAGATTAAGCCGTGTCCTTCGATGTTCACGCCAGTGGGACACGAATGGTACACGTAGAGTAAAGACTAAGATTATTACCTTTAAGTCGTGACTTTCATCGTTCACGCCAGTGGAACCTGAAAGGTTCATGCATAAGTTTAAAGAATATTATTATTCGCGTCTTCCGTCGTTCACGCCAGTGGGACACGGGAGGTATACGCATCAGTTAAGACTATTAATATTAAGTCGTGTCTTCTGTTGTTCACGCCAGTGGGACACAGGAGGTTCACGCCAGTGGGACGTGTTATTCCGCAAGGATGACCGCACGACGACAAGAGGAGTCCGGTGTTAGCCTGATATGATAGGAATTTTCACCGGTTATCAGGGGAGTGTGCTTCGGGGTTACTCCACCCGGGGGCATTCCGTAAAATGAACTCAGATAAGATTGTTTGTTCAACGCTAACAACTAACATAAAGACATGTAACAGTAATATTTAATCATGTTATCAGACAGTTATCAGATATCAGTTAGCAGTTATCAGACGGTGATCCTAGGTTTCCCCTTGATCATCAGTTTATCAGGAATAGTCAGATAGCCCTCTATGGGTAAGATTGAGACTTGGCGATCATAGGTATCCCCGAGTTCGCCGAGGTAGGCACGGTAACCCTAGGTTCCCTGAGGTTGCCAAACAGTAGGTAGGGTAGGAGCTCACTGAGACGTTATGTCTCATCCCTTTTCTTCTGGTGCAGGTTCTTCGCAGGTAGCACGACGTAAAGGTAAAGAGAAAGCTACAGACTGATCGTGCTGCTCACGTTTCTTGGTGTTGCATATATTATTGTATCATGATGTATATATACTATGGAGAATATTTAGTATCAGACTATGGATTGTATCAAAGACTTATGTTCTGTATAATTATTAAACAACTTTCTGTATTGTATTTAAATGTATCCAGTATCAGTTTAACACTCTTGCTAATATACTAGTTAAAATTAGTATGGGTGTTACATCCACATTTCTCTAAGTTCATTTCTTTACATTTTTCTGCACTTTTACATTCTTGCAATTTATATTTTCTTCTCTTTACTTTTCTGCACTTTTACATTCTTGCAATTTATCTTTATGCTTTTACAATTCATGTCATTTACAATTTGTCAAACGTCTACGATGAACAATCATGAGTTGACTTGTCTAGTCTTGGGATTGTTGGAAAAGTCTAATGACTAGATCCTAATCAAACCAATCCTAGACTCTATTTTAGTCAATTCCATTTTCCTATCTAATCTCATCGTTTTTAATTTCAATAGCAAGTGATGAGTAATATTAATAAATATTACACTTATATTTTAGATATTTAAAAACTCTTCCAAATAAAACCGTATTTAATTGTACTAGATCGAATCTCGCGTGACTATTATTTTGGACCGGATATCGTAAAACAGATCCAAACTGCACACCGAACACCCCTTATTCACATATGATTACACTGACACATATTTTGTATGAATGTTATATCGATGACCAAATAAAATGAATGCACATAACTCGCAAATGTTTGATAGTAATGATAAGTTTGTATTTACAATAATAAATTAAAATCCACCCCTCAAAATAAAATATTAAATGAAAATCTTCTTTAGCAATCTCGATATATATATATATAAGATCATTCCAAAGTTGAGTAAAAGAAACGGTCTCAATAAGTATTAAAGTCGCAGTATATATAGTAGTTTTTTTTGGTACATAACAAATATAGTAGTTATTAAACTCTCAATATTTTTTTTTGTTTTGGTGGATATCACATAATCATACTTCTATTTATATTATATCCTAGAAAAGAAAAATAAAAAAAGTTGGCACCATTTAATGAAACTTCTATTTATTCCAATGGTCACAACTTTGGCACCGTTTCAAGCTTAAAATTTAGCCTATAAAAAATATCCAAAACCAAACCAAAGTCACACATTTGGGAACTCTCAAAAACCTTTTTCTCTTGCCTTATGACTTTTCTTGCTTGTGTTGTGTTGTGCAAGTTCAATTAAAACAATGTATGCTGTTCCAATTCAATTTAATGGCGCTGAGGTTGGTGCTAGTGGACAACAACATGTAAAAACTTGTCACCAGGTTGATTGCTAAATTTCTAGTCTACGATTCATTTGTCAATTAAATCTTTTGTCATATAGCTTAGTGACTATAAATTATTAATTCATTATAATTGTTGTATATGTCTCCTCAGTTATTTTAATTGTCATGAAAATTAATGTATTGTCATCAAAGCTGCATGTTTGGCCTTTGCAGGAATTAGATCCATCATCACCTCTTTGAATGTAGGAATGGACTTCGACCTAAACATGTCATATTTTGAGGAGGAGGACTTAAGTTTGGATACTGAAAGTCAGGTTTCATCACTCATTCAGTTGTATCGTTCTGAATGAGTGTTGAAACCTGACTTTCACTATCTGAACTCAATTCCTCCTCCTCAAAATATGGCATTTTTAGGTCGAAGTCCATTCTCGGTTCAAAGAAGTATGATGGATCTAATTCCTGCAAAGGCCAAATATGTGATAAGTAGTATTTTATTTGGTTTTTAAGGGTTTATTTTGTTTCGATTTTAGTCGTTTTACTTCATTTTCAAGAACTATTTTACTTCAAAGCACTTGTTTTTCTTTCTAGGTAAAAATAATGAAGAGCAAGCATCTTGGATCAAAAACATGAAGAACCAAGCAAGAAAAATCAAGTTCCAAGGCATTTTTTAGGTGGCACGGTCGTGCCACATTTTGTACTGGTCGTGTGTCCATCTAAGCCAGACTTTGCCTATGCTGACAAAATCTTCACGCACGGTCGTGCGCCCAAGTAGCACGGTCGTGCACCCCTTCAGATTTTCTGATTTTTCAATTTTGAAACATGGCACGGTCATGCGCCACTTTGGCACGACCGTGCACATTATGCATTCATTTTTAATGATTGAAAACTCTTGGGAAATGCACATTGTTGCTATGTAATCCGTATTAATACCGTGTCTGAGGTTTTTAGCTATAAATAGGGCTACAATCAAACTCGTAAGGAGCTTAGACTTTGTGTAATGTTACTATAGTGAAATCCAAGTTCCACATTTCTCTAAGTTCATTTCTTTACATTTTTCTGCACTTTTACATTCTTGCAATTTATATTTTCTTCTCTTTACTTTTCTGCACTTTTACATTCTTGCAATTTATCTTTATGCTTTTACAATTCATGTCATTTACAATTTGTCAAGCGTCTACGATGAACAATCATGAGTTGACTTGTCTAGTCTTAGGATTGTTGGAAAAGTCTAATGACTAGATCCTAATCAAACCAAGCCTAGACTCTATTTTAGTCAATTCCATTTTCCTATCTAATCTCATCGTTTTTAAATTCAATAGCAAGTGTTGAGTAATATTAATAAATATTACACTTATATTTTAGATATTTAAAAACTCTTCCAAATAAAACCGTATTTAATTGTACTAGATCGAATCTCGCGTGACTATTATTTTGGACCGGATATCGTAAAACAGATCCAAACTGCACACCGAACACCCCTTATTCACATATGATTACACTGAAACATATTTTGTATGAATGTTATATCGATGACCAAATAAAATGAATGCACATAACTCGCAAATGTTTGATAGTAATGATAAGTTTGTATTTACAATAATAAATTAAAATCCACCCCTCAAAATAAAATATTAAATGAAAATCTTCTTTAGCAATCTCGATATATATATATAAGATCATTCCAAAGTTGAGTAAAAGAAACGGTCTCAATAAGTATTAAAGTCGCAGTATCTTGAAATGAACATATATAGTAGTTTTTTTTGGTACATAACAAATATAGTAGTTATTAAACTCTCAATATTTTTTTTTGTTTTGGTGGATATCACATCATCATACTTCTATTTATATTATATCCTAGAAAAGAAAAATAAAAAAAGTTGGCACCATTTAATGAAACTTCTATTTATTCCAATGGTCACAACTTTGGCACCGTTTCAAGCTTAAAATTTAGCCTATAAAAAATATCCAAAACCAAACCAAAGTCACACATTTGGGAACTCTCAAAAACCTTTTTCTCTTGCCTTATGATTTTTCTTGCTTGTGTTGTGTTGTGCAAGTTCAATTAAAACAATGTATGCTGTTCCAATTCAATTTAATGGCGCTGAGGTTGGTGCTAGTGGACAACAGCATGTAAAAACTTGTCACCAGGTTGATTGCTAAATTTCTAGTCTACGATTCATTTGTCAATTATATCTTTTGTCATATAGCTTAGTGACTATAAATTATTAATTCATTATAATTGTTGTATATGTCTCCTCAGTTATTTTAATTGTCATGAAAATTAATGTATTGTCATCAAAGCTGCATGTTTGGCCTTTGCAGGAATTAGATCCATCATCACCTCTTTGAATGTAGGAATGGACTTCGACCTAAACATGTCATATTTTGAGGAGGAGGACTTAAGTTTGGATACTGAAAGTCAGGTTTCATCACTCATTCAGTTGTATCGTTCTGAATGAGTGTTGAAACCTGACTTTCACTATCTGAACTCAATTCCTCCTCCTCAAAATATGGCATTTTTAGGTCGAAGTCCATTCTCGGTTCAAAGAAGTATGATGGATCTAATTCCTGCAAAGGCCAAATATGTGATAAGTAGTATTTTATTTGGTTTTTAAGGGTTTATTTTGTTTCGATTTTAGTCGTTTTACTTCATTTTCAAGAACTATTTTACTTCAAAGCACTTGTTTTTCTTTCTAGGTAAAAATAATGAAGAGCAAGCATCTTGGATCAAAAACATGAAGAACCAAGCAAGAAAAATCAAGTTCCAAGGCATTTTTTAGGTGGCACGGTCGTGCCACATTTTGTACTGGTCGTGTGTCCATCTAAGCCAGACTTTGCCTATGCTGACAAAATCTTCACGCACGGTCGTGCGCCCAAGTAGCACGGTCGTGCACCCCTTCAGATTTTCTGATTTTTCAATTTTGAAACATGGCACGGTCATGCGCCACTTTGGCACGACCGTGCACATTATGCATTCATTTTTAATGATTGAAAACTCTTGGGAAATGCACATTGTTGCTATGTAATCCGTATTAATACCGTGTCTGAGGTTTTTAGCTATAAATAGGGCTACAATCAAACTCGTAAGGAGCTTAGACTTTGTGTAATGTTACTATAGTGAAATCCAAGTTCCACATTTCTCTAAGTTCATTTCTTTACATTTTTCTGCACTTTTACATTCTTGCAATTTATATTTTCTTCTCTTTACTTTTCTGCACTTTTACATTCTTGCAATTTATCTTTATGCTTTTACAATTCATGTCATTTACAATTTGTCAAGCGTCTACGATGAACAATCATGAGTTGACTTGTCTAGTCTTAGGATTGTTGGAAAAGTCTAATGACTAGATCCTAATCAAACCAAGCCTAGACTCTATTTTAGTCAATTCCATTTTCCTATCTAATCTCATCGTTTTTAAATTCAATAGCAAGTGTTGAGTAATATTAATAAATATTACACTTATATTTTAGATATTTAAAAACTCTTCCAAATAAAACCGTATTTAATTGTACTAGATCGAATCTCGCGTGACTATTATTTTGGACCGGATATCGTAAAACAGATCCAAACTGCACACCGAACACCCCTTATTCACATATGATTACACTGAAACATATTTTGTATGAATGTTATATCGATGACCAAATAAAATGAATGCACATAACTCGCAAATGTTTGATAGTAATGATAAGTTTGTATTTACAATAATAAATTAAAATCCACCCCTCAAAATAAAATATTAAATGAAAATCTTCTTTAGCAATCTCGATATATATATATAAGATCATTCCAAAGTTGAGTAAAAGAAACGGTCTCAATAAGTATTAAAGTCGCAGTATCTTGAAATGAACATATATAGTAGTTTTTTTTGGTACATAACAAATATAGTAGTTATTAAACTCTCAATATTTTTTTTTGTTTTGGTGGATATCACATCATCATACTTCTATTTATATTATATCCTAGAAAAGAAAAATAAAAAAAGTTGGCACCATTTAATGAAACTTCTATTTATTCCAATGGTCACAACTTTGGCACCGTTTCAAGCTTAAAATTTAGCCTATAAAAAATATCCAAAACCAAACCAAAGTCACACATTTGGGAACTCTCAAAAACCTTTTTCTCTTGCCTTATGATTTTTCTTGCTTGTGTTGTGTTGTGCAAGTTCAATTAAAACAATGTATGCTGTTCCAATTCAATTTAATGGCGCTGAGGTTGGTGCTAGTGGACAACAGCATGTAAAAACTTGTCACCAGGTTGATTGCTAAATTTCTAGTCTACGATTCATTTGTCAATTATATCTTTTGTCATATAGCTTAGTGACTATAAATTATTAATTCATTATAATTGTTGTATATGTCTCCTCAGTTATTTTAATTGTCATGAAAATTAATGTATTGTCATCAAAGCTGCATGTTTGGCCTTTGCAGGAATTAGATCCATCATCACCTCTTTGAATGTAGGAATGGACTTCGACCTTAACATGTCATATTTTGAGGAGGAGGACTTAAGTTTGGATACTGAAAGTCAGGTTTCATCACTCATTCAGTTGTATCGTTCTGAATGAGTGTTGAAACCTGAATTTCACTATCTGAACTCAATTCCTCCTCCTCAAAATATGGCATTTTTAGGTCGAAGTCCATTCTTGGTTCAAAGAAGTATGATGGATCTAATTCCTGCAAAGGCCAAATATGTGATAAGTAGTATTTTATTTGGTTTTTAAGGGTTTATTATGTTTCGATTTTAGTCGTTTTACTTCATTTTCAAGAACTATTTTACTTCAAAGCACTTGTTTTTCTTTCTACTTTCTAGGTAAAAATAATGAAGAGCAAGCATCTTGGATCAAAAACATGAAGAACCAAGCAAGAAAAATCAAGTTCCAAGGCATTTTTTAGGTGGCACGGTCGTGCCACATTTTGTACTGGTCGTGTGTCCATCTAAGCCAGACTGTGCCTACGCTGACAAAATCTTCACGCACGGTCGTGCGCCCAATTAGCACCGTCGTGCACCCCTTCAGATTTTCTGATTTTTCAATTTTGAAACATGGCACGGTCATGCGCCACTTTGGCACGACCGTGCACATTATGCATTCATTTTTAATGATTGAAAACTCTTGGGAAATGCACATTGTTGCTATGTAATCCGTATTAATACCGTGTCTGAGGTTTTTAGCTATAAATAGGGCTACAATCAGACTCGTAAGGAGCTTAGACTTTGTGTAATGTTACTATAGTGAAATCCAAGTTCCACATTTCTCTAAGTTCATTTCTTTACATTTTTCTGCACTTTTACATACTTGCAATTTATATTTTCTTCTCTTACTTTTCTGCACTTTTACATTCTTGCAATTTATCTTTATGCTTTTACAATTCATGTCATTTACAATTTGTCAAGCGTCTACGATGAACAATCATGAGTTGAATTGTCTAGTCTTAGGATTGTTGGAAAAGTCTAATGACTAGATCCTAATCAAACCAAGCCTAGACTCTATTTTAGTCAATTCCATTTTCCTATCTAATCTCATCGTTTTTAAATTCAATAGCAAGTGTTGAGTAATATTAATAAATATTACACTTATATTTTAGATATTTAAAAACTCTTCCAAATAAAACCGTATTTAATTGTACTAGATCGAATCTCGCGTGACTATTATTTTGGACCGGATATCGTAAAACAGATCCAAACTGCACACCGAACACCCCTTATTCACATATGATTACACTGACACATATTTTGTATGAATGTTATATCGATGACCAAATAAAATGAATGCACATAACTCGCAAATGTTTGATAGTAATGATAAGTTTGTATTTACAATAATAAATTAAAATCCACCCCTCAAAATAAAATATTAAATGAAAATCTTCTTTAGCAATCTCGATATATATATAAGATCATTCCAAAGTTGAGTAAAAGAAACGGTCTCAATAAGTATTAAAGTCGCAGTATCTTGAAATGAACATATATAGTAGTTTTTTTTGGTACATAACAAATATAGTAGTTATTAAACTCTCAATATTTTTTTTTTGTTTTGGTGGATATCACATAATCATACTTCTATTTATATTATATCCTAGAAAAGAAAAATAAAAAAAGTTGGCACCATTTAATGAAACTTCTATTTATTCCAATGGTCACAACTTTGGCACCGTTTCAAGCTTAAAATTTAGCCTATAAAAAATATCCAAAACCAAACCAAAGTCACACATTTGGGAACTCTCAAAAACCTTTTTCTCTTGCCTTATGATTTTTCTTGCTTGTGTTGTGTTGTGCAAGTTCAATTAAAACAATGTATGCTGTTCCAATTCAATTTAATGGCGCTGAGGTTGGTGCTAGTGGACAACAGCATGTAAAAACTTGTCACCAGGTTGATTGCTAAATTTCTAGTCTACGATTCATTTGTCAATTATATCTTTTGTCATATAGCTTAGTGACTATAAATTATTAATTCATTATAATTGTTGTATATGTCTCCTCAGTTATTTTAATTGTCATGAAAATTAATGTATTGTCATCAAAGCTGCATGTTTGGCCTTTGCAGGAATTAGATCCATCATCACCTCTTTGAATGTAGGAATGGACTTCGACCTAAACATGTCATATTTTGAGGAGGAGGACTTAAGTTTGGATACTAAAAGTCAGGTTTCATCACTCATTCAGTTGTATCGTTCTGAATGAGTGTTGAAACCTGACTTTCACTATCTGAACTCAATTCCTCCTCCTCAAAATATGGCATTTTTAGGTCGAAGTCCATTCTTGGTTCAAAGAAGTATGATGGATCTAATTCCTGCAAAGGCCAAATATGTGATAAGTAGTATTTTATTTGGTTTTTAAGAGTTTATTTTGTTTCGATTTTAGTCGTTTTACTTCATTTTCAAGAACTATTTTACTTCAAAGCACTTGTTTTTCTTTCTAGGTAAAAATAATGAAGAGCAAGCATCTTGGATCAAAAACATGAAGAACCAAGCAAGAAAAATCAAGTTCCAAGGCATTTTTTAGGTGGCACGGTCGTGCCACATTTTGTACTGGTTGTGTGTCCATCTAAGCCAGATTGTGCCTATACTGACAATGTAATATCCCGTTTTAACATGATTTTTAACAGTATCACAGGAATTAAACGAACGGAATGGCGTTATTGTAATTACGAGGGGAAAGGGGTATAAAAGGGGATAAACATGAATTTTCTTCATATTTATCATCCCTCTCTCTCTCTAAGAGCTGATTTCTCCTCCCTCTCTCTAGAAAAATCGTCCCTCATCATCATCTTCCCATAATCCATCAATTTTCTCCCTAGATCATGTGTATTTCAAGCAAGCTTTGTTGTGGGAAAATTGGAACAAGAAGAAATTAAAGAAAAACAAGAAAGATCAAAGAGTTGAGCTAGGGTTTTGAAGCTTGAGGATAACCAGCACCAAAGCAAGTTTTAGGTGAGCTCCCTTTGGGTTTTAGTACCCTCATAGTGTGAATTTTGTGTGTTTTCCTTCATAGGAGAAAGTTATAGAAAGTTAGAGTTTTTACCCTAATTTCCTTGCTAGCCATAATCCTTGCTTGTGATTGTTTTTAAATGATGTTTTATGATGGAAAATCGTTTTTAACATGTTTAGGAAGCTTGGGTAACCTTGAATGGACAAAAATGGTGGAAAATCACATTTTTACACATTTTTCTACTGATACGGTCGCTGTAGCGACGGGCTGTCGCTTGTAGCGACCAGGCAGGAAAATTCCCTGCCTACCCGCGCTTCAAGCGACCACACTGGCGCTTGTAGCGACCAGGGGCGCTTGTAGCGACCAAGGGGCGCTTGTAGCGACCAACCCTGGACAGCCCAACTTAGTTGAGCTGTTCTGGGGGTCTTGGTGCGCGCAGGCATGGCTTTTTGGCAACTGATTTTATATATATATTTTGGAAACCTTGCCTACCATTTTAACTCATTCTAAATGCTTCCCAAAGGTCTTAAAAGTATAGAAGTAAGGATTATGCAAGGCTTGGAAATATAGAGTTGAGGTTTATTGAATAGGCAAACTTCTTATAGTGGCATATGACAACGATATGCCAATTTCCTTGATAGGAAAATGAGGGTTATAGCATGAGAATCAAGTTGTTAGTTGTATCCACTTTAGGATACAAAGTAATAGGGATGGTTTAGCAATCATAGTTTCACTTAAAGTTTATAGTGTTGGTTCTCCAACAATTATAGGTGGCTTATGAGAACGATGAGCCAAATACCATGTGTCATAGGTTAAGAGTTACAGGAATTGCTTATATGATCAAAGTAATAGATATGTATATTTATGCATACACTTATTTATCAAAGTCAAAGAATAATAACAATTCAAAGTCAAAGGCATGTTCAGCAGACTCCGGGTTTCGCCGGATGGGATTTCTCCGAGAGGGTTATCCACATGCAATTTCATAGGGAGTCCGGTGTTAGCCTGATATGATAGGAATTTCACCGGTTCATAGGGAGCTGTCCTCGGGGTTACTCCACCCGGGCCGCACTCCGTAAAATGAACTCAGATTAATTGTTTGTTCAACGCTAACAGCTAACATAAAACTGCTATAGAACTGTTATATGTTTTATGTTTCACAGTTAAAGTCAAAGTCACAGTTATAGATATAGTTATAGACAGTTAACAGGAGGTGGTCCTAGGTTTCCCCTTGATCACCGAGTTATAGTTACAGTTATAGGTGGATTACAGTTAAAGTCATAGTTAGAGATACAATTACAGACAGTTTCATAGTCATAGGCAGAGATTCACCCTTGTGGTTAAAGTAAAGACTTGGCGATCATAGGATATCCCCAAGATTGCCAAGGTAGGCATGGCGACCCTAGGTTCCCTGTGGTTGCCAACAGTTGGTTGGGCTGGAGCTCACTGAGACATTATGTCTCATCCCATTCCTTCTGGTGCAGGTTTACAGGTTAGTCAGAGGTTCGTGACAAAGATCTTCATAGAGGTACTGGATGGAGTGCAATTGCTCGTTGTGTACCAGCTTAGAAGCTTAATGGACATTTGTAAAAGTATTGTAACAGTATTGGATTATTGTACAAACGAGTAAACATGTATTTATTCTGTTGTGATGTAATATTATTATTGAAATTTTTAAATGTATCCAGTATCAGTTTAACGCACATGCTAATATACTAGTTAAAGTTAGTATGGGTGTTACAATTGGTATCAGAGCAGGTCGATTCAGACCGTGCCATGGGTCATTTAAGATTCAATAAAAGTAGTGGAATCATTGGGTTCCGGATGTTGTTCTAAATGTCACATCTAGTTGAGCCTGATCAACTCAGTCTAGTATATGACAGTTAGGATAAATGTCCGAGAGCTGAATGTGACCAAGGAGGAAAGAAGTGTAGGAAGGGCGAAGGTTTAAAGCGTCAGATTTTAAGACGGTATTGGCAAGGTATTTAATGCCAAAGGATGATTCTCTAACAGTGAAGTAACTGAGCCAGTTAATGGCAAAGTCTCAGGAATATAAGAGGTATTAAAGAGTAAGGTCAGGTACCTTAACTAGTTGGACGCATCTTTGAGCGATGCCTTCTCCAAGGAGAAGTGTAGAGTAAAGAATTTTGGAATACCCTGAAGAATGATTTGGAATCCTAACAGGAACCGTAATTTGGAAAGTTAAAGTTAAGGGTTGATTAGAGTTTTAATTCCGGCTGCAGATGCAAAGGATTGTGATACCAAACCCAGCGACTTGGAATAAAGAATGACCAGTTAACGATTGGAAGTTCTGGACTTTCAGTAAGGATAAAGTGTGTAAGGATAGATGAAATAGATTACTTTCCTTTATTATGGGACACCAAGATGCTTGGTATGAAGAATGCGAGCGTAGCGATAAGTAAAGGAAACCCCCGGTAAGGGTATGGATTAAAGATTGAATCTTATGTTAACAGATTATGGTAGACCGGTTTCGAGGATTAAGCAGGAAGATCGTCACTAACGTGCAAGTTACAGTTAAAGTTATGGTTGAGGTTAAAGAGTTCTATCTTTTATTTTGATGGGTTCCTTACACAAGTATTCGGGTAAGCCGACAAAGATCATCTTATGATAGTATGTGATAAAGATGGTGGAAATACAGACCTTGGATTGTTCGAAACCATGAAGAGGGTAACGGTCGAGAAGACATATGGAATATTATACAGATAACAAGATTAGATTGGAAGGGTGAATATGGTAACAAGTTACAGGAAGGATCCAATGGGAAATAATAAGAGTTGAAATTTAAGATTGATTAATCGGGTACTCGAAGAGGTGTGTCATGTGTTTGAATGTACAGGAGAGCCGGTAAAAGTTGAGTTTTATCTAGATGGATTATTCCCGGAGAAACCCGAGGAGTAACCAAGAGTTATGTTAGAGTTTTGTGGACCTAAGTGTCTTGGAAAAGGTTGTGGACGTGAAATCCTTACGGATAATTATAGGATGAGACTCGATTCATTAATCGATTAAGTATATGAAAGACGAGAATTTCCGGAAGTCATAGAATGTTTCTAGAAGTTACCACAAGTAAATAATGTATGAACTTAAGTTGTTTTAATAGGAGCATCGTTGGGCTCGTATTCATTGTTAAAGGCTGTCTACAGGGTTCGGTGTATTTCGTGAAAGTAAGAATTTTGCTTATGTTCGAAAGGAAACGCAAAGTCAAGCGTCGTGCAATCAGTAAGTTTAACAGGTGGATTAAACCACAAGAGAAATTATAATGTAAGATAGTTATGTGTGGTAACTACAAAGTTGTAAAGTCAAAGGATTGGCCAAGGAGAATTTATATGGTAATAGTGGTGTATTACTTCTATCCCAAGGTTAATTGTTTAAATCAGAGTTGCGCAGCGGAGAAGTAATCCAATTATGAGTTAACAGACAAATCAAGGCTGAAATTTAGAGAAAAGGATGTTTGTGAAGTCCTTGCCAAATGAATTACAGGAAAGGTATTCAGAGATTAATTCTTAAGCTACAGAATATGTGTAAGTGGTGATGACTTGAACTCATCATCAGTTCTAACAGGAAATTTTAAGAGATAAGTCGAGGAATGTTTCAGACCTTGAAATTCATGAGAAATGAGAATTGAAGCAGTTTAGAAATTCAAAGGATGTGTTCTAGTACAATGAGTACATGACGAAGGAAGCCACAACTAAAACGGTAATTCAGCTGTTTCAGCTCAGAAGCTTAATGGACATTTGTAAAAGTATTGTAACAGTATTGGATTATTGTACAAACGAGTAAACATGTATTTATTCTGTTGTGATGTAATATTATTATTGAAATTTTTAAATGTATCCAGTATCAGTTTAACGCACATGCTAATATACTAGTTAAAGTTAGTATGGGTGTTACAGACAAAATCTTCACGCACGGTCGTGCGCCCAAGTAGCACGGTCGTGCACCCCTTCAGATTTTCTGATTTTTCAATTTTGAAACATGGCACGGTCATGCACCACTTTGGCACGACCGTGCACATTATGCATTCATTTTTAATGATTGAAAACTCTTGGGAAATGCTCATTGTTGCTATGTAATCCATATTAATTCCGTGTCTGATGTTTTTAGCTATAAATAGGGCTACAATCAGACTCGTAAGGAGCTTAGACTTTGTGTAATGTTACTATAGTGAAATCCAAGTTCCACATTTCTCTAAGTTCATTTCTTTACATTTTTCTGCACTTTTACATTCTTGCAATTTATATTTTCTTCTCTTTACTTTTCTGCACTTTTACATTCTTGCAATTTATCTATATGCTTTTACAATTCATGTCATTTACAATTTGTCAAGCGTCTACGATGAACAATCATGAGTTGACTTGTCTAGTCTTGGGATTGTTGGAAAAGTCTAATGACTAGATCCTAATCAAACCAAGCCTAGACTCTATTTTAGTCAATTCCATTTTCCTATCTAATCTCATCGTTTTTAAATTCAATAGCAAGTGTTGAGTAATATTAATAAATATTACACTTATATTTTAGATATTTAAAAACTCTTCCAAATAAAACCTTATTTAATTGTACTAGATCGAATCTCGCGTGACTATTATTTTGGACCGGATATCGTAAAACAGATCCAAACTGCACACCGAACACCCCTTATTCACATATGATTACACTGACACATATTTTGTATGAATGTTATATCGATGACCAAATAAAATGAATGCACATAACTCACAAATGTTTGATAGTAATGATAAGTTTGTATTTACAATAATAAATTAAAATCCACCCCTCAAAATAAAATATTAAATGAAAATCTTCTTTAGCAATCTCGATATATATATAAGATCATTCCAAAGTTGAGTAAAAGAAACGGTCTCAATAAGTATTAAAGTCGCAGTATCTTGAAATGAACATATGTAATATCCCGCTTATTAGTATCAGTTATCAGTGTTAGAAGTAATTAATAAGCGTGGCAATTTAGTAATTCATGGTAATGGCAATTTGGTAATTAATTCAAAAAGGGGGATTATAAGAAAAAGGAATGGCAAGATATTTTCACAAATTTCATTCTTCTCTTCTACACTTCCAAACCAGCCTCTTTCCCTCTTTTCCCTCACTCCCACGCCACTCTTTCTCACCCAAATCATCAAGCTTTCACCCATAAATCCTTGAGGAGTTTGCTAGCAAGTGGATTGGTAAAAAGATAGAAAAATAGAGAAGGAACAAGGAAGAAACAAGGAAGGAGCAAGCTAGGGTTTTTGAAACCAAGCATAATCAGCACCAATTAAGGTTTAGGTGAGCTCATCTTGGGTTTTAGAACCCATCTAGAGTGACTTTTATGAGTTTTGCAAGTTATAGAAAGTTTTAGAGTTTACCCTAAATTCCTTGCTTGCTAGATCTTTGCTCATATGAGTTTATAATTGTTAATTTATGAAGGAAAATCATTTTTATCATGTTTAGGAAGCTTGGGTATCCTTGAATGGGCAAAAATGGTGGAAAAACGCATTTTTACACATGACTGTACTGTCATGGTCGCTACAGCGACCAGCCGTCGCTTGTAGCGACCAGACAGGGTTTTTCCCTGCCTACTGTCGCTAGAAGCGACCAACTTGGCGCTTGAAGCGACCAAGTTCTGATTGCTGGCGCTTGTAGCGACGGCTTGGCGCTTGTAGCGACCAAGCCAGAACAGCACCACTCAGTTGGGCTGTTCTGGGGGTCCTGGAGCGCGCGGGCATGGCTTTTTGCAAATATTTTCTCCTAACATATTTTAGAAACATAAACCACCATTTTAGTTCATTCTAAAAGCTTCCATTGGTTGAGAAATTACATGAGCAAAGATTATGCAAAGCTTGGAAATTCATGAATTAAAGTTAAAAGTTTAAGTAAGCCCTAGGAATGGCTCATGAGAACGATGAGTCAAGAACCTAAATAGGTTAATGGAATTCTAGAAGATACTCTATATGTAATAAGTACAATTATGTACCACATTCAAGTTTAGCACCTTTTATAGGTTAAGTATCCAAGAATCATTAAGATATTAAGCCATGGCCTTCGTTGTTCACGCTAGTGGAACACGAATGGTCCATTCAAGTATAGACTAATAAGTTTAAGTCGTGACTTTCGTTGTTCACGCTAGTGGGACACGAGAGGTTCATGCATAAGTTAAAACATATTAATTTTTGCGTCTCTCATCGTTCACGCTAGTGGGACATGGGAGGTATACGCATAAGTTAAGACTTTTAAGTCGTGTCTTCTGTTGTTCACGCTAGTGGGACACAGGAGGTTCACGCTAGTGGGACGTGTTATTCCGCAAGGATGACCGCACGACGACAAGAGGAGTCCGGTGTTAGCCTGATACGATAGGAATTTTCACCGGTTAGAAGGGAGATGTACTTCGGGGTTACTCCACCCGGATGCACTCCGTAAAATGAACTCAGATAATTATTGATTGTTCAACGCTAACTTCTAACTTAAGATATGAGAAGATGAATACGTTTATTTGTATAAGTATTGAGAATTAGGACAATTAGTTCCTAGTAACAAGAGGTGATCATAGATATTTTTCCCCTTGATCACTAAGTTTAAGATAAGTTAAGTTAGCATATGATGAGATAAGATTAAGATATGCAGCGATCCTAGTTTTTCCCCCTTGATCGCGAAATAAGTAAAGATAAGACTTGGCGATCGTAGATATCCCCAAGATCGCCAAGGTAGGCACGGCGACCCTAGGTTCCCTGTGGTTGCCAACAGTAGGTAGGGTAGGAGCTCACTGAGACGTTATGTCTCATCCCTTTCCTTCTGGTGCAGGTTCTTCGCAGGTAGCACGACGTAAAGGTAAAGAGAAAGCTACGGATTGATCGTGCTGCTTAAGTTTCTTTGATATTGTATCATGATGTATATGTATTATGGAGAATGTTATGTATCGGATCTTGAGTTGTATCATAAACTTATGTATTGTGTATTTAATAAACAACTTTTCTGTATTGTATTTAATGTATCCAGTACGAAATTTTAATACTCGTAAGAGATCCTAGGCAATCTCTATATGGGTGTTACAATTTGGTATCAGAGCAGGTCGATTCAGACCGTGCCATGGGTCATTAAAGTACAATCCAAGTTTGTGGACCTCTTGGATCCAGGACATTATTCTAAATGTTATATTCAGTTAAAACTGATCACTTTGACTTGTATATGACAGCTAGGATAAGATGTCTGGGAGAAGAAGAGGAAGACCTCGTGCTAACCAAGCCAGTGATGAAAGTGGAGGACCTAGTATGAACTCATGGGAACAAATGATTCAGCAACAGCAGGCCTGGCAGCAGCAGTATCAAGAGCAACAAGCTCAAAACGCATTACAGTATCAGCAAATGATGCTGATGATGCAACAACAATCTCAGCAACAGGCCCAGGCTCAACAGCAACGGATGGAAAAGATGCAGCAAGGGCAAGGTTTCCATCCACAGCCACCACCTCCTCCCGTAATTGGTAACCCAGTGTTCAGGGAATACAACAGACATCACCCTCTGGAGTTCAACGGAGAAGGTGAACCTCAAGAAGCTAGAAAGTGGATTAAGCAAATGGAAAAGATCTTTAGAATGGCTGAATGTTCAGAAGAGGATAAAGTGGTTTATGCCACAAATCAACTCAGAGGCGCAGCAGAAGACTGGTGGGAATCTGCTCAGCGCAGGATGGAAGCCAATGGTGTAGAAGTGAATTGGTTGAATTTTAAAGAAGTGATGTTGGAAAAATATTTACCTTTGTCCTACAAGGTAAAGAAGGAGCAAGAGTTCTTGGAGTTGAAGCAAGGTAATATGACGGTTGCCGAATTTACCAAGAAGTTTGAAGAGTTGTCCTACTATTCTACACACAATGAATATGCTGAAAATGAAATTTGGAAGATGAACCAGTACAAGCGAGGTTTAAGGGGCGAGATTGACACCGCGGTGAGCCTCCAGAGGACTGCGAGTTATGACGAACTGGTACATGATAGTTTGGTAGTTGAGGCAGGACTTGCTAAAGCCTCGAAAGAAAGAGCGGCAGCTTTTGAAAAGAAGAAGAGTAGAATGTCAGATAAGTATCATGACAAGCTCAAGCCTAAAGGATCCCCTCAGAGAGGGAAACAGACATACTCTCCACAATCTAATCCTTCACGGCCTTATCCTACTTGCAAGACGTGTGGTAGGATGCATAAAGGAGAGTGCTTGATAGGAGCTGGTATTTGCTATGGATGTAAGCAGCCAGGACATTTTATATCAGAGTGTCCTAATAGACGTGGTAAAGGATCAGCTGAAGGAACGACTACTAGTAAGGGCAGAGTGTACTCCCTTGATGGCGCAAAGGCTTTGGCCAATGAAGATTTAATTGCCGGTATGTGTTATCTTGGTTCATACCCAGTAAAAGTTCTATTTGATTGCGGCGCTACTTGTTCTTTTATTTCATATAAATGTGTTGAGACTCTGCAATTACCTTTGTCTCCGTTGAATCCTCCAATGTTAGTATCTACCGCTACTGAAGGCGGAATTGAAGCAAGCTTTGTTTGTGAAAACTGTCCTATCACTGTGTCTAGTAAGACTTATTATGTTGATTTAGTATGCCTCCCGATGGAGCAACTTGATGTGATCTTAGGCATGGATTGGCTCTCCGCTAACCATGTGTATATAGGATGTTCAGAGAAGAGTATTTATATGCCTACCAGTGATACGACAGAAGGTGTGGCTCTGTCTGAATTGATTAACCGCACCCATCAGTTAATCCAGTTTATTTGTGCTCAAGATAAGGGATTCTATGTTATGCTCACTGTGGCTTCGGAATCAGAATTAAGTCCCAGTGATATTCCTATTGTGAATGAGTACTTAGATGTTTTCCCTTCGGAAGTAACTAGTTTACCCCCGGAGCGAGAGGTGGAATTCTCTATTGATTTGATTCCAGGAGCGGAGCCTGTATCTGTGGCACCGTACAGAATGTCACCAATTGAACTGAAGGAGCTGAAATCTCAACTTGAGGAGTTAATTCAGAAGCATTTTATTAGACCCAGTGTTTCACCTTGGGGTGCTCCAGTTTTGTTAGTCAAGAAGAAAGATGGAAGCATGAGGCTGTGTATTGACTACCGCCAACTTAATAAAGTGACTATCAAGAACAAGTATCCTCTTCCCAGGATTGATGACCTCCTAGACCAGCTTAAGAGAGCAACGATATTTTCTAAGATTGATCTTCGGTCAGGCTACCATCAGATTCGTATTAAATCTTCAGATGTGTCTAAAACGGCGTTTCGAACGCGTTACAGGCACTATGAATTTCTGGTTATGCCTTTCGGTGTAACTAATGCTCCAGCATTATTTATGGATTACATGAACAGGATATTTCAGCCCTACCTCGATCAATTTGTGGTGATTTTCATAGATGACATCTTGATCTACTCTAAGGATCCTCAGGAGCATGCTCAACATTTGAGAATTGTATTGGATGTTCTTAGAGACAAACAGTTGTATGCAAAATTTAGCAAGTGTGAATTCTGGTTATCCGAGATTAAGTTTTTGGGTCATGTTATTTCTCAAGGAGGAGTAGCTGTTGATCCATTCAAAGTTGAAGTTGTTCTCAATTGGGAAAGACCTAAGAATGTGGCAGAAGTCAGGAGCTTTTTAGGCTTGGCAGGATATTACCGAAGGTTTATTGTGAAGTTTTCCCAGATTGCTTTACCTCTGTCACGCCTCACCAGGAAGAATGTGCCCTTTATTTGGGACGAAGAATGTGAAGAGAGCTTCAGAGTTTTAAAGAAGAAATTGACTAAAGCACCAGTGTTGGCAATACCAGATCCTGAAAGGAGATACACCGTTTTCTGCGATGCATCCTCTAAAGGACTGGGTAGTGTTCTTATGCAAGGAGAAAATGTGATAACTTATGCCTCTAGACAGCTCAAGACTCATGAAGAGAATTACCCCACCCATGATCTTGAGTTAGCAGCAATAGTTTTTGCATTGAAGATATGGAGACATCATTTGTATGGTGCACAGTTCGATTTGTTCAGTGACCATAAGAGTTTGAAATATTTGTTTGATCAACGAGATCTTAATATGAGGCAGAGGCGATGGATGGAATACCTTAAAGACTTTGATTTTGATTTGAGATACCATTCAGGAAAGGCTAATGTGGTAGCAGATGCCTTGAGTCGAAAGGCTCTAGTTGCAGCTGAAGTGATGATGCATACATATGGATTGTATGAAAGGTTTAGAGACCTTAGCCTCCATGTTACCGAGTTGGATCGTGGCATCTTGTTAAATAAGTTAGAGATTTCGTGCGACCTACGATCTAGGATTGCACAAGTGCAAAGCATGGATGTGGACCTTCAGAGGAAAGTTGGCCAAGCAGAGTTTTCATGGGCACCAGATGGTATATTACTGTTTGAAGGAAGGATTTATGTTCCGAATGATGCGGAGTTGAAAAGGTTGATCTTAGAGGAGGCGCACAAGAGCAGTTTTAGTATTCATCCAGGTACCACCAAGATGTATCAAGATTTGAAGAAAGATTATTGGTGGCCTAGCATGAAAAGAGATATTGCGGAATTTGTGTCGCGATGCATTGTGTGTCAGCAGGTGAAGATTGAACATCAAAGGCCTGCAGGAATGTTAGTACCTTTGGAAATTCCACAATGGAAATGGGAAGATATAACCATGGATTTTGTGAGTGGATTACCTCGAACACAGCGAGGACATGACTCTATATGGGTAATAGTGGATCGGTTAACCAAGTCAGCTCATTTCTTGCCGGTTAAGACTACTTACCGAGCCTCTCAGTATGCCGAGTTGTTTATTTCAGAGATAGTGAAACTCCATGGTGTACCTGCTAGTATTGTATCTGATCGTGATCTGATCTTCACATCTCACTTTTGGAAAGCTTTTCAGAAAGCTTTGGGGACAAGATTAAAGATGAGCACGTCCTATCATCCTCAAACAGACGGACAATTAGAGAGAACTATTCAGACATTAGAGGATATGCTACGTGCGTGTGTCCTAGAAGATGGAGGAAGTTGGAACGACTACCTACCATTGATTGAATTTTCTTACAACAATAGTTACCATTCTAGCATTGGAATGGCACCTTATGAAGCCTTATATGGTAGGAAATGTAGAACCCCGCTTTGTTGGGCTGAGGTCGGAGATAAGAGTATTTTGGGACCTGAAATAATTCAGGAGACGACCCTAAAGATTAAATCCATTCAGGATAAGATGAGAATAGCCCAAAGTCGCCAGAAAAGTTATGCTGATAGGAGGCGAAGACCCTTAGAGTTTGATGAAGGAGATCATGTATTTCTTAAGGTTACACCTAAGTTGGGGTTAAGAGGAGCTTTCAGGACCAAGAAACTTTGTCCACGGTATGTTGGTCCCTTTCAGATACTTAGGCGAGTCGGTCCAGCAGCTTATCAGTTAGCGCTGCCACCGGCTATGTCGGGTTTGCATGATGTATTCCACGTCTCTCAGCTGAGGAAGTTCATCCCTGACCCTTTTCAACCAGTGGAGTTGGACAGTATTGACTTGAGATCAAATTTAACCTTCCAACCTGAGCCAGATCAGATAATTGATCGTGATGTTAAGTCCTTGCGGAACAAAGAGATTCCTATTGTTAAAGTGGTATGGAAAGGTTCTCCTGACGGCGAAGCAACGTGGGAGCTAGAGTCAGAGATGCAAGAGAATTATCCGCATCTATTTTCAGGTAAATTCTAAATTTCGAGGACGAAATTCCTTTAAGGGGGGTAGATGGTAATATCCCGCTTATTAGTATCAGTTATCAGTGTTAGAAGTAATTAATAAGCGTGGCAATTTAGTAATTCATGGTAATGGCAATTTGGTAATTAATTCAAAAAGGGGGATTATAAGAAAAAGGAATGGCAAGATATTTTCACAAATTTCATTCTTCTCTTCTACACTTCCAAACCAGCCTCTTTCCCTCTTTTCCCTCACTCCCACGCCACTCTTTCTCACCTAAATCATCAAGCTTTCACCCATAAATCCTTGAGGAGTTTGCTAGCAAGTGGATTGGTGAAAAGATAGAAAAATAGAGAAGGAACAAGGAAGAAACAAGGAAGGAGCAAGCTAGGGTTTTTGAAACCAAGCATAATCAGCACCAATTAAGGTTTAGGTGAGCTCATCTTGGGTTTTAGAACCCATCTAGAGTGACTTTTATGAGTTTTGCAAGTTATAGAAAGTTTTAGAGTTTACCCTAAATTCCTTGCTTGCTAGATCTTTGCTCATATGAGTTTATAATTGTTAATTTATGAAGGAAAATCATTTTTATCATGTTTAGGAAGCTTGGGTATCCTTGAATGGGCAAAAATGGTGGAAAAACGCATTTTTACACATGACTGTACTGTCATGGTCGCTACAGCGACCAGCCGTCGCTTGTAGCGACCAGACAGGGTTTTTCCCTGCCTACTGTCGCTAGAAGCGACCAACTTGGCGCTTGAAGCGACCATGTTCTGATTGCTGGCGCTTGTAGCGACGGCTTGGCGCTTGCAGCGACCAAGCCAGAACAGCACCACTCAGTTGGGCTGTTCTGGGGGTCCTGGAGCGCGTGGGCATGGCTTTTTGCAAATATTTTCTCCTAACATATTTTAGAAACATAAACCACCATTTTAGTTCATTCTAAAAGCTTCCATTGGTTGAGAAATTACATGAGCAAAGATTATGCAAAGCTTGGAAATTCATGAATTAAAGTTAAAAGTTTAAGTAAGCCCTAGGAATGGCTCATGAGAACGATGAGTCAAGAACCTAAATAGGTTAATGGAATTCTAGAAGATACTCTATATGTAATAAGTACAATTATGTACCACATTCAAGTTTAGCACCTTTTATAGGTTAAGTATCCAAGAATCATTAAGATATTAAGCCATGGCCTTCGTTGTTCACGCTAGTGGAACACGAACGGTCCATTCAAGTATAGACTAATAAGTTTAAGTCGTGACTTTCGTTGTTCACGCTAGTGGGACACGAGAGGTTCATGCATAAGTTAAAACATATTAATTTTTGCGTCTCTCATCGTTCACGCTAGTGGGACATGGGAGGTATACGCATAAGTTAAGACTTTTAAGTCGTGTCTTCTGTTGTTCACGCTAGTGGGACACAGGAGGTTCACGCTAGTGGGACGTGTTATTCCGCAAGGATGACCGCACGACGACAAGAGGAGTCCGGTGTTAGCCTGATACGATAGGAATTTTCACCGGTTAGAAGGGAGATGTACTTCGGGGTTACTCCACCCGGATGCACTCCGTAAAATGAACTCAGATAATTATTGATTGTTCAACGCTAACTTCTAACTTAAGATATGAGAAGATGAATACGTTTATTTGTATAAGTATTGAGAATTAGGACAATTAGTTCCTAGTAACAAGAGGTGATCATAGATATTTTTCCCCTTGATCACTAAGTTTAAGATAAGTTAACTTAGCATATGATGAGATAAGATTAAGATATGCAGCGATCCTAGTTTTTCCCCCTTGATCGCGAAATAAGTAAAGATAAGACTTGGCGATCGTAGATATCCCCAAGATCGCCAAGGTAGGCACGGCGACCCTAGGTTCCCTGTGGTTGCCAACAGTAGGTAGGGTAGGAGCTCACTGAGACGTTATGTCTCATCCCTTTCCTTCTGGTGCAGGTTCTTCGCAGGTAGCACGACGTAAAGGTAAAGAGAAAGCTACGGATTGATCGTGCTGCTTAAGTTTCTTTGATATTGTATCATGATGTATATGTATTATGGAGAATGTTATGTATCAGATCTTGAGTTGTATCATAAACTTATGTATTGTGTATTTAATAAACAACTTTTCTGTATTGTATTTAATGTATCCAGTACGAAATTTTAATACTCGTAAGAGATCCTAGGCAATCTCTATATGGGTGTTACAACATATATAGTAGTTTTTTTTGGTACATAACAAATATAGTAGTTATTAAACTCTCAATATTATTTTTTTGTTTTGGTGGATATCACATAATCATACTTCTATTTATATTATATCCTAGAAAAGAAAAATAAAAAAAGTTGGCACCATTTAATGAAACTTCTATTTATTCCAATGGTCACAACTTTGGCACCGTTTCAAGCTTAAAATTTAGCCTATAAAAAATATCCAAAACCAAACCAAAGTCACACATTTGGGAACTCTCAAAAACCTTTTTCTCTTGCCTTATGATTTTTCTTGCTTGTGTTGTGTTGTGCAAGTTCAATTAAAACAATGTATGCTGTTCCAATTCAATTTAATGGCGCTGAGGTTGGTGCTAGTGGACAACAACAAGTAAAAACTTGTCACCAGGTTGATTGCTAAATTTCTAGTCTACGATTCATTTGTCAATAATATCTTTTGTCATATAGCTTAGTGACTATAAATTATTAATTCATTATAATTGTTGTATATGTCTCCTCAGTTATTTTAATTGTCATGAAAATTAATGTATTGTCATCAAAGCTGCATGTTTGGCCTTTGCAGGAATTAGATCCATCATCACCTCTTTGAATGTAGGAATGGACTTCGACCTAAACATGTCATATTTTGAGGAGGAGGACTTAAGTTTGGCTACTGAAAGTCAGGTTTCATCACTCATTCAGTTGTATCGTTCTGAATGAGTGTTGAAACCTGACTTTCACTATCTGAACTCAATTCCTCCTCCTCAAAATATGGCATTTTTAGGTCGAAGTCCATTCTTGGTTCAAAGAAGTATGATGGATCTAATTCCTGCAAAGGCCAAATATGTGATAAGTAGTATTTTATTTGGTTTTTAAGGGTTTATTTTGTTTCGATTTTAGTCGTTTTACTTCATTTTCAAGAACTATTTTACTTCAAAGCACTTGTTTTTCTTTCTAGGTAAAAATAATGAAGAGCAAGCATCTTGGATCAAAAACATGAAGAACCAAGCAAGAAAAATCAAGTTCCAAGGCATTTTTTAGGTGGCACGGTCGTGCCACATTTTGTACTGGTCGTGTGTCCATCTAAGCCAGATTGTGCCTATACTGACAAAATCTTCACGCACGGTCGTGCGCCCAAGTAGCACGGTCGTGCACCCCTTCAAATTTTCTGATTTTTCAATTTTGAAACATGGCACGGTCATGCGCCACTTTGGCACGACCGTGCACATTATGCATTCATTTTTAATGATTGAAAACTCTTGGGAAATGCACATTGTTGCTTTGTAATCCGTATTAATACCGTGTTTGAGGTTTTTAGCTATAAATAGGGCTACAATCAGACTCGTAAGGAGCTTAGACTTTGTGTAATGTTACTATAGTGAAATCCAAGTTCCACATTTCTCTAAGTTCATTTCTTTACATTTTTCTGCACTTTTACATTCTTGCAATTTATATTTTCTTCTCTTTATTTTTCTGCACTTTTACATTCTTGCAATTTATCTATATGCTTTTACAATTCATGTCATTTACAATTTGTCAAGCATCTACGATGAACAATCATGAGTTGACTTGTCTAGTCTTGGGATTGTTGGAAAAGTCTAATGACTAGATCCTAATCAAACCAAGCCTAGACTCTATTTTAGTCAATTCCATTTTCCTATCTAATCTCATTGTTTTTAAATTCAATAGCAAGTGTTGAGTAATGTTAATAAATATTACACTTATATTTTAGATATTTAAAAACTCTTCCAAATAAAACCTTATTTAATTGTACTAGATCGAATCTCGCGTGACTATTATTTTGGACCGGATATCGTAAAACAGATCCAAACTGCACACCGAACACCCCTTATTCACATATGATTACACTGACACATATTTTGTATGAATGTTATATCGATGACCAAATAAAATGAATGCACATAACTCACAAATGTTTGATAGTAATGATAAGTTTGTATTTACAATAATAAATTAAAATCCACCCCTCAAAATAAAATATTAAATGAAAATCTTCTTTAGCAATCTCGATATATATATAAGATCATTCCAAAGTTGAGTAAAAGAAACGGTCTCAATAAGTATTAAAGTCGCAGTATCTTGAAATGAACATATATACTAGTTTTTTTTGGTACATAACAAATATAGTAGTTATTAAACTCTCAATATTATTTTTTTGTTTTGGTGGATATCACATAATCATACTTCTATTTATATTATATCCTAGAAAAGAAAAATAAAAAAAGTTGGCACCATTTAATGAAACCTCTATTTATTCCAATGGTCACAACTTTGGCACCGTTTCAAGCTTAAAATTTAGCCTATAAAAAATATCCAAAACCAAACCAAAGTTGTAACACCCATACTAAATTATCTAGAATATTTAGCATGTGCATTAATCTGATATCGGATACATTAAAATTTTCAATAATAAATACAATACGAACTACTGAATGAGTACAAATGGCTCGTTTATACATATATCCAAATGTCAGTTACAATAATACTCTCATATACATAAATGATCTGTCAACCTCCTGAGCTTGCCTTGACGAGCATCTGCACTCCATCCAGCGTCTTCCTGAAGATCTTCATCTGAAAACCACTTGGCTACCTGAAAACCTGCACCAGAAGGATAGGGATGAGACATAATGTCTCAGTGAGCTCCTACCCTACCTACTGTTGGCAACCACAGGGAACCTAGGGTCGCCGTGCCTACCTCGGCAATCTTGGGGATATCTACGATCGCCAAGTCTTATTTTTACTTATTTCACGATCAAGGGGGAAAACTAGGATCGCTGCATATCTTAATCTTATCTCATCATAGGCTAACTTGACTTATCTCATACTTAGTGATCAGGGGGAAAATCTATGATCACTTCTTATTACTAGGAACTAATTGTCCTATTTCTCAATACTTATACAAATAAACGTATTCATCTTTTCATATCTTAAAGTTAGAGGTTAACGTTGAACAAACAATAATTATCTGGGTTCATTTTACGGAGTGCATCCGGGTGGAGTAACCCCGAAGTACATCTCCCTTCTAACCGGTGAAAATTCCTATCATATCAGGCTAACACCGGACTCCTCTTGTCGTCGTGCGGTCATCCTTGCGGAATAACACGTCCCACTAGCGTGAACCTCCTGTGTCCCACTAGCGTGAACAACAGAAGACACGACTTAATAATTTTAACTTATGCGTATACCTCCCGTGTCCCACTAGCGTGAACGACGGAAGACGCGAATAATATTCTTTAAACTTATGCATGAACCTTTCATGTCCCACTAGCGTGGACGATGAAAGTCACGACTTAAATAATTTTAATCTCAGTCTTTACTTTGCATGAACCATTCGTGTCCCACTAGCGTGAACGACGAAGGCCACGGCTTAATATCTTAATAATTCTTATATGTATATATATAACTTATAATTATAACTTATGCACATCTGATGCATTCTTTGAGTATTCGTTCTTAAAACTTAACCTATAAATAGGTTCTTAACTTAAACATTAATTCTCATCTTAAGTAATTGTAAGTACTTCTAATACTTTCTCTAGCCTTGGCATATTAATGCATTCTTAGGGGGAAATAACCTCCCAACACACAACTTATTAATTTAGGTCTTACGCTCATTGTTCTCCTAAGCCTTGCTTAGTTATTTGGAAACATTCCATAGTTAATAACCTTTCTATGCCAACTTATGGATTAAGGTATCCATCTCTCTATGTGTGCCTATCCTCGCCTTATGTTAATCTAAACATTCTCTAATGGACATGAAAATCGGTGGCCGATTACAAGAATTCGGGGGCCGAACTTACTGAAATCGGGGGCCGATCTTATAAAATCGGGGGCCGATATTTTACGAAACAATCATGAAAAATTGAATAATAATTCGGTGGCCGATTTTATGGAATCGGTGGCCGATTTCTGCATTTTCCAAAACGTGATTTCAGTCTTTTGGGCTAAACCAACCATGTCCAACATCAAAACAGCTCAAGAGAAGAGTCTTCTAAAACATATTGATAAATTACAACATGATTAACTAAAGAATTTGACTAGCATGAGGAATTGGGCACTAATTACAAATTTTATCCAATACACAACTTATTCATCAAAAGTTCAACAAGGTGGGTTCTAAAACCCCAAGGGAACTCACCTCAAACTTGATTTAGTGCTAGCTAATCCTTTAACTTCAACCTTGTTCCAAATTCCCCAAGACTAGGCTTACTAGCAAGAACCAAGATTTCTGCAGATTTGCAGTTTCGAACCCCTGACTTCAAACTCGTCCCCAGACTTCAATACTCAGCCAAACTTCACGAAATTGGTACCAAAACGTAGATAATTTTGTTAGCTTTCCATAGCATCAAAGACCACTTGATTCGGAGTTATAGAGAGAGAGTTCTTACCATTTAAATGGAGCCCTGTCCCCAAATACGGGTTTCTCCAACTTCCTCCAAATCTCTACCCAAAACTTCTTCTTCTTTAGGAATCATCATGCAAAAATGAAATAGAGGTTTAGGCTCAACAATAGGCACGAAAATTTGAAGTAAGAAAGGAAGATTGAAGTGATTCTTACCTTTTCTTTCTTTAACCTTCTCTTGTTCTAGCTTTACCAAATACAAGCTTGCTTGCTATACCTTCTTGCAAGAGTTTGGATTAAGAGTTGATGGATGGTTGGAGGGGGAGAGGAGGCGTGAGAGTAGAGGGAAGAGGGAAAGGGGAAAGCTGAAAAATGGAAGAAGAAAGGAATGGAAGAGTGTAGAAAAGATGGTAAGATTTTTCTTACCTCTTTCTTTTAAAACAATCTTCCTTTTCAAATTATTTACCATCTTGCCATTCCAATTATTTACTAACTTACCACTCTTGCTTAAAGGCTTCTAACACTGATAATAATTGCATCTAAGCGGGATATTACATTTGCCATATAGATAAACCCATTGACTGACAATTTACCAAATTGTCCTTTGCTTAAAACATCTCTGATACATTGTCTCGATATTAATAAATATTTGAATCTTAGGCGGGATGTTACAAAAGTCACACATTTGGGAACTCTCAAAAACCTTTTTCTCTTGCCTTATGATTTTTCTTGCTTGTTTTGTGTTGTGCAAGTTCAATTAAAACAATGTATGCTGTTCCAATTCAATTTAATGGCGCTGAGGTTGGTGCTAGTGGACAACAACAAGTAAAAACTTGTCACCAGGTTGATTGCTAAATTTCTAGTCTACGATTCATTTGTCAATAATATCTTTTGTCATATAGCTTAGTGACTATAAATTATTAATTCATTATAATTGTTGTATATGTCTCCTCAGTTATTTTAATTGTCATGAAAATTAATGTATTGTCATCAAAGCTGCATGTTTGGCCTTTGCAGGAATTAGATCCATCATCACCTCTTTGAATGTAGGAATGGACTTCGACCTAAACATGTCATATTTTGAGGAGGAGGACTTAAGTTTGGCTACTGAAAGTCAGGTTTCATCACTCATTCAGTTGTATCGTTCTGAATGAGTGTTGAAACCTGACTTTCACTATCTGAACTCAATTCCTCCTCCTCAAAATATGGCATTTTTAGGTCGAAGTCCATTCTTGGTTCAAAGAAGTATGATGGATCTAATTCCTGCAAAGGCCAAATATGTGATAAGTAGTATTTTATTTGGTTTTTAAGGGTTTATTTTGTTTCGATTTTAGTCGTTTTACTTCATTTTCAAGAACTATTTTACTTCAAAGCACTTGTTTTTCTTTCTAGGTAAAAATAATGAAGAGCAAGCATCTTGGATCAAAAACATGAAGAACCAAGCAAGAAAAATCAAGTTCCAAGGCATTTTTTAGGTGGCACGGTCGTGCCACATTTTGTACTGGTCGTGTGTCCATCTAAGCCAGATTGTGCCTATACTGACAAAATCTTCACGCACAGTCGTGCGCCCAAGTAGCACGGTCGTGCACCCCTTCAAATTTTCTGATTTTTCAATTTTGAAACATGGCACGGTCATGCGCCACTTTGGCACGACCGTGCACATTATGCATTCATTTTTAATGATTGAAAACTCTTGGGAAATGCACATTGTTGCTTTGTAATCCGTATTAATACCGTGTTTGAGGTTTTTAGCTATAAATAGGGCTACAATCAGACTCGTAAGGAGCTTAGACTTTGTGTAATGTTACTGTAGTGAAATCCAAGTTCCACATTTCTCTAAGTTCATTTCTTTACATTTTTCTGCACTTTTACATTCTTGCAATTTATATTTTCTTCTCTTTATTTTTCTGCACTTTTACATTCTTGCAATTTATCTATATGCTTTTACAATTCATGTCATTTACAATTTGTCAAGCGTCTACGATGAACAATCATGAGTTGACTTGTCTAGTCTTGGGATTGTTGGAAAAGTCTAATGACTAGATCCTAATCAAACCAAGCCTAGACTCTATTTTAGTCAATTCCATTTTCCTATCTAATCTCATTGTTTTTAAATTCAATAGCAAGTGTTGAGTAATATTAATAAATGTTACACTTATATTTTAGATATTTAAAAACTCTTCCAAATAAAACCTTATTTAATTGTACTAGATCGAATCTCGCGTGACTATTATTTTGGACCGGATATCGTAAAACAGATCCAAACTGCACACCGAACACCCCTTATTCACATATGATTACACTGACACATATTTTGTATGAATGTTATATCGATGACCAAATAAAATGAATGCACATAACTCACAAATGTTTGATAGTAATGATAAGTTTGTATTTACAATAATAAATTAAAATCCACCCCTCAAAATAAAATATTAAATGAAAATCTTCTTTAGCAATCTCGATATATATAAGATCATTCCAAAGTTGAGTAAAAGAAACGGTCTCAATAAGTATTAAAGTCGCAGTATCTTGAAATGAACATATATACTAGTTTTTTTTGGTACATAACAAATATAGTAGTTATTAAACTCTCAATATTATTTTTTTGTTTTGGTGGATATCACATAATCATACTTCTATTTATATTATATCCTAGAAAAGAAAAATAAGAAAAGTTGGCACCATTTAATGAAACCTCTATTTATTCCAATGGTCACAACTTTGGCACCGTTTCAAGCTTAAAATTTAGCCTATAAAAAATATCCAAAACCAAACCAAAGTCACACATTTGGGAACTCTCAAAAACCTTTTTCTCTTGCCTTATGATTTTTCTTGCTTGTGTTGTGTTGTGCAAGTTCAATTAAAACAATGTATGCTGTTCCAATTCAATTTAATGGCGCTGAGGTTGGTGCTAGTGGACAACAACATGTAAAAACTTGTCACCAGGTTGATTGCTAAATTTCTAGTCTACGATTCATTTGTCAATTATATCTATTGTCATATAGCTTAGTGACTATAAATTATTAATTAATTATAATTGTTGTATATGTCTCCTCAGTTATTTTAATTGTCATGAAAATTAATGTATTGTCATCAAAGCTGCATGTTTGGCCTTTGCAGGAATTAGATCCATCATCACCTCTTTGAATGTAGGAATGGACTTCGACCTAAACATGTCATATTTTGAGGAGGAGGACTTAAGTTTGGCTACTGAAAGTCAGGTTTCATCACTCATTCAGTTGTATCGTTCTGAATGAGTGTTGAAACCTGACTTTCACTATCTGAACTCAATTCCTCCTCCTCAAAATATGGCATTTTTAGGTCGAAGTCCATTCTTGGTTCAAAGAAGTATGATGGATCTAATTCCTGCAAAGGCCAAATATGTGATAAGTAGTATTTTATTTGGTTTTTAAGGGTTTATTTTGTTTCGATTTTAGTCGTTTTACTTCATTTTCAAGAACTATTTTACTTCAAAGCACTTGTTTTTCTTTCTAGGTAAAAATAATGAAGAGCAAGCATCTTGGATCAAAAACATGAAGAACCAAGCAAGAAAAATCAAGTTCCAAGGCATTTTTTAGGTGGCACGGTCGTGCCACATTTTGTACTGGTCGTGTGTCCATCTAAGCCAGACCGTGCCTATGCTGACAAAATCTTCACGCACGGCCGTGCGCCCAAGTAGCACGGTCATGCACCCCTTCAGATTTTCTGATTTTTCAATTTTGAAACATGGCACGGTCATGCGCCACTTTGGCACGACCGTGCACATTATGCATTCATTTTTAATGATTGAAAACTCTTGGGAAATGCACATTGTTGCTATGTAATTCGTATTAATACCGTGTCTGAGGTTTTTAGCTATAAATAGGGCTACAATCAGACTCGTAAGGAGCTTAGACTTTGTGTAATGTTACTATAGTGAAATCCAAGTTCCACATTTCTCTAAGTTCATTTCTTTACATTTTTCTGCACTTTTACATTCTTGCAATTTATATTTTCTTCTCTTTACTTTTCTGCACTTTTACATTCTTGCAATTTATCTTTATGCTTTTACAATTCATGTCATTTACAATTTGTCAAGCGTCTTCGATGAACAATCATGAGTTGACTTGTCTAGTCTTGGGATTGTTGGAAAAGTCTAATGACAAGATCCTAATCAAACCAAGCCTAGACTCTATTTTAGTCAATTCCATTTTCCTATCTAATCTCATCGTTTTTAAATTCAATAGCAAGTGTTGAGTAATATTAATAAATATTACACTTATATTTTAGATATTTAAAAACTCTTCCAAATAAAACCGTATTTAATTGTACTAGATCGAATCTCGCGTGACTATTACTTTGGACCGGATATCGTAAAACAGATCCAAACTGCACACCGAACACCCCTTATTCACATATGATTACACTGACACATACTTAATTTGTATGAATGTTATATAGATGAACAAATAAAATGAATGCACATAACTCACAAATGTTTGATAGTAATGTAAGTTTGTATTTACAATAATAAATTAAAATCCACCCCTCAAAATAAAAGATTAAATGAAGATCTTCTTTAGCAATCTCGATATATATAAGATCATTCCAAAGTTGAGTAAAAGAAACGGTCTCAATAAGTATTAAAGTCGCAGTATCTTGAAATGAACATATATAGTAGTTTTTTTTTGTACAAAACAAATATAATAGTTATTAAACTCTCAATATTTTTTTATGTTTTGGTGGATATCACATAATCATACTTCTATTTATATTATTGCCTCCGTCCCAAATTGTATGTCGCTTTTGAAAAAAAATTGTCTCAAATTATATGTCGTTTTACAATACTAATGAAACATTAATGTTACTTTTCCTATTATATCTTTAACTATTTATTACTCTCTTTTCATTCAATTCTTTAATTTATCTTTCCCATTCCAATTATTAAGGACAATTTTGTAAAACAACTCATAATATCTCTTTCCCACACAAAATTAATTATATTTCTTAATACGTGTGAAATGCCCAAAACGTCATACAATTTGGGACGGAGGGAGTATATCCTAGAAAAGAAACATAAAAAAAGTTGGCACCATTTAATGAAACTTCTATTTATTCCAATGGACACAACTTTGGCACCGTTTCAAGCTTAAAATTTAGCCTATAAAAAATATCCAAAACCAAACCAAAGTCACACATTTGTGAACTCTCAAAAATCTTTTTCTGTTACCTTTTGATTTTCTTGCTTGTGTTGTGTTGTGCAAGTTTAATTAAAACAATGTATGCTGTTCCAATTCAATCAATCCCCCCATGATTATCAAAAACATGGAAATCGATTCCTTTTCCCCACAAATTAATGGGGCAGAGGTTGGTGCTAGTGGACAACAGAATGTAAAAACTTGTCACCAGGTTGATTGCTAAATTTCTAGTCTATGATGGCTAAATTTCTAGTCTACGATTCATTTGTCAATTATTTCTTTTGTCATATAGCTTAATGACTATAAATTATTAATTCATTATAATTGTTGTATATGTTTCCTTAGTTATTTTAATTGTCATGAAAATTAATGTATTGTCATCAAAGCTGCTTGTTTGGCCTTTGCAGGAATTAGATCCATCATCTCTTCTTTGAAGCAAGAATGGACTTCGACCTAAACATGCCATATTTTGAGGAGGAGGACTTAAGTTTGGATACTGAAAGCCAGGTTTCATCACTCATTCAGTAGTATCGTTCTGAATGAGTGATGAAACCTGACTTTCACTATCTGAACTCAATTCATCCTCCTCAAAATATGGCATTTTTAGGTCGAAGTCCATTCTTGGTTCAAAGAAGTGATGATGGATCTAATTCTTGCAAAGGCCAAATATGTGATAAGTAGTATTTTATTTGGTTTTTATTTTGTTTCGATTTTAGTCGTTTTACTTCATTTTCAAGAACTATTTTACTTCAAAGCACTTGTTTTTCTTTCTAGGTAAAAATAATGAAGGGCAAGCATCTTGGATCAAAAACATGAAGAACCAAGCAAGAAAAATCAAGTTCCAAGGCATTTTTTAGGTGGCACGGTCGTGCCACATTTTGTACTGGTCGTGTGTCCATCTAAACCTGACCGTGCCTATGCTGACAGAATCTTCACGCACGGCCGTGCGCCCAAGTAGCAGGGTCGTGCACCCCTTCAGATTTTCTGATTTTTCAATTTTGAAACATGGCACGGTCATGCGCCACTTTGACACGACGGTGCACATTATGCATTCATTTTTAATGATTGAAAACTCTTGGGAAATGCCCATTGTTGCTATGTAATCCGTATTAATACCATGTCTGAGGTTTTTAGCTAAATAGGGCTACAAACAGACTCGTAAGGAGCTTAGACTTTGTGTAATGTTACTATAGTGAAATCCAAGTTCCACATTTCTCTAAGTTCATTTTGTTACATTTTTCTACACTTTTACATTCTTGCAATTTATATTTTCTGCTCTTTACTTTTCTGCATTTTTACATTCTTGCAATTTATCTTTATGCTTTTACAATTCATGTCATTTACAATTTGTCAAGCGTCTACGATGAACAATCATGAGTAGTCTTGTCTAGTCTTGGGATTGTTGGAAAAGTCTAATGACTAGATCCTAATCTGTAACGCCTAGAATTTAATTTTATTATTTTATTGAATTATAATGAATTAATATAATTTAATAGATTAAATAGAATTAAAATGGCATTAAGGGCATTATGGGAAATTAAGAAAGAGGGAAGTGGAATAGAAAAAAAGGTATACGCGTGAAGAGGTTTCATTTGTTGTGTTTTCACGTGAAACAGAGAAGAGAAAAGAGGAGAAGCAGAGCCAAGGAAGAAGGTGAAGAACTTGAGAAGAGGAAAAGCTGAAGGGGGCGATTTCTTCATAACAAGGTAAGGGTGGGACTAGCTTCTATAAATCTAAGTTTCATAATCCCTAAATTTTGATTTAACATGTTGATGTTGGTGAATTTGGGAATTAGGGTTGTTTGATTATGATAAACTAATGATGGATTGTTAAATTGATGATTTCTATGTTGAGATGTTGATTTTGTTGTGATTCTATGGTGTTGTTACTGATTGGTGCCATGCTTATGCATAAATTGATGAAGTTTTGAATGTTCATAAACATGTGTCAGATGAATGAGAAGTTTGAATAATATAAGTTGCTTTTCCTGAGTTTTCTTATCTCTGCCCTGAATTTGAAACGAAAACTGGTATTGATCGGTACAGAATTGGTCTTAGGTGTAAACACAAAAGTTGTAGGTATGGATGTTAGTTTTCTAATGCCGTTGGTCTGACGTCAAAACGATATATAGAACTTGAGTTATGGTCAAATTACTGCACGTAGGTCACAGTGAATTTTTATGGACTTTCTGCACAACTTTTCCGAATTTGAAACGAAAACTGGTATTGATCGGTACAGAATTGGCCTTGGGTGTAAACATGAAGGTTTTAGATAATTTTGTTAGCTTTCCAGTGGCTTTGGTTTGACGTGAAAATGACTTTTAGTTTTTGAGTTATGATGAAAATACTCCAAGGAGGTCTTAGTGAAATTGTACGGTGACAGCATTCTCTATTTCATGTTTTGCGTCTTTTTCACACGTCTCTGTTTTAAATTGGTCTTTGGTATAAACATGAAAGTTGTTGATAATTGTGATAATGATGTGTTGTGATAATGATGTGTGATGATAACGATGTGCTGTGATAATGCTTTGTTGTGATGATGATGATAACGATGATGATGTATATGATAATGAAGTTGTTGTTGACGTTGTATTTGTTGTAAATGTTGCATTGTCGAGTCCAGTACATATGCATTAAGTGATGGGGGTGTATGCCCGACATGTCTATTATGACATTATGAATTAAGTGATGGGGGTGTATGCCCGACATGTCTATATGACATTTACGATGGGGGTGTATGCCCGACATGTCCTATTATGACATATTTTGCGATGAATTGGTACCACATGCATGTTGCATACTTGAGTCAGTGATGTCGCATTGTTGAGTCGGTCGATGTTATTGTATTTGATGTTGCATTGAGAGGTGAGATTATGATGTGTATGTGTGATGTATGTATAAGATCTGATGGTGTTGTTTGATGATGTTTATGTGAAATGTTAAATTCATCTTTATGAATTATGTACTTATGTTTATTGAATGTGAATCTCACCCCTTCTGTTTGAATGTTGCCTCTACGTGGGTAACGTGCAGATAACCAGGAGTAACCGCTGAAGTGAGTTGATTCCTCGTGTCATTAGGAGTCGCTCTGATATGTAACGGGATGGGAAACTTTTTGATGAATTCATGTGCTATGTATTTTAATTTCAAACTGATGTTGAACCACATTTAGTGGAGTTTTAAACTACGTTGTTTTTGATGTGGCCTTGTGCCTAATGATGTTTAGATTTAATTATGAAGTTGAATTTCCGCTGCGATGGTTTTGACGTTATTGAAAAGTCTGTTTTGAAATAAATAGCAAATTATCCTATTTATAAATTGTAAACGAAGTGCGACATCCCGTCAAGGTTGAAACTCTGATTTATTTTAAATGAAATTTTCAAGTTGGGAAAACGGGGTGTTACAATTGGTATCAGAGCAGGTCGGTCCGTCCGACTAATTAGATGAGTCTTGAGTCCCTTGTGTCGCGTGATAGCTAAATACTATCATTGTGATGTTGATGTTTGATTGTTGTCTGCTGTGTAGATTTTAGAATATGGCTGGAAGAGGACAAGGTGCTGCTATTGCTGCTGCGTTGCATGCCGTTGCTCAAGCTGTGGGGCAACATCCGAATGCTGGTGCTGGAGGTAATGATGGAGTGAGAATGCTGGACATGTTCCTGAAGAATCATCCGCCTACTTTCAAAGGGAGGTATGATCCTGATGGAGCACAGACTTGGCTAAAAGAGGTGGAAAGAATTTTCCGAGTCATGCCGTGCAGTGATGCTCAGATGGTGCGCTTTGGCACACACATGTTGGCAGAAGAAGCTGATGATTGGTGGGTGAGCCTTCAACCAATTCTTGCGAATGGGGGCGAGGTGGTGACTTGGGATGTGTTTAGGAGAGAGTTCCTGAACAGGTATTTTCCGGAGGATGTCCGTGGAAAGAAGGAGATCGAATTCCTTGAATTGAAGCAGGGTGATATGACGGTGACAGAGTATGCTGCGAAATTTGTGGAGCTGGCGAAATTTTACCCGCATTATACACCTGAGACAGCTGAGTTTTCGAAGTGTATCAAGTTTGAGAATGGTCTGCGTGCTGAGATTAAGCGGGCCATTGGTTACCAGAAGATCCGTCGGTTTTCTGAGTTGGTGAGTAGCTGCAGGATTTACGAAGAGGACACCAAAGCTCATTACAAAATTATGAATGAGCGGAGGGGAAAGAATCAACAGAACCGTCCTAAACCTTACAGTGCTCCAGCTGATAAGGGTAAGCAGAAGGTGAATGATGAGAGGAGACCCAAGAGGAAAGAAACTCCGACTGAGATTGTTTGCTACCAATGTGGTGAGAAGGGTCATAAGAGTACTACTTGCAATGTTGAAGTGAAAAGATGTTTCCGCTGTGGCAAGAAAGGGCATGTAGTTGCAGATTGTAAGTTTAATGACGTTGTCTGTTTCAACTGTAATGAGGAAGGTCATACTAGTACTCAGTGCAAGAAACCCAAGAAGCCTCAGAATAGTGGAAAGGTGTTTGCTCTAGCTGGTGCCCAGACAACTAATGAAGACCGTTTGATCAGAGGTACTTGTTTCATTAATGGTACTCCTTTAATTGCTATTATTGATACTGGTGCTACTCATTGTTTTATTGCTGCTGATTGTGCATCTAAGTTGGGTCTTGTGTTATCTAGTATGAATGGGGAAATGGTTGTCGAAACTCCATCTATGGGTTCGGTGACTACTTCGCTAGTGTGTCTGAGATGTCCATTGTCTATGTTTGGTCGAGACTTTGAAGTTGATTTGGTTTGTTTACCTTTGAGTGGAATGGATGTCATCCTTGGTATGAACTGGTTGGAGTATAACCGTGTTCATATTAACTGTTTTAATAAGTCGGTGCGTTTTTCTTCTGTTGAAGAAGATAGTGGAGTTGAGCTTTTGTCTACTAAGCAGCTGAAGCAGATGGCATGTGATGAAGTCCAGATGTTCTCCTTGATGGCATTTTTGTCCATTGAGAATCAAGAGAAGATTGATAAGTTGCCTGTGGTGTGTGAATTTCCAGAAGTTTTTCCCGATGAGATTCCTGATGTGCCGCCGGAGAGGGAAGTTGAATTTTCAATTGATCTTGTTCCGGGTACGAAGCCGGTGTCGATGGCACCTTACCGAATGTCGGCTTCCGAGCTAGCAGAGTTGAAGAAACAATTGGAAGACTTGTTGGATAAGAAGTTTGTAAGGCCGAGTGTTTCACCGTGGGGAGCACCTGTGTTGTTGGTTAAGAAGAAAGATGGCAGCATGAGGTTGTGTGTTGATTATCGGCAGCTGAACAAAGTGACGATCAAGAATAGATATCCGCTCCCGAGGATTGATGATTTGATGGACCAGTTGGTGGGTGCTTGTGTTTTTAGCAAAATTGATTTGAGATCGGGTTATCATCAGATTAAAGTGAAGGATGAAGATGTTCAGAAGACGGCCTTTAGAACACGTTACGGACATTATGAATATTCGGTGATGCCGTTCGGTGTTACGAATGCGCCAGGAGTATTTATGGAATATATGAACCGTATTTTTCATAACTATTTGGATCAATTTGTTGTTGTTTTTATAGATGACATTTTGATATACTCCAAGACCGAGGAAGATCATGCGGAGCATTTGAAGATTGTGTTGCAAGTGTTGAAAGAGAAGAAGCTGTATGCCAAGTTATCAAAGTGTGAATTTTGGTTGAAAGAGGTGAGTTTTCTTGGCCACATTATTTCAGGTAGTGGTATTGCGGTTGACCCATCTAAAGTGGAAGCAGTATCACAATGGGAGACCCCTAAGTCGGTGACTGAGATTAGAAGTTTCCTTGGTTTGGCTGGATATTATCGCAGATTTATAGAAGGATTTTCGAGGATTGCACTTCCGTTGACGCAGTTGACTTGTAAAGGTAAAGCTTTTGTGTGGGATGTTCATTGTGAAACCAGTTTTAATGAATTGAAGCAGCGTTTGACGACGGCTCCAATCTTGATTTTGCCGAAGCCAGATGAGCCTTTTGTGGTGTATTGTGACGCGTCCAAGTTGGGATTAGGTGGTGTGCTTATGCAAGATGGTAAAGTAGTGGCTTATGCATCAAGACAGTTGAGAATTCATGAACGGAACTATCCTACGCATGATCTTGAGTTGGCCGCAGTGGTATTTGTGCTGAAGATTTGGAGACACTATTTATATGGTTCAAGATTTGAGGTGTTTAGTGATCATAAAAGTTTGAAGTATCTATTTGATCAGAAGGAGCTAAATATGAGGCAGCGAAGATGGCTTGAACTGTTGAAGGATTATGATTTTGGACTGAATTATCATCCAGGTAAAGCTAACGTTGTTGCTGATGCTTTGAGCAGGAAAACCTTGCATATGTCTGCTATGATGGTTAAAGAGTTTGAGTTGCTTGAACAATTCAGAGATATGAGTTTGGTTTGTGAATTGGCACCTCAGAGTGTGAAGTTGGGTATGTTGAAGATTAACAATGAATTTTTGAGTAATATCAGAGAAGCTCAGAAAGTAGATGTGAAGTTGGTGGATTTGATGAATGAGGCTGAGGGTAGTGATTTCAAAATTGATGATCAAGGAGTGTTGAGGTTTAGAGGCAGAATTTGTATACCTGATAACGATGAGATGAAGAAGATGATTCTTGAGGAAAGTCACAGAAGTAACTTGAGTATTCATCCGGGAGCTACAAAAATGTATCATGATTTGAAGAAGCTGTTTTGGTGGTCTGGTTTGAAGCGAGATGTGGCTCAATTTGTGTATTCATGTTTGACTTGTCAGAAGTCGAAGGTTGAGCATCAGAAACCTGCTGGGTTGTTGACACCGTTGGATGTGCCAGAGTGGAAGTGGGATAGTATATCCATGGATTTTGTGACGAGTTTGCCGAATACTCAGAGAGGACATGATTCAATTTGGGTGATTGTGGATAGGTTGACGAAGTCTGCGCATTTCCTTCCGATAAATATTAGTTATCCTGTGTCGCAGTTGGCAGAGATTTACATTCGAGAGATTGTGAAGTTGCATGGTGTTCCGTCGAGTATTGTGTCAGACAGAGATCCAAGATTTACTTCTAGATTTTGGAAGAGTTTGCAGGAAGCATTGGGTTCTAAATTGAGGTTGAGCTCGGCTTATCATCCGCAAACAGATGGTCAGTCGGAAAGGACGATTCAATCACTCGAAGATTTGTTGAGAATATGTGTTCTTGAGCAAGGTGGAGCTTGGGATAGTCATCTACCGTTGATAGAGTTCACTTATAACAACAGTTACCATTCTAGCATTGGAATGGCACCTTTTGAGGCATTGTATGGTAGGAGGTGCAGAACTCCTTTGTGTTGGTTCGAGGCTGATGAGAGTGCAATTGTGGGACCAGAAATTATTCAGCAAACTACTGAGAAGGTCAAATTGATACAAGAGAAGATGAAAGCATCGCAGAGTCGGCAGAAAAGTTATCATGATAAGCGAAGAAAAGACCTTGAGTTCCAAGAAGGTGATCATGTGTTTTTGAGAGTCACTCCGATGACTGGTGTTGGACGTGCATTGAAATCGAAGAAGCTGACTCCAAAGTTCATTGGTCCTTATCAGATATCAGAAAGGATAGGAACAGTTGCTTATAGAGTGGGATTACCACCGCATCTTTCAAATTTGCATGATGTGTTTCACGTGTCGCAACTTCGGAAGTATGTTGCAGATCCCTCTCATGTGATTCCGAGAGATGATGTGCAGGTTAGAGACAATCTTACGGTGGAGACATTACCACTGAGGATTGAAGGCCGTGAGATGAAGAAGTTGAGGGGCAAAGAGATTCCTCTCGTGAAAGTTGTTTGGGGAGGACCAACTGGTGAAAGCTTGACGTGGGAGCTGGAAAGCAAGATGTTGGAGTCTTATCCAGAGTTATTTGCATGAGGTACATTTTCGAGGACGAAAATTTTATAAGTTGGGGAGAGTTGTAACGCCTAGAATTTAATTTTATTATTTTATTGAATTATAATGAATTAATATAATTTAATAGATTAAATAGAATTAAAATGGCATTAAGGGCATTATGGGAAATTAAGAAAGAGGGAAGTGGAATAGAAAAAAAGGTATACGCGTGAAGAGGTTTCATTTGTTGTGTTTTCACGTGAAACAGAGAAGAGAAAAGAGGAGAAGCAGAGCCAAGGAAGAAGGTGAAGAACTTGAGAAGAGGAAAAGCTGAAGGGGGCGATTTCTTCATAACAAGGTAAGGGTGGGACTAGCTTCTATAAATCTAAGTTTCATAATCCCTAAATTTTGATTTAACATGTTGATGTTGGTGAATTTGGGAATTAGGGTTGTTTGATTATGATAAACTAATGATGGATTGTTAAATTGATGATTTCTATGTTGAGATGTTGATTTTGTTGTGATTCTATGGTGTTGTTACTGATTGGTGCCATGCTTATGCATAAATTGATGAAGTTTTGAATGTTCATAAACATGTGTCAGATGAATGAGAAGTTTGAATAATATAAGTTGCTTTTCCTGAGTTTTCTTATCTCTGCCCTGAATTTGAAACGAAAACTGGTATTGATCGGTACAGAATTGGTCTTAGGTGTAAACACAAAAGTTGTAGGTATGGATGTTAGTTTTCTAATGCCGTTGGTCTGACGTCAAAACGATATATAGAACTTGAGTTATGGTCAAATTACTGCACGTAGGTCACAGTGAATTTTTATGGACTTTCTGCACAACTTTTCCGAATTTGAAACGAAAACTGGTATTGATCGGTACAGAATTGGCCTTGGGTGTAAACATGAAGGTTTTAGATAATTTTGTTAGCTTTCCAGTGGCTTTGGTTTGACGTGAAAATGACTTTTAGTTTTTGAGTTATGATGAAAATACTCCAAGGAGGTCTTAGTGAAATTGTACGGTGACAGCATTCTCTATTTCATGTTTTGCGTCTTTTTCACACGTCTCTGTTTTAAATTGGTCTTTGGTATAGACATGAAAGTTGTTGATAATTGTGATAATGATGTGTTGTGATAATGATGTGTGATGATAACGATGTGCTGTGATAATGCTTTGTTGTGATGATGATGATAACGATGATGATGTATATGATAATGAAGTTGTTGTTGACGTTGTATTTGTTGTAAATGTTGCATTGTCGAGTCCAGTACATATGCATTAAGTGATGGGGGTGTATGCCCGACATGTCTATTATGACATTATGAATTAAGTGATGGGGGTGTATGCCCGACATGTCTATATGACATTTACGATGGGGGTGTATGCCCGACATGTCCTATTATGACATATTTTGCGATGAATTGGTACCACATGCATGTTGCATACTTGAGTCAGTGATGTCGCATTGTTGAGTCGGTCGATGTTATTGTATTTGATGTTGCATTGAGAGGTGAGATTATGATGTGTATGTGTGATGTATGTATAAGATCTGATGGTGTTGTTTGATGATGTTTATGTGAAATGTTAAATTCATCTTTATGAATTATGTACTTATGTTTATTGAATGTGAATCTCACCCCTTCTGTTTGAATGTTGCCTCTACGTGGGTAACGTGCAGATAACCAGGAGTAACCGCTGAAGTGAGTTGATTCCTCGTGTCATTAGGAGTCGCTCTGATATGTAACGGGATGGGAAACTTTTTGATGAATTCATGTGCTATGTATTTTAATTTCAAACTGATGTTGAACCACATTTAGTGGAGTTTTAAACTACGTTGTTTTTGATGTGGCCTTGTGCCTAATGATGTTTAGATTTAATTATGAAGTTGAATTTCCGCTGCGATGGTTTTGACGTTATTGAAAAGTCTGTTTTGAAATAAATAGCAAATTATCCTATTTATAAATTGTAAACGAAGTGCGACATCCCGTCAAGGTTGAAACTCTGATTTATTTTAAATGAAATTTTCAAGTTGGGAAAACGGGGTGTTACATAATCAAACCAAGCCTAGATTCTATTTTAGTCAATTCTATTTTCCTATCTAATCACATCGTTTTTAAACTCAATAGCAAGTGTTGAGTAATATTAATAAATATTACACTTATATTTTAGATATTTAAAAACTCTTCCAAATAAAACCGTATTTAATTGTACTAGATCGAATCTCGCGTGACTATTACTTTGGACCGGATATCGTAAAACAGATCCAAACTGCACACCGAACACCCCTTATTCACATATGATTACACTGACACATATTTAATTTGTATGAATGTTATATAGATGAACAAATAAAATGAATGCACATAACTCACTAATGTTTGATAGTAATGATAAGTTTGTAATTACAATGATATATTAAAATCCACCCCTCAAAATAAAAGATTAAATAAAGACCTTCTTTAGCAATCTCGATATATATAAGATCATTCCAAAGTTGAGTAAAAGAAACGGTCTCAATAAGTGTTAAAGTCGCAGTATCTTGAAATGAACATATATAGTAGTTTTTTTTGGTACAAAACAGATATAGTAGTTATTAAACTCTCAATATTTTTTTATGTTTTGGTGGATATCACATAATCATACTTCTATTTATATTACTCCCTTCGTCCCAAATTGTATGTCGCTTTGGAAAAAAAAATTGTCTCAAATTATATGTCGTTTTACAATACTAATGAAACATTAATGTTACTTTTCCTATTATATCCTTAACTATTTATTACTCTCTTTTCTTTCAATTCTTTAATTTATCTTTCCCATACCAATTATTAAGGACAATTTTGTAAAACAACTCATAATATCTCTTTCCCACACAAAATTAATTATATTTCTTAATACGTGTGAAATGCCCAAAACGTCATACAATTTGGGACGGAGTGAGTATATCCTAGAAAAGAAACATAAAAAAAGTTGGCCCCATTTAATGAAACTTCTATTTATTCTGAAATTCTGGCCAGGCAATGAACAGAAACTAATAGAGTAATCAGGTTCTGAACCTAACAGGTTCTGAACAGCACGCAGGGCACAATAGTTTGCAAAACAGAGCACAAACACAAACACACACAGGCAGCAAATTTAAAGTGCAGGAAAGTAAAAAGGCACAGAAATTTGTTAACCCAGTTCGGAGTAAACACCTCCTACTCTGGGGGATACCAATCCAGGAAGGAATTCCACTATAGGAATTAATCCTTATGACTCAAGACACTGACTCCCAGTTTCCAGCCTAAGCAATTAACTTCCTCCTAGTCTTGAATTCTACCCAACACGTTGAGTATTAGAAAACCTCTAACTTCCTATTCAAGCAACTGCAACCCAGCTACTTGAACTACCCTTAACAATTGTAACACCCTAAACCCCACATTTTAATTTTAATAAAAATACAATAATTAAATAAGCATGCAAGGGTGTCACACATCTTCATCAATTCAAAAAGGACTTCATTTAAATTAAAAACGTCGCAGCGGAAAAGTTCTCAAAACATCAAAGTAGTTTTTCACATCTTTAAAATCCACAACAAAACTGAATTCGAAAGAATTATAAAACAAAATCTGAAATAAAATAAATCCCTATTCCCTAGTGTTACTAATCAGAGCGACGACTCGATAAAACTACCAAAAGCGGCAAAAGTAAATAAGAAGGCTCCAACGTCATCCTCCGAGACTCACTGCTACTAATTATCTTCTTCCTGTGAATCTGTACCCGGCGAGAGTACAGTCCAGTTTAAGAGGGTGAGAATATATCCAACACAAGAGAGATACAAACACATGTGTAGATTCAGATAAAATAATCATCAATTGCAGTTAAGCATGTATACATCACAGACAGGTAGTATTCACATTTAATCATAAGCGTTCATTTAATAAAATCAATAGGCATCAATCAACATCTTATAATAACATACAATCATCAACATCATTTAAGAATATCAAGTAGGCATATAGTAAAATACATGACATTCACACATAATCATATAGAAGCACATCATTGAATATCACATCTTTAAATAGTTACACATCTTTAGATGACACATCTTTTAATTACACATCTTCAAATAGACTTGCAACTATGTATGCAATGCCCCTAACACGACTCTATATGCATGTGGTACCGGTTTTGGATATCAGAGGTATGTTACTGATTTATCCCCCATCTTTAAATCACATCTTTAAATCGGACTGACCATGAATGCATGAATATCAAATAATGACTCAACAATGCACATCTTTATATGACTCAACAATTACACATCTTTATATAACACATCTTTAAATCACACATCTTCAAATAACACATCTTTATATAACACATCTTTACATAGCACGTCTTTAAATTACACATCTTCAAATATCACATCTTTATATAACACATCATTAAATCACACATCTTTAAATAACACATTTTTATATAACACATCATTAAATCACACATCTTTAAATAACACATCTTTATATAACACATCATTAAATCACACATCTTTAAATAACTCATCAATTTACACATCATCAAATATTCACAAATTACACATAGTCAAATAATTCGTCAATTACACTTCGTTAAATAACTCATCAATTACAGATCATTTAATATTTCATCATTTCAAATCATCATCCAAAACATATTATTTCAAATTCTTCATTTAAGACATATTATTACAATAATAATAATAATAATAATGATAACTCTTATTATTATAACCATTGACATTATATAGTTTTAAACTTGGCACATAAAACAATTTAGCATAGTCTGATGAAATAATAGATACTTTAGGTCTCTGAGAATCCGAAACTAAGTAATGTTAACACTGTTTGAAACATTTTCTAACTAAATCACTTCTTATTATATCTTAGTTTTAACGTGCATTTATGACATAATTCCACACATTATAAAATCTACTTTATGCTAATCCCAAAACAATACTATATGACAATAACATCTATTGAATGAATCGAATTCCAAGCAGACACACGTAAAACCAGATATCAATTTTGCATATTCAATAAGCTATTAAAACGAATAGACATGTACAAATCATATTCATATCATCATAAATACGATAGAAATACAAAACAAATTTAATCAAACACGCATATAACTACGATCACATCATAAATACGATAGAATCAGATTTAAATTTAATTGATTAATCTTAACCATGAATTAACTACGAATTTAGCACATGGAAATAATGAATTCAAAGCCAATAATATACCCAAAATCACAGCAGAAAATTAGAGCACGAATCTGACAAGAATTCATTAAAAGATCATGATAAACAAAGAAGAAAAACACAAACCCTTCACTACATATATGTTCATACAACCCTTATGGTGAATAGAGACTCCCCCTTACCTCTAGTTTGCAGAATTTGATATTCCTACGGTAAAATCTCTCTCCAGCTTCTTCTCACTTGTCTCCTTGCTTCTTCTCTCCACAACCGTAGTTTTCCTTTGATCTCTAATCTTTTCTTGTTTGTTGTAACCCTAATTCTCTAATGCTCTCCTCTATTTATAACATTTTAACTGGGCTAGGTTTCTCTCATAACTAATTAACGGTTTACTCTTCATTATTTACATCTCCTTCTATCCTATTTAATTAAAACACTACTTAATTCCTTCATTCAAACCCCCCTCTTTACTATTACACCACTGCTCTTATTTTTTCTAAAAACATCCCTTTCTCCATAATTTCTCTTAATCTCCTATTTTTCAACAACTAGCTAACTCATCTATTCTCTCAATACCCACAATCCAACAACTTATTTTGAAAACACCAAACAGATAATTCCTAATAATATTAATATTACTAATATTATATAACAATAATACCAATAAATTAATATTTAAAAATCGGGGTGTTACAATTCTCCCCCACTTAAAGAATTTTCGTCCTCGAAAATTGTCTAAAGAAAACAGTCTTACCCACACTTGAAGCATCTTGCTTCTCCCCCACTTTGCTTAGACCCACCCAATAGAACAAAACAAGTATCGACAGTACTTACATACATGTCGCATACAAGGGGATAAAAAAAAAGTTTTGGCCTGACTGGACCGACCTGCTCTGATACCAACTTGTAACACCCTAAACCCCACATTTTAATTTTAATAAAAATACAATAATTAAATAAGCATGCAAGGGTGTCACACATCTTCATCAATTCAAAAAGGACTTCATTTAAATTAAAAACGTCGCAGCGGAAAAGTTCTCAAAACATCAAAGTAGTTTTTCACATCTTTAAAATCCACAACAAAACTGAATTCGAAAGAATTATAAAACAAAATCTGAAATAAAATAAATCCCTATTCCCTAGTGTTACTAATCAGAGCGACGACTCGATAAAACTACCAAAAGCGGCAAAAGTAAATAAGAAGGCTCCAACGTCATCCTCCGAGACTCACTGCTACTAATTATCTTCTTCCTGTGAATCTGTACCCGGCGAGAGTACAGTCCAGTTTAAGAGGGTGAGAATATATCCAACACAAGAGAGATACAAACACATGTGTAGATTCAGATAAAATAATCATCAATTGCAGTTAAGCATGTATACATCACAGACAGGTAGTATTCACATTTAATCATAAGCGTTCATTTAATAAAATCAATAGGCATCAATCAACATCTTATAATAACATACAATCATCAACATCATTTAAGAATATCAAGTAGGCATATAGTAAAATACATGACATTCACACATAATCATATAGAAGCACATCATTGAATATCACATCTTTAAATAGTTACACATCTTTAGATGACACATCTTTTAATTACACATCTTCAAATAGACTTGCAACTATGTATGCAATGCCCCTAACACGACTCTATATGCATGTGGTACCGGTTTTGGATATCAGAGGTATGTTACTGATTTATCCCCCATCTTTAAATCACATCTTTAAATCGGACTGACCATGAATGCATGAATATCAAATAATGACTCAACAATGCACATCTTTATATGACTCAACAATTACACATCTTTATATAACACATCTTTAAATCACACATCTTCAAATAACACATCTTTATATAACACATCTTTACATAGCACGTCTTTAAATTACACATCTTCAAATATCACATCTTTATATAACACATCATTAAATCACACATCTTTAAATAACACATTTTTATATAACACATCATTAAATCACACATCTTTAAATAACACATCTTTATATAACACATCATTAAATCACACATCTTTAAATAACTCATCAATTTACACATCATCAAATATTCACAAATTACACATAGTCAAATAATTCGTCAATTACACTTCGTTAAATAACTCATCAATTACAGATCATTTAATATTTCATCATTTCAAATCATCATCCAAAACATATTATTTCAAATTCTTCATTTAAGACATATTATTACAATAATAATAATAATAATAATGATAACTCTTATTATTATAACCATTGACATTATATAGTTTTAAACTTGGCACATAAAACAATTTAGCATAGTCTGATGAAATAATAGATACTTTAGGTCTCTGAGAATCCGAAACTAAGTAATGTTAACACTGTTTGAAACATTTTCTAACTAAATCACTTCTTATTATATCTTAGTTTTAACGTGCATTTATGACATAATTCCACACATTATAAAATCTACTTTATGCTAATCCCAAAACAATACTATATGACAATAACATCTATTGAATGAATCGAATTCCAAGCAGACACACGTAAAACCAGATATCAATTTTGCATATTCAATAAGCTATTAAAACGAATAGACATGTACAAATCATATTCATATCATCATAAATACGATAGAAATACAAAACAAATTTAATCAAACACGCATATAACTACGATCACATCATAAATACGATAGAATCAGATTTAAATTTAATTGATTAATCTTAACCATGAATTAACTACGAATTTAGCACATGGAAATAATGAATTCAAAGCCAATAATATACCCAAAATCACAGCAGAAAATTAGAGCACGAATCTGACAAGAATTCATTAAAAGATCATGATAAACAAAGAAGAAAAACACAAACCCTTCACTACATATATGTTCATACAACCCTTATGGTGAATAGAGACTCCCCCTTACCTCTAGTTTGCAGAATTTGATATTCCTACGGTAAAATCTCTCTCCAGCTTCTTCTCACTTGTCTCCTTGCTTCTTCTCTCCACAACCGTAGTTTTCCTTTGATCTCTAATCTTTTCTTGTTTGTTGTAACCCTAATTCTCTAATGCTCTCCTCTATTTATAACATTTTAACTGGGCTAGGTTTCTCTCATAACTAATTAACGGTTTACTCTTCATTATTTACATCTCCTTCTATCCTATTTAATTAAAACACTACTTAATTCCTTCATTCAAACCCCCCTCTTTACTATTACACCACTACTCTTATTTTTTCTAAAAACATCCCTTTCTCCATAATTTCTCTTAATCTCCTATTTTTCAACAACTAGCTAACTCATCTATTCTCTCAATACCCACAATCCAACAACTTATTTTGAAAACACCAAACAGATAATTCCTAATAATATTAATATTACTAATATTATATAACAATAATACCAATAAATTAATATTTAAAAATCGGGGTGTTACAACAATCCCCTGTTTTTGAATTAAAACTTCAAAGACAAAACTTCATTCGTACCTAGAGGCTTAGAATGAATTACAACTCAATGACAATCCTAAACCAACTCAAAACATATGAGTGGTGCACAAAAACAAAGCAAAAGCTTAAAAACAACTAAGACTCAATTCTCTGATCTTAATCTCTATGAATTCGTATCTTGAATAGCAGCAGCCCTCTTCCTTATATAGCCTTTAGCAAGTCTCTTAATTATGCTCCAAATCTTCTGAATTGATTTGTTACTGGAATAAGATTGAACCAATAATGTAACAAATAAAACTGCATCCAATCTTTGAAAGATTTAAAACAGAAAATATGAATTTTCATAACTTTGAACCAAATCTTCAAAGATATCTTCTCCAATTAAACCAGCCTTCTAGAAGCAATTATACAAAGATAATTCCTTGCTAAATCTCCCAAGATACGCGCAAAAACAATCCAGCAAACCCAGCTTCTGATGTGGTCAACAGAAGTCAACGCTGGCTTCAGAACCTGAAACTGCTACTGAAGTGCTACAGTGCTTCTGAAGAGCATTTCAGCTTCTGATGTAGATTTCAGCTTCTAAATGGCTTCAAATGAGAAAATTTGTAACTGAAGAAATGTTCAACATAAGGAAATGCTTCTATTCCATACTTTGGTTTTTGCCAAACAATGTAGCCAACACCAAAAGACTCAACAATCTCCCCCTTTGGCAAATTTTTGGCTAAAACCATCCAAGTTCTTCAATCTCCCTTATGATCAACTCAGCAATGAAGAACTCTACACCGATCAATCATAACATAGTAATTAGCAGCGGATTCATTTATGACTATCTTGAGAAACACAAACCAGCTTCAGTTCATATCAGCTACTGAAGCACACATAACCTACTGATCAACTCTTGATCATCACAAACACTCCCCCTTACTTCTGAACCTCCACAACACTCCCCCTGCAACTCAGCTTCTCACACAAACTCCCCCTTACTACTGAACTGCAGTGATAAATGGTATCAGAGCACAAACCAACACTTCAGGACAGGACCACATCATCACTCAGGTATATAACAAGCTTGTACTCCCCCTGAGACACATCTTCCCCTTCAATCATATCTGGACATATCTTGTTGCTGGTATCAGAGCAAAACTAGTCATCTTCTGAATAACACTGAAAGCTGAACATCTGAAATTTGAACTAATTCTGAGCAGCAACACATTGCTTAAGATGTTTGGTAACTGAGCCAACACAATACTTAAGATTTTCTCCCCCTTTTTAGCCACAAAATTCTGACAAATCTCAGACTTCAAATAGGGAATAAAATCAAAACATGTAACACAGATCCTGGAAGACATATTAGACTCAAACTTAAGTTCAGGATCATATTTAGCACAGGCACAACTGGCAGGTACTCTAGCTTCCTCACATCCAGTTTGCAGTAATTGCTATAACTCTTCATGCAAACACACACCTAACTTGCTCCTAGTTTTCAAACTGCTTAGCATCCAAGGCCTTTGTGAAAATTTCAGCAACTTGTTCTTCAGTAGCTACATGTTCTAGTTGAATAACTTTATCCTCCACAAGGTTTCTGATAAAATGGTGCCTGATGTCTATGTGTTTGGTTCTACTGTGCTGAATTGGATTCTTAGAGATGTTGATGGCACTCAAATTGTCACAAAACAATGTCATAGTTCTTTGTTCAATGTTGTACTCCTCCAGCATCTGCTTCATCCACACCAATTGTGAGCAACTACTTCCAGCAGCAATATACTCAGCCTCAGCAGTTGACAATGACACACAGTTTTGCTTTTTGCTAAACCATGAAATTAAGTTATTTCCCAAAAAGAAACAACCTCCTGAGGTGCTCTTTCTGTCATCAGCACTTCCAGCCCAGTCAGCATCACAATATCCCATCAGTTCAGAACTTGAACTATGTGAAAACATGATTCCATAGTCAATTGTGCTGTTCACATACTTCAGGATCCTTTTAACTTGTGTCAGATGACTCATCTTAGGATCAGCTTGATATCTAGCACATACTCCTACAGCAAAAGTAATGTCTGGTCTGCTTGCAGTTAAATACAATAGGCTCCCAATCATGCTTCTGTACTGACTTTGGTCTACTGAAACTCCATGTTCATCCTTAGTTAATTTCAGGTGGGTAGCAGCTGGTGTCCTCTTGTGAGCAGCAGATTCCAATCCAAATTTCTTCACTATGTTTTTGGCATACTTACTTTGAGAAATGAAGATTGTATCTTCCATTTGCTTGACTTGTAATCCAAGAAAATAAGTCAGTTCACCAACTAAGCTCATTTCAAATTCTGACTGCATCTGCTGAACAAACAGTTTGACCATCTTCTGAGACATCCCTCCAAACACTATATCATCCACATAAATCTGGGCAATCATCAAACTCCCATTTTCATCTTTCACAAACAAGGTCTTATCAGAACCTCCCTTTCTGTAACCTTGAGCCACAAGAAACTGAGTCAGCCTGTCATACCATGCCCTTGGTGCTTGCTTCAATCCATATAAAGCCTTCTTTAACTTGTACACATGTTCTGGAAACTTAGGATCCACAAAACCCTTAGGCTGTTCAACATATACCTCTTCTTGCAAATATCCATTCAGAAATGCACTCTTCACATCCATCTGGAATAATTTGAACTTGAGAATGCAGGATACACCCAACAGTAGTCTTATGGACTCTAGTCTGGCCACAGGTGCAAAGGTCTCATCAAAATCAAGTCCCTCAACTTGAGTATAACCCTGAGCAACCAACCTTGCCTTATTTCTGACCACAGTACCATTCTCATCTGTTTTATTCTTGTATATCCACTTAGTACCAATCACATTCAACCCTTCAGGTCTTGGAACTAGATCCCACATTTCACTCCTTTTGAATTGATTCAACTCATCTTGCATTGCTTCAATCCAAAATTCATCAGTTAGGGCTTCTTTCACATTTTTAGGCTCAACCTTTGACACAAAGCATGAATCAGTAGCAGCAGCATCTGATCTTCTGGTTCTGACACCTTGATCTAAGCTTCCAATGATTAAGTCTTTAGGATGATCCTTCTGAACTCTAATTGATGGCCCTTTACCATTTGGAACTCGATCTGGTTGATCTTCTGCTTCTTCAGACTCTGAATGCTTTTCTGCTTCTGAGGTTTGTTCTTCTGATACTTCAGACTCTGGAACAACTTCAGGTTCACTTCTATTATTCTCAGCAGTCAGATCATCAATTACCACATTAATGGACTCCATCACAACCTTGGTTCTGGAATTAAACACCCTGTAAGCTCTGCTGTTCACTGAATAACCCAGGAATATGCCCTCATCAGACTTAGGATCCAGCTTTCTCCTATTTTCTCTATCAGCCAAAATATAGCATCTGCTCCCAAAAACATGGAAATATTTGACTGTAGGCTTTCTTCCTTTCCATAGTTCATATAAGGTACAAGTTGTTCCCTTCTTCAGAGTGACTCTATTATGGATATAACATGCAATGTTCATGGCTTCAGCCCAAAACATATATGGCAGCTTCTTAGCATGCAGCATAACCCTTGCACATTCTGCTAAAGTCCTGTTCTTCCTCTCAACTACACCATTTTGCTGAGGTGTGATAGGTGCAGAAAACTCATGCTTTATACCTTCAGAAGCACAGAATTCTGAAAAGCTCTTGTTTTCAAATTCTTTGCCATGATCACTTCTGATTCTGATAATCCCACTATCCTTCTCTCTTTGTAGTTGGATGCACATGTCTTTGAAAACTTCAAAAGTGTCAGACTTTTCTCTAACAAAGTTGATCCATGTGAATCTTGAGTAGTCATCTACCATTACAAAAGCATACCTCTTTCCTCCAATACTTTCTACTTGCATAGGCCCCATTAAATCCATATGAACAAGTTCAAGTGCTTTAGTAGTTACCTGGTGAACTAATCTGGGATGAGACTTTCTTGTTTGTTTCCCAATTTGACAATCACCACAAACATTGTCCTCATTGATCTTCAGATTTGGTACACCTCTGATAGCTTCAGTATTTAGGATTTTCTTCATGCCTTTCAGATGCAGATGACCTAACTTCTGGTGCCAGAGCTTGACTTCCTCTTCTGAGCTCATAAGACAAGAAGTCAAACTTCTTTCTTCTTCAGAAACCCACAAGTAACAATTGTCTTTGGATCTGCAGCCTCTCATCTGAATCTTATCTTCCTGATCAGTAACAATACACTCTTGCTTGTTGAAATTAACCTTTAAGTCTTGATCACAAAGTTGACTAATGCTGATCAGATTTGAAGTTAATCCTTCCACCAGTAGCACATCATTAAGTCTGGGCAAACCTTCTCTGATCAAATCACCAATACCCAAAATCTGACCTTTTACACCATCTCCAAATGTCACATAGCTTCTGGAGTATGATCTGATATTGCTCAGCAGCTTCTTCACACCAGTCATGTGCCTTGAACACCCACTATCAAAATACCAGTCTTCTTTTGAAGTTGCTCTCAAAGAAGTGTGAGCTATAAGGCCTACATTCTGAACTTTGGGCTTCCATACCTTCTGAACATTATGTCTGGGGGCAGCTGGTTGCACTCTTCTATACTGAAAATGTTCAGGATAGCCATAAAGTTTGAAGCAGAATGGTTTGATATGCCCTTTCTTTCCACAATGATGACAGACCCATGGATGATTCCTCCTCCTTCTGTTTCTGAAAAATTTCTGGGGTTGCTTCTGAGGTAGCATCTGACCATGCTTCTGACTTTGCATCTGAACATGCTTCTGACCTTGCATCTGAGGTCTCTTCTGAGCTTGCTTCTGAGCTGGCAATTGGGCTTGTTTCTGAGGTCTCCTCTTTGATGTTCCAACTATAGAATCTTGAGTTTGAGTAGCAGGAACAAAATTCATCTGTTTAGGAATCTGAGTCTGATCAACAAAACCTAAACCAGATTTTCCTTGTTGCTGATTCCCCAAAATGTCCTCCAACTTATCAGTAGCAGAGTTCAACATCTTCACTTGCTTCTTCATTTGATCAAGTTGGGAGTTCAGTTGGTTCACTTCTTCTTTTAAATCTGAATTCTGTACTAACAGTTCACCTTTTTCAGCCTCCAGTTGTAGAATAGTCTCCTTCTGATCCAACACTTGTTTGCAAACCTCAGCACTTCTGGTATACAGCTTCTTGTAGTTATCAGCTAGTTCATCATATGAGGTTTTAGCAGCTTCAGACACATATGAGGCTTCAGACTCTGAGTCAAACTCTGAAAAGGTCTCAGACTCTAAACCAAGTTCCTTCTTCAAGATAGCTCCTGACCTTACAACCAGACCAGTATCACACATATCAGATTCACTAACATCACCATCTTCAGAACCATCATCAGACCATGAAATAGCTAGGCTCTTTTTCTGCTTCTTGAGAAAAGTGGGACATTCAGACTTGATGTGTCCATACCCTTCACACTCATAGCACTGCACACCTTTAGCTTGGTTACTTTTCTCCTCAGACTTGGTCTTCTTCTCATCAGTTTGTTGCTTTTTGTTATTGACTCTGAAATTTTGACCTTTGGCTTTGGCTTTTCTGTTAACATTCTTCAGAATCTTGTTGAATTGTTTTCCCAGCAACACTAGAGCTTCTGATAAGTCATCCTCTTCAGACTCTTGTTGATTATCAGCTTCAAAGTTCACACTAAAGGCTACACCTTTTCCTTTCTTCTCAGTCTGTTTACAAAATGCAGTCTCAAAATTAAGCAAAGACCCAATTAGTTCTTCAAGCTTCATGGCAGAAATATCATGAGCCTCCTCAATTGCAGTGACCTTCATGTCAAATCTTCTGGGTAGGGACCTGAGGATCTTTCTGACTAACTTCTCATCAGTCATCTTTTCTCCAAGTGAATCAAAAGAATTTGCCATGTCCAGCACATTCATGTAGAAATCCTGAATAGATTCATCTTCCTTCATCTTCAGGTTCTCAAATTTGGTGGTCAGCAGCTGCAATCTGGACATCTTCACCTTAGAAGTTCCTTCATGAGTGGTTTTCAGAATTTCCCACGCATCCTTAGCCACAATACATTGTTTGATAAGTCTGAACATGTTCTGATCAACACCATTAAAGATAGCATTCAAAGCTTTTGAATTTCCCAATGACAAGTCATCTTCAGCTTTGGTCCACTCCTCTTCAGGCTTCAGTACTCCAGTTTTGTTACCATCTTTGTCCAAAACCTCAGGATGATCCCAGCCTTTAATCACAGCTTTCTAAGTCCTGCTGTCAATAGACTTTAGAAAAGCACACATCCTTGACTTCCAATACTCATAGTTTGTGCCATCTAGTAGGGGTGGTCTATTGACATAGCCTCCTTCTCTATCCATGCTTACCAGAAATTAATCCCTCTGGATCTCACCCAAAAATACAGGCAGGGTGCCCGCTCTGATGCCAATTGAAATTCTGGCCAGGCAATGAACAGAAACTAATAGAGTAATCAGGTTCTGAACCTAACAGGTTCTGAACAGCACGCAGGGCACAATAGTTTGCAAAACAGAGCACAAACACAAACACACACAGGCAGCAAATTTAAAGTGCAGGAAAGTAAAAAGGCACAGAAATTTGTTAACCCAGTTCGGAGTAAACACCTCCTACTCTGGGGGATACCAATCCAGGAAGGAATTCCACTATAGGAATTAATCCTTATGACTCAAGACACTGACTCCCAGTTCCCAGCCTAAGCAATTAACTTCCTCCTAGTCTTGAATTCTACCCAACACGTTGAGTATTAGAAAACCTCTAACTTCCTATTCAAGCAACTGCAACCCAGCTACTTGAACTACCCTTAACAATCCCCTGTTTTTGAATTAAAACTTCAAAGACAAAACTTCATTCGTACCTAGAGGCTTAGAATGAATTACAACTCAATGACAATCCTAAACCAACTCAAAACATATGAGTGGTGCACAAAAACAAAGCAAAAGCTTAAAAACAACTAAGACTCAATTCTCTGATCTTAATCTCTATGAATTCGTATCTTGAATAGCAGCAGCCCTCTTCCTTATATAGCCTTTAGCAAGTCTCTTAATTATGCTCCAAATCTTCTGAATTGATTTGTTACTGGAATAAGATTGAACCAATAATGTAACAAATAAAACTGCATCCAATCTTTGAAAGATTTAAAACAGAAAATATGAATTTTCATAACTTTGAACCAAATCTTCAAAGATATCTTCTCCAATTAAACCAGCCTTCTAGAAGCAATTATACAAAGATAATTCCTTGCTAAATCTCCCAAGATACGCGCAAAAACAATCCAGCAAACCCAGCTTCTGATGTGGTCAACAGAAGTCAACGCTGGCTTCAGAACCTGAAACTGCTACTGAAGTGCTACAGTGCTTCTGAAGAGCATTTCAGCTTCTGATGTAGATTTCAGCTTCTAAATGGCTTCAAATGAGAAAACTTGTAACTGAAGAAATGTTCAACATAAGGAAATGCTTCTATTCCATACTTTGGTTTTTGCCAAACAATGTAGCCAACACCAAAAGACTCAACAATCTCCCCCTTTGGCAAATTTTTGGCTAAAACCATCCAAGTTCTTCAATCTCCCTTATGATCAACTCAGCAATGAAGAACTCTACACTGATCAATCATAACATAGTAATTAGCAGCGGATTCATTTATGACTATCTTGAGAAACACAAACCAGCTTCAGTTCATATCAGCTACTGAAGCACACATAACCTACTGATCAACTCTTGATCATCACAAACACTCCCCCTTACTTCTGAACCTCCACAACACTCCCCCTGCAACTCAGCTTCTCACACAAACTCCCCCTTACTACTGAACTGCAGTGATAAATGGTATCAGAGCACAAACCAACACTTCAGGACAGGACCACATCATCACTCAGGTATATAACAAGCTTGTACTCCCCCTGAGACACATCTTCCCCTTCAATCATATCTGGACATATCTTGTTGCTGGTATCAGAGCAAAACTAGTCATCTTCTGAATAACACTGAAAGCTGAACATCTGAAATTTGAACTAATTCTGAGCAGCAACACATTGCTTAAGATGTTTGGTAACTGAGCCAACACAATACTTAAGATTTTCTCCCCCTTTTTAGCCACAAAATTCTGACAAATCTCAGACTTCAAATAGGGAATAAAATCAAAACATGTAACACAGATCCTGGAAGACATATTAGACTCAAACTTAAGTTCAGGATCATATTTAGCACAGGCACAACTGGCAGGTACTCTAGCTTCCTCACATCCAGTTTGCAATAATTGCTATAACTCTTCATGCAAACACACACCTAACTTGCTCCTAGTTTTCAAACTGCTTAGCATCCAAGGCCTTTGTGAAAATTTCAGCAACTTGTTCTTCAGTAGCTACATGTTCTAGTTGAATAACTTTATCCTCCACAAGGTTTCTGATAAAATGGTGCCTGATGTCTATGTGTTTGGTTCTACTGTGCTGAATTGGATTCTTAGAGATGTTGATGGCACTCAAATTGTCACAAAACAATGTCATAGTTCTTTGTTCAATGTTGTACTCCTCCAGCATCTGCTTCATCCACACCAATTGTGAGCAACTACTTCCAGCAGCAATATACTCAGCCTCAGCAGTTGACAATGACACACAGTTTTGCTTTTTGCTAAACCATGAAATTAAGTTATTTCCCAAAAAGAAACAACCTCCTGAGGTGCTCTTTCTGTCATCAGCACTTCCAGCCCAGTCAGCATCACAATATCCCATCAGTTCAGAACTTGAACTATGTGAAAACATGATTCCATAGTCAATTGTGCTGTTCACATACTTCAGGATCCTTTTAACTTGTGTCAGATGACTCATCTTAGGATCAGCTTGATATCTAGCACATACTCCTACAGCAAAAGTAATGTCTGGTCTGCTTGCAGTTAAATACAATAGGCTCCCAATCATGCTTCTGTACTGACTTTGGTCTACTGAAACTCCATGTTCATCCTTAGTTAATTTCAGGTGGGTAGCAGCTGGTGTCCTCTTGTGAGCAGCAGATTCCAATCCAAATTTCTTCACTATGTTTTTGGCATACTTACTTTGAGAAATGAAGATTGTATCTTCCATTTGCTTGACTTGTAATCCAAGAAAATAAGTCAGTTCACCAACTAAGCTCATTTCAAATTCTGACTGCATCTGCTGAACAAACAGTTTGACCATCTTCTGAGACATCCCTCCAAACACTATATCATCCACATAAATCTGGGCAATCATCAAACTCCCATTTTCATCTTTCACAAACAAGGTCTTATCAGAACCTCCCTTTCTGTAACCTTGAGCCACAAGAAACTGAGTCAGCCTGTCACACCATGCCCTTGGTGCTTGCTTCAATCCATATAAAGCCTTCTTTAACTTGTACACATGTTCTGGAAACTTAGGATCCACAAAACCCTTAGGCTGTTCAACATATACCTCTTCTTGCAAATATCCATTCAGAAATGCACTCTTCACATCCATCTTGAATAATTTGAACTTGAGAATGCAGGATACACCCAACAGTAGTCTTATGGACTCTAGTCTGGCCACAGGTGCAAAGGTCTCATCAAAATCAAGTCCCTCAACTTGAGTATAACCCTGAGCAACCAACCTTGCCTTATTTCTGACCACAGTACCATTCTCATCTGTTTTATTCTTGTATATCCACTTAGTACCAATCACATTCAACCCTTCAGGTCTTGGAACTAGATCCCACATTTCACTCCTTTTGAATTGATTCAACTCATCTTGCATTGCTTCAATCCAAAATTCATCAGTTAGGGCTTCTTTCACATTTTTAGGCTCAACCTTTGACACAAAGCATGAATCAGTAGCAGCAGCATCTGATCTTCTGGTTCTGACACCTTGATCTAAGCTTCCAATGATTAAGTCTTTAGGATGATCCTTCTGAACTCTAATTGATGGCCCTTTACCATTTGGAACTCGATCTGGTTGATCTTCTGCTTCTTCAGACTCTGAATGCTTTTCTGCTTCTGAGGTTTGTTCTTCTGATACTTCAGACTCTGGAACAACTTCAGGTTCACTTCTATTATTCTCAGCAGTCAGATCATCAATTACCACATTAATGGACTCCATCACAACCTTGGTTCTGGAATTAAACACCCTGTAAGCTCTGCTGTTCACTGAATAACCCAGGAATATGCCCTCATCAGACTTAGGATCCAGCTTTCTCCTATTTTCTCTATCAGCCAAAATATAGCATCTGCTCCCAAAAACATGGAAATATTTGACTGTAGGCTTTCTTCCTTTCCATAGTTCATATAAGGTACAAGTTGTTCCCTTCTTCAGAGTGACTCTATTATGGATATAACATGCAGTGTTCATGGCTTCAGCCCAAAACATATATGGCAGCTTCTTAGCATGCAGCATAACCCTTGCACATTCTGCTAAAGTCCTGTTCTTCCTCTCAACTACACCATTTTGCTGAGGTGTGATAGGTGCAGAAAACTCATGCTTTATACCTTCAGAAGCACAGAATTCTGAAAAGCTCTTGTTTTCAAATTCTTTGCCATGATCACTTCTGATTCTGATAATCCCACTATCCTTCTCTCTTTGTAGTTGGATGCACATGTCTTTGAAAACTTCAAAAGTGTCAGACTTTTCTCTAACAAAGTTGATCCATGTGAATCTTGAGTAGTCATCTACCATTACAAAAGCATACCTCTTTCCTCCAATACTTTCTACTTGCATAGGCCCCATTAAATCCATATGAACAAGTTCAAGTGCTTTAGTAGTTACCTGGTGAACTAATCTGGGATGAGACTTTCTTGTTTGTTTCCCAATTTGACAATCACCACAAACATTGTCCTCATTGATCTTCAGATTTGGTACACCTCTGATAGCTTCAGTATTTAGGATTTTCTTCATGCCTTTCAGATGCAGATGACCTAACTTCTGGTGCCAGAGCTTGACTTCCTCTTCTGAGCTCATAAGACAAGAAGTCAAACTTCTTTCTTCTTCAGAAACCCACAAGTAACAATTGTCTTTGGATCTGCAGCCTCTCATCTGAATCTTATCTTCCTGATCAGTAACAATACACTCTTGCTTGTTGAAATTAACCTTTAAGTCTTGATCACAATGTGCGCACCTCGTTTTTTCCTTGGGAAAAAGACGCGCAAATCCTCCGAGGTCGTTCGCAAACGCTCGGAGGGCCTTTGTGAAGCCGCCACCAAAGTTTTTGTGTAAAGGGAACGTTGATAAACCCTTAAGTTTTTTTTGTTGTAAAGGGAAACGATAATAAAACCCTTCGACGATGAGGATAAGGATTAGGTCATCGCAACCATTGTCGGGTTCGGGAGTCGATTACGCAAGGGGAAGGTATTAGCACCCCTCACGTCCGTTGTACTCAACGGGAACCTTCTATTTGGTTACAGCTTGAATTGTTTTTTTTTAATACTTTGCGTGCATGCTCATTCATGTTAAAAACATAATAAAAGGGGGGAAATAGATAAAAACAAACGAAAGAAAGAAAAAAAAGTTTTTTATTATTGTGCTTGACAAGATGTCGATCTTGCTCCTACGTATCTCCCGGTAGTCGGAGAATTCAAAGCATACGTAGTTCTTTGGTAGAAAAACGTACATGTGTTGGTTGATTTTAAATGGACGATGTTTTAACCGAATTCTTGCGATTAAACGTAGCTTGTATGCTCGCTCTTGGAGACTTATTAAGCGTTTGTTCGTGAATCACATTAGAATTGTTAAAAGGTACGTCCGTTAGGGTAAAGGGTTGAAATTGGCCGCTATGGGACCAAGAGAGGTGCAATGGACTCATACAAGTCAATCATTGACCGAGTGGACTCCGAAGAGTCGGGCGATTGTTCGATTGATCCACTGAGATCAAGAACGGGTACAATGGACTCGGACGAGTCGAACATTGACCGAGTGGACTCAAACGAGTCGAGGGGTTGAGTCTAATGGCCAACGGGGGACCAAAAGGTTTGGATTGACCACAAGGGGCCAAGATTTGGTTTGGTTAGGGTTGTACATATTGAAAAAAAGAATGACGATTGTCCGAGCGACGAGACATACGTCACGCATTCGTACAATCGGGGCGATGGAGAGACATACGTCACACCATCCCTTTTTCATTCATGTTTTTGGGTTGAATCCTTTAGAAATCCCAAGGTGTGTCAAAACATTTGGTTTGAAAACCCAAAATGAGAAGGTTTAGCAAATTTGCTAGAAAATGCACAAGTTCGGCTCGTTTTGCGAACGGTTTTGAAAAGCGAACAAATTTGGTGTATGTTCATTGCTTGAGTTTTGAGAATCATGAACAATATTTATTGTTCAAGTTTTGATTGGAATGATGAACATAACTTGTTTGTTCATGTGGTTTTGAAAGTTTGAGAACATAACTTGTTTTGCAAGTTATCCACATAATGGTCATACGAACTTGTGATTTTGCCAAAATTATGCAAAAACCTTGTTATGGTTTGAAGAACATGGATTTAAAAACTCTTAGGTTCTGAGCTCTGGGGCTAGAACCTCAAAATATGGTCATTTTGACACAAAAACTCAGGTTCTGAGTTCTGTCATGGTCGCACTGCGACCATGACTTCGCACTGCGAAGCATGCGAAATTTTGGGTTCAGAAGCTGTTTCTGAACTTTTGTTCAGAAACAACTTCTGAACACACTCAGGACCTTATAGGTGGGTGAAAAACTTTGAGTTTTTGGGGTGAAAAAGGCTGGACAAACCAGTTTTGATGTTTTGAAAACCTTGGGATTTCTTTGAAATTCAAAAGGGGTTTTTTAGAACCAAAGGGTTTTGAACCAAAGTAGCTATGCAAACACAATTGTAAATGCAATATAAAGCTTTAGAAACTTACAGAACTCCTTAGCAAAGCTCCAGCTGCACTTGGTTTGATTTGGTTGAAGGCTTTCACAAAGGTTTTGAAGATTTGTGATGAACTTGAACTTTTGTAAGCTTTGTGTTGGATTGATTGTTTCTGGTTGTTTGTGGAGGTTTGTAGGCTAAAATGAGTAGAGTTTCTGCTCTTGAAAATGCTGTGTTAATTGTGTTTGAAACCTTGGGCATTGCCTTCTATTTATAGGCCAAAACCAAATCTTTGTCATCATTACAAAATCCTAAAATTCAGCTGATTTTGTGGCTAAGATCAAGCTGAATCCCTTTGCATTAAATGCTAATGGATAGAGGCAACCTTGCCTTGTACCAAGGGGCAAGATTCAGCCTGACTTCAGCCACAAATTCAACCAATTCTAGAAGGTAATGATGAAGAACAAAGCTGATTTGCAATTGGCTAATGCTTGGGGATCAATCCTTGCAATCTCAATGGTTGGTCAATAAAAACGTGCACTGTAATGTGCAGAGATTGAGGGATGAAAAAGGCTACTTATGGCTGGTGTGAGGGGTGAAAAGTTGCTGCAAAAACAGAGTAGGCAATCATGACTTTTCAAGTGAAAAATCCAGCTGGTTTGACTGGTTTTTGGGGGAGCAAGCAGGAGGAAAGTCCTCAAGCAGGTGGCTGGCAACCTTGTGGTGGTTAGCTGGTCACCTTGGAGGGACTAGAGCTGCCCAAGGGCAAGCCCACTTGCTTGTCACATGCTAGGTTGGAAGAAAAAGCTTCCAACCTTGGCATTAATGGCAAGTCCTTCAACTCTGGCTTTGCTTGGCCCAATTAGCCATGAATGCTACTTAAAATAATTATGGAAATGATATGCAACAAATTCTGGAATTAAATCCAAGAAACCAAAAATCTGCAGAAAAATCGCAGACTTCGCAGTGCGAAGTGAGCTTCGCAGTGCGAAGTCCTCAATTTTGAAATGTTGACTTTTCTGTTGACTTTTGTTGACTTTTGACTTTTTCCCCTCTTTGATTTTTTTGTTTTAAAAGGCGTCAGACAAAATTAGGGTACTACAGCTGCCCCTACTTAATTGTGTCTTCGCATAGAGTGCGTGAGTGCCGAGGGCATCTCATGAACTCTTTGCGAAGATCAATTAAGTAAAAAGAAAGAAGGACCCGAATTTTGTCCTTCGCGAAATGCAAATGCAATGGTTGAAAAAGGTTGATCGTATCCAGCCGCTAACACTGGAGGTAGATCCACTGGGGGATGAAGGTAATCTTATCTAGGCACTGTCACTAGAAGTCGATTCCTGGGGATGGTGATCTTCTCTAGGCACTACTTCTAGAGGTGGAACATTGATGGAGGTGATCTACTCTAGGCACTGCTTCTAGAGGTCGAACATTGATGGAGGGGATCTACTCTAGGTACTGCTTCTAGAGAGGGATACCTAAGCTAGGTGATCTTATTCAGGCACTGCTTCTGAATGTCGATTCCTAACGAGCTGTGATCTTATTCAGCCGCTAACACTGAAGGTCGATATACTGGGGGAGGTGATCTACTCTAGGTACTGCTTCTAGAGAGGGATACCTAAGCTAGGTAATCTTATTCAGGCACTGCTTCTGAATGTCGATTCCTAACGAGCTGTGGTCTTACCCTAAATAGGTGCCCCTGGTTGAATGTTTGATGGATGTTGGTGAATATGTGATACTTACTGGAGAACCCTTGTTGAGGATGCATGAAATGCATGTGTATGAATGATTTGTATATGCATGAATGACATGATGCATGAATTATGCTATGCATGATGTGTGGGAGATTGGTTGAGTGCCGAGCAAAGTCGGTCTTGGTTGTGGTTGTGCCAATGACAATTGGGCTCTCTTTTTGTGTTTTGTTTGTTTTTTGGTTGGTCGGTTTGGAAGGACGAGGTCCTTTGCCTACATACCCAAATGGGATCAAAACCGGTGTAGTTCGAGCCTAGGCCCGAAGATTTGTGTGGGTTTGCCAATAATGATTGGACTTTTGTTTGGGGTTGAGACTCCCTGGGGAATATCAATAAAATTTGGGCTTTATTGTGGGCCAATGAAAATTGGGCTTTGGTTTGTTGTGCTTGACAAGATGATGATCCTGCTCCTACGTATCTCCTGGTGGGATGGAGAATTCAAAGCTTACGTAGTTCTTTGCTTTGCCAATGAATATTGGACTTTGGTTCGCCAATGATTATTGGGCTTTGGTTTGTTGTGCTTGACAAGATGATGATCTTGCTCCTACGTATCTCCTGGTGGGATGGAGAATTCAAAGCTTACGTAGTTCTTTGCTTTGCCAATGAATATTGGACTTTGGTTCGCCAATGATTATTGGGCTTTTGTTTGGTGGCCGAGCGAGGTCGGGCTTTTTGTTTTTGGTTGCCGAGCGAGGTCGGGCTTTTGTTGATTGGTGTGATCTCACTGGGGATATAAGGATCATTTTGGAAGCATGATCGATATCCGGCCTTAGTGGATGAAAAAGATGTTTGGGGGTGAGCTTTATTTGGGAAATTTGTTTCCTCCAACACCCGGGATCTTTGCGTTTTACGCGTCGTGAGCTACGCACTTGTTTCTGCTGAAGAGCATGAGTCTTAAAATGACTGATGCAAAGCTTCAAGTTTTGAGTCCTCTGATGCAATACCGGGGACCAACGAAATTCTTTTGACATTTAAAACGTCCAAGTAAAAACACACATTTTCTTTTGCAAGTTTTTTTTTATTTCCCATATTTCAATGCATTATCTATCATGAATAAAAACACATTTTATGAGCAAGTAAGGACGCATAACAATGAAAAGGTTTTAAATGATTTTGATTCAACGAAACTTAGTCCCTTGTATGGGTAACTATTCGTGAAAATGTAATCCCTATAAGAGGTGATTACTGAGATAGAGAAAAAGGAAGAAACAAAAAGACAAATGGAATTTTGCTTGGGTTTCACGTGCTACTTTCCCTATGACTTTGAAATAATCTTTTTTTTTTTTTTGAAAGATGATAATGAGGTTGATTCTTTCTCTCTTGAATTCTGTCCGGACCTCACGTGCCGCAGTCTTTTGCCTTCTCTTTTTTTTTTTGAAACCCCTAACTTTTACCTGGACCGCTCCTTCGAGTTTTCAGTCCACTGGGGTATATTTCCTTTTTTGATGTCCTTAATTTTTGCCTAGACCGCCTTTTCAGGTTTTTGATCTACCAGGACGCTCTCTATTGCCTAAACCGCCCTTTCAGGTTTTCGATTTAGCGAGCTCTTTTTCTTTTTGGCATATATATTTTTTTTTGACTGCGCCAGAGTTTATTGATAGGGGGATCCTTGTGGACGGGTAATACCTTTTTTCCAAGCATTAAGTCTCCTTCTCTAAATTCTCGAGAATGAACTTTCCTGCCGAGCTGTCCATGCCACCATGCTGTGAAGTGTTTCTCTTTTATGAGGTTCAGTTGGTCGAACCTTGTTTGTGTTTGTGAATGCCAATGAAAATTGGACTTTGGGTGCTTGGATGCCGAATAAGGTCGGACTTTTTTATGATGGGGTGCCGAACGAGGTCGGGCTTTTATGATGGGATGCCGAGCGAGGTCAGGCTTTTGTTTTTTTGGTTGCCGAGCAAGGTCGGGCTTTATGGTTGGCTTCCGAGCAAGGTCGGGCTTTTGTTTTTTTGGTTGCCGAGCAAGGTCGGGCTTTATTTTTTTGGATGGGAATGCCAATGAAAATTGGGCTTTTATTGGAAATGGGGTTTGTGAGCGCCAATAGAAATTGGGCTTTTTGTTTGGGAATTGTGTGTGCCAATGAAAATTGGTCTTTTGTTGGAGATGTGAGGAATGCCAATGATGACTTGGCTTTTGGTGGGGGATGCCAATGAAAATTGGGCTTTGTTTGTTTGGGAATGTGAGGAATGCCAATGACGACTTGACTTTTTGTGGGAATTTGTGGGGAGTGCCGTAATGGCTTGGCTTTTTGTGGGAAATTGTGGGGAGTGCCATAACGGCTTGGCTTTTTGTGGGAAGTTGTGGGGAGTGCCATAACGGCTTGGCTTTTTGTGGGAAATTGTGGGGAGTGCCGTAACGGCAAATGGTTTCTTTTTTTGATGAATTGGGCGACCACTTGTTTGGTCATGTTTGCATAGGAAGCTGCTTCGACCCATTTGGTGAAACAGTTGATGGCAACTAGTATGAACTGGTGCCCTTTTTGAAGCCTTTGGCTCAATCATTCCAAACATGTCTATGCCCCACATAGAGAAAGGTTAGGGTGATGTCATGACATTCAGAGGTGTTTGTGGTGTGTGCCCCTTGTCGGCGTTAATTTGGCACTTGTGATATGTCTTGGCATGGGTTTGGAAGGACTCCTCATGGATTTCTTTGGTGAGCATGACTGCTTCAAGTTTATCCACACGTCCGAGTGAGACTATGATTTCTTTTATAGAGTGTGCCCCGGCAGAGGGAGAACTGTGGTGCTATTATTTTTTTTGAGGGTTCTCTTGGTGAGGTTGTATTACCCTATCCTTTTAATCCCCAAGTCTGGACAATCCTTTAGGAGGTTCAAAATCGTCCCTATTATCATCTTTCGTTTGGTTAATTTGAAGATTGAAGTCAAAAGGGATCGTAGCAGTGTTATTTTTTTTGGTGGTGTATTTATGATGATTTTTTTTGTAGGGTTTATGAAAATTTATTTGAGAACGAAAGAAAAACGAACTCTTTGAACATAAACTGCAAATTTATTAGTGATGGAAATGATTTGAAATATGGGGGTCCCATAAAATTAATCGTTTGCCTTGGGAAGAGCAAAATGATGATTTTTTTTGAAAAACAAGATAAATTACTTGGACAAAGAAATGATTTTGAGAATTTCGATGGCCTTCCGGTTGCTCGGATCTCATCTGAAACGCCACGATACACCGGGTCGGGTACTCCCCCTTTTTTGGTGTTTGGTGAGGGAATGATGTGAGGGTTTTTCTTTGAAATGCATGTAAAGGCATGTAAATGTATGAATGCAATGAGTATGCAAAAATATGCCCCTCTTTTTTGTTTATGCAAAAAGTTTTATGAATGCAAATGTTATGACATGCAAGGGTTTGGTATATGAAGGTTCGGAACTTCCCCCCATCCTCACGTGTAGGCTCTAAAGATGATATTTCCTAAGAAGAGGTCCTTAGATTCATAGACCTCACATGGAATTAGGGTTGTCTATGGACATACGTCGACATGACTTCAATTAATTCCACGTGAAAATCTCCTCTAAGCGGGGTTGGGCATCCTACCTCACGGACATACGTCAACGCGGGCTTCCGCACACAACCTCCTTCTAACTTAGTTTTTTTTTTCTCAAGCTCGGGTAGAGAGCCTCACACGTCCGGCATTAACCCGAACAATGTGGAGTAACATCACTCAAGTAACCCCCGCATTTGATATATATGATATGAATATAAAGCAGATAAAGCAAATATAAACATAAAGCATAAATATAACATGTATGAATAAAATAAATAAACATGGCACGCAAAGAAAATAAAACAATTGGCTTTAAACCAAATAGGTTAGGCTTGACTCACTAGTGGGAACAGGGTCCCCAGTGGAGTCGCCAGCTGTGCGCACCTCGTTTTTTTCCTTGGGAAAAAGACGCGCAAATCCTCCGAGGTCGTTCGCAAACGCTCGGAGGGCCTTTGTGAAGCCGCCACCAAAGTTTTTGTGTAAAGGGAACGTTGATAAACCCTTAAGTTTTTTTTTGTTGTAAAGGGAAACGATAATAAAACCCTTCGACGATGAGGATAAGGATTAGGTCATCGCAACCATTGTCGGGTTCGGGAGTCGATTACGCAAGGGGAAGGTATTAGCACCCCTCACGTCCGTTGTACTCAACGGGAACCTTCTATTTGGTTACAGCTTGAATTGTTTTTTTTTAATACTTTGCGTGCATGCTCATTCATGTTAAAAACATAATAAAAGGGGGGAAAGAGATAAAAACAAACGAAAGAAAGAAAAAAAAGTTTTTTATTATTGTGCTTGACAAGATGTCGATCTTGCTCCTACGTATCTCCCGGTAGTCGGAGAATTCAAAGCATACGTAGTTCTTTGGTAGAAAAACGTACATGTGTTGGTTGATTTTAAATGGACGATGTTTTAACCGAATTCTTGCGATTTAAACGTAGCTTGTATGCTCGCTCTTGGAGACTTATTAAGCGTTTGTTCGTGAATCACATTAGAATTGTTAAAAGGTACGTCTGTTAGGGTAAAGGGTTGAAATTGGCAGCTATGGGACCAAGAGAGGTGCAATGGACTCATACAAGTCAATCATTGACCGAGTGGACTCCGAAGAGTCGGGCGATTGTTCGATTGATCCACTGAGATCAAGAACGGGTACAATGGACTCGGACGAGTCGAACATTGACCGAGTGGACTCAAACGAGTCGAGGGGTTGAGTCTAATGGCCAACGGGGGACCAAAAGGTTTGGATTGACCACAAGGGGCCAAGATTTGGTTTTGTTAGGGTTGTACATATTGAAAAAAAGAATGACGATTGTCCGAGCGACGAGACATACGTCACGCATTCGTACAATCGGGGCGATGGAGAGACATACGTCACACCATCCCTTTTTCATTCATGTTTTTGGGTTGAATCCTTTAGAAATCCCAAGGTGTGTCAAAACATTTGGTTTGAAAACCCAAAATGAGAAGGTTTAGCAAATTTGCTAGAAAATGCACAAGTTCGGCTCGTTTTGCGAACGGTTTTGAAAAGCGAACAAATTTGGTGTATGTTCATTGCTTGAGTTTTGAGAATCATGAACAATATTTATTGTTCAAGTTTTGATTGGAATGATGAACATAACTTGTTTGTTCATGTGGTTTTGAAAGTTTGAGAACATAACTTGTTTTGCAAGTTATCCACATAATGGTCATACGAACTTGTGATTTTGCCAAAATTATGCAAAAACCTTGTTATGGTTTGAAGAACATGGATTTAAAAACTCTTAGGTTCTGAGCTCTGGGGCTAGAACCTCAAAATATGGTCATTTTGACACAAAAACTCAGGTTCTGAGTTCTGTCATGGTCGCACTGCGACCATGACTTCGCACTGCGAAGCATGCGAAATTTTGGGTTCAGAAGCTGTTTCTGAACTTTTGTTCAGAAACAACTTCTGAACACACTCAGGACCTTATAGGTGGGTGAAAAACTTTGAGTTTTTGGGGTGAAAAAGGCTGGACAAACCAGTTTTGATGTTTTGAAAACCTTGGGATTTCTTTGAAATTCAAAAGGGGTTTTTTAGAACCAAAGGGTTTTGAACCAAAGTAGCTATGCAAACACAATTGTAAATGCAATATAAAGCTTTAGAAACTTACAGAACTCCTTAGCAAAGCTCCAGCTGCACTTGGTTTGATTTGGTTGAAGGCTTTCACAAAGGTTTTGAAGATTTGTGATGAACTTGAACTTTTGTAAGCTTTGTGTTGGATTGATTGTTTCTGGTTGTTTGTGGAGGTTTGTAGGCTAAAATGAGTAGAGTTTCTGCTCTTGAAAATGCTGTGTTAATTGTGTTTGAAACCTTGGGCATTGCCTTCTATTTATAGGCCAAAACCAAATCTTTGTCATCATTACAAAATCCTAAAATTCAGCTGATTTTGTGGCTAAGATCAAGCTGAATCCCTTTGCATTAAATGCTAATGGATAGAGGCAACCTTGCCTTGTACCAAGGGGCAAGATTCAGCCTGACTTCAGCCACAAATTCAACCAATTCTAGAAGGTAATGATGAAGAACAAAGCTGATTTGCAATTGGCTAATGCTTGGGGATCAATCCTTGCAATCTCAATGGTTGGTCAATAAAAACGTGCACTGTAATGTGCAGAGATTGAGGGATGAAAAAGGCTACTTATGGCTGGTGTGAGGGGTGAAAAGTTGCTGCAAAAACAGAGTAGGCAATCATGGCTTTTCAAGTGAAAAATCCAGCTGGTTTGATTGGTTTTTGGGGGAGCAAGCAGGAGGAAAGTCCTCAAGCAGGTGGCTGGCAACCTTGTGGTGGTTAGCTGGTCACCTGGGAGGGACTAGAGCTGCCCAAGGGCAAGCCCACTTGCTTGTCACATGCTAGGTTGGAAGAAAAAGCTTCCAACCTTGGCATTAATGGCAAGTCCTTCAACTCTGGCTTTGCTTGGCCCAATTAGCCATGAATGCTACTTAAAATAATTATGGAGATGATATGCAACAAATTCTGGAATTAAATCCAAGAAACCAAAAATCTGCAGAAAAATCGCAGACTTCGCAGTGCGAAGTGAGCTTCGCAGTGCGAAGTCCTCAATTTTGAAATGTTGACTTTTCTGTTGACTTTTGTTGACTTTTGACTTTTTCCCCTCTTTGATTTTTTTGTTTTAAAAGGCGTAGGACAAAATTAGGGTACTACACACAAAGTTGACTAATGCTGATCAGATTTGAAGTTAATCCTTCCACCAGTAGCACATCATTAAGTCTGGGCAAACCTTCTCTGATCAAATCACCAATACCCAAAATCTGACCTTTTACACCATCTCCAAATGTCACATAGCTTCTGGAGTATGATCTGATATTGCTCAGCAGCTTCTTCACACCAGTCATGTGCCTTGAACACCCACTATCAAAATACCAGTCTTCTTTTGAAGTTGCTCTCAAAGAAGTGTGAGCTATAAGGCCTACATTCTGAACTTTGGGCTTCCATACCTTCTGAACATTATGTCTGGGGGCAGCTGGTTGCACTCTTCTATACTGAAAATGTTCAGGATAGCCATAAAGTTTGAAGCAGAATGGTTTGATATGCCCTTTCTTTCCACAATGATGACAGACCCATGGATGATTCCTCCTCCTTCTGTTTCTGAAAAATTTCTGGGGTTGCTTCTGAGGTAGCATCTGACCATGCTTCTGACTTTGCATCTGAACATGCTTCTGACCTTGCATCTGAGGTCTCTTCTGAGCTTGCTTATGAGCTGGCAATTGGGCTTGTTTCTGAGGTCTCCTCTTTGATGTTCCAACTATAGAATCTTGAGTTTGAGTAGCAGGAACAAAATTCATCTGTTTAGGAATCTGAGTCTGATCAACAAAACCTAAACCAGATTTTCCTTGTTGCTGATTCCCCAAAATGTCCTCCAACTTATCAGTAGCAGAGTTCAACATCTTCACTTGCTTCTTCATTTGATCAAGTTGGGAGTTCAGTTGGTTCACTTCTTCTTTTAAATCTGAATTCTGTACTAACAGTTCACCTTTTTCAGCCTCCAGTTGTATAATAGTCTCCTTCTGATCCAACACTTGTTTGCAAACCTCAGCACTTCTGGTATACAGCTTCTTGTAGTTATCAGCTAGTTCATCATATGAGGTTTTAGCAGCTTCAGACACATATGAGGCTTCAGACTCTGAGTCAAACTCTGAAAAGGTCTCAGACTCTAAACCAGGTTCCTTCTTCAAGATAGCTCCTGACCTTACAACCAGACCAGTATCACACATATCAGATTCACTAACATCACCATCTTCAGAACCATCATCAGACCATGAAATAGCTAGGCTCTTTTTCTGCTTCTTGAGAAAAGTGGGACATTCAGACTTGATGTGTCCATACCCTTCACACTCATAGCACTGCACACCTTTAGCTTGGTTACTTTTCTCCTCAGACTTGGTCTTCTTCTCATCATTTTGTTGCTTTTTGTTATTGACTCTGAAATTTTGACCTTTGGCTTTGGCTTTTCTGTTAACATTCTTCAGAATCTTGTTGAATTGTTTTCCCAGCAACACTAGAGCTTCTGATAAGTCATCCTCTTCAGACTCTTGTTGATTATCAGCTTCAGAGTTCACACTAAAGGCTACACTTTTTCCTTTCTTCTCAGTCTGTTTACAAAATGCAGTCTCAAAATTAAGCAAAGACCCAATTAGTTCTTCAAGCTTCATGGCAGAAATATCATGAGCCTCCTCAATTGCAGTGACCTTCATGTCAAATCTTCTGGGTAGGGACCTGAGGATCTTTCTGACTAACTTCTCATCAGTCATCTTTTCTCCAAGTGAATCAAAAGAATTTGCCATGTCCAGCACATTCATGTAGAAATCCTGAATAGATTCATCTTCCTTCATCTTCAGGTTCTCAAATTTGGTGGTCAGCAGCTGCAATCTGGACATCTTCACCTTAGAAGTTCCTTCATGAGTGGTTTTCAGAATTTCCCACGCATCCTTAACCACAGTACATTGTTTGATAAGTCTGAACATGTTCTGATCAACACCATTAAAGATAGCATTCAAAGCTTTTGAATTTCCCAATGACAAGTCATCTTCAGCTTTGGTCCACTCCTCTTCAGGCTTCAGTACTCCAGTTTTGTTACCATCTTTGTCCAAAACCTCAGGATGATCCCAGCCTTTAATCACAGCTTTCTAAGTCCTGCTGTCAATAGACTTTAGAAAAGCACACATCCTTGACTTCCAATACTCATAGTTTGTGGCATCTAGTAGGGGTGGTCTATTGACATAGCCTCCTTCTCTATCCATGCTTACCAGAAATTAATCCCTCTGGATCTCACCCAAAAATACAGGCAGGGTGCCCGCTCTGATGCCAATTGAAATTCTGGCCAGGCAATGAACAGAAACTAATAGAGTAATCAGGTTCTGAACCTAACAGGTTCTGAACCTAACAGGTTCTGAACAGCACGCAGGGCACAATAGTTTGCAAAACAGAGCACAAACACAAACACACACAGGCAGCAAATTTAAAGTGCAGGAAAGTAAAAAGGCACAGAAATTTGTTAACCCAGTTCGGAGTAAACACCTCCTACTCTGGGGGATACCAATCCAGGAAGGAATTCCACTATAGGAATTAATCCTTATGACTCAAGACACTGACTCCCAGTTCCCAGCCTAAGCAATTAACTTCCTCCTAGTCTTGAATTCTACCCAACACGTTGAGTATTAGAAAACCTCTAACTTCCTATTCAAGCAACTGCAACCCAGCTACTTGAACTACCCTTAACAATCCCCTGTTTTTGAATTAAAACTTCAAAGACAAAACTTCATTCGTACCTAGAGGCTTAGAATGAATTACAACTCAATGACAATCCTAAACCAACTCAAAACATATGAGTGGTGCACAAAAACAAAGCAAAAGCTTAAAAACAACTAAGACTCATGTAACACCCATACTAACTTTAACTAGTATATTAGCATGTGCGTTAATCTGATACTGGGTACATTAAAATTTTCAATAATAATAATAAATACATCTGAATGAGTACAAGTTGTCTCGTTAATACATTTATCCAAACATCATCTATAAATACATAAACATATCCTGATAACCTTCTGAACTTCTCCACGACGAGCAACTGCACTCCATCCAGCGTCTTCCTGGTGAAAATCTTCATGAACATCACTAGCTTACCTGAAAACCTGCACCAGAAGGATAGGGATGAGACATAATGTCTCAGTGAGCTCCTACCCTACCTACTGTTGGCAACCTCGGGGAACCTATGGTCGCCGTGCCTACCTCGGCAATCTTGGGGATACCTATGATCGCCAAGTCTTAACCTTACCCATAGTGGGCTATCTGACTGATCCTGCTAAACTGTGTAGTCATAAACTGGACTACATCCTGCTAAACTAGTGATCAAGGGGAAACCTAGGATCACTATCTGAGTCTGATACTGAATAGTCCTGAGATCTAGACTATATCCTGATAACTGGGTGATCGAGGGGAATCTAGGATCACCGCCTGATAACTAATTATCTGATACTTGTCTTATGTTAGCTGTTAGCGTTGAACAAATAATATTATCTGAGTTCATTTTACGGAGTGCATCCGGGTGGAGTAACCCCGAAGTACATCTCCCTTCTAACCGGTGAAAATTCCTATCATATCAGGCTAACACCGGACTCCTCTTATCTTTGTGTGGCTGCTCTCGCGAGCGGTAACTTCACCGTCCCAGCTGCCATTTAAGGCGGTAACTTCACGGGGACCCCCTGTATACTAACTGACGAGCAGACAGGAGACACATTAACTTTAGACTTGGATGTGTAGCTGCCCTCACGAGCGGTAACTTCACCGTTCCGGCTGCCATTAAAGGCGGTAACTTCACAGGAACCCCTCGTATACTAACTAGCGAGCATACGAGAGACACATCAAGCCATCTTAATAATTTGTTCTTATTCTTTAAACATATATAGTCTTATAACTTACGTGTGGATAACCCTTTCGGAGAAATCCCATCCGGCATAATCCGGAGTCTGATGAACACGTGTAATCTTTATCATTTAATTCTTAACTTTCATTCATAAGCATATCTAATGCATTCTTAAGTAGTCATTCTTAAATACCTAACCTATAAAATAGGTTCTTGACTTTGATCTTAAAATCTTTCCTTGTGCATACGCACTCTAAATTGGGTGCATCCTAATCATGCTATCTTAGGTGCATTCTTATTCTCATTATTCTTAACTTATGTACTTGAAAGTACTTCTAATATTTTACTATGAGCTTATGCATATTTAATGCATTTCTTAAGGAAACTAATCTCCCAATCTATATCATATGAATCTATGATCATAGGCTTATCGTTATCATAAGCCATCACTTAATTGTTGGAAATGTTCCATAACTTAAATAAATTCTATTCTTGCATCTCTAATGCTTTGCCATCTTAGGATTGTCTATTCAATTAACCCTTATACTCCTATTGCTTCACTAAACCCTTATTCATTCATTCCGTATATGTTATGTGCCTTCGGATATGTCACAATGGTGTTTTTCTTATAAAATAAGGTTTTCTTTGAAAATGGTTACCAAAAGCCTCGCCTGACGCGTACATAGGTCACAGAACGAAGCAGAAAAGTCATGAAAATGCTGCCCATTTTCGCTGGGCGAAATCCCATTTCGCTGGGCGAAGGTAGGCAGTGAAGACTTGCCAAACAGTAACTATATAATCGCCCCGAGCTCGCCAGGCGAAAATGACAGTTCAGGACTGGTTCAAAACATGATTTTCCACCATTCTTGACATATCTAAACATACTCAGGCACTATAACAACATAAGGAATGAATCTCTAACATAAATTGATAGTTTAAAACATGTTTAATCAAGGAATTTAGCAAGCATATGAGATTAGGGTAAAATCTCTAATCTTAGCTCAAATCGTAAAATTACTCTTAAACTTACTCATAGTGGGTTCTAAAACCCTAGGGAGCTCACCTCAAACTTGATTTAGTGCTAGCTAATCCTTTAACTCCAACCTTGTTCCAAATTCCCCAAGACTAGGCTTACTAGCAAGAACCAAGATTTCTGCAGATTTGCAGTTTCGGACCCCTGACTTCAAACTCGTCCCCAGACTTCAATACTCAGCCAAACTTCACGAAATTGGTACCAAAACGTAGATAATTTTGTTAGCTTTCCATAGCATCAAAGACCACTTGATTCGGAGTTATAGAGAGAGAGTTCTTACCATTTAAATGGAGCCCTGTCCCCAAATACGGGTTTCTCCAACTTCCTCCTAATCTCTACCCAAAACTTCTTCTTCTTTAGGAATCATCATGCAAAAATGGAATAGAGGTTTAGGCTCAACAATAGGCACGAAAATTTGAAGTAAGAAAGGAAGATTGAAGTGATTCTTACCTTTTCTTTCTTTAACCTTCTCTTGTTCTAGCTTTACCAAATACAAGCTTGCATGCTATACCTTCTTGCAAGAGTTTGGATTAAGAGTTGATGGATGGTTGGAGGGGGAGAGGAGGCGTGAGAGTAGAGGGAAGAGGGAAAGGGGAAAGCTGAAAAATGTAAGAAGAAAGGAATGGAAGAGTGTAGAAAAGATGGTAAGATTTTTCTTACCTCTTTCTTTTAAAACAATCTTCCTTTTCAAATTATTTACCATCTTGCCATTCCAATTATTTACTAACTTACCACTCTTGCTTAAAGGCTTCTAACACTGATAATAATTGCATCTAAGCGGGATATTACATTTGCCATATAGATAAACCCATTGACTGACAATTTACCAATTTGTCCTTTGCTTAAAACATCTCTGATACATTGTCTCGATATTAATAAATATTCGAGTCTTAGGCGGGATGTTACAATCTACCCCCCTTAAAGAAATTTCGTCCTCGAAATTTAGAATCCACTATCATACATGAATGAATCTCTCACACTACTACCTTTACTTGCTCGAAACTCCAGTTTGTCTTGCTTATCGGAATCCCTTGGATTTCCAACTCTATACGTCGAATACACTCGACGACTTTTCCTTTAACTAAAATGCTCATGGCGAATTTGCATAATTCTTACGTAGTAGGATGTGAGGTTATCTGAACCATCATACCCAACTCTCTTGACCTTGATCCTAGTTCAAATACTTCTTGCAAACCAACTTAAGGTCACTAAATCTCAAATACTTTACCGGATATTCTTATCCTCCTCAAATATTTTCACTTTTAAGGGGTTCACTGCGCTGCATCTATTTCCCATGAATTATTATCTTTAACTTCGTCTCATACGACGACAACTTACTTATAGACTTATATCATCATTCCATATAGAATCATCCTTACACCGAAAACATCTGATATTATACCCGCACATACAAATGTAAGAAGTATTCTAACTTTGTTTAATATTCCAAGTATAAGCAAGAAGTTCCACCTCTAACACCTGCTCCTTTCTTTCTAACATCCCGATGTGCTTCTCATCATAATCATAATCATAATCATTACCTACCTCGAGCTCTAACCGTAACGTAAATATTTCTGCGTCGATAGTCCAAGACTCATAGGAGTCTAGCCCAAGTGATGAGTGGTATAAATCGTCTCACATAAAATCAATATTATAATTCATAGCATATAATTTACATACATAAGCGAGCACGTGTACACTACTGACGGGTACACAATACATCACCCCATCTTTGTCCGACTAACGGGACTTCATTCTTAATCTTAACACATTTGAGACACTACCACATCAATTGGGAATCTTTTCTTACTCTTATCTCATTTCGTAACATCCGGGATTTGCCTTTCAACTGGCCTGCCAGGTTTGCCCCGCCAATGTTACTCATGTTTAGTCTTAACATACATTATCACCTAACATAAATCATGATTACACCTATCGACATAGTGAACTTAGGTCCAAGATCCTTATTTTCAAAAGAAAGCTCTACTTGATTGCTACCAAAAATAGCACACTTAATCTTTAATCCTTTAATCATAACATGAAATTACGTAGCCCTTTACCGTGGACTACGAATAACTTTTTAAGCTACATATAAGTTCTCCGTCATTTACTGGTGAACATTAAGTTCAAGACTTTCAAAAATCTTCAGCTAAGATAAGTTAACATGACATGGGTACAACATGAAATTAAACTTATTCACCACTGCATTGTCGTTTCTGATCAAAGCCTCAAATTCAAATATTTCATTCCTCATGGACTTCGAGATTTAAGGTACTCATCAACTTAACTTCCATAACTTTCCATTAGAACTCATGATATATCCAAATCGCTTATACTTACTACTATCTCGTATAATAGGAATTAAGCACTTAACATCTTCTCATACTCTAAGCCTCAGCTTAGCGTCGTTCATTATATCATGCTTGGATTACCACTCCGCTGCGCCACTCTGATTTTAACACTCGAGTTAGCATCGGAAGAAGACTTCACTATTGTCACATAAAATTCCATCGACCAATCATTTTACTCTATCACTTTGTAATCACTGTAGTAAAATTGTCTGACGTTACCATTTCTCTAGGTCAGCTCTTCATGTAGATTCATTAAACATTGCAGAAACCCGACTGGAAATATATCTGAGGCAGCTTAAATTCATGTACATCCTTTGGTGGCAACTTCTAAAAACACTTATAGCTTCTGACGGTTCATACCCTTCCTTTGAGTCTTGTTACTATTCACTCTTTCTTCATCTGTAATGATTTCATATCTATAATCTTCCCGGGACAATCCGTCCTGAAAAATTCCAAATTCTTACCGGTTCTCTAGAACGCCCAACATAGGTTGCGTTTCTTCGAGTGCTCGATTAATCGATCTTAAACTTTTGCACATTATCATGATCTATTGGATTCCTCCAATAACTCGTTATTGTATTCACAATTCAAGTCTATACCTCATTACTGTCCTCAGAAACTTATCAACACGAGGTGATTTCTTTCTGTTCTATAAATTTTGTGGAAGGAACCTTTTCAATGGGGTACATACAACTCCTTAGCATTTACCTCAATCCTGAAATTTCATGTTCAAGACGATCCGCCGTATATAAAAATCTCAACATAATTTCTCGGCTGAAATTCCGATCATCCTTCATCACTGGTCTACTATAACCTTGTGTTGTCTTGAACTTATCTTCTTTAACCGTCTAATCAAGAGTGTTCAACTTAATTCGTCCATCAGCGTACTAAGTTCCAATCTAGCTCATCTTACTTATAATCTTCTTACCATTAGGATACATCCAAAAATTTGATTCATGCTTTGACATGCAACGAGTCTTATTGTTACCACTTATTCATCCATCTTAGTTCTTAGGTTGAATATCATCTCCTCTCCTTATTTCACAAATCTGATTCAGTAGTCGTGGCTGATCTGATGGGGTCAAACTTACTTGTGATTCATACTCAATAACAACACTTGAGTGGTTAGTTTCATCTGTCCAAATAACTCATGTAATCCATAATTAATTCTCTTAACTGTTCGGACATTAAAATCTCGTCCGATTCAAGTTCGATTCTTCAACTCTGTACTCAGAATTGTTACTTAGTCCACACTTCACTTTAAATTCTCAAACTGCGGTTCCCGTCAAGGTTCTACGTCATTTCCTAGAGCATTCCATGATTCCTTAATCCTTATATCTTCCGCATACAAGGCATCGTCCAACGATGCGTCCAACTGGGTTAAGGCGCTTCAACTCACTGTTAAATATCCTTTATGTCTCTAAGACCTTGCCACTATCAGGCTTCGTCACTTTACAGTTTGATGGCCACCTTTTGGCATAAATACTTCTTCGCCAATTCCGTCTTAAAATTCTGTCAATATAGTCTTCGCCCTTCATACACTTCATTCCTCCTTGGTCACATTCAGCTCTCGGACATTTATCCTAACTGTCACATACTAGACTGAGTTGATCAGGCTCAACTAGAGGTGACCTTTAGAACAACATCCGGAACCCAATGGTCCCACTACTTTTATTGAAACTTTAATGACCCAAGGCACGGTCTGAATCGACCTGCTCTGATACCAATTGTAACACCCATACTAACTTTAACTAGTATATTAGCATGTGCGTTAATCTGATACTGGGTACATTAAAATTTTCAATAATAATAATAAATACATCTGAATGAGTACAAGTTGTCTCGTTAATACATTTATCCAAACATCATCTATAAATACATAAACATATCCTGATAACCTTCTGAACTTCTCCACGACGAGCAACTGCACTCCATCCAGCGTCTTCCTGGTGAAAATCTTCATGAACATCACTAGCTTACCTGAAAACCTGCACCAGAAGGATAGGGATGAGACATAATGTCTCAGTGAGCTCCTACCCTACCTACTGTTGGCAACCTCGGGGAACCTATGGTCGCCGTGCCTACCTCGGCAATCTTGGGGATACCTATGATCGCCAAGTCTTAACCTTACCCATAGTGGGCTATCTGACTGATCCTGCTAAACTGTGTAGTCATAAACTGGACTACATCCTGCTAAACTAGTGATCAAGGGGAAACCTAGGATCACTATCTGAGTCTGATACTGAATAGTCCTGAGATCTAGACTATATCCTGATAACTGGGTGATCGAGGGGAATCTAGGATCACCGCCTGATAACTAATTATCTGATACTTGTCTTATGTTAGCTGTTAGCGTTGAACAAACAATATTATCTGAGTTCATTTTACGGAGTGCATCCGGGTGGAGTAACCCCGAAGTACATCTCCCTTCTAACCGGTGAAAATTCCTATCATATCAGGCTAACACCGGACTCCTCTTATCTTTGTGTGGCTGCTCTCGCGAGCGGTAACTTCACCGTCCCAGCTGCCATTTAAGGCGGTAACTTCACGGGGACCCCCTGTATACTAACTGACGAGCAGACAGGAGACACATTAACTTTAGACTTGGATGTGTAGCTGCCCTCACGAGCGGTAACTTCACCGTTCCGGCTGCCATTAAAGGCGGTAACTTCACAGGAACCCCTCGTATACTAACTAGCGAGCATACGAGAGACACATCAAGCCATCTTAATAATTTGTTCTTATTCTTTAAACATATATAGTCTTATAACTTACGTGTGGATAACCCTTTCGGAGAAATCCCATCCGGCATAATCCGGAGTCTGATGAACACGTGTAATCTTTATCATTTAATTCTTAACTTTCATTCATAAGCATATCTAATGCATTCTTAAGTAGTCATTCTTAAATACCTAACCTATAAAATAGGTTCTTGACTTTGATCTTAAAATCTTTCCTTGTGCATACGCACTCTAAATTGGGTGCATCCTAATCATGCTATCTTAGGTGCATTCTTATTCTCATTATTCTTAACTTATGTACTTGAAAGTACTTCTAATATTTTACTATGAGCTTATGCATATTTAATGCATTTCTTAAGGAAACTAATCTCCCAATCTATATCATATGAATCTATGATCATAGGCTTATCGTTATCATAAGCCATCACTTAATTGTTGGAAATGTTCCATAACTTAAATAAATTCTATTCTTGCATCTCTAATGCTTTGCCATCTTAGGATTGTCTATTCAATTAACCCTTATACTCCTATTGCTTCACTAAACCCTTATTCATTCATTCCGTATATGTTATGTGCCTTCGGATATGTCACAATGGTGTTTTTCTTATAAAATAAGGTTTTCTTTGAAAATGGTTACCAAAAGCCTCGCCTGACGCGTACATAGGTCACAGAACGAAGCAGAAAAGTCATGAAAATGCTGCCCATTTTCGCTGGGCGAAATCCCATTTCGCTGGGCGAAGGTAGGCAGTGAAGACTTGCCAAACAGTAACTATATAATCGCCCCGAGCTCGCCAGGCGAAAATGACAGTTCAGGACTGGTTCAAAACATGATTTTCCACCATTCTTGACATATCTAAACATACTCAGGCACTATAACAACATAAGGAATGAATCTCTAACATAAATTGATAGTTTAAAACATGTTTAATCAAGGAATTTAGCAAGCATATGAGATTAGGGTAAAATCTCTAATCTTAGCTCAAATCGTAAAATTACTCTTAAACTTACTCATAGTGGGTTCTAAAACCCTAGGGAGCTCACCTCAAACTTGATTTAGTGCTAGCTAATCCTTTAACTCCAACCTTGTTCCAAATTCCCCAAGACTAGGCTTACTAGCAAGAACCAAGATTTCTGCAGATTTGCAGTTTCGGACCCCTGACTTCAAACTCGTCCCCAGACTTCAATACTCAGCCAAACTTCACGAAATTGGTACCAAAACGTAGATAATTTTGTTAGCTTTCCATAGCATCAAAGACCACTTGATTCGGAGTTATAGAGAGAGAGTTCTTACCATTTAAATGGAGCCCTGTCCCCAAATACGGGTTTCTCCAACTTCCTCCTAATCTCTACCCAAAACTTCTTCTTCTTTAGGAATCATCATGCAAAAATGGAATAGAGGTTTAGGCTCAACAATAGGCACGAAAATTTGAAGTAAGAAAGGAAGATTGAAGTGATTCTTACCTTTTCTTTCTTTAACCTTCTCTTGTTCTAGCTTTACCAAATACAAGCTTGCATGCTATACCTTCTTGCAAGAGTTTGGATTAAGAGTTGATGGATGGTTGGAGGGGGAGAGGAGGCGTGAGAGTAGAGGGAAGAGGGAAAGGGGAAAGCTGAAAAATGTAAGAAGAAAGGAATGGAAGAGTGTAGAAAAGATGGTAAGATTTTTCTTACCTCTTTCTTTTAAAACAATCTTCCTTTTCAAATTATTTACCATCTTGCCATTCCAATTATTTACTAACTTACCACTCTTGCTTAAAGGCTTCTAACACTGATAATAATTGCATCTAAGCGGGATATTACATTTGCCATATAGATAAACCCATTGACTGACAATTTACCAATTTGTCCTTTGCTTAAAACATCTCTGATACATTGTCTCGATATTAATAAATATTCGAGTCTTAGGCGGGATGTTACAATCTACCCCCCTTAAAGAAATTTCGTCCTCGAAATTTAGAATCCACTATCATACATGAATGAATCTCTCACACTACTACCTTTACTTGCTCGAAACTCCAGTTTGTCTTGCTTATCGGAATCCCTTGGATTTCCAACTCTATACGTCGAATACACTCGACGACTTTTCCTTTAACTAAAATGCTCATGGCGAATTTGCATAATTCTTACGTAGTAGGATGTGAGGTTATCTGAACCATCATACCCAACTCTCTTGACCTTGATCCTAGTTCAAATACTTCTTGCAAACCAACTTAAGGTCACTAAATCTCAAATACTTTACCGGATATTCTTATCCTCCTCAAATATTTTCACTTTTAAGGGGTTCACTGCGCTGCATCTATTTCCCATGAATTATTATCTTTAACTTCGTCTCATACGACGACAACTTACTTATAGACTTATATCATCATTCCATATAGAATCATCCTTACACCGAAAACATCTGATATTATACCCGCACATACAAATGTAAGAAGTATTCTAACTTTGTTTAATATTCCAAGTATAAGCAAGAAGTTCCACCTCTAACACCTGCTCCTTTCTTTCTAACATCCCGATGTGCTTCTCATCATAATCATAATCATAATCATTACCTACCTCGAGCTCTAACCGTAACGTAAATATTTCTGCGTCGATAGTCCAAGACTCATAGGAGTCTAGCCCAAGTGATGAGTGGTATAAATCGTCTCACATAAAATCAATATTATAATTCATAGCATATAATTTACATACATAAGCGAGCACGTGTACACTACTGACGGGTACACAATACATCACCCCATCTTTGTCCGACTAACGGGACTTCATTCTTAATCTTAACACATTTGAGACACTACCACATCAATTGGGAATCTTTTCTTACTCTTATCTCATTTCGTAACATCCGGGATTTGCCTTTCAACTGGCCTGCCAGGTTTGCCCCGCCAATGTTACTCATGTTTAGTCTTAACATACATTATCACCTAACATAAATCATGATTACACCTATCGACATAGTGAACTTAGGTCCAAGATCCTTATTTTCAAAAGAAAGCTCTACTTGATTGCTACCAAAAATAGCACACTTAATCTTTAATCCTTTAATCATAACATGAAATTACGTAGCCCTTTACCGTGGACTACGAATAACTTTTTAAGCTACATATAAGTTCTCCGTCATTTACTGGTGAACATTAAGTTCAAGACTTTCAAAAATCTTCAGCTAAGATAAGTTAACATGACATGGGTACAACATGAAATTAAACTTATTCACCACTGCATTGTCGTTTCTGATCAAAGCCTCAAATTCAAATATTTCATTCCTCATGGACTTCGAGATTTAAGGTACTCATCAACTTAACTTCCATAACTTTCCATTAGAACTCATGATATATCCAAATCGCTTATACTTACTACTATCTCGTATAATAGGAATTAAGCACTTAACATCTTCTCATACTCTAAGCCTCAGCTTAGCGTCGTTCATTATATCATGCTTGGATTACCACTCCGCTGCGCCACTCTGATTTTAACACTCGAGTTAGCATCGGAAGAAGACTTCACTATTGTCACATAAAATTCCATCGACCAATCATTTTACTCTATCACTTTGTAATCACTGTAGTAAAATTGTCTGACGTTACCATTTCTCTAGGTCAGCTCTTCATGTAGATTCATTAAACATTGCAGAAACCCGACTGGAAATATATCTGAGGCAGCTTAAATTCATGTACATCCTTTGGTGGCAACTTCTAAAAACACTTATAGCTTCTGACGGTTCATACCCTTCCTTTGAGTCTTGTTACTATTCACTCTTTCTTCATCTGTAATGATTTCATATCTATAATCTTCCCGGGACAATCCGTCCTGAAAAATTCCAAATTCTTACCGGTTCTCTAGAACGCCCAACATAGGTTGCGTTTCTTCGAGTGCTCGATTAATCGATCTTAAACTTTTGCACATTATCATGATCTATTGGATTCCTCCAATAACTCGTTATTGTATTCACAATTCAAGTCTATACCTCATTACTGTCCTCAGAAACTTATCAACACGAGGTGATTTCTTTCTGTTCTATAAATTTTGTGGAAGGAACCTTTTCAATGGGGTACATACAACTCCTTAGCATTTACCTCAATCCTGAAATTTCATGTTCAAGACGATCCGCCGTATATAAAAATCTCAACATAATTTCTCGGCTGAAATTCCGATCATCCTTCATCACTGGTCTACTATAACCTTGTGTTGTCTTGAACTTATCTTCTTTAACCGTCTAATCAAGAGTGTTCAACTTAATTCGTCCATCAGCGTACTAAGTTCCAATCTAGCTCATCTTACTTATAATCTTCTTACCATTAGGATACATCCAAAAATTTGATTCATGCTTTGACATGCAACGAGTCTTATTGTTACCACTTATTCATCCATCTTAGTTCTTAGGTTGAATATCATCTCCTCTCCTTATTTCACAAATCTGATTCAGTAGTCGTGGCTGATCTGATGGGGTCAAACTTACTTGTGATTCATACTCAATAACAACACTTGAGTGGTTAGTTTCATCTGTCCAAATAACTCATGTAATCCATAATTAATTCTCTTAACTGTTCGGACATTAAAATCTCGTCCGATTCAAGTTCGATTCTTCAACTCTGTACTCAGAATTGTTACTTAGTCCACACTTCACTTTAAATTCTCAAACTGCGGTTCCCGTCAAGGTTCTACGTCATTTCCTAGAGCATTCCATGATTCCTTAATCCTTATATCTTCCGCATACAAGGCATCGTCCAACGATGCGTCCAACTGGGTTAAGGCGCTTCAACTCACTGTTAAATATCCTTTATGTCTCTAAGACCTTGCCACTATCAGGCTTCGTCACTTTACAGTTTGATGGCCACCTTTTGGCATAAATACTTCTTCGCTAATTCCGTCTTAAAATTCTGTCAATATAGTCTTCGCCCTTCATACACTTCATTCCTCCTTGGTCACATTCAGCTCTCGGACATTTATCCTAACTGTCACATACTAGACTGAGTTGATCAGGCTCAACTAGAGGTGACCTTTAGAACAACATCCGGAACCCAATGGTCCCACTACTTTTATTGAAACTTTAATGACCCAAGGCACGGTCTGAATCGACCTGCTCTGATACCAATTGTAACACCCATACTAACTTTAACTAGTATATTAGCATGTGCGTTAATCTGATACTGGGTACATTAAAATTTTCAATAATAATAATAAATACATCTGAATGAGTACAAGTTGTCTCGTTAATACATTTATCCAAACATCATCTATAAATACATAAACATATCCTGATAACCTTCTGAACTTCTCCACGACGAGCAACTGCACTCCATCCAGCGTCTTCCTGGTGAAAATCTTCATGAACATCACTAGCTTACCTGAAAACCTGCACCAGAAGGATAGGGATGAGACATAATGTCTCAGTGAGCTCCTACCCTACCTACTGTTGGCAACCTCGGGGAACCTATGGTCGCCGTGCCTACCTCGGCAATCTTGGGGATACCTATGATCGCCAAGTCTTAACCTTACCCATAGTGGGCTATCTGACTGATCCTGCTAAACTGTGTAGTCATAAACTGGACTACATCCTGCTAAACTAGTGATCAAGGGGAAACCTAGGATCACTATCTGAGTCTGATACTGAATAGTCCTGAGATCTAGACTATATCCTGATAACTGGGTGATCGAGGGGAATCTAGGATCACCGCCTGATAACTAATTATCTGATACTTGTCTTATGTTAGCTGTTAGCGTTGAACAAACAATATTATCTGAGTTCATTTTACGGAGTGCATCCGGGTGGAGTAACCCCGAAGTACATCTCCCTTCTAACCGGTGAAAATTCCTATCATATCAGGCTAACACCGGACTCCTCTTATCTTTGTGTGGCTGCTCTCGCGAGCGGTAACTTCACCGTCCCAGCTGCCATTTAAGGCGGTAACTTCACGGGGACCCCCTGTATACTAACTGACGAGCAGACAGGAGACACATTAACTTTAGACTTGGATGTGTAGCTGCCCTCACGAGCGGTAACTTCACCGTTCCGGCTGCCATTAAAGGCGGTAACTTCACAGGAACCCCTCGTATACTAACTAGCGAGCATACGAGAGACACATCAAGCCATCTTAATAATTTGTTCTTATTCTTTAAACATATATAGTCTTATAACTTACGTGTGGATAACCCTTTCGGAGAAATCCCATCCGGCATAATCCGGAGTCTGATGAACACGTGTAATCTTTATCATTTAATTCTTAACTTTCATTCATAAGCATATCTAATGCATTCTTAAGTAGTCATTCTTAAATACCTAACCTATAAAATAGGTTCTTGACTTTGATCTTAAAATCTTTCCTTGTGCATACGCACTCTAAATTGGGTGCATCCTAATCATGCTATCTTAGGTGCATTCTTATTCTCATTATTCTTAACTTATGTACTTGAAAGTACTTCTAATATTTTACTATGAGCTTATGCATATTTAATGCATTTCTTAAGGAAACTAATCTCCCAATCTATATCATATGAATCTATGATCATAGGCTTATCGTTATCATAAGCCATCACTTAATTGTTGGAAATGTTCCATAACTTAAATAAATTCTATTCTTGCATCTCTAATGCTTTGCCATCTTAGGATTGTCTATTCAATTAACCCTTATACTCCTATTGCTTCACTAAACCCTTATTCATTCATTCCGTATATGTTATGTGCCTTCGGATATGTCACAATGGTGTTTTTCTTATAAAATAAGGTTTTCTTTGAAAATGGTTACCAAAAGCCTCGCCTGACGCGTACATAGGTCACAGAACGAAGCAGAAAAGTCATGAAAATGCTGCCCATTTTCGCTGGGCGAAATCCCATTTCGCTGGGCGAAGGTAGGCAGTGAAGACTTGCCAAACAGTAACTATATAATCGCCCCGAGCTCGCCAGGCGAAAATGACAGTTCAGGACTGGTTCAAAACATGATTTTCCACCATTCTTGACATATCTAAACATACTCAGGCACTATAACAACATAAGGAATGAATCTCTAACATAAATTGATAGTTTAAAACATGTTTAATCAAGGAATTTAGCAAGCATATGAGATTAGGGTAAAATCTCTAATCTTAGCTCAAATCGTAAAATTACTCTTAAACTTACTCATAGTGGGTTCTAAAACCCTAGGGAGCTCACCTCAAACTTGATTTAGTGCTAGCTAATCCTTTAACTCCAACCTTGTTCCAAATTCCCCAAGACTAGGCTTACTAGCAAGAACCAAGATTTCTGCAGATTTGCAGTTTCGGACCCCTGACTTCAAACTCGTCCCCAGACTTCAATACTCAGCCAAACTTCACGAAATTGGTACCAAAACGTAGATAATTTTGTTAGCTTTCCATAGCATCAAAGACCACTTGATTCGGAGTTATAGAGAGAGAGTTCTTACCATTTAAATGGAGCCCTGTCCCCAAATACGGGTTTCTCCAACTTCCTCCTAATCTCTACCCAAAACTTCTTCTTCTTTAGGAATCATCATGCAAAAATGGAATAGAGGTTTAGGCTCAACAATAGGCACGAAAATTTGAAGTAAGAAAGGAAGATTGAAGTGATTCTTACCTTTTCTTTCTTTAACCTTCTCTTGTTCTAGCTTTACCAAATACAAGCTTGCATGCTATACCTTCTTGCAAGAGTTTGGATTAAGAGTTGATGGATGGTTGGAGGGGGAGAGGAGGCGTGAGAGTAGAGGGAAGAGGGAAAGGGGAAAGCTGAAAAATGTAAGAAGAAAGGAATGGAAGAGTGTAGAAAAGATGGTAAGATTTTTCTTACCTCTTTCTTTTAAAACAATCTTCCTTTTCAAATTATTTACCATCTTGCCATTCCAATTATTTACTAACTTACCACTCTTGCTTAAAGGCTTCTAACACTGATAATAATTGCATCTAAGCGGGATATTACATTTGCCATATAGATAAACCCATTGACTGACAATTTACCAATTTGTCCTTTGCTTAAAACATCTCTGATACATTGTCTCGATATTAATAAATATTCGAGTCTTAGGCGGGATGTTACAACTCAATTCTCTGATCTTAATCTCTATGAATTCGTATCTTGAATAGCAGCAGCCCTCTTCCTTATATAGCCTTTAGCAAGTCTCTTAATTATGCTCCAAATCTTCTGAATTGATTTGTTACTGGAATAAGATTGAACCAATAATGTAACAAATAAAACTGCATCCAATCTTTGAAAGATTTAAAACAGAAAATATGAATTTTCATAACTTTGAACCAAATCTTCAAAGATATCTTCTCCAATTAAACCAGCCTTCTAGAAGCAATTATACAAAGATAATTCCTTGCTAAATCTCCCAAGATACGCGCAAAAACAATCCAGCAAACCCAGCTTCTGATGTGGTCAACAGAAGTCAACGCTGGCTTCAGAACCTGAAACTGCTATTGAAGTGCTACAGTGCTTCTGAAGAGCATTTCAGCTTCTGATGTAGATTTCAGCTTCTAAATGGCTTCAAATGAGAAAACTTGTAACTGAAGAAATGTTAAACATAAGGAAATGCTTCTATTCCATACTTTGGTTTTTGCCAAACAATGTAGCCAACACCAAAAGACTTAACATATTCCAATGGACACAACTTTGGCACCGTTTCAAGCTTAAAATTTAGCCTATAAAAAATATCCAAAACCAAACCAAAGTCACACATTTGTGAACTCTCAAAAATCTTTTTCGGTTACCTTTTGATTTTTCTTGCTTGTGTTGTGTTGTGCAAGTTTAATTAAAACAATGTATGCTGTTCCAATTCAATCGATCCCCCCATGATTAACAACAACATGGAAATCGATTCCTTTTCCCCACAACTTAATGGCGCAGAGGTTGGTGCTAGTGGACAACAGCATGTAAAAACGTGTCACCAGGTTGATAGCTAAATTTCTAGTCTATGATTGCTAAATTTCTAGTCTACGATTCATTTGTCAATTATATCTTTTGTCATATAGCTTAGTGACTATAAATTATTAATTCATTATAATTGTTGTATATGTTTCCTCAGTTATTTTAATTGTCATGAAAATTAATGTATTGTCATCAAAGCTGCTTGTTTGGCCTTTGCAGGAATTAGATCCATCATCTCTTCTTTGACGCAAGAATGGACTTCGACCTAAACATGCCATATTTTGAGGAGGAGGACTTAAGTTTGGATACTGAAAGCCAGGTTTCATCACTCATTCAGTAGTATCGTTCTGAATGAGTGATGAAACCTGACTTTCACTATCTGAACTCAATTCATCCTCCTCAAAATATGGCATTTTTAGGTCGAAGTCCATTCTTGGTTCAAAGAAGTGATGATGGATCTAATTCCTGCATAGGCCAAATATGTGATAAGTAGTATTTTATTTGGTTTTTATTTTGTTTCGATTTTAGTCGTTTTACTTCATTTTCAAGAACTATTTTACTTCAAAGCACTTGTTTTTCTTTCTAGGTAAAAATAATGAAGGGCAAGCATCTTGGATCAAAAACATGAAGAACCAAGCAAGAAAAATCAAGTTCCAAGGCATTTTTTAGGTGGCACGGTCGTGCCACATTTTGTACTGGTCGTGTGTCCATTTAAACCTGACCGTGCCTATGCTGACAGAATCTTCACGCACGGCCGTGCGCCCAAGTAGCAGGGTCGTGCACCCCTTCAGATTTTCTGATTTTTCAATTTTGAAACATGGCACGGTCATGCGCCACTTTGACACGACCGTGCACATTATGCATTCATTTTTAATGATTGAAAACTCTTGGGAAATGCCCATTGTTGCTATGTAATCCGTATTAATACCATGTCTGAAGTTTTTAGCTAAATAGGGCTACAAACAGACTCGTAAGGAGCTTAGACTTTGTGTAATGTTACTATAGTGAAATCCAAGTTCCACATTTCTCTAAGTTCATTTTTTTTACATTTTTCTACACTTTTACATTCTTGCAATTTATATTTTCTGCTCTTTACTTTTCTGCATTTTTACATTCTTGCAATTTATCTTTATGCTTTTACAATTCATGTCATTTACAATTTGTCAAGCGTCTACGATGAACAATCATGAGTAGTCTTGTCTAGTCTTGGGATTGTTGGAAAAGTCTAATGACTAGATCCTAATCAAACCAAGCCTAGATTCTATTTTAGTCAATTCTATTTTCCTATCTAATCACATCGTTTTTAAACTCAATAGCAAGTGTTGAGTAATATTAATAAATATTACACTTATATTTTAGATATTTAAAAACTCTTCCAAATAAAACCGTATTTAATTGTACTAGATCGAATCTCGCGTGACTATTACTTTGGACCGGATATCGTAAAACAGATCCAAATTGCACACCGAACACCCCTTATTCACATATGATTACACTGACACATATTTAATTTGTATGAATGTTATATAGATGAACAAATAAAATGAATGCACATAACTCACTAATGTTTGATAGTAATGATAAGTTTGTAATTACAATAATATATTAAAATCCACCCCTCAAAATAAAAGATTAAATAAAGACCTTCTTTAGCAATCTCGATATATATAAGATCATTCCAAAGTTGAGTAAAAGAAACGGTCTCAATAAGTATTAAAGTCGCAGTATCTTGAAATGAACATATATAGTAGTTTTTTTTGGTACAAAACAGATATAGTAGTTATTAAACTCTCAATATTTTTTTATGTTTTGGTGGATATCACATAATCATACTTCTATTTATATTACTCCCTTCGTCCCAAATTGTATGTCGCTTTGGAAAAAAAAAATTGTCTCAAATTATATGTCGTTTTACAATACTAATGAAACATTAATGTTACTTTTCCTATTATATCCTTAACTATTTATTACTCTCTTTTCTTTCAATTCTTTAATTTATCTTTCCCATACCAATTATTAAGGACAATTTTGTAAAACAACTCATAATATCTCTTTCCCACACAAAATTAATTATATTTCTTAATACGTGTGAAATGCCCAAAACGTCATACAATTTGGGACGGAGGGAGTATATCCTAGAAAAGAAACATAAAAAAAGTTGGCACCATTTAATGAAACTTCTATTTATTCCAATGGACACAACTTTGGCACCGTTTCAAGCTTAAAATTTAGCCTATAAAAAATATCCAAAACCAAACCAAAGTCACACATTTGTGAACTCTCAAAAATCTTTTTCGGTTACCTTTTGATTTTTCTTGCTTGTGTTGTGTTGTGCAAGTTTAATTAAAACAATGTATGCTGTTCCAATTCAATCAATCCCCCCATGATTAACAACAACATGGAAATCGATTCCTTTTCCCCACAACTTAATGGCGCAGAGGTTGGTGCTAGTGGACAACAGCATGTAAAAACTTGTCACCAGGTTGATTGCTAAATTTCTAGTCTATGATTGCTAAATTTCTAGTCTACGATTCATTTGTCAATTATATCTTTTGTCATATAGCTTAGTGACTATAAATTATTAATTCATTATAATTGTTGTATATGTTTCCTTAGTTATTTTAATTGTCATGAAAATTAATGTATTGTCATCAAAGCTGCTTGTTTGGCCTTTGCAGGAATTAGATCCATCATCTCTTCTTTGAAGCAAGAATGGACTTCGACCTAAACTTGTCATATTTTGAGGAGGAGGACTTAAGTTTGGATACTGAAAGTCAGGTTTCATCACTCATTCAGTTGTATCGTTCTGAATGAGTGTTGATGTAATATCCCGCTTATGAGTAACTGCTATCTATGTTTAAAGATTGTAGAGCAAGCAATGGCATTTTTGTAATTAAGTGAGAATGAAGGAATATTTAAAATGGGAAAGAAGATATTTCCCTCATTTATCTTCCTTCCCTTCTCTCTCTACATGCTAGAATCTTCTCCTCCCTTCCTCATGAAACTCGGCCACCAACATCCTATCCCCCATCCTCCAAAATTCATCATTCTTCATCTGCAATCCTCAAGCCTTCTGCTAGCTCTCAATTTGGGAAGTGTGGAGCAAGGAAAAACAAGGAGATATCAAGAATCAAGCTTGGGTTTTGGGAAGAGATCAAGCTAGGGATTGAAGGGGAACTTGGCAAGGAAGCAAGCTAGCAATCAAGGTGAGCTCCCTAGGGGTTATAGAACCCACTTTGTTGAGTTTTCATGAGTATTTAGTATTTGATCAATGTTATGAACTTTTGAGCCCTAACTCTAATTTGCTAGCAAATCTTGATCATTTCATGTTGTAATCTGTTATTATGCCTTTGAATTTACCATTTAAGCTGTTGTGATGTTTGGGCATGATTGGATAAGCCAAAATGGTGGAAAACATGTTTTAAACTTGCCCTTTGCTGTCCAACTGCAGGTAAAATCGTGTCACGATTTTACAACCGTGTCACGATTTTATAGGCAGGAACCAACACGATTTCTGGGCATGAAATCGTGACACGATTTCCAAATCGTGTCACGATTTTGAAGT